>CAJQUN010000003.1:12427709-13135209 GCA_907163345.1 Haberlea rhodopensis | reverse complement strand
TCTACAACAAATTTAATATAGAAAATGTCAAATAAACCCATAAAGAAGAAAAAGAAGTAGTAGTGCTTACTAAATTAAATACTAGAAAATTGGAGCAATCTATGTACTCCAATTGAAATGTGAGTTAATGTTGTTTTCCGAATTGAAAAATTGTAAAATTCTATATTTCTTTTTTCATCAAGTAGTTATGTTTATTAAACTCGTTTGATTATTCAAAAATTGATTTACTTCGTTATTATATGATTGATCGATGGAGAAAAGTACATTAAAGCACTTTCGTATATTTTTTAACAATTTTTTTTAAAAAATACAAGGGTCGAACTGTAACCGTAACCGTACGATTCACAAACCGTAACGGAACAGTCTACAAAGGTTACGGTTAAGGGTTGAGATTTTGCAACGGTCTAACCGTCGATCTGAACCGTGTTCATGTCTAGTTGGAGGGGCTTAAATAATTCAATGAAAGTATGAGTATGTTGACGTGTGTGAGCAAAACAGACACGTCGTGGCACGAAATGGCTTGTTTTGCTATAGTAATAGACCGTGTCAGACATGATCCATATACACGGTCTTGTTAAGCCACCTATTTTGGCACATGCGCCATGCTGGCACGATTTATTGGCATGTGCAAGTGGCGTCTAGACACATAAGTTTTTGGAGCATTAAAAAATTTAAAAAAATATATTGGTCGGTCATGCTGATCCTTAAAAAAATTGGTTGTACCGAAACAATCCATCTATTTTTCCATCACTAAGTGTGAAGTATATATTGAAATTAACACATAAAATAACCGGTCCTTAAAAAAATTGGTTGTACCGGAAGAAACCATCTATTTTTCCACCACTAAGAGTGAAGTATATATTGAAATTAACACAAAAATTAGGAGTGCGCATCGGGTTCGGGTAATTCGGGTTTGGAAACCCGATCGGGTATTACCCGATCGGGTTTATCGGGTTTCGGGTCAGGATTCGGGTAGGGGTATATGGAAAATCGGGTTTCGGGTCGGGTACCGGAAACCCGTTTTCTTATTATTAATTTTTTTTTAAAATTCCCACCATACCTTTTTAAAAATTCAGTGACACCAAAATCGCATTGGAAAGCATGTTCGTCTTGGATGTTCTATTGCTTTTGTAACCAAACTCCATCTATTAGATGGTCAAAAACGGAGCTGCGGCTAAACCCTCAAGTGCTCAAATCCATATATTTCATAGTGTGATAATTGTATAAAATGGGTGATCAAACAATCGTATTTTTAAGCTACTTATGCCTTCGCTATTCAAACTTAGATTGTTTAGAAGCTAAGAGTATGGTAAAACCAGTTATTTGGCATCTAGACGAAAAAATTTTTTATAAAAAACATTCCGGGTTTCGGGTACCCGAAACCCGATTTTCGGGTACCCGATTTGTTCGGGATCGGGTATACTTTTAAGTTACCCGACACCTGATTACCCGATCCCGATTACCCGGCTACCCGACCCGATTCCCACCCCTACATAAATAACCGGTCCTTAAAAAAATTGGTTGTACCGGAACAATCCATCTATTTTTCCACCACTAAGCGTGAAGTATATATTGAAATTAACACATACAATAATGATTGTATTAAGAGGATGAATGAATAAAAGATTGGTTAACTCGATCTAACCTACCTAACTGAATTAACGGAATTTCTGTTCAGTCAATTCGGAAGTTCTACTTTAATTTTAAAAAAAATTATTAAATTATTTGATTTTCGGTGTTAGTCTCAAAAATATCGTTAACCGATTTTTTTTTTTAAATCTATTTTTTTAATTTTTTTTTAAATATCAGTTATTCGGTTATCGACCGAATTAACCAATATTTTAATCAGTTCGATTAGACAAGTTATTTTTAAAAAAGATTTGTTGGATTATAAAAAAAGTTCGATTTTATCATTTAAAAATATTCGAATCAATTGATAATATTATAGAAGGAATGCTTATCCCTAACTATGATAAACAAATTTATAAAATAGAATATTTACAAAACAGTCAAATGATTGTGACAAGATATTGTGTTTTTTTTTTACTTATAGAAAACTACTTTACGAAATCAATCAACATGGTAAAAATCAATTTCTCTAAATATTCACATACTTTAAAGTATTAAATTTTTAGTTGGTCCACGATTCATTAATCTGTAAGCTTTGAAAAGGTGGCGTCCAGAAGCACGCAGATAATTCAAAATTGTTGGTGCATGCATGTATAATACAAATTCCATTTAATTTACTTGAATTTCGCATAGATTCTAAATTATTATTAATTTACTTTCATTTGATTTTTCTAATCATTAAGGCATTTGAAAAAAAAAATTGTGTCGTCTAGATCAAATTATAAATATCATTTTAATCCTAAAGTTCTTATGTGCAATATAATTGTCAGAAAATGGGTTGCATTGCACAAACCACATATGACATGTACGTTAACATGCTAACGTGTTTATGCAACACGTCTTACAAGATACGTGTCTTGGAACATGTCTTCGAACTTGTACGTGTCTCGGCACGTGTATGAGTATGTACATATTCTGGAGACACCATGTGACTGCATAAGGCACGAACTAAGATGTGTTTCATGAAAAGTTGAACTCTTCAACACGAGATGCCTTATAAATGGTGTGGCGTCTCCAAATTATATACACAAGAATATATGTCTTCAGGAACACGTACCTCTTGGAATATCATCGACAATCCGATTGTTTAAACCGTGGATAGAAAGTAAATTGCTCTTGTAGTGATTTACTAACCTGCTATAGTCAGAGGCTTATAGACGAGCTTCAAGATCCGAGATAATCCTTCCGTAGCAAATACATAAAATCAAGTATATCGATATTTGATTTACCGTTGTATTTTCCAACAATAATAATAGTACTATGATAAAAAAATCAAAGGTTATGCTACGTGTAAGGTGTCAAAAATAATTTATTTTAAAATATTGTCGAAGAACACCAATTCTAAAAGTAACCAATATTCAATTAAAAAAATAGGGAAAGGATTGATTGCCAATGACAGAAGAAGCCATCATTTACTGTAACTGAAAGAAGTTGGGAGATTTATCTATAAATACAAGCATATTTTCAGCACATTGATTACACTGAAATATAAATTGGCATCCATATATTTAGTAGCTCTCTCTCTTTTGTACTTGGTGCATTAATTATGGCAGCATCAAGATTTTCAGTAGAAGTAGAAATGAAATCTAATGTAGAAAGGGTTTGGGAGTGGGTATATAGTTTCACCATTTCTGCTCCAAGGGACTTCCCCCAAGTTTTCAAGAGCATTGAGGTTCTTGAAGGCGATGGAAACAATGCTGGTACTGTGCGTTTGGTCAAGTATACACAAGGTTCATGATTCAACTCATGCACATTACTTGGTTCATAATTCTTTAACTGCATTACATTTAACATAGGCTATTTTTTTTTAAAAAATGGTCATACAGGGATTTTTGCAAATACCGTCTCAAAATTTTAGGATTAATCGAATATAGTTTCATGAAAATTGTTTTTAATAAAAGATTGTCCCAAACTTTTGTTGTTAATCAAAAGTGGTCTCAAAACCCCCTATTCAATTATTAAATCACTTTTGTTAAAAATTTGTTAAAAATATTTATGTGGGATTATTTTGGTTGAAAACAATTTAAAATTATTACAAAACACCATAATTTAAAAGAAGCTAAAATTTTAAATTATTATTCTGATTATTTCTTAGAAAATTTTATAAAAGATCATCTCCAAAGTTTTATTTCAAAATGATCTGCATGATTTTTTAATACAAAAGTATAGTAAAAAAATATATTTTAATATATCTAACAAAACTAAATTAAGACCGAAAGCTTCCTCTGATCCTCTATCATGCTATACCATGCATGTTCATTAACAAATTACTAAATCTACTTGAATTTGTTGATATCTACGCAGGGTCACCAATAGCGAGTGTCGCGGAGAAGTTGGAATTAGTAGATGATGAGGAGAAAACAATAAATTACAAGTTTGTAGGTGGAGATGTCCTTCAAAATTACAAGAGCTTTAAGGGCACCGTGGTTATAAGTCCCTTAAAGGGTGATAGAGCCCTACTGAAATATTATGGCGAATTTGAAAGGGTGAACGAAGCAATCGCCTTTCCGGAAAGCATCGAGGAATTCCTGAACTCAGGTTTACCAGTTTTTGATAATTATCTTCTCAAGAAAAAATAAATTAAATCCCAAGTTTATAAAAATAATTATCTTTACTTGATGCAAGTATTGATATCTTTGTTTTGTTCAAGCCATAATAAAAGGTTCTCATTGAATTGTTGCAATATACTTTTACATTTGATATTGTTTTGTATTTTAATCAGTTCGGTTAAACAAGTTATTTTTAAAAAAAGATTTCTTCGATTATAAAAAAGTTCGATTTTATCAGTTAAAAAAATTCGAATCGATTGATAATATAATAGACGGAATGCTTATTCTAACTAAGATAAACAAATTTATAAAATAGAATATTTACAAAACAGTCAAATGATTGTGACAAGATTTTGTGTTTTGTTTTTTATTATAAAAAACTACTTTACGAAATCAATCAACATGGTACAAATCAAATTCTCTAAGTATTCATATACTTTAAAGTATTAAATTTTTGTTGGTCCACGATTCATTAAACTGTAAGCTTCGAAAAGGTGGCGTCCAGAAGCACGCAGATAATTCAAAATAGGTGGCGTCCAGAAGCACGCAGATAATTCAAAATTAGTTAATACAAATTCCATTTAATTTACTTGAATTTTCGCATAGATTCTAAATTATTATTAATTTACTTTCATTTGATTTTTGTAATCATTAAAGCATTTGAAAAAAAAAAATTGTGTCGTCTAGATCAAATTATAAATATCATTTAATCCTAAAGTTCTCATGTGCAATATAATTGTAAGGAAATGGGTTGCATTGCCCATACCACATATGACATGCATGTTAACATACTAACGTGTTTATGCAACACATCTTGCAAGATACGTGTCTTGGAACATATCTCCGGACTTGTACGTGTATGAGTATGCACATATTTTGGAGATACCACTGCATAAGGCACGAACTGAGACGTGTTTCATGAAAAGTTGAACTCTTCAACACAAGATACTTTATAAATGATATGGCCATCTCCAAATTATATACACAAGAATATCTCTCTTCAGGAGCACGTACTCTTGGAATATCATCAACAATCCGAGAGTTTAAACCGTGGATAGAAAACAAATTGCTCTTGTAGTGATTTACTAACTTGCTATAATCAGAGGTTTGTAGACGAACTTCAAGATTCGAGATAATCCTTCTGTTGCAAATACATAAAATCAAGTATATCGATATTTGATTTACCGTTGTATTTTCCAACAATAATAATAGTGCTATGATAAAAAATCAAAGGTTATGCTACGTGTATGGTGTCAGAAATAATTTATTTTAAAATATTGTCGAAGAACACCAAATCTAAAAGTAACCAATAGTCAATTAAAAAAATAGGGAAAGGATTGCTTGCCAATGACAGAAGAGGCCATCATTTACCGCAACTGAAAGAAGTTGGGAGATTTATCTATAAATACAAGCATATTTTCAGCACTTTGATTACACTGAATAAATTGCGTCCAAGTATTTAGAAGCTCTCTCTCTTTTGTACTTAGTGCATTAATTATGGCAGCATCAAGATTTTCAGTAGAAGTAGAAATGAAATCTAATGTAGAAAGGGTTTGGGAGTGGGTATATAGTTTCACCATTTCTGCTCCAAGGGACTTCCCCCAAGTTTTCAAGAGCATTGAGGTTCTTGAAGGCGATGGAAGCAATGCTGGTACTGTGCGTTTGGTCAAGTATACACAAGGTTCATGATTCAACACATGCACATTACTTGGTTTATAATTCTTTAACTGCATTACATTTAACACGGGCTAAATTTTTTAAAAAAAAATGGTCATATAGGGATTTTTGCAATAACCGTTTCAAAATTTTAGGATTAGTCGAATATAGTTTCATGAAAATTATTTTTAATAAAAAATTGTCTCGAACTTTTGTTTTTAATCAAAAGCGGTCTTAAAACCCCATATTCAATTATGAAACCACTTTTGTTAAAAAATTGTGAAAAACATTTATGTGGGATTATTTTGGTTGAAAACAATTTAAAATTATTACAAAACACCATAATTTAAAAGAAGCTAAAATTTTAAATTATTATTCTGATTATTTCTTAGAAATTTTTATAAAAGATCATCTCCAAAGTTTTATTTCAAAATGATCTGCATGATTTTTTAATACAAAAGTATAGCAAAAAAATATTTTAATATATCTAACAAAACTAAATTAAGACCGAAAACTTCCTCTGATCCTCTATCATGCTATACCATGCATGTTCATTAACAAATTACTAAATCTACTTGAATTTGTTGATATCTACGCAGGGTCACCGATAGCGAGTGTCGCGGAGAAGTTGGAATTAGTAGATGATGAGGAGAAAACAATAAAGTACAAGTTTGTAGGTGGAGATGTCCTTCAAAATTACAAGAGCTTTAAGGGCACCGTGGTTATAAGTCCCTTAAAGGGTGATGGAGCCCTACTGAAATATTATGGCGAATTTGAAAGGGTGAACGAAGCAATCGCCTTTCCGGAAAGCATCGAGGAATTCCTGAATTCTGGTTTACGTGTTTTTGATAATTATCTTCTCAAGAAAAAATAAATTAAATCCCAAGTTTATGAAAATAATTATCCTTACTTGATGCAAGTATTGATATCTTTGTTTTGTTCAAGCCATAATAAAGGGTTCCCATTGAATTGTTCAATATACATTTACATTTGATATTGTTTGTATTTTCTTTTGTTTTGTTTAATCTAATCTCTGCATTTATAAAAAGAAACATGCTGATTAGCATGTTACAAGGAATTATGGGGTAATTAAACAACATAAAGATAAATAAATGTATAAATTATGACATTTCGATTTGTTGAACCAGATTGTGAAGTGACTCTATGTTTCCATTTTCTTATAACTCAGTTTTCTCAAGTCGAATACTACTATATATATTTCACTAAGGATTATGACTTGCATTGGAAAAAAATGATGCGTTGAATTACAATTAAGCATCAGAGACCAAACGAAACGAATCCTAAGTCGGAGTCCACGGGAAGCCGAGATCGATCTCCGACGACTCACTAAAAAAACACATTGAAAGTTTCTGCATGGCGCGATCGAGCACCCGAAGACATGATTGATCGCTCCCTTTGCTCGATCGATCGTGCCCTGTGTGGGTTCAGCAGATTGGTGTGTCTCCTCATGTTTCAATGCGTTTTTTCATGATTTTGTGCATCCAAATGGTGTCTTTTGGTGCACTTGTTTGTCTAATATATATAGAACAACCCTTGGTTGGATTTAAACACAGATTTTCGAAAATCACATGAGATTTAAGAGCAAAATTCTGAAGTATTTTGTTAATCCTTTTCATATCTTAAGTTGAGTGCTTTCAAATATTTGTGGTTTGAGGACTTGTGATTTGGAGTGCTTCTATCATAAGTCATAAGTTGTTGTATCTTGGGAGACAAATTGCAAACTGAACAGTTAGCACCATAGCGTGACAATATTGTCTTAAGGAAGGAAATTCCAAATCTCGCCTCGACATTCCTACTACAAAGCCATTGTTGTATTGCTTGCTACCTTCCTAAGATACGCATCCAATAAATTTTGAAAAACAATCTTAAGACAATATCAGCAGCAAATGGCTTCTTTGAGTGCAACAACGACTCTCGTTCACCATGGTGAAAGCCCAGAGAAGTTCAATGGAAACGACTTCAAGCTGTGGCAATCAAAGATGTTGTTTTATTTCACAACCTTGGGGTTGACAATGTTCCTCAATGAGGATGCTCCTACCGTCATGGAGAGTGAAACCGACAACCAAAAGAGGTTGTTGATGCGTGGAATCAAAGTGATTTCCTGTGCAAGAATTACATTCTCAATGGACTAGACAACACAATGTACAATGTGTATTGCCTAGTGAAGATGGCCAAGGAATTGTGGCAATCCTTGGAGAAAAAGCATGAAGAAATTCGTCGTTGGACGATTCTTGGATTCAAAATGGTTGACAAAAAGTCGATGATAGCGCAAGTGCAAGCTTTGCAAGTAATCATGCACGAAATTCATGCGGAGGGAATGGTTCTAAGTGATTCATTCCAAGTGGCAGCAATGATTGAAAAGTTTCCTCCATCATGGAAGGACGTCAAGAATTATCTCATGCACAAACGAAAAGAGATGAATCTTGAAGACCTTGTGGTTTGCTTGATAATCTAAGAGGACAACAGAATTTTCGAAAGGAAGGAAAATCGGCACCGACATGAAGCATGAGTGAACTTAGTGGAAAAACACATCGGAACAAAGCGCAAGTTTGATGGCATGACCTCCAGATCTGGAAATGCGAAGAGGTTTAAAAGCAAGTGCTACAAATTGGAAAACCCAATCACATGGCAAAGAATTGTCGCAATAAAGACGATCGTGGGAAGACTATGGATCAAGTAAACGTGACCAAAGAAGATCGTCTCTCAAATGATTTGGATGATCTAATGCTTACCGCTTAATTAGATTATGTTTCTTTGGAAGTTATAAACTCTAGGAATGAAGTGATTCTAAACAAATGTAATGACGATATTTGTTGAAAGCAATAAAATTTATGTTAGTACTTCTTTGATTGAATCTTATGGTTTGTGACGTGATTGTTATGATCATTTAAACCATAGTTCGCAGCACAAATTGTAATGATAAATTTATTGCTTGAGTGGGGGCTAAGTTAACAAAATCGTCATTCGATTGTTAAACAAAACGTAACGTCTCTAGAGTTAATTCACAATGATGTTTGTGATGGAAATATTGTGCAAACTAGATATGTGTGAAAAGTAATTTGTTACTTTATATGTTTTGCACATGATATTCTTGTGGATTCTTTGTTCCGAAGCGAAAACGAGGTTGTTTCAGGTGTTTTAAACATTTCAAGAATGAGATTGCAATCAAATTTAGCAAATGAGGTTTGCTATTGGAAATTGTGAGTAGATTATACCTGTGTTGTCTAAGAATTTGAAACTTAAGCTTGAGTTTGCAAAATAATAAAATCTTGAATTCAAGTTTCTAAGCTTTGTACGATTAAAACACAAGTGATGAATCGAAGCCTCAAATTTTGACTAGGTGTTGTAATATCTCATTTGGTTCATTTTGAATTTCTAAGCGAGTACGCTTAAATCATGAATTTGCAAGATAATAAAAAATATCTTGAATTCAAGTTTTCTAATTTACTGCGCTTAAATTTCAAATTATGAACCGAGTTTGAGAATATATGCAAGTTTCAACTTTTGTAAGCAGGTAAGCTTAAATCCAAAATTTTCAAGAAATAAAATCTTGAATTTGGATTTGTTTTGTTAGACGACGATGCTTAGAACTTGAAACATGAAATTTGAATGCTAGTGCAATTCGAGACTATCCCTAAGTTGTGGAGGGTTGCAATTCTATGAGTCAATCACATCCTAAGTGCCACATTTAGGCAATGACGAAAAACCTTGTGATTGAAGGAAAAAAGAGTTTCCTACAATATTTGAAATGTAGGGGTGCTTGGCTAAACTATAAATATGAAGGCCAAAGTGAAGTCATAACAAATGCAAATAAATGTCATAAAGAGTTTGACAAATCATGTTGTCAAATAGATTAACGAGTGTGACAAATGCGTACACTCCTAAGCATATGTATGCTTGTGTACTGAAGATATGTTCATTGGGGGAAGCAATTTAAAAATCATCAAGTAACAAAGAAAAATGTTGACGATACATTTTTTATATGTGTGCATCAAAAATAATACTTGGAATTAAAGTTTCCAAGGCATTTGAAGAATGAAATCTCATAGATCAATTCGAGTTTCAAATTTTAAAGCTTTGCGCTTAAATTTCAAGTTTGCAAGAAATAGAATCTTGAACTTGTAATTTTTAAGAATCTATGGGCTTAAAATTTGAATTGCGAATTAAAGTTGAGTATTTCCTTTGGTCTCAAATTTTTTAAGAAATAACGCATTAACAACGCTTAAAATTCGATGATGAAAATATCCTAAAATGATAAAATGATGCAAAGGAGGTAGAGTGATTACAAAACTAAAGATATACTGTTGTTGAAAATTCTCTATGCAAAACATATAAAGCTTTTTCGGCCGAGTGGCTTTATAAGTTGTTAGAGAAAATTCCTTATTGAAAAAGTGGGCTTGTGCATGCAACTAAAATGTGTTGCGCTAATGCTATTAAAAGGCGCACAAAGTATTAAGTGAAATGGTAAGTCCTAACAGAGAAGTATAGACATAATACCATGTAACAAATGATCTGTAGTGGCGTAATCTTGAGTGATTATGTGAAACCGTGGATCTCAGGGCAGGAGGGTTGCCTCTTCTACTTTGAATCCACCTCCCAGAGCTTCCTGCAACAATTGATCCACATATATCCAGCTATTATATGGAAATTTATCGAGAGAAATGTGATTAAAAACCTCATAATTTAAATCTTGTAGTGTATACACAACCTATGTGACTGGAGATCCCCAAGATCTAGGTTCAAAAGGGACAACCAGACTACGAGATTGTATAAGCACCTTGGAGAATTAATCTTCGACCCATTCCTATGATAAGGGGTGTAGCCTGCAAAATGGGTACGATGATAGGCAAAAAGCCTTCAATGATTCCTAAGACATATAAGGATGTGTTGGAGTATAGCGTGATACTCTTATAGGAGATCACGTAGAGTGTGAAGTGTGGCCGCTTTGAAGATGAAAAGCACTTATGAAACTGAGTGTTGTCCATGCCCAAAACGGACAAAACCGTAAAGAACCAATACGAATGTTAGAATTGTTATGGTATGTGTTCAATTGTCTCGGTTTACACCAACGATTAAATAGTTTAAGACTATAAGCTCAATATTAAGTCAAGTAAATCTGAATGAATACTACTACGGAAGATTCAAAGCCGCAGGCTATCTCTCCAGATGCCATAATAGTTCGTTGAATGTACTCAGTTGCATCATGCATTAATTTAATTCATATGGGGGATTGTTGGAAAAACTGATGTGTATTGAATTACAATTAAGCACCATAGACCAAATGAAACGAATTCGTACATCGGGGTCTACTGGAAGTTGCGATCGATCGCCGAAAGTTGGTCCGATCGATCGCCACTCAATAAAAAACATGTTGAAAGTTCATGCATGGCGTGATCGATCACCCCATGCAGAATGTTGAAATATAAAGGAAGCAATCGATCGCACCCTTTGGCCGATCGATCGCGCCAGTGTGGGTTCAGCAGATTGTTGCGTCTCCTCATGTTTCAATGCATTTTTTCATGATTTGGTGCTTCCAAATGGTGTCATTTGGTAGCACATCGTGGTATAATATATATATATATATATATATATATATATATATATATATATATATATATATATATATATATATATATATATATATATATATAACAACCCTTGGTTGGATTTAAACACAGATTTTCAAAAATCACATGAGATTTAAGAGAAAAATTCTGAAGCATTTTGTTCATCCTTTTCATTTCTTAAGTTAAGTGCTTTCAAACATTTGTGGTTTGACGACTTGTGATTTGGAGTGCTCCTATCACAAGTCCTAAGTCGTTGTATCTTGGAAGACAAATCGCCAATTGAACCATTAGCACCGTAGCGGAGAAATATTGTCTTAAGGACGTAGATTTCAAATCTCGCCTCGACATTCCTACTACAAAGCCATTGTTGTTACTGCTTACTACCTTTCTAAGATACACATCCAGTAAATTTTGTACAACAACTTATTGACTCGATGTTTCCATTTTCGGTAATATCATCAATATTATTAGGGATGGCAACGAGGTGGGTCTGGATGGGTTTGGCCAAACCCTAGGCCCACCCTGCTACAAAAAGGTTGTCACAGACCCGCCCCGCCCCGCCCCGCGAACTCGACGGGTTATACCCGCCCCGCCCCGCTTGATTTTTTATTTTTTGAAAAGAAATTGTTTATTAGCTAAAAATCAATTTTGAAGCACAAAAAAACTAGTTTTGTGATTGAATTTCAACTTTTCCTCTAGTAAATATTTATCATAAGCCTTGTAAAATTATCTTTAAGCTACCAAATTTGCTCTCATTCCCTTCAAACTGTCAAACTTCTTTAATATGAACACATACATTTTGATATAAATTAAATAATGACATTTTATTATTAAACCAAAGAAGTGAAATTTTTATTCAATATTAAAGTTTTTTTTAAAAAATTAATATATGTATAGCAGGGGGGGGGGGGTCCGGGGCTTGTTTGGCCAAACCCGGGACCCGCCCTGCCCCATTTCAAAACCCGGATGAAGCGGGTCAGGTTCAATATGGGTCCGGGTTTAGACCCGCCCCATTGCCAGTCCTAAATATTATCATTATCGGTGATATCATCTCTGTTGTTTGCTTTGTTTTTCCCCATCTAGCCCCTTTTCGTTCATTAATTCCGGCCAAGCCTTGATCATGGTAAGATTTTGTATATTATAGGCGAGCTTATAGCCGAGGTATTTCTACCTCAGTATATTATTTAAACTCGGGAAAATAATCCATGCATGAGACAGTCTATGGTCGAGCTAGGAGAATTCAAGAACCCGTAGGAACTTGGGGATACGTGCGGATAAGGCGACCCGAGCTCCAAGGTTTGATTGTCACTAATTACGAGATAAATATTCAACTTCCACCTAATATTCAAAAAATGTGGGACATACATATTGAAATCTCTGGATTACGATAATCCAATTATGAGAATAATGACTTGATTTGACTTTGAACTACCCTGACTAGACTTAAAATTGAGGGGTGTCCCTGTCAGCGGGTCCAACATGTTTACTCTTATAAATAGCGATGTTTGATTTTGTTTTGCAATCATTCATATATATACATATAAGAAAAACTGCTATATATTACCTAATGTTTCCTCAGAATATTAACTTAACCTTCGAAGGTTACGCCAGAGCACTCCTCTGGGAATTTGACCCTCCAAATTCACCATCAGGATCTTTTATGGTACAAGAAAAACAAAAAAAGAAATAACAACACAAGGATTTTACGTGAAAAACTCTCAAATCAGGAGAAAAACCACCATGACCACAGAAAACAATACACTATATGAAAAATTAGTACCACATAATTTTTTATTCTCACCCCAAACACACACACAAAGCTTTCCCACTAGCCACACTTGATAACTCACACATCTCCACTTACAAGAAAGACACCTAATAAAATCTTTTCTGGTGTGGAAGCCTAGACACATCTGCAACCACAGAGCATACTAAGAATTTTACAAGATTTTAAAATAAGAGAGAAATTTATCTAAAGTCAAAAGTTGCTAGACAAGCTATTGACCGGTACATTAAAACATGAGGTATAAGCCTCATTTTTATAGCATGGGTATTGGCTAAAATTTCTTCCACATTCGATGTGGGAGAAATACAAAGGCCAATCCATCAATCTCCACCTTGTGGCTTTATCGTCCCACAATACTCCACCTTGATGATGAAGATCTTCATAGCTTCAGCTCTGACACTGCAAGACAGTCATAATTCTCAATATAGAGAATTACTATGCTCCACCATAAAAAGCATACCCACTCAGGATTAGCCATTCCAAGCTTTTCAATTCGGCACATGTCGAACAATAACCTTGGTGTAACTCCCATGTTTTGGCTCTCCTGGAAGTTAATCAGACATTGACATAAATTTCCACCACACATCCTGTATCAATGCCAAGCCAATGTCCGTGTACAAAATTGTGGATCGCTAACATTATACATCATCTATCATGGCAACTTGGGGACAACAACACACCATAATGATGTATATGTCCTTTTTTCAGAGGACATCAGAAAAGGAGACAATGCTAGCTTCATTATCAATATCTTCATTTACTGACCCGGAGTAATTTGCCGAACCCACTTCAGCTTTTGTACAATTTCTTTTGATGTGGCCAGGTTGTCCACATCCCCAACAGGTTTTCTTTCTACAGTTCTTCTTCTTCCAATCATGAGCTACAATTGTAAAATTTTCATGCGAATTGTTAGTTCCACCAAGTCTTCTCTCTTCAGAGAGAAGCTTAGTAGTAACCTATGAGAAAATGATTTTCTCCTTCCCATAAATCATGGTCGTCTTGATGTGCTCATACAAACGTGGAAGGGACCAGATGAGTCTCATGGTCTGATCCTCATCATCAATTTTAACTCCAATACATTCAAGCTTTGAAACAATGCCATTGAGAACACTTAAATGATCTAAAATAGAAGTATCATCATTCATTCGCAATGTATGAAACTGCTCTTTCAGATACACCCGATTTGAGACGCCCTTTATCTCATACAAATATTCTAGTTTTTCCCAGACTTCCTTAGTTGTAGACATTCCATGCACATTTGTTAGAACATTTTTGGCCAGGTACAGTGGATTGCACTTGCTGCTCTCAAATCCAGATCCTCCCAATCTTCATTGCTCATTTAAGCTTTTCTTGTTGCAATAGTCGTTCCACCAGTTGAACGAGTATCATTGCTGCTTTATGAGATTACCCTGCCCATCAACGCCTTGTATAAACCAGATTGAATCAATACATCCTTGACTTGCACTTGCCACAAGCCAAAATTGATTTTTCCATCGAACTTCTCCACATCAAATATGACTGCATTTGAAACTTTGCTTCCTGACATTGTCTTGTGATACTTTGATGAATTTTACAGTAGACCTGAGTAGTACACACTAAGGAAGCTCCTAGGAAAGATAGAATATTGATCTTTCCTAGACAAAACTTCAAGATTCTCATGAAAATTGGTGGGGTCACTGGTCCTACTTAAATACCGATTTTCCTAGATAGAACCTCCTTAGTCAATATGTATTCGCCTATCACACCAAAGCTCCACCACATCAAAAGGACCAAGGCTCTGATACCACTTGTTGGGAATTTGACCCTCCAAATTCACCCTCCAGGATCTGCACCTTTTATGAGAAAAATAAGCAAAAGGAGAAATAATAACTACACAAGGATTTAACATGGAAACTCACAAAAAAGACCACGACTAGAGAAGAAAAATACACTATATGAAAAATTATTACAACCACACAATTTTTCTTCTCACCTCAAACACATCCACAAAGCTTTCCCACTCGCCACATTTTATAATTCACACCTCTCCCCTTATAAGAAAGTCACATAATAAAATCTTTTCTGATGTGAAAGCTCGGACATAGCTGCAACCACAGAGCATACTAAGAATTTTACAAGATTCTAAAGCAAGAAAGGAATTTATCTAAAGTCAAAAGGTGATAAACAATTTATTGACTGGTTGACTTAAAACAGGAGTCATAAGCCTCCTTTTATAGCATAGGTGTTGTCTAAAATTTCTTCCACGTTCGATGTGGGGAGAAATACCAAGCCCAATCCATAACTTATATGGGTTCTAGCTTCATCCTTTCTTTTTTCGACTTTCCAATGACCATATTTACCTTTTTGACAATCTACTGCAACTAGTTGTTTTTTACTTTGCTGGTAAGGCATATGATATCAAAGTATAATGGTGACCAATCAAATGGTCTATCTCTCTTCTACTTTGTGGGTTACTCAATTGATCTTCATATGTTTGATTTTTGCTGATTGCATCGGCTTGGTTGAATACTCAACTGGCTTGGATATCTAGCTAGACTAATTATATAAGATATATTGGATTCAACTTCACTGCTCAGTCAGTTGGCTTATCTAATTAAGCTATATTTGCTTTAGTTGTCTCAAAAATCAGTTTTGCTGATAACTCAGCTGACCTGAGTTCTAATTTGATATTTATTAACATAAATTCTGCCATTTTATTTTATAAATATATCATATATAATTTTTATTTAATTTAAAAATAACAAATGAAAGAAAAACTGATACATATTTCCAGAGTAAGAAGATATTTTTGATTAAAAATAAACACTTATTTTTTCCTCTTAACAAATAATATTTTTAACTTCCATATAATATATTTTAAAATAATTCAAAAACAAAATAAGTTAGTCTAAATTTTAAGCCTCGCTCCAAAGGTTGAAGGTGCAAGAATTATAATATCCTTTTTGTAAGATGATAAATCCTCATCTGCAACTGAAAACTATGAAACAGATTTAACTTAGCATGTTTACATAAGAGTGAATAAAATGTCTGTTGAGCCTTAAACACATTGTTGAGTTTAATGCTTAATTTATCTCCGAATTATCTGATGATCAACAAAACTTGCATTTGTTATACTAGTGTGTCTACTTAGTGTACATGGTTAGATGGTTGAAAAGTGGATTGTTTGAAGGAAATGAAATCTGCAAGGACATGGGTGGATCGCCCCAGGCGATGGTGATCATCGTCCCAGGCGATGGCAGTCATGGGAGACATCGCCCCGCACATCGACTTAAGCGACGCCGAGGACCGCGCGCATGGAGAGATCGCCCGAGGCGATGGCTCGAACGCCTGAGGTGATTCTTGAAACGTTTGAGGAGATGAAAAGTTCGTTTGAGGTGATCCAGAATTTTAGCTACGGCATTTATTTTTGGTGGTGATCGCCTGAGGCGATCTGCGCAATTTCGTGACCGTTGGAGCGCGGCGATGGAGATCGCCCGAGGCGATGGCCGAGGCGATGCAGGAGTGATTCAAGCCTTATGTAAAGACCCGGATTTTTAAGTTATGGGATAACTAAAAACTTGACTAAAAAGAGTTTAAAAATTCCTAAACTCTAACCAAGAGTTTCAATTCATCAAGGAATCCTTAAGCAATATAAACTCATCCTCATACCACTCGAAATTTGGCAATTGGAATCAAACCAAACTCCTTCCTTATTAATCAAATTTTAGCATCATGATCGAACCAAACTTCCTCATCAAATCTGCTAAGATTTACTCTTAATTTTCGAAGGTTTAATATCTCTAAACTCCTCATAATTTCATCTTTAATCACTCGATAAGCCATAGCAAGAATTTAACTAATTTGTGCAACTAAGTTTCGAAATCTTCCACCTCTGCCATAGCCACGAAAATCGAGCAGAATCCATGCTATCATCTACCAACAATCTGCACAAATCTTCTCCTATGTTTTCGGGTTAGAGTCCTACTCAAACACCTCAACTTAGCCTCTACTTTCATCTATAAATAGAGCCAACCAGGAGCACTTCATTCACATCAAACCATCCCCCTTTCAGTAGTAATCTTTTCCTTCGAAAATTCTGCACCATAAAGCCAAAGCTTTCTGCTCAATATTCGACGAGAATTCAAGCTGCAATCTTCGAGAATTCTGGCAGCAAACTTTCGAATTTTTCCATCGATCATAAACGAAAGTTACAGCAACTTATATTCGAATTCTCAAGCCTCAAAACCTTCACAAAGATTCAACAATTTTGTCCAAAGTTCAAAGCTGAAACTATCGAGATTTATCAGCAAGCTTTCGTTCGAAAGTTTAGCAGAATTGAGTGATAACCTTGAGCTTTAGCCATCGAGTTTTCCTTCAACAATCTGAACCGAAAGTTGCTTCTTTCTGTTTCGATATTTTGTGGAAATTGGATCGAAAACTAGCATTCGGATTCTGTTTATTTAGGAAGATTGGAATCAATTTGTTTAGCAACCTTTGATCATTCAAACACGCATCCAAGCATTGTAAGTGGGCTTTTGTTAAGTATTCGTTTCGTTTTCAAAAATAATATGTATGTTTTTAAATTCCCAATCGATATGTATTATGTTGAAATTATGAAAGTATATTTTGTAAGCACGTTAAACTCGAAATCTAATTGGATTTGGATCCCCATGACCCTGATGCGGTGGGGTGTAACCGCTAAAATAACCTTATACGGTGGTAATCCGTTGTTTCTGGATTATCCAGACCCTTTATTCGTGGGTTAGCCGATATTATGACCTCATCTCTAGGAGGGATAAGTCTAGAGACTGATATCAGTACCAAGAAGAGAGTAGAATGCTTTACTGTGCTTAAGTATATGAAAATTATGAAACGATATGTTATGTCATGGCTCGTAAGGGCAAATCAAGTATGTTAAGATACATTCATATCGGTTTATGAAAGTTTTATGATCCAAGTTTATGAAAATTATGTATATGTATGATATCGATTGTCCCCCACTTGCTGAGTGTTTTCCAAAGCACTCAACCCCTTACTCTACATGCCCAGATAAAGCCGAAGAAGAATTAGAGCAAGAAGAAGAGCACCAATTTTGGGGTTGGTGAATCAAGTCCGCTGCGTAGAACAAGATCTTTTAGGTTTTAAAGTTTTCCGTTTTAAGACAATTTTATTTATTCAGTTGTTAAGTTTTTATTTCCGCATTTCTTTATTCATTGTAAATTTTATTTTTATGGAAAAAGACTGGCTTTTCAGTTGTTATGATATTATGAGGCTTATTGATTTCAAGTTGTTATGGAAATCAATGCCGGTGTTATTGACCCGGTCTCGGGGCGTGACATTTTAGTGGTATCAGAGCTAGCCAGGTTCCATAATCCCGCTGGGAAAAGTATTCTAGTTAAGGAAATAACTAGAAGAAAATTCCGGTTGAAATAGACCAACTGCAGAAATAAATACAGTTGGGTGAAAATTGTCGTTTCATGATAATTACGATAATCAGAAGTCCAATCTGATTAATCACATGAATACGAAAATTTTTGAATTCTTAAAATCTTCAGTTTCTGTTTTTAAAATTTTATTTTCGAAAAATTGATTTTTAAGAATTATTTTCGGATTTTCTCGATTTTCGTACAGTAAACCCTAGCTTCAAGTCGTTGCCGCCGCCTGCCGCCACGATAGCCGTCGACGAGTACACCAATCGAACCGTCTCTTCCAGTCGACCCTACTGTCCAAGTTTCAGATCGATCGATTTCCGTTTGCTCTGTCAATTTCGCATTCGAAATCTAAGAACCCTAATCCCCAAATTATTTCGTTTCCCGATTTTCAGATCGTATCTTGATCGTTTTTGAAATTAAAAGTTACAGTCTGATCCTCCAAGCATGTCGAACATAAGCCCTCTGACAATTTCAGATTTCAAGCTTCGATTAGGGATTAATTCGAAACCCTATTATTCGAATTAAGAACCCTAATTTTTTATTTTTTTTTTAAAAAAAATAAAAAATTTCCAGAATTCGAAATTTCGATTCTTACTGTTGATACTTGATTTTTTATGATTTTGTCAAGCATTTCATTTGACTTAATTAGTTCCGTATTTAGGTTTAGGTGATGACAACTCGAGCTCAGACAGTCCAGATCCTTAGCCTGGAACAAGAAGTTGAAAAGCTCAAGGAAGCTAATTCTGAACTACTTGAGGTGGTAGACCACCTGCATGGCGATGTTCATATACTCGGCTATTATCACCATCAAGCCGACGAGCAAAGTAAGGAAGCTAACAAAGAAGTTGCTCGATTAGATGAACTCCATCGGACTGCTGCCGAGAAATGCGTAGTGCAAAGGAAACAGCTGGAACAAATGGCGGAGCGAGTTCTCTCACTACAAGCTACGAACCATCGCTTGGCAATAAGAAGCAATGGATACTGGAATATCATCACTCACCTCCAGAACGTCAATAGTGATCTACGGGAAGCCAATGATCACATGCGAGACATCCTGGACGTGGTAGATTCAGACTCGGATGAAGACCCAAATGAAGAACCAATGGAGGAAGATATCGTAGAGGAGTTAGGAAGTGGAGACGTTATAGATCCGTAGTTTTCTAGAAAGCTTTGTTTAGGAGTTTTGTTTTTAAAGAATTATTTTTGATGTTCAGCATTTCCTTTCCGTTTTGTTTTGATAAACATTTCCAGTGATTAATAAAATCGTCATTTCTGTTTATCGTGTCTTCTTTATCTTCTACTATCGTTATATCTTCTGCGCAAAGATTTTAGATCTTTATGTATTGTAGGAAATGGCCGGACGTCCTACTCGCAGCAATCGTAATCCCAACTATGTTGTTCCTCCCAACTCTAATGAGGAGAGAACGGATGGAAATCAGAATCCTCCACCTGCACCGCCACAACCCCCGAGGGTGGGGCTGAGTCGTGAGGACTTGGCAGCAATAGCCACCATTGTGGCCACGACACTTCAAGGTTTGAATAATCCTGCTGCGAATCAGCCACAGACGCAGCCAGCGCCACACCCGCAGGGAGTAAAATATCATTACGAATCACTGCGAAAGAACCGAGTTCAACTTTCGATGGCAACTCAGACCCAGAAATGGCACAAAACTGGCTCAAACAAGTGGAAAACCACCACAGATTACTTGAAGTGCCTGAAAACATTAAAGTGGAAGTCACCACATCGTTTCTCGTTGATCAAGCTGGAAAATGGTGGTAAAATGTGTCACCACTTATGCAAGAAACGGGACCAGTTACATGGCAAAGGTTCTGGAGCACATTTCTGAAGCAGTACTTTCCAATTGCGGTCCAGAACCAGAAGCTGCGAGAGTTTGAAAACCTGACACAGACTACAGACATGACAGTGGTGGATTATACCGCAAGGTTTAACTCGCTGGGAACGTATGCACCGAGTATCATGGCAGACGAGTCCCTTAAGCTACATCGCTTCAGGATTGGACTGAACAGTCGTATCCAATCCGACCTTGCGATTTTCGAGACCGCAAATTTTGGAGATCTAATGGGAGCAGCCATCAGGGATGAAGCAGACATAAAGCGTCGCGAGGAAGAATTTAAGCGCAAGCGACCCTCCACCAGTCAACATACCTCTAGCAGTCAAAACTTCAAGAGGCCTAGTCCGTCCAGCAACCAGCAAAGGGGACCCACAGTAGGCCCAACTCAACAGAGGTACCCTAAGTGTTCGAGCTGTGGATTCAACCATCTAGGAGAATGTCTCAGAGGAAAAGGTGCATGTTTCCGATGTGGAAAGACAGGCCACCGAATTGCTGAGTGTCCCAAACCTGATATGAGGGGGACGACTGTAAGGAATAACGGCCCTCCTAGTAAACCAAAGGAGACTAAGCCGAACGCCAGAGTGTTTGCTATAACGCGAGAAGAGGCCAAGGACGCAAACGACGTAGTGGCAGGTTGTGGTGCCACACATTCGTTTATGTCCAAAAGGTTTGCTAAGAAACTAGCCCTTAAGCCAGAACTGCTTAGTGAACCATATAACGTAGCAACACCAGCCAATAAGACCATTATAGCACATAGTATTCACCGAAATTGTAATCTTAGTATTAATGAAATCAAGTTTAATGCTGAGCTAATTCAACTCAACATGGTGAATTTTGATGTTATATTGGGAATGGATTGGTTATCCAAACATCATGGAGTAGTAGACTGCCGTAACAAGAATGTTAAACTACGGACTCCAGACGAGAAGGAGATCGTATACCATGGCAAAGCTAAGGAAAGAAAATTCCTACTGACGGCAGCCCAAACCTGGAAAGCCGTAAAGAACGGTGAAGAAGTTTACCTAGCTACAATAAGCGAAGTAAAAGAGGAAGATGGACCCAGGATAGAAGACATAGCCGTTGTACAAGAATTTCCGGATGTCTTTCCTGAAGAGCTGCCCGGTTCTGTTCCAAACCGAGAATTGGAATTTGATATTAATTTGGTGCCAGGCGCTACACCAATTTCTAAGGCACCATACCGAATGGCTCCAGCCGAACTGAAGGAACTTAAGGAACAACTGCATGAGTTATTGGACAAGAAACAAATCAGACCAAGTGTATCCCCATGGGGAGCCCCAGTGTTGTTTGTAAAGAAGAAAGACGGGAGAATGAGATTATGTATCGACTACAGAGAGTTGAACAAGATCACAATAAAAAACAAGTACCCTCTTCCGAGGATAGATGACCTATTCGATCAACTCAAAGAAGCTAAAGTGTTTTCCAAGCTCGATTTAAGGACAGGCTATCACCAACTAAAGATTAAAGCAGAGGACGTGCCGAAAACCGCATTTAGAACACGGTATGGGCATTACGAGTTCACGGTGATGCCATTTGGCTTAACAAACGCGCCAGCTGTATTCATAGATTTAATGAATCGTGTATTCAAGCCATTCCTGGACGACTTTGTAGTAGTGTTCATCGACGACATACTCATTTACTCGTCGAGCAATGAAGAACACGAACGACACCTTCGTCTTACGCTCCAGACACTAAGAGAGAAATAACTCTACGCCAAGTTTAACAAATGTGAATTTTGGCTAGAAAGTGTATCTTTCTTAGGTCACATAATATCAAAGGAAGGCGTATCAGTGGACCCTAAAAAGGTAGAGGCAGTTTTAGATTGGCCTAGACCAACGACAGTGACTGAAATCCGAAGCTTCTTGGGATTAGCTGGTTACTACCGGAAGTTTGTCGAAGGATTTTCGTCAATAGCAGTACCTCTTACCAGGCTCACACAAATGAACGCAAAGTTCATATGGAGTGAAGAATGTGAGAAGAGCTTTGAGACTTTAAAGGAAAAGCTCTCATCTGCACCTGTACTGGTATTACCAACTGAAGATATGAGTTTCACTATTTATAGTGATGCATCTAAAGAAGGACTAGGATGTGTACTCATGGAGGAATGAAGAGTGATTGCTTATGCTTCAAGACAGCTCAAGCCCCATGAGCAAAACTACCCTACGCATGACCTCGAGTTAGCCGCAGTAGTGTTTGCCTTGAAGATTTGGAGACACTATCTGTATGGCGCCAAGTGCGAAGTGTTCACGGACCATCAAAGCCTCAAGTACTTGTTCACTCAAAAGGAACTCAATATGAGGCAGAGACGATGGATCGAACTTCTAAAAGACTATGATCTCACTATTAGCTACCACCCCGGCAAGGCAAACAAAGTAGCAGATGCTTTGAGCCGGAAAGGCAAAGGAAAAATAATCTTAGCTACGGTCTCAGCTCAACCTTGTCTCCGAGAGACCATCAAGCTAAGCCAAGATCAAGATCCGAGCCTAACCAAGCTAAAAGAACAAGTCAGGGAGAAGAAAATTACTGACTTTGAGCTCGATAACAATGGAATTCTGTGGATGAAAGGACGATTGTGCGTGCCAAATGTGAACAACATAAGACAAGAAGTAATGTTTGAAGCGCACAAGTCAAAGTTTTCAGTCCACCCGGGGAGTACAAAGATGTACAAGGATCTGAAGGAAAATTTTTGGTGGAACGCAATGAAAAAGGACGTAGCTGAATTCGTCGCCCGATGCTTGGTATGTCAACAAGTTAAAGCTGAGCATCAAAGACCCGGAGGACTTCTTCAACCTCTGGAAATCCCTGAATGGAAATGGGATCACATCTCCATGGATTTTGTCGTGGGACTACCAAAGTCAAAGCAGAGCCATGACGGAATTTGGGTAATTGTTGACAGACTAACCAAGTCAGCACACTTCCTACCAGTCCGCATGAACTACAACTTGGATAAATTGGCAACACTATATATGGACAATATAGTGAGATTGCATGGTGTCCCAGTGAGCATACTATCGGACCGAGATCCCAGATTCGTGTCGCGTTTCTGGAAAAGCTTTCAGCAAGCTATGGGAAGTAAGGTAACTCTTAGCACGACTTATCACCCACAAACTGATGGCCAGATGGAGAGGACTATCCAAACCCTCGAAGACATGCTAAGAGCTTGCGTATTAGACTTCACAGCAAATTGGAGCGAGCTTTTACCGCTAGTCGAGTTCGCTTACAATAACAGCTACCATAGTAGTATCGGAATGGCGCCATACGAAGCACTCTATGGGCGTAAATGCCGATCACCATTGTATTGGGATGAAGTAGGAGAAAGAGCTATCACAGGACCGGAGTTAGTACAAGCTACTACCGACAAGATAGCTATTATCAGAGATAGACTTAAGACAGCCCAGGACCGACAGAAAAGTTGGGCTGACCTGAAAAGGAGACCCGTGGATATAGAGATTGGTGAGAAAGTCTATGTAAAGATTTCACCAATGAAAGGGGTAATCAGATTTGACAAAAGGGGAAAGTTGAATCCAAGATACGTGGGACCATTTGAAGTTTTAGAAAGGGTGGGAACGCTAGCATACAAAGTAGCACTACCACCAAGTCTGTCAAGAATTCACAATGTCTTCCATGTATCACAACTAAGAAAGTACATTGCCGACCCAAGTCATGTACTTGAAGCAGAACCCCTAGTAACTCAAGGGAACTTGGACGAGTCATTGAATTATGAAGAAATCCCAATCTGTATTCTGGATATTAAGGACCAAGTTCTAAGGAGAAAAACAATTCCTTATGTTAAGGTCCAATGGTCAAACCATACGGAGAGAGAAGCTACTTGGGAAATGGAAGAATCAATGCGGGAGAAATATTCCTATCTTTTCCTAAATCAAGTTCGAGTTTCGAGGACGAAACTTCCAATAAGGAGGGAGGGATGTAAAGACCCAGATTTTTAAGTTATGGGATAACTAAAAACTTGACTAAAAAGAGTTTAAAAATTCCTAAACTCTAACCAAGAGTTTCAATTCATCAAGGAGTCCTTAAGCAATATAAACTCATCCTCATACCCCTCGAAATTTGGCAATTGGAATCAAACCAAACTCCTTCCTTATTAATCAAATTTTAGCATCATGATCGAACCAAACTTCCTCATCAAATCTGCTAAGATTTACTCTTAATTTTCGAAGGTTTAATATCTCTAAACTCCTCATAATTTCATCTTTAATCACTCGATAAGCCATAGCAAGAATTTAACTAATTTGTGCAACTAAGTTTCGAAATCTTCCACCTCTGCCATAGCCACGAAAATCGAGCAGAATCCATGCTATCATCTACCAACAATCTGCACAAATCTCCTCCTATGTTTTCGAGTTAGAGTCCTACTCAAACACCTCAACTTAGCCTCTACTTTCATCTATAAATAGAGCCAACCAGGAGCACTTCATTCACATCAAACCATCCCCCTTTCAGTAGTAATCTTTTCCTTCGAAAATTCTGCACCATAAAGCCAAAGCTTTCTGCTCAATATTCGACGAGAATTCAAGCTGCAATCTTCGAGAATTCTGGCAGCAAACTTTCGAATTTTTCCATCGATCATAAACGAAAGTTACAGCAACTTATATTCGAATTCTCAAGCCTCAAAACCTTCACAAAGATTCAACAATTTTGTCCAAAGTTCAAAGCTGAAACTATCGAGATTTATCAGCAAGCTTTCGTTCGAAAGTTTAGCAGAATTGAGTGATAACCTTGAGCTTTAGCCATCGAGTTTTCCTTCAACAATCTGAACCGAAAGTTGCTTCTTTCTGTTTCGATATTTTGTGGAAATTGGATCGAAAACTAGCATTCGGATTCTGTTTATTTAGGAAGATTGGAATCAATTTGTTTAGCAACCTTTGATCATTCAAACACGCATCCAAGCACTGTAAGTGGGCTTTTGTTAAGTATTCGTTTCGTTTTCAAAAATAATATGTATGTTTTTAAATTCCCAATCGATATGTATTATGTTGAAATTATGAAAGTATATTTTGTAAGCACGTTAAACTCGAAATCTAATTGGATTTGGATCCCCATGACCCTGATGCGGTGGGGTGTAACCGCTAAAAGAACCTTATACGGTGGTAATCCGTTGTTTCTGGATTATCCAGACCCTTTATTCGTGGGTTAGCCGATATTATGACCTCATCACTAGGAGGGATAAGTCTAGAGACTGATATCAGTACCAAGAAGAGAGTAGAATGCTTTACTCTGCTTAAGTATATGAAAATTATGAAACGATATGTTATGTCATGGCTCGTAAGGGCAAATCAAGTATGTTAAGATACATTCATATCGGTTTATGAAAGTTTTATGATCCAAGTTTATGAAAATTATGTATATGTATGATATCGATTGTCCCCCACTTGCTGAGTGTTTTCCAAAGCACTCAACCCCTTACTCTACATGCCCAGATAAAGCCGAAGAAGAATTAGAGCAAGAAGAAGAGCACCAATTTTGGGGTTGGTGAATCAAGTCCGCTGCGTAGAACAAGATCTTTTAGGTTTTAAAGTTTTCCGTTTTAAGACAATTTTATTTATTCAGTTGTTAAGTTTTTAATTCCGCATTTCTTTATTCATTGTAAATTTTATTTTTATGGAAAAAGACTGGCTTTCAGTTGTTATGATATTATGAGGCTTATTGATTTTAAGTTGTTATGGAAATCAATGCCGGTGTTATTGACCCCGGTCTCGGGGCGTGACACCTTATGTGTAGCAACGGCTAGTAGGAGCCTTGTGAGCCTTCTACACTATAATTATGGATGTCTTGGATCAATTTGAAGACAATAAACAAGAGTATAAACTACAAGAAAGTTGTGTTCAATCAAAATCATTCCAGCATTGCAAACTTCATACATTTGTGTTGTATTGGAGTTTGTAATTTATTTCTTGTGTGAGAGCTTTTGATTCTTCGTGTTGTTACACCGTGAAGGTGCTATTTGATTTATTGTAAGGTCCTCCAACACCGATGCAAGTTGGAAATTGTATAAGATATCAACAAGTGAAGTTAGTGCAAGGGTGTGGCTATCATTTGAGCCCTTAAGGCCAAGAAGACTCGTGAAGAGTGTGTGTGACTCGGGAAGAGTTTGTGTGTGGCTATCCTTGGAGTCCTTAAGGCCAAGAAGACTCGTGAAGAGTGTGTTACTCGGGAAGAGTGTGTTGTGGCTAACTAGGAGCCCTTAAGGCCAAGATCAAAGTTGTTCTAGTGGAACCTCGGTTGGACGTTTTCTAGCCGGGAAGAGGAGACGTAAGCGATTCACCGCCGAACTTCTATAACAAATATTTGTGTCGTTTATCGCTTTATTTACTTTACGCATTTATTTATTACTTCTTATTATTTATTATTCGATTGACATGAAGTCTTCCGCAGCGCAAACTCGACTATTTGCAAATTCATTTTTAAACGCTACAGTAGCCAATGAACCTCATTCACCCCCTATTCGGTTCCAACAAGTGGTATCAGAGCCACTTGGTTTTTATTTTTAAACCAAAATTTTTATGGCTAATCTAGCAAGTGAGTTTGCTCAAGGTCAATCGACCAATCGACCTCCGCTCTTCACGGGAGATAACTACGGATATTGGAAAAATAGAATTTCTCTATATATCCAATCCGTAGATTATGACCTATGGAAGATTATTGTGAAAGGTCCACATATTCCTTTGAAGGAAGTTGAGGGAAGGAATGTTCCCAAAGAAATGGACGATTTTATGAGGGCGGATATGATTTTAATTTCTCAAAATGCTAAAGCTATTAATATTTTGCATTGTGCTTTAGATATGAAAGAGTACAACCGGATTTTGATGTGCTCAACCGCCAAGGAGATTTGGGACAAACTTCAAATTTGTCATGAGGGAACCAATCAAGTAAAGGAGACAAAGATAGATCTTCTACAACTCAAGTACGAAACATTTGAGATGGAGTCCGGAGAAAATGTTGACTCAATATTTAGAAGGCTCACTCAAATCATCAATGAGCTTGCCCAACTTGGAGAAAAGTATCCTCCAAAGCAAATATGGAGAAGAGACCTTAGAGCTTTACCAAAAGAATGGGATGCCAAGAGGACGGCTATCATTGAATCCAACAAAGGAGATAGTGCGTCATATGATCTTGATGAACTCCATGGAACCTTCGTGACTCATGAGCTTGAAGTATCAACCCGGAAGGGATTAAAGGAGGAAGATAGATCCATAAGAAAGATGATAGCCTTGGTCGGGAGGAAAGAACAATCCGATAATGAAGAGATGATCTTGTTCACAAGAAAGTTCAAGAAATTCTACAACAAATACAACAAGCCAAAGACCTCCGGTGCCACCAAACATGATTCCAAACAAGAGGTAACATGTTATAATTGTCAATATAAAGGTCATTATGCTAATGAATGTCCTAGGAAGAAGAATGATGATAAGGGGAAGAAGAAAGGTCTAATGGTCACATGGAGTGATAGTGACTCCGATGCAGAAGAAGCAACAAACCTTTGTCTCATGGCCAAAGATGACGCAAATGACGAAGAAGAGGAAAGCAACGATGAGGTACCATCCTTTGATGAGTTATTAGATTCCTATAATGAGCTTATTGATGTTTTTGGCAAAACCAAGATGAGTAACAAATTGCTCAAACTTGAGTTAGCCAAGAGAGATGAAGAAAATTATTCATTGAAAAATGAATTAAGTTCTTTGAAGAAATCATTTTGCAAGTTTAGTGAAAGTAGCTTAAAGTTGGAAGAATTGCTTGGCTTGCAACGATATAGCGTCGATAAAGCCGGACTAGGCTTTTCAAGCAAATCTAAAACTTGTTGGCTAAAGCTAAGCATAATTCTCCTACTTGCACCTATTGTTGTAAGGTTGGTCATGTTAGAAATAAATGTAGATTTGTCAAAAATCAATACCAACCAAACAAGAGGTGGAAGTGGATTCCAAAATTCCCCATTGTTACTAACCAACATGGACCCAAAGAACAAATGGGTATCAAAGATCCTCCAATTGTTAACTTGTTTTGTAGGAACAACAAAGAGATGGAGGATGAAGGCACTAGCACCTCAAGGGAGGAAATCATCTTATGCACCACAATAGAGGAAGCATGAGGTAAAGGACCAATGATATGAACTCACTCATATCATCCAAAGATAAATTCATTTTGAGCATCATAATAGCATAATTAGCTCTTTTACTTGGTTAATATTCCTTGAATTGAATGTTATAATTATGTGGTGAAATTCAATTACTTTGAAGGTGATCTTTGAGAAATTGAATTTCAAGTACATTATTATGATATCATATTTAGGGGGAGCTAATTATATTTTTTTATTGTGCATTTAATAGAGCAATTGAAAAATTTCATTGGCACAAATTAATTGTGACCAATAAATAATGAAGCTCAATATTTATTGATAGTAAATTGCATTTCCCCTTAGCATGTGCATATTTTTGTGACTATATATTCTCCATATGTTAGGACTCTTGTATAATCACTCTTATATGCCTATATGCTTGAATTTTGCAAATTGAGTTTTGGATTGTTAAAATAGGTATAACTTGATTAAATGCTCATATTTGGTTATTGCACAATATGATTGAATTAAATGATATCTTATTATGATAATGAACTTTGTTGCATATTTGTTTAAATGCATGATTTATACTTAACTGATTATGGTAAAAATCTTATTATGTGCCATGAGTTAAATTTGAATATGCAATGTGAAATTTAATTAAATGTGATTAAGCATGCTTTAATTGTTTAGATGCTCTATTTTAGATCATAGAAATATGGCCTAAAAATTTCATACATCTTTATTGTGTAAATTTTTTTGCTCTCATCACATGCGCCTTACTAACTTATCAATTGTTTATGATGATGCATTGAGCAATTTAATGTTTATTGAGCATGAATGCTTGAATTTTTATGGAACATATGCACACGTCGTACATCTAGAATTCATTAATTGTTTAAAGCCTTAATGCATGTTTGTCTTCCTTTCAATGATTTAATGTTATGCTCGTTATGGCTATTACATGCTTGATGAGGAACATGTGCTAATTGTTAGACTATGGCTTTGTGTCAACATATTTATGCTACAATTATTTGAACTTTGTGCTTTTTGATTATCACAAAAAGGGGGAGAATTTTGTGATAAACTTGGAGCTTAATACATGCATGGTTTGAGGGGGAGAAGTTTTTGTATTATGCTTTTCTTGGTAAAACTTGTATGTGCTATGTATTTGTTAAGGGGGGAGTCTTGTTTACTTATATTTCATGCATATTACATCTACAAGTTTATCAAGTTTTGTGATCATAAAAAAGGGGGAGACTGTTGAGCCTTAAATAGGGCTGCTTACCGGGCCGGGTCAAACCGGACCTGGCCCGGATTCGGACCGTTAAGTCCGGTCCGAAACCGGAACCGGACTTAACGGTTCCGGTTCGCCCCGGAACCGGTTAGAAACCGGTCCGGGGCGGTCCCGAAGAAGCAAACCGGTAGGACCGCCGGTTCCGGTCCTTCGGTCCGGTTCCGGTTCCGAAACCGGAACCGGTAGATTTTAAAAAAAATAATAATAATAAAAAAATAATAAAAAAAGAAGAAGGCAACATTGTTAACGTTGCCTTCAACGTTAACAAATGTTAACGTTGGCAACGGCTCTTAGCCGTTGCCAACGTTAACTTTTTATTTTTTATTTTTAAAAATTTTTTAATAAAAAAAAAAAACTATAAATAGGGGATGTTGTGTTGTGTATTGTTTCATAACAATTCTTGTAACGAAAATTACTTCACTCTCATATTTTTCTCTCAATTGTGCTATTTACAATTTATTTATAGTCTTATATCATAATGGCATCTTCATCTAGCAGTGGTGCTGGTCGTAGCCGGGGTCGTAGTCGGGGTCTCGTTCCGGGTCGTCTATCACTGAGTTCATCTTCTGCAATGAATTTACCTGTGCCAATTCCTGAGTTAAATGAAAGTTATGATTTTTTTGCTGACCTCAATGTTGGTGGTTCTTCTATGAATGTCGAACCACAACAATCCCAACAACCTGCCGAACCTGTTGCTGCCCAAGCCCAAGAAAGACAACATGTGGAGTCATCCAGAGCCACTACAGCAGCGAGTAGACAACCTACTCGTGCCAAAAGAAGTAAGATATGGGATCACTTTGAACTCGGTCAAAAAGAAGGTACTAATGAATCTGTTGCAATATGTAAATTATGTAAGATCCAGTATTCATATAAAGCCGGTGGTTCCAGTGGAGGCACCGGAACATTTAAAAAACACTTAGTAAAAAAACATAATTTTGATGAGACAACATTACAACCATTAAGTCGAGAAGCAACACAAGCACAAATTAATGTTCTTACTGGCACGAATTTTATTTTAACTGCTGAAATTAATCGTAGGTCACTTGTTAGATATGTGATCAGATGTGAACTACCTTTTATACAAGCTGAACGTGCTGGTTTTATTGAATTTGCTTCGTCTATACAACCCATGTTTAAACATATTTCCAGGCACACACTAAAAGAAATTGTATGGACGTATTTGTTGAATATAGAAATACATTGTTTCAGCATCTTTCTAGTTTGCCTTGTAGGGTTAGTTTAACAACTGATATTTGGACAAATGTAAATTCTGATTCATATCTTGTTGTCACTTGTCATTGGATTGATGATAATTGGTGTATGCAAAAAAGGATTTTGTCTTTAGATGAGTTAGATTGTGCACATACTGGTTATGTAATTGCTAAATATGTATTCAACACTTGTAGACATTATGGAATTCAGGATAAGGTATTTTCAATCACATAGACAATGCTGCGAATAACAATGCTGCGATGCGTGATTTAAAGACCTATCTTAAACCAATGCTTGATGGTATTTTTTTTCATGTTAGATGTGCATGTCATGTGATTAATTTGCCTGTTAAAGTTGGTTATGAGGACAATCACTCAGCATGTATTGACAAAATGAAATACTGCGCTAAATGGTTACGCACGAGCCGTGTTAAGCGTGATTGGAAACAATTATGTTTATCTAATGGTTTAAAGCATCTTCTTTTTCCATCACCAATAGAAACTAGGTGGAATTCGTTGTACAATTTGTTGAATGCTATGTTACCTTACAAAGATATTTTAACTCCGTTTTATAATTCATATCAAATGCCTGATAGCGATGAAAGTATTTATTTGACTAATGAGGATTGGGAACAAATCCCACCCGTGCACTGCATCGCAACATTGCTAGATCCTAGTCAATGTTTAACTTCATTTGAGATATTTTTTGAATATTATGCTAAATTTTTGGGGAAGGTTGTTGACGATCAAAAGACGTCTACAATGCAATCTCTCCAAAATATGTTTCAATTGTATTATAATCAACAGGCAAGTGAATCATCGCAACAAAGGCCTGTTGAAGAACAACCCCAAGCTCAATCTAAAGGTGGGGGCATCAATTTGCTTAGAATGCTGGGCAGGAAAAAACTTAAGGGAAAAGGACCTTCTACTAGCACGTCGACTGAGTTGCAAATTTATCTGAATTATCAATTTCTAACCGAAGACAACTTCGACGTCTTACAATGGTGGAAGTCCAATGCAGCACAATTCCCTATCTTAGCCAAAATGGCTAGAGACGTGTATACTGTACAAGCTTCAAGCGTCGCTTCTGAATCGGCATTCTCAACATGCGGCTGTATTATTGGAGACTACAGAAGTAGTCTATCAGCTGATTCGTTATGCATGCTCACGTTACTTAAAGATTGGTTTGAAGCAGAATGCAAAAATAGAAGAGATGGGACGGTTGACGAATTCGTAAATCATTATGACGAGCAAGAAGAAGAGAACGCCAAAACAATACTTATCAATTATGAAGACTGCTAAGTACTAAATTGTAATATTTTTTTATTTAGATTTTCAATTGTCATGTCTTTACAATTATTTGTATGCTGATGCGAAAATTCCCTTACCGCAAGCGCACGGTAGTCAGATGGATGCTAGAAGTATTTAAACACATAGACATGTTTAAATAACCCATAAAAATTGTTAAATTTATAAACCCTTTAAAAGTCCGTGTGCATCAGATACGGAAAGTCTCCAAAATTATCAAAATTCCATTGGCGTAATTACGCCTCCGAAGTGGCGTAATTACGCCTGTCGATGTGTCACAAAATTGGCTTCCCGCTTGGTAGGCGTAATTACTCCGCCAAAGTGGCGTAGTTACGCCACTTAAATTCGCAAAAGCCGTAGCTTAGGCGTAGCTACGCCTGAATGGGGCGTCTTTACGCCTCATTCAAAAAAAAAAAAAAAAAGGAAATCCGATAAGGATCCGAACCAAACCGGAATCGGTTGGAACCGGAACCGGTTCGATCCGGTTCCTTAACGGACCATAACGGGTCCGGAACCGGCCGGTTCCGGACCGGTTCCAACCGGTAAGCAGCCCTAGCCTTAAACGCATTGTTTTGTTTAAAGCTTAATTTACTCCGAAATATTTATAAGTTTTGATGATCAACAAAACTTGCATTTGTTATACTAATGTGTCTACTTAGTGTACATGGTTAAATGGTTGAAAAGTGGATTGTTTGAAGAAATCAAATCTGCAAGGACATGGGCGGATCGCCCCAGGCGATGGTGATCATTGCCCCAGGCGATGGCAGCCAAGGGAGACATCGCCCCGCACATCGACTTAAGCGACGCCGAGGATCACGCACATGGAGAGATCGCCGGAGGCGATGGCTCGAACGCCTGAGGCGATTCCTGGAACGTTTGAGGCGATGGAAAGTTCGTTTGAGGCGATCCAGAATTTTAGCTACGTCATTTATTTTTGGTGGTGATCGCCTGAGGCGATCTGCGCAATTTTGTGACTGTTGGAGCGCGGCGATGGAGATCGCTCGAGGCGATGCAGGAATGATTCAAGCCTTATGTGTAGCTAGTAGGAGCCTTGGTAGCCTTATACACTATAAATATGGATGTTTCGGATCAATTTGAAGACAAGAAACAAGAGTATAAACTACAAGAAAGTTGTGTTCAATCAAAATCATTCTAGCATTGCAAACTTCATACATTTGTGTTGTATTGGAGTTTGTAATTTATTTCTTGTGTGAGAGCTTTTGATTCTTCGTGTTGTTACACCGTGAAGGTGTTATTATTTATTGTAAGGTCCTCCAACACCGACGCAAGTTGGAAATTGTATAAGACATCAACAAGTGAAGTTGGTGCAAGTGTGGCTATCCTTGGAGCCCTTAAGGCCAAGAAGACTCGTGAAGAGTGTGTGTGACTCGGGAAGAGTTTGTGTGTGGCTATCCTTGGAGCCTTTAAGGCCAAGAAGACTCGTGAAGAGTGTGTTACTCGGGAAGAGTGTGTTGTGGCTAACTTGGAGCCCGTAAGGCCAAGATCAAAGTTGTTCTAGTGGAACCTCGGTTGGACGTTTTCTAGCCGGGAAGAGGAGATGTAGGCGATTCATCGCCGAACTTCTATAACAAATATTTGTGTCGTTTATCTCTTTATTTACTTTACACATTTATTTATTACTTCTTATTATTTATTGTTCGATTGACTTGAAGTCTTCTGCAGCGCAAACTCGACTATTTGCAAATTCATTTTAACTGTTCGATTGACTTGTTATCTTATATTAACAAGAATTTTTTATTTTATTTTTTGAACTTATGAATTGTCGTTTTCTTTTGTACAAGTAAATTTTTAAAGAGTTGAATATTTTAATACTTTAATTTATTATGTTTTTTATTTCGTATTGTGAGATAATATTTTCAGTTTCAATTTTAGTACATGATTTGGATATATATATATATATATATATATATATATATATATATATATATATATATATATATATATATATATATATATATATATATAGTTTTAGGTTGATGATAATATACTTGATATCTCGTTTTAACTATCTTTGATTTTTAATTTGCAAAAAAAAAAAAAGATAATTATGTTTTATATAAAATTTTTGTTCATATGATTTTATATTTATATTTTTTTATATTATTCCATCATTTTCTTTAATTTTAGTTCTGTTTATTTTCATCAACAATAAATACCTTAGTTTAAAAAACTTGCAAAGTGGAATTAACTGTAATTTTTTTTTATTTGACAAGCTAACCAACCGCATCCGCCTCACGGTTTTGTATATTTATTGTGTAGTTAATGTTTAACAATTTAGCAATCTACATGTATTAGGTTGAGTGATTTTTTCATGCCTACTCACCAAACTCGCCCACGCACATCAGGATATTGTTATATCATGTAATGATCATTTTACTCCTTTTAATAACGTAAAATTTTAATATTTTCAGGAAAATATAATTATTGATATAATCAATTTTAGTCATTCTAAGTATTTAAACTAAGAAGTTTTAGCAGAGAAATCATAATATTTATTTATGTGATAATGTCTAATTTAGGAGAAATAGAAAATAACAGGTTAGCATTTAGTTTTTTTTTGGTGTGCCATCAACAACATAACCCAATTCCTTCAAGAATTTCGCAGCCAATTCTCACCGTAATAATAGTGGAAGAAAACACGTCGAATCGGAATGGGATTCAATTTACTATATTAAAAATCCGTTCTAATCAAGGTTTCAGATCCAAAATATAGCTGGATCTGGTGGAGCTACCTGGGAGCTTGAAAATGGACGCGATCATGAATCAGTTCTCCTCCTCCACCCGCTTGAGGTAACTTCCTAGATGCCGTTGTTTCCATATTTACTGTGTTTTTGTGCTTCGTTTACTCTATGGATCAATTTTGATTGGTGATTGTGCGAATTTGATGTTCTGTTTTTAAGCTGGTACATCTGAGTTTACTGATCGTTTAATGACATTTGCGTGACTTTTTATTTTTCTTTCACTTAGATTCATTCTGTGATTACTTGGGCTATGAAAATAAAGATTCATATCGATCAATGTAGGTGTGGAGTCGAGCTGGGTGAATAAATATTGTTGCTGGTGATAAATTGCATTTTTGTAAAAATTACGCATCTTGTGGATGTGCAATCACTTGCATTAGTGGAGAATTTATAATTTGAAGGATTTCAAAGTTCAATTTTACTTGGATTCTGCTTAAACTACGGGTTTTGGATAGAAATGAATTGTTAGTCTTATCGAACTACTGAGAAGTTAGCCCTTTTCAAGAATGTTGAAATTGAGATGTCGGTGATCATGATAATAAAGCTAATGAAATCAGTGTAGAAAACTGTTTTTTTCATTTGGATTGTGGACAGAAATGATTTGACTGTTATTTTCTTTTACGAGTCATTATAATTCTCATCAGTGTGCATTCATGATGCAGTGGTGAATAATCTTATTCGAAAGAGGAAGCTGTGGATTATTTTTGTTTTAATTGTGAAATAATTATCTTTTTGTGCGAGCTTTTGCTTGATTGACATCTTGGTTAATTGGTTTTGACTTGTTGGCGTTCAATTCATTAGCTCAAGAAGTTTTTGTGTTTAGAACATTTTTTCTTGGATTTCACATGAAGATCTGATTTTCTCCGATACTCTTTGTTTGTTTATGAATGTTGATTGACAGCCATTTTGATCTGAAAAAGAGTTTATTACATGAAACCAAAACTTGATTCCTACCTTTTTCCTTTGAGTATAAAAATTATGAACCTCCTCTTCTGTTTTGTGGTCTATGAAGTATGTTCACTGTACCGTGAAAGAGTTTTCTCTCTATAACGTGTAATCTATATGTTATGTTTAGTAAGATAAAAAGTGTACTTTAGAGTCACAAAAAAGGTGCACAAAGTGGACTTGGAACACATTTGCCCTCTCCCCAATTATTAAGATCCATTCTTATTGTGCACATCAGCACAAAAGTTGTATCTTTTCACCATCCTTCATTCTCCTTCTTCCCTTCTTTGTGAATGTGTAGATGCCTTTAATTCCAAGAAACTAGTTTTTGTTATACCTTATCTTGTACAATCTTCTTTCCATGTTAGCGTGTCTGTAATTTTTTTTCGTTTGTTAATTTTTACTTGGACTGGAAAATTGAGTTATAACTCTCTTTTGCCAGGGACTTGATTCGGGCTATACGTGCTTGCAAAACTGCTGCAGAGGAGCGAGCTGTTGTAAGAAAAGAATGTGCTTCGATTCGAGCGGCAATTAGTGAAAACGACCAAGACTATAGACATCGCAATTTGTCAAAGCTCATGTTTATTCATATGCTTGGTTACCCTACACATTTTGGTCAAATGGAATGCCTGAAGTTAATTGCATCCCCGGGATTTCCAGACAAAAGAATAGGATATCTTGGCCTTACGTTGCTTCTTGATGAAAGACAGGAAGTTCTGATGCTTGTTACCAATTCAATTAAACAGTATCCGTTCTAAACTAATATTTTCCTAGGTATACATTTTTTTATCATCTAAACAAACAAATTATCCCATACCCGTATCTAACGGAGAGGGAAATTAGCAATGGAAGTCAAGGCTTACGATTCTGTGCACCTTTAAATGTAGTCATCATTGATGGTTAACCTATTTCTATATTATTATATTTTTTCTATCCCTTGAGATACCTTAACTTGTGCTCAGAGATCTTAATCACACCAACCAGTATATTGTTGGACTTGCTCTTTGTGCCTTGGGAAACATCTGTTCTGCTGAAATGGCTCGTGATCTTGCTCCAGAAGTTGAAAGATTACTTCAATTTAGGGATCCTAATATCAGGAAGAAAGTAAGTATTTTGTATTTCTCTCGCCAATGGAGGTTTGTTTTTTGTTTTCAACATCATATATCTAAAGTTAGTTTAGAGATCCTTGTAGAGTTCACCACAATTTTATGCTAGTTTTTTGCTATCACTTTCACACACTTTGTACTTGCATAACACGGTTTCGGATATACAAATCATAAAATGTTGGTGTTACTAGTTCCTTTGTTAAAAAAATGCTGCAGTAAATCATGAAGTAGGATGCTCATTTTTAATCATAATCATTATTATTATTTTGTGAAACCCATTATCAATCATTTTGAGCTCTGCATCCTTTACTACCACCAGAAGAAAGTTCAATTGCTTGCTCAACTTAAAATTTTGAGGTCAATAATAGAAGAAAAGAATTACAAATTTCAACTGATTTTATGGCATTGACAATTGACATTCAAATGGAAGTTCTACTACCTCCATGGTCGTATGCTGAGAAATATAATTTTTCAAAGATCACCTCCATTGAGCATAAAAAGCTATGGCCCACTACTGGATAATAAACTTGTCTGGTTTAGGACATTTTTTAAGATTCTGCTTACCTTTTTATTGGATTGAATTGACATTTGTGTGGTGTTTGATGCAAAAGGTTGCAGATACTGACCCTACATTTGATTTTTCCACTTCGTTTTAATCATTTCTATTATGTGCTACAATGTAGTGATAGGATTTTGTTTCTGTGATTATGTTGTTATTTTTTGTTTCTTTGTAATATTTGTTACGGAAAACAGAAATTTATTTCATTTTGGTTAACTTTGGAAGATTCGCTTTGTGGCTATTGCCATTTATTTTTATAAATAAAATAAAACATCTTAAAACATTTATTTGTTTGTATTAATCCCTATCTTTGTTTGTTAATATAGGCAGCATTATGCACAATAAGGATAATAAAGAAAGTTTCAGACCTGGCTGAGAATTTTATAAATTCTGCTGTTGCATTACTAAAAGAAAAACACCATGGAGTGTTATTAACTGGAGTCCAGCTTTGTACGGATATGTGTAAAGTCAGTACAGAAGCACTCAAGCATTTCAGAAAGGTAGTAGTGGAGATCGTATATTGGCCGAAATATAGTGGCTAATTACACTGGATTATAATATTTTATTTCATTTTGTTTTATTTGTTAGAATTGCATAGGCGGGTTGGTTAAAGTTCTAAAGGATCTTGCAAATAGTCCATACGCACCTGAGTACGACATTTCTGGGATTTCAGACCCTTTTCTTCATATTAGATTGCTCAAGCTCTTGCGAGAGTTGGGACAAGGAGATCCTGACGCTAGTGATAATATGAATGATATTCTTGCACAGGTAAGCTAGTATTATCCTCGGTCCACTTTTCTTCAAGTCTACCGTTCTTTGAATTCTAACTGTTCCTGATATTCGATTATCTATTCTCACTGCGAATAGTTTCTCTATGAGTCCAAGACACGCAAAATTGCCTGTGAAGCACAAATTGTGTAACATTTGGAATAAAGGATTGGGTGAGGTTTTATTCATCAATCTGCTGGAACTCTAATTGTCCGAACGCTGCATTTTAATTTCAGCTTTTTCATGACATGAGATCAACTTGATTTCAACTTTTATGTTTAAATAAAGAAGAAGAATTTCGAAAATAACCTGGTAGACATGGAGGTGGTGGTGGAATTGGGAATGAATCATGGTTTAATTGTGGAATCTGATTTGTTCATAGTTATGATTGCATCTAAACATTATGCCTTTAGCATTGGCGTTTGAATTAGCAGTTTTTACTATGGATACAATGTGCTGTATGATGAATCTTCCTTTGTTATGTTTACTTGTCATTTTAGGTGTCAACCAAAACTGAATCAAAAAAAATACAGGAAATGCTATCCTTTATGAATGTGTTGCTACCATCATGAGCATTGAAGATAATGGTGGGTTACGTGTGCTTGCTGTCAATATTTTGGGAAGATTCTTGTCCAGTCGAGACAATAATATTAGGTAATCTCCATCTAATTGGTGTAACCACTTTGGATGATTCATCAAGAATATGATTCTTATCTTGTATCATGTTATATGCTTTTAATCTATTGAACTGGGTTAATTGACGGAGGCTCCTAAATAAAAATCTTTACTTTAAGATACTTTCTCGTGCAAGCCATTAATTTCTCTGGAAGAAGAGAAACAACTGGGATAATCTTTAGTTGTTCTTAAATGTAAATATGGCTGTCATCATTCCTCTGTGCTCCATCACAACTTTAATTCCTAGTTTGTTGATGGTTTTCGGAGTCGTTAGTTTAGCTGTTTGATGTCGATAAATATTTATTTCTTTATGGTATTTGTGAAAATCTTAGTATATATTTTAGTTCTGTCATTCGGATTATAGCAATTTTTACTAGTATAAATCACATTATTCAATGTCTGAAGCGTGGAATGTTATTGAGAATAATGGATATTCCTTTATTGCAACTATGATAGAGAAAGCTAAAGGCAGAAGCATCCAAAATGCTTGAAATTCTGGTTATAAGGAACCAGATCAGATAGAAGTGGATCAAATTGTTAAGTTTTGTAGAAATCATAATCAGATTTTAAAATTGTGTTATTTCCATATCGGAAATTTAGCTTAATATGTTGCAGATGTCATACGATGATTTAATACCATGATTAAATATTTCAATCTTCTGGATCATGTTCATGTGTATGGAACGATAAAGTTGAATCTGGTTATTTTAGATATGTGGCATTGAACATGCTGATGAAAGCTATTACCTTAGATAGCCAAGCAGTGCAAAGGCATCGAGCAACAATTTTGGAATGCGTAAAGGTATTGTGTTTCCAAACTCAACCACATCATATTAGGGTGGTTCTCTCGGATAATATAGTCTCAGCAACCTATGGATGCTATTTTGTATCAGGATTCAGACGCTTCAATCCGTAAAAGGGCCCTTGAACTTGTTTATCTTCTGGTAAATGAAAGTAACGTGAAGTCTTTGAGTAAGGAGCTTATTGATTATCTAGAAGTATGTGACCCGGAATTTAAGGGAGAGCTCTCCATCAAAATTTGCTCCATCATTGAGAAGTGAGTTAATTGATTAAAAAGTTATGTAAGTTTATTTTCCTTCCATGGTCTAGGAACCTATATGGTCTGATCATGGACATTTGTTGTATTAATGCATGTGTTTTATGTGTATAGTAGTAGCTCGTTATTCTGTTGACCGAATACATTCTGTTGGAGATAACAATCATCAGATATTATTTTATCTTTATTAATTACCAGAGATATAGATTATGAGATAAGAATATAAGTTTAAACTTAAAAGAGTTTTATTTACCTAGGATTATTGATTATTTCTCTTGTATAAGTACTCCATTATTACTTCAAGGAATATACAGAAAATATGATAGGGAGATTTTTTCCCAATCTATCGTCTCTTATAACATGGTATCAGAGCCATAAGGTTCGAGTTTTTTCTTCTTCCTCATCGCGACAATTACCATTCGGTCAATTGTGTTTTTCATTCTCTGCGATTTTTGCCGTTTATTTCCGCTGCGATTTTTTCCCAGTTACTTTCCGCTGCGAATTTTTTTCCGGAACTTTGCTGATGGTCGAAGATGGATTTTGCTGGGCCCGCTGGTGGATCCAATGATGATTCCTCAAAAACCCCACTGCCACTGACTCCTCTACACCAGTCAGTCCAATTTCGACTCATCGTCCCTACAAATCACAAAATCATAAATTAACTTCCAGAAAATTCTTGCAATGGTCTCAATCCGTCCTCATTGTTCTTCGTGGACGTGGCAAGATGAGATATATTTATGGGGAGAAAGTCAGGCCACCCAAGGATGATTCGGGTCGTTCAAACTGGGAACTAGAAAATTCAATTGTTATGGCTTGGTTGATCAATTCGATGGAACCTCGTATCAACCAGAATTATTTGTTCCTCCGCACTGCCAAAGCAATTTGGGAAGCCGTCACCGAAACATATTCTGACATGGGCTGTTCGCAAGTATTTGAGTTAAAAACAAAGCTCCGTGAATCTAAACAAGGGAGCCTTGATGTTACCGAATACTTTACACATTATGAATAACCTTTGGCAGGAATTTGATCAATTCTATCTTAGTGATTGGGGTGTACCAGAGGCTAATGCAAAGTTCTGGAAATTTGTTGAAAATGAGAGAATTTACGATTTTCTCACGGGCCTTAACAAGGATTTGGATGAAGTACGGGGCCGTATTCTGGGACGTGGCAGCGTGCCAACTATTCGTGAAGTGTTCTCCGAGGTTCGCCGGGAGGAAAATAGAAGACGCGTTATGCTTGGCGATCCTCTTCCACCTTCATATCCCTCTTCGGCTGCCACTGAACCATCTGCTTTGGCTTCCAAGGGTTCCATTCCGTGGGCCCCAAAACCGAGTGGTTCGACGAAGCTCTCTCAATCTGATGAACCAATTAAGTGTGAGTATTGTAATCGCCCATACCACACTCAGGCCAATTGCCTGGAAATTACATGGCAAACCCCGCCAATTGGAAGCCACACAATAATGGGAAAGAAGAAAAAGGGTACCAAACCAACGTGGCACCCTCTGCATCTCAACTACACGCTTCCTCTGATACTGTTAATGTCTCCCTTAGTCGTGACCAACTGGAACAGTTATAACTGTTGCTCACTCTCTCTGTTTCCACGCCTCCTTCTGCTGCCTGCTCTCTGGCCGATTCAGGTACTACTCCAACTACTTTTCGTGCTTCGACAGAGGCAGCTCGCCCCTGGATCCTCGATTCAGGCGCCTCTGACCGTATGACAGGTAGCCCCACATTATTTTCTTCATATACGCCTTGTCCTGGCAATCTAAAGGTATGCATAGCGGATGGTTCTTTATCCACTGTGGCTGGGAAAGGTTCAATACGTATTTCCGATTCCTTAACCCTCAATTCAGTGCCTCATGTCCCAAATTTAACTTGCAATTTGTTATCAATTAGCATGTTCACTAAACATCACAATTGCATCTCTAAATTCTTTGAATCTTGTTGCTTATTTCAGGAGCTGGGTTCGGGGAAGATGATTGGCAATGCTAGAGTTGTGGGAGGTCTTTATCACTTCGATGATGTTTTGTGTGTGGATAAACAAGGCCTTCAACTCGCTGTTGATCTCCTTCCCTCCTCTAAACAGGCTTTCATTTTGCTATGGCACCGTAGATTAGGGCATTTGAATTTTCAATATTAAGACATTTGTTTCCATCTTATTTGGTAATACAAATCCAAATTTATTTTCTTGTGAGGTTGTCAATTAGCTGACACACACGTTCCATCTTCACGTCTAAACCATATAAACCTAGCCATCCATTCTCACTTATTCATAGTGACATTTGAGGGCCTTCTCGTGTTCCCACCACTTCAGGGTCACGATGGTTTATCACTTTCATTGATGATCATACTCGACTTTGTTGGGTTTATTTGCTAAAAGAAAAATCTGAGGCAACTAATACCTTTGTAAAATTTCACTCTATAATCAAAACTCAATTTCAGACCACAATTCAAACCTTACGCACAGATAATGGCCGTGAATTCTTTCATTCCCGCCTTGGGGTGTACCTTGCCGAGCACGGTATTCTTCATCATAGCACTTGTCCCCCAGCAGAACGGCGTTGCTGAAAGAAAAAATCGTCACCTTTTGGAAATAGCACGAGCCTTGATGTTCACTATGAATGTTTCTAAGTTTCTTTGGGGGAAACTGTCCTCACTGCCACCTATTTAACAAATCGAATGCCTAATCGTGTTCTTGAACTTCACACACCCTTATCCACAATTAGCATTGCTTATCCTCATTTTCAACATGTCTCCTCCTTAGTTCCTCGTACCTCGGCTGCATCGCTTTTGTACACAACCAAAGTCCAACTTTATCCAAACTTGACCCACATGCTATGAAATGTATCTTCCTTGGTTACTCTCCGTGTCAACGTGGCTATAAGTGTTACTCTCCATCTTTAAAAAAAATTCTTTGTGTCAGTGGACGTTACTTTCTTTGAAATCAATCCTTTTTTCCATCCACTTTGCTTCAGGGGGAGAAACACTGGTGAAGCTCAGTTTCAGTCATACACACCAGACCCATTCGATCAGTGTCCTAGTGAACCTCAGTCCCATACTAACCCTCGACCTCAATGTACACTGCCCATAAATCCGTTTTCTAGTGAACCTCAGTCCCATACTAACCCTCAGCCTCAATGTACGCTGCCCACAACTCCTATCAACGACTTTGAGGTAGGGGGAGATGAAACACGTCCTGAGTTGTTTGTCTATTCACGACGGAACAAGAGTCAGGGTATGCTCCACAAAACCTTGAAGTCAAACCAAACCCTGCTCAACAAACCATTGAACCAGAGGTAAGTCCTTCAGACCTTGATATGCCTATTGCATTTCGTAAAGGAGTAAGACGATGCATAGCACACCCTATAGCTAAATTTATCTCCTACAATACCTTGTCTCCAAACTTTCGAAAGTTTACATGTCATCTGTCAAGTATTGAGATTCCTAGGGATATCCATGAGGCACTTATGATTCCAGAACGGAAGAAGGCAGTGGCTGAGGAAATAGACTCATTGAACAAAAATGGTACTTGAGAGATTACATCTTTACCCAAAGATAAGAAAACCGTAAGGTGCAAGTGGGTTTTCCCTATCAAATACAAAGCAGATGGGAGCACTGAGAGGTATAAAACTAGATTAATAGCTAGGGGATTCACTCAAACTGCAGGCATTGATTATCAGGAAACGTTTGCTCCAGTAGCAAAATTAAATACAGTAAGGGTGCTATTATCTTTAGCTGCTAATCTTGATTGGCCATTGCAACAACTCGATATTAAGAACACCTTCTTGAATGGTGATCTAAATGAGGAGGTATATATGGAACTTCCACCTAGTTTTGGGGACAGAAAACAAATTGATCAAGTATGCAAACTGAAAAAGGCGCTTTATGGCCTTAAACAATCTCCCAGAGCTTGGTTTGAGAGGTTTTAAAGCAATCAAAGGCCGTGGATACTCTCCATCACAGACTGATCATACACTATTTTACAAACACTTGGATGATGGAAAAGTAACTATCTTGATAGTATATGTGGATGATATTATCTTAACAGATGATAATATAGAAGAGGCTTGAAAACTGAAGGAATTCTTAGCTACTGAATTCCAAGTCAAGGTCTGGGAAACATGCGATATTTCTTGGGGATGGAAATTGCACGGAGTAAGTGGGAATCACAATATCCCAAAGGAAATATACCTTGGATTTACTAAAGGAAACTGGAATGTTAGGTTGCAAACCGGCCGAGACACCTATGGAACAGAATCTAAAACTCGGGATAGACGATGTCACTAATAAAGTTGATCGAGAAAGTTACCAACGAATGGTAGGGAAATTAATTTATCTATCTCACACGAGACCAGATATTGCCTTTGCTGTGAGTGTTGTAAGTCAGTTCATGCATTCTCCATGCATTCAACACCTTGAGGCAGTACGACGGATTTTGAGATATCTAAAAGGAAGTCCAGGTAAGGGCATGTTCTTCGAAAAAAACAAATCACGAAGTATTGAAATGTACACTGATGCTGATTGGGCTGGCTCAGTTGTGGATAGAAGATCAACTACAGGCTACTGTTCTTATGTATGGGGCAACCTTGTTACTTGGAGAAGTAAGAAACAATCAGTGGTATCTAGAAGCAGTGCAGAAGCAGAATTTCGAGCCGTCGCTCAAGGACTCTGTGAAGGTATATGGTTATCTAGATTAATGGAGGAATTGAAAGTTCTCAACAAACAGCCTATGAAACTCTACAGTGATAACAAGGCAGCAGTAAACATTGTTCATAATCCAGTTCATCATGATAGAACAAAGCATGTTGAGATCGACAGACACTTTATCAAAAAAAAAATTGAGGATAAAAGTGTATGTATGATTTATGTTCCTTCAGGACATCAAGTGACAGACATTCTGTCGAAGAGTTTATCCAAGGCAGCATTTGACCAGTTGACAAGCAAGCTAGGAATGATAAATATCTATTCTCTAGGTTGAGGGGTACTGTTGGAGATAACTATCATCAGCTATTATTTTATCTTTATTATTTATCAGAGATATTAGATTAAGAGATAAGAATATAAGTTTAAACTTAAAAGAGTTTTATTTACCTAGGATTATTGATTATTTCTCTTGTCTAAATACTCCATTATTACTTCAAGGAATATACAGAAAATATGATGATAGGGAGATTTTTCCCAATCTATCGTCTCTTGTAACACATTTGTTTGATTTAAACAGGGAAAGCCACTTTTTTTAAATACTTTCAAGCTATTACAAATATTGTGATTGATTGGTTTCATTAAAATCTGCCAGTAACGCCTTTTAGTTTGTGTCGAAATTCTAGTTTCAACAAGATATTCAAAAGTTATTTTCCTTCTCTTTGGCCTTTTTAGTGACCTCCCTTCTCTTCTCAGCCTTAACATGTATTTTCATGTCAAAACCTTGTCTTGTTCTCATTTTTTTAGCTCCTACTTTTCTTACTTGAGTTCGTGCCTTGACCTCATTCTTTTCATAAATATTTTGCAGATTTTCATGACCCCAACTGTAATATCATTAACAAACAGTGCAATGTCTTAGTCTGACTGGAATGATGCATCTTTTAGCTTATTGCAGTTGACATGAAACCCTTTTTTCATTTATTATGTGGCGTCTCAGGTTTTCCCCTGAGAAGATATGGTACATTGATCAGATGCTTAAGGTTCTGGCCGAGGTATGCGTTGTTTTAGTGGAATACTTACGATATCGAAAGTTTAGTTGTAAGATCTGGGTTTCAACTTGATGTTTGAAAGATAGATATCTAATATCCATATTTTGAGTTTAAGGTGTTCATTGCGTTCCTTCGTCTTATATTTCACAGACATGGTTGTTTGTGAACCTAGCTTCTATCTTCTCAGTATGCAGCGCTATAGTTTATAGAGTAGAATGATTGTAATTTGTCACTTCATTTTGATGTGCTAATGACTGGAACAACGTCGACTCTACAGTGTTTATTGATTTGTGAAGCACACAGATGTGAGTGCAGCATTGTTGATTTTTGGAATTGTGCCATTATTAGATCACAAACTCGAAAGAATGATCTCTCGTCATGATACAAAAGATCATATTACTTCTCTATTTGCTGCTTGTGTTGCATTATGTCAAACGACCTAGTTCGGTTTGTTTATTGATTAATAGTTGGGGCTTTTGCAATTTAGCCTTCTGCTCTTCCAATGCTTTTGACCTGAGACAATTACTTTTTTTCCTTTATAGTTGAAAGAAAACAGTCATAAAAATGGTAGGTCTACTATAATTCTAGAATCATTCTTAGATATGAGAACTGTAAGGTTGAATTTGAGAGAAAGGGTTTTAGGTTAGGATTTCAAATGACTTCAGTTTGTAGGAATTTGAATTCCATTACGTTAGTTAATAAACAAGTTAAAAATGTAAAAAGGAGGGATTTCAAAACCATGAATTTCATGAGTATCAAAATAAGTGGATGGATTTTGATCTTAGATTTGAAATCTTCCATAAATACACCATAAGAGATTCTGTTCGTGAGCATGTGTCATTTTGTGTAAATACTCGGGAAATATTTTTGTTAAACACAAAATTAATGCACTTTATATTTTTGTAATTTCTGTATTTGAACATTTAAACTTCGGAGTTCGACATGTTGCGAAGATCTATACACGTTACCCAATTGTTCGTGTGTTGATATCTCTTACAAAAAGCATTTATATTGTCAGATTTCAGTTAGCGATACATGTCACCCACAAGTTATTATGTTGCTAATTAGTTCTTGTAAAAGAATGCTATGTCATCAGATTCATTTAGTCAAGGAAGAGTTTGACCTACTTGTGTTATAGTTTGATTGATTCTCGCTCACGGAGAGAATTGATATTTCGCAGGCTGGAAACTATGTGAAAGATGAAGTGTGGCATGCCCTTATCGTCGTGATTACTAATGCTTCTGGCCTCCATGGATATACTGTTAGATCACTCTACAAGGCTGTAAAAACCGCAGGTGAACAGGTATATTATGTTGCGATAATAAATCGGATATTAATAATATTCACCTTTTCATATACTCATCTACGTATGCCTTAAAATTTTATTCCGTCACCAGGAAACCCTGGCTCGAGTTTCTGTCTGGTGCATTGGAGAATATGGGGAAATATTGGTCAGTAATGCTGGAATGCTTGGTGTAGAGGATTCAGTAACAGTGAGTTCATACTTCTGAAAGTTTTCCTTACTCTCCGTATTCAAAGTTTCCTTAGAGTAGTTTGTATGAGTTGGGAGTGTTTAACAATATTTAAATTGTTCACCAATTTGTGTGCTGATGTTTATGAACTGTAACTGCTAGATTCCTTAAAGAACTTAATGTTATTTTTTATGCAAATACTTTACTTCAAGCTTTTGTACATTAGGTTAAGTTATCAAGTTCGGTTGGCGCTTTTGTTAAAAATGTATCTCCATTTTCCATCATATTTGCCGTCTCTAGTTCATTTTCATCTATCTACCGATGCTAAATTGTTTACTCTGCAAGGAAAATATTCATGGTTAATTGGCTTGAGTCAGGCTGGCAGTTCCTGTAATCTTCGAATTCTCCCTTTCAAGTAGCACTCACCAATACTGTCTGTACTTTAATGTGGTGCTGTTGCTTTTCATTTTGGTGTTCTAGCTTCACCATCTACACCTTTTAGTTGGATATACGTATAGAATCATATTGCAATTCTCGTCTACCAATTTACAAACTGTATCACGTCTTCATCCAAAGTAGTTTTTATCTGGCATAATTTTGAAAATTTAGTTTCTGAACTGGGTTTCCCCAGAATGGATGTTTTATTTGGCCCCTATTGTCATACAGCTTTAAAGCTCTTACCATCAATGATAATTTGTGCCTATACATCCTTAGGTGGTAATTGAGTCCCTTCAAGTACTTTTGTTTGCTTGTTCTCTGCTGTATGTAATTGATTTATAATATTTATAGCAGACGGAATTGAGAAGTCTCTTAGCTGAGTTATCATATATGCATGGCTAAATGCTTGGGATGGATAGTTTTAAAATGTTTTATCACCATCTTTCTTGGCTTCATATGAATCCATTAATCTTGTGAATAATTCATTAAATCTTCATTTTCATGGACAACATCGATAATTTTGCTGTCTAGAGCAGGTGACAGAGGTGGATGCAATAGATGTTGTAGAAACTGTAATTCAGCGTCATTCTGCAGATCTCACGACTCGAGCTATGTGTTTGATCGCTTTGTTAAAGCTATCGAGTCGATTTCCCTCCTGTTCGAAGTATGTTACCATGACTTCTTTGCAATCTTTGATAAACTGCATTCTCTGGAGCATGTTTACATATTTCCTCTGGTTTGCACTTTTGCAGTGATGACTGATTAGCATCTTCATATTTATTTACAATATTTGATCTTTCTTTGTTTATTTCTTTGCGTTATTCAACAAACCTGCATCTGCATTTTCTACATTGTCTAAACTCAGTGGTTCTTGCTTTTCTCTTACTTCTGTAAGAATATATAACATAGATCATTGCATGTACTTGTACATCTATCATGTCATAGCATGTATAGATTTATTCAGTCACCGCTTCATTTCCTTCTTAAGTAATAAATTATTTCTAATTTGTTACAGGAGAATAACTGATATCGTAACCCATGAAAAAGGAAGCCTTGTGCTTGAACTGCAACAGAGAGCCATTGAATTCAATTCTATTATTGAGAAGCATGGGAAAATCAGGCATAGATACCAACTTTTGTCTTTGATTGTGTCTCTGCAAATTCTTCCTTTTTGTTCTCTACAAACTTGGTTATAAGATGATGCTGAATGCTTTTGTTCAGGTCTGCACTAGTTGAAAGGATGCCAGTACTAGATGAGGTAACTTATAGTGGCAGGAGGGCTGGATCTGTGCCTGCTTCCGTTTCAACTTCTCGGGTGGTTCCACCACAAATACCAAATGGAGTTGCCAAGCCCACTTCAGCTCCGCTTGTAGATTTACTCGATCTCAGTTCAGATGAAATCCCCGGACCTAGCTCTTCTGGTGGAGATTTTCTTCAGGATCTTCTTGGGGTTGATCTGTCCCCATCTTCTCAAGGTTGATTTTTCCGTATGTATGGATGTGAAAAAATTTGTTTGGAATATGATATTTTTTAGATTTATTGCAGCTTTTATTATGCAAAAAGCTTTGAAATATTTGCCCCTATTACGCTTCACCAAAAATTTCAAAACAAGAGGTGGCGTACTTTAAAATAATCTGCTTCTTCTGGCATCCAGTTTTCATGTAATACAGTAAATTGTTGATTTTAATCTATTTTTTTAACTTAATGCTTCAGGAGCTAACCAGACCCAAAAGAGTGGGTCTGCCGTTTTGCTGGACCTTCTGTCAATTGGAACTCCTCCATCTCAAGCTCAAAGTAACTCATCTGTGTTTGATATATTACAATCCGGAAACGATAACAAAACTTCAGTGAACGTGTTGGATAATTTAGCATCAAAGCCTGCACCCTCAGCACAAATTGTTTCTTCAGTTGGCAGTTCTTCAATGATGGATACGTTGGATGGTTTTGGGCCTAGCACATCAGTGCCTGGTATATGTCATTAGTCTCTTTACCTTGTTGCAGTTATTATTATTTTTCCTTGTATTTCGACACTTTTTCTTTCAGTTGCAGAAACAAATGGCCCATCATATCCATCAATTGTTGCATTCGAAAGCAGCTCCTTGAAAATAACTTTCGACTTCTCAAAAGAACCTGGAAACTTACAGACCACGTTTATCGAGGCTGAATTCATGAACAAATCACCCAATATCTACTCAAATTTTGTATTCCAGACTGCTGTCCCGAAGGTAGTTTAAGTTTGCCTAGTTTTAACTTGTTAATCTTTTTGGAATTTGTGTGCTGGGAGACTGAAGTTTTGGTGGGGGAAGTTTGGGCCACTATCCACTCTGTTATATGATATGCTTTTAATTTGATCCACAGTTTCTTCAACTGAACCTGGATCCTGCCAGCAGTAATTCACTTCCAGCAAGTGGTAATGGAACAATCACACAGAAATTACGAGTTTCAAACAGCCAGCATGGCAAGGTTTGTGCATGCATGCCGCCATACATATATTTATGTATCTTGCAATTCTTTTGATTTAAAACTCTTCTTACTGTTTTTTGCATGGCCTATAGGCTATAGCTATAATTGATTTGAACTCTGGAACAACCATCTCTTCCTTTATCCCCAGTGTCTCTAAGAAACATTTGCAAGTAAAATACTGGTTCAAAATTAAAAATACACCTGTTCAAACTTTTTTCATTTTGTATCTCTTTCTGTTTAATAAAATGGGCATTTTAGCTTGTGTGGTATTTTCAAGTAGAGATTTTAGAGAAGTTTTTAGTATTTTAAAAGCTAAATTCAAGAAGCCAATGTAGCTTGTATTTCTATATTTCCATTTCTTTAATAAACCAAGACGTGCTTTTGACTATGATTCACGAAGATAAGGCTAATTTACGAAACATAGTTTAAGAAAGTAATTTTTAAGCCAAATCCATATGTAATCTAATTTTATGTTTACGGAGTTGCGGAGCCATCATATTTTGACATTGTGCTTTTGTTTTGCAGAAACCACTAGTCATGCGCACAAGGATAAGCTATAAGGTGAACGATAATGACGTTTTAGAGGAAGGACAAGTCAACAACTTCCCCCGCGAATTGTGAGGTAGAATGGCGTCTGAATATTGACTAGTCTAGTTAATTCTCATGACACAGAAGCATTTTCTCACCCAGCTTGTAGATTTCGGGTCAAAATTCATTGGTTTGTCTCGGGTGAGTTGGTTTCTGGTTTCATTTGTTCCTAAAATGGTAGTCCATTTACATCACCACGGTGATTCTTTTAGCTCATCGAATAACTTTTTGACTTCAAGACCGAATGGAGAAGCCCTGGTGTCAAAAATTTCCTTGTTATGCTTGGTTTCTGATCTCTTTTTGTGATCTTGATTTATTACACGGCACTTTGTGCCTGATTCCAAATGCATATTCGAAATGTGGATTTTACAACTTGTTGATTTCCCATGTTCTCTTGGATGTAACATACTCGAGAAGTTTGATGAGAATCGCAATTTCGAGGGGAATTAGGTTGTATTGTTTTGGTCTATGGTAAAACATAATTTTTTTTTTGAGAAGAACAAATGCATGAAATTTCGGAGAGTTTGTTTGAAAGAAGACAGCTTATATTTGCTCATTTCAGTTAGATTAATCCCTACTATTACATTGTTTTGCTGAACCACATCCACCACTTTAGAACACGGTAAAAAGTAAACCAAGCACAAACCTTAACTAATTTGCTTAAGCTCATCCTCAGTTGTTGCTAATCTTAAGCAGACTGTCCCAATGGTTACTATGCCCATGGCACTGCGAATGGGATAGCTGCTGCTCAACCCAATAAAAGTGCATTAAAACTGGAATCAGTGTCTATTTCATGGCTGTGGTATAGACATATTTGTTGTGTTTGGTTAGGCTTTTCAGTCGAGTTTTCCCATCTTTCCCCAACGAAAAATTTAACCAACAGATCATTTCAAATTTCGATAAATATAATTATTATATAATAGATATTTTACTTTCCCAATACTCACTAATTTTCTTATATTCTATTTATCGATTAACAACATCTTTTGTTCTATACGTGTGTGTTTAATTAACTTTCAACGTTTATATTCAAATATTATATTTAAAAAAGATCAAAATTTATTTCACAACTTTTGATTGAGGGGATTAACATATCGGTGGGCGTTCAGGACGGGATTTTGGGTACCCTACCCAACCTGATTCGGTCAGGATTTTTTCGGGTTCGGTACAGTACTTTTGACCCTATTTCATATATATAAAGCCCAAATTCGAAGATTTTCAAATATATCTCAAGTATTTGCTTTGACATTACTATTATCTATGAGCATAACTCCCGTATATGCATCTTTGATTAAATTCATTTAATGAAAAAAACTGTGTATCAAAATTACTGTATGAATTAATGAGACCATATAACCTTTTTTCGTATACTAAACTTATTAACGCATCAATTTCCAATAAAAAAATGTAATTAAATTGTATATAACATTATGGCTATTCATATTGAGAAATTTATTGATATTGCTATTATTGATATAGATTTCATATAAGTTTGATAGTTTGAAGAATTGTACGTCGTGCTTAAGTAATATTTTTTATTGTATATTTTTAGTACACTATTTTAATTCAGTAAAGTCAATAAAATGTGTAATATTAATGATGGGATTTTACTATTATATATGAAATTCAAAAAAAAATTTTGCACGCTACTGCCTATGTTGCTCATCCCACCTTAGACATGGATGTGTTGTAGTTGAGAATGATCGGTTGGGATGGAGTATTCTTGTACAATGAATGGGGCCAAAACACTGATTATTTTCGGGAGATGGTCATAACAAATCGGACTCATTGACACTCATGTGGCGCAGTCCACAAGTCACTTAGTACGGGGTATTACGTTGTCGCTATATAAGGAAATAAAGTTTTGGGCATTTTGACCTAATGGTAAGTGATCGCTTATTTTTTAAACAGTATTTTCGAGTGTAGCGATTCTATACCGCAAGTGCACGGTGTCAAGTTTTAGTATAATGATATTATAAGTAAGGATGTCGAACCCACATGGACTAACGTATAGTACCAAATAAAATTAGTTAAATTAAATTTTGCCTACGAAAAAGGTGATTAATTAACGAATTAAACTAAAGAATTAAAAACTCAAAACTAACACAATTCCTTTGAAGATGCGAAGGAATTCCGCTCGAGAAATCTATCAAGATGTTTGTTCAATTATGCGTCGTCAATGATTGGTTTGTTAAAACAATTCCTTATCAATCAATTCTTAAGGTGACGGGTTTTCGAATATAATCAATACACCCTCTCGAGCTGTGTTGAAACTAGCAATAAATTGACACAAGTAACTCTCGTTCACTAATACCAATTTAATACCGAATAAATCTTTATGAAAATCGTTGTTCTTCAAATCGTGCAATTTAAAGTGATCACGTATGTGATTTAATCTCTCGATCTAAATCTTAAACATACAACATGAATTATTTGAGCGTATTACAATTTTATCTCTCGATCTCAATTGTAATTCACAAGTTCAATCAAAGGTAGCTAGGCTTTGATAGCATGGAGCATATAATTCATGTACAAAAGATATTGATTCACTCAAACACAACCAAATCAAAGATTCGATCACAAAATTCCTTAAAATTGATAGAATAAACCAGATTAAATTCAAATCAAATTCAAATAGATGTTTAATCGTTTCTCAACCTCAAAAACATCAACTAAATATGAAAATCAAATTAATCTAGAGTTTAGAAATACGATAAACGTAGGAGCAACTCCGTGCGTTGAACGATCTTTCTTCTCTCGCTTTCTTCCTTGCACTTCAAAGGATTCTCCGACCTTCTCTTGTTCCAGGAGGATGAAAGGCGGCTAATAATAATTTAGGTCTGATTATTCTTCAGAATATGGGATGCAATTTTCGTGCCTCTTTTCCTTATTTATAGAGGAGAGGAGATATGGAATTGTTTCCAAAAAATCAGACCAAATCAAGAGTTTTATTTTCAGAAAAATCTCTGTCTCGATCGATCGAGCCTTACGTCTCGATCGATCGAGCGCCTTCAGCGTCCGAGTCTTAACTTCTCTGCCTCTCTCAATCGATCGAGATGAATCTTCTTATCGATCGAGATTTCTTCTTAATTTCTGTTCAACTTTCTGCCTGTGTCGATCGATCGAGAAGGATGTTCCGATAGATCGAGAGTTCACATTCTTTGTTGGCCAAATCTTCTGCCTCGCTCGATCGATCGAGAAGCTTGTCCGATCGATCGAGAGTTCCAGAACTCAAATTCCTCATTTATTGGCTTGATTTGATCCGTTTTCTTCCTTGTAGCTTAATTCTTCCATATTCCACCTAGATTTCTGAAACAAGCAAATAAATACCAAAAAGCATAACATCTTCACGGAATCTACACGAATATATATACAAATCAAGACCTAAATACGCGTAATAATCAACCCTATCAGTAAGCCTTTGATCTCAACGGGGGTATTTCTATTTTTTATACAATTATATATGAAATTTTGATTGTTTATAATAATTTAATAACTGTTTATTAAAATGGCCTGTGTCTAGTTGTAGACTTGTAGTATATGAAGTTCCAGCTATTTTTCGAATGTCAAGCTAAATATAACTATAAAAAATGTGGAATCAGGTACAAAAACTATAAAATCTACATGCATGCTCACGTTGGAAATGAATAAATAGGGATTCGTGCATGTTGACGATCACCGTGAACTCGTATAACTATTTACCATCGGTGCTATACATGGTTCGTCGTCGCAGCGTCCGGAATGGAGGCCTCCATTCCACTTCCAATGACATTTAATGGATAGATCACGTCTACGGATTTTTTAAAAAATATTAAAAAATTCATGACACTTGAATATTTTGAGAAAGAATGTTTAAAAATATTGAAATCAGATTGTTGCTTTAAATCGGTTGCTTTAGTTAGTCAAAAGTTGAGTAGATCAAATAAAACAAAGTTATATTAAAATTTAATGTGAATAAGAAATTTACACGTCTTCTCTCCAAATCTTCCCCAAACTCCATTCATGTTTTCCTATATTATCTACAAGTCTGCAACTAAGAGAGATTCCCAATAAATTCCATTTCATATTTTGTCTTAAAGCCAATCTATCTCATAAAAACACCTCATTTAAGCACATTATAAATCGAATTCGTACCGTGTCGTTCCGTCCGCCGTTCCAGATTCCAGTCACCAATTCCTCAGGGATTTCCGATTACAGAACGTCGTTCCAAAGCAACCTCTGGTGTGCGCTCATCGTGTACGCCCAAATTAACCCCACTCAATCCTCAAGATTGATAACAATAATGTAGTAGTGTGAGTAGGGATCGATCCCACGAGGAGGTGTGAATCTTTGTGTTAATGAAAATCAAAATCAAAATCAAAACAATAAAAGATGGGGTTGTGAAGTTGAATTATACTAATTAAAATTAAAAACAAAGATTAACTAATGAAAACGATTCTTGGTATCGGTCGACTCTACCTTGGAATTATCATCTATTTCATCGATTCACAAAAGACTCAATTTTTCTTGAATATTCATCAATTGGAAATCTAATTCCTCCCTTACCTTAATCGTAGTCAAATAGAAAACAACATTCAATTCGACTCTCATCAAATCTTTAACCAAAACTACAGCCGTTAAGATTAAATCAATGATAGTTTCAAAATTAGTAAGTTTGATGAATCTAATCAATAAAAACTACAGCCGTTAGAATTAATCATCCAATCGTTTTTCCTAAGAATTTAATAACACCAACAGCAGGCAATTATCAATCTTAGTTGCTTCGTAAATTAGAGGGATCAAACGATTCCGTATTTGATATCTAATTTAGCGTTAGATTTCATGCAAGTTACTAGGTTGTCAATCCAATAAACAAACACAACAATCATATCAATAAAATCAGAAAAACTCTTGATACTCAATAAAATTGATAATTAAAGCGTAAGAATCTCCCCAAGATAAATAAAATCCAAGGATTTGTCTTCCTCAACCAAGAATTAAAACTAGCTAGACATAATCTAAGATAAAGCAATAAATAAAAACAAAGGAAAGAAAACTAATCCGATCTCTTCTCGTCGAGGTGTCAATCCCGTCTTCGTTTCGATCTTCGTAGCGTTCTTCAACAAAATTGAAAGAAAAAATATAAAACTATCCTAAACTACTCTACCCTAACTATCTAGATGTTCTTTAGTCTGATTTTCGTCCATATATGTATAGGGAGTCTGATGGAGTAGGTTAGAATCCATGTGGGAATGAAAGAAATCAAGTCTTTACACTTTCCAAAACTCTGCAGGCGTAGCTACGCCAGAAAATGGCGTAAAGACGCCTGATGACGTGTCAAAAATATGGCTTCCCGCTTTTCTGGCATATTTACGCCTCCGAATGGCGTTATTACGCCTGTCCATGCCGTAGCATTGGCGTAATTACGCCTGATAATGGCGTAATTACGTCTGTCTTCCATTTTTCTGGAGAGTTTCGTATTTTGGCCGTAACTTTCTCGTACAAACTCCGAATTTGATGAATCAGCTGTCCACGCGAAGATAACTCAAAGTTCTACAACTTTTATATGGACCACATTTCCAAATCATGGTTCAAACATATAGAAATTTGAGGAGAAAGGAGCAAAATGTGTCTTGGATTCTGGTTTTTTCCTCTTTTCTTCAACTTTAGTCATTCTTTCATCATTTTAGCTTGATTTCTTCACATTTCTCTACATTTATACAAATATACAATTAGGTAGCATATGTATCAATTTATCAATCAAAATATACCAAATCGTAGATAATTAAGCTCAATAGATGTGTCTATTTCTAGCCACATCAACCTCCTTTACAAGCTGGAACTGTGGACTAGCATCCATCGTTTCCGTCCCCGTTCAGACCGTTCCGATACCGATTCGGCTATGATGCAAGAACATTGACTGACACTAACACCAAATACATATTACTTTAATTAATATAAAGTTTAACAAACATGTCCAAATAAAAGATAACACCTAAAATATTCTTACCAAGTTCAAAAATAATATATATAAATGTATGTCACTGAAATCATCATAGTAACATTCATACGAACAACAAATGTAAATTACTTCAATTAACTTAAAGTTTAACTAACATGTCTAAATTTCATTTTAGCAAAAAACTTTTTAAATTGTACAACTAATACCCAAAACTGTCTTTTCTATGTCGGACACGGGTGTCCGATTTTGAGGGGAGTGTCCGAGCTCGATTTGATTTTTTTTAATAAAATTAAGGATACACCACGTGGCGTGTTCGAGAAGTGTCTGACACTACACCGAGCGATTTTTAGGAGTATCCGTGCATCATAGTGATACGGTAAACCATGGTACTAAAGATTTATTTATTAATGAAAGAAATTACAAGAAGTGTCTTTTTAGCAATAACATTGTGATGAAATAATGTTCACAAATTTACCAATAATATATAGAGAAGTAGTTTCGTAAGATAATGTACATCGGAATATCTTGATGGTCGATGGAAAACTCAATTCCTTCTTTAAAACAGTATATTAATTCATGCACAAAGTTTCACGAGTAAGCTTTGTTATGGTTAATAGTAGGTATCTGGACGATAATCGAATTAATAAAGTCATGTTAATTCCGAGAATCAATCTGAACATATATAATCAAAACCAAGAAATCTAAAATAATTTCTAAATGTAATTAAGGAAGTTGCAAATGAAAAAATAAAAATAAAACATGGTTTCATAAACAAATCTTGCATGAAATTAAAACTCTGTAAGAATTTGGAAAGCATTAATCTGCAGCCTCAGCAGCAAAATATATTCTGCTGTTTTGAGCAAAAGACTGTCAGTTTTCAAGCCTTGGCCTCCTGGAACTATTTTCTGTAGTTTATTTACCTTCGTTTGAATCGATCCACTAGCTATTTTTGCATTTCTTCTTGCTAAAATCTTCATTTTTTTGCTTCTTTTGCATCCCATTTTAACTATGAGTATTTCAAGAAATTAAAGGGACTAAAAGAATATATATTGGCAGCAAATGAAGTGTAAATGATGAAGAATTTTGGTGTTCTGATGTGGGTTTTATAAAGTGAGAGCTTGGTATAATTTAAATGTGTGAAAGAGTTGTAATGGTAGGATGAGAATATAGATTCGAAAATTTAAAGAATTACTTATTATTTTTAAAATATATAAAGTTTATATTTTAAAAAAATAAAAATAAAAATATATATATATATAATGGGATTTATTTTATTTTATTTTTTGGCTTGATGATAGTTAATGTCCTTGCTCATCTTGTCCCATCGTTCCGGCCCATGACAATTGTGGTACCTTTGAGCTGTCTGAATTAATGAAGCCTCTTTCTAGTCTTTTTGCAAGTGAAAATTAGTTCAGTTTTCAAATTTTTTCAGAGTTTTTGTATGATTTATTTGCTGCTTTACCAAAATGAAACTCAAAATTTTTAAGTTGTATAGCAGCTCAAACGTCAAATTCTGATCGTTCTCCTAGCAATAATAATTATTGCTTACTAACAATCCCCCTTACGGATAAGTGCATTCCTTGCAATCCAAGTTAATTGAACCTGTTATATTGATTTTGATTTCAATTGTATGATCAAGTGCTTACTGTTTTACTAAAAGTTACACTTGATTGTTAAAAGCTAAGGATTTGGTGAGTAAAATATCTCATTTTTGTGTATCATCTATACAAAATGAAAAGGAAGAAGACTATGTACACTAAAGTTAATTCCTACGGCTATAACTATTAGCATAAATGCCCTACAAGCCAAGTGTTGGCTCAATGGCCTTTATTATCCTTGGTCCAATTAGCTGATTACAACTATAAATAAGGCGACCGATCGCCTGGAATGGAGCGATCGATCGCCCTTGCCTATTTTGAGAGGCGATCGATCGCCTGAGATGAAGCGATCGATCGCCAGTGCCTGTTTTTGGGGAATTATTTCGTGTTGAGTTTTCGATGCGTGCTTCGCCCGGGGTCTTTTATAATGGTTAATCGTCATAGATCGACGATATATTTGGGGATTGTGAACGTGCTTGGGCACGTGGTTGCATGCTTGAAATTAATTATGAATTATTATTGTGTTTAGCACATAATTCATCGGTCATGGGACCAAGGCAAGGTTGGATTCGAGCTACGGAATTATAAGGTACGTATAACGTACGAGCATAGCCTTTTATATTATTGTGACTGTGAAATGCATGGTGAATTGTATTTGCAATAAATGGATATATACTGGGAATTATATGGTGCTGCTTTTGAGCGAGCAATGATTTGGATGATGTCGCTGTTAAGCGAACACAGGTTATGACGCCGCCGCCTTTGAGTGTGCGTGAGACTAAAATGCCGCTATTGTAGAGCGAGAGATGAAATAGAACCATTTGTGAGATATATGGAATATCTATAATCATTGTTTAATGATTTGATTTTTATTGATTATGGTATCGGTATATGGGAAACAGATTAGTTAATCAATGTAATGATTAACTGGCATTTGAGAATTTGATGGTTTTGGTTATTTTGAGAACGAGAACAACACAGGGAATCCCGAGAGGATGATGCCATCCAAGGAGTGTCTTTTAATATTCATAGCCTTTACATTGTGTAAATTATGAATTGTGATATTGTGCTTATTGGATTTGGGATATTGGTATGCTCACCCTGTGTGGGGGCTCTATGTTGGGGCAGGTGGAGCAGGTACAACGGTAGCTCCAGCGTTGAGATCGAGCTATGGATTGGAGGTACTTCCAGGATCGAGGTACCAGTGCTGGTATTGGGCACAGTATTTTATATATTAGATACACATACTTTCATTCGATGCTCGCATGTGAGCACTATTATATGTGTACACGGGTTGTATAAAAAGGGAAACGGGCATTTCTCTCTTCATTCACGTGTTGCATGCAATTAATTAAGGGATTGCTAAATGAATGAGAATATGTTAGTGTATTATGGTGCATGCTATGTAAATGGATTGGAATTAGGGAACTGGACATTACGTGGGCTAATGTAGGAAATTTTATTGATGGCATGTTTTGCTAGAGGAGCAAGGGGTTTTTCCCCTACACATATGATTGTATGCACTAAATACATGGATTAATACACTAATAAAGGTTCAAGGGCACGGGGTCCTTACATTAGTGGTATCAGAGCAGTGGTTTGCTCTTTGGGGCTGTTGAGGGCCTATGAACATGTTGATGAAAATGGGTAGCACATACTTATGCATGATAGTAATTAGTGTTGTGTGACACAACTATGTTACTTATGTGCGTTTTTGATATATGTTCATAATTGGAATATGTTGTTGCTAACCATGGTGGTTGCAGGGTCATATGTGATATGGATTATGCATTGTTGTTGCATATATATTGAGTGATGATTTTAATGCTTTGCCGCCAAATTTTGAAGCGATGGTGAATTCCGCATGTCACATTTGAAGCGATGTGCATTAAAATACACTCATAGCGATGTATATTGGGTTATGGACTATGCATTGTGGTTGCATATATGGCGTAGCGATGTGAAAATTTGCCGCTGCCATATTATAACGATGAAGAATATTTGCCGCAAATATGTCGAAGCGAAGGATAATTCCGCTGTCATATTACTATTGCAAGGGATATTATGCCGCTAATATGTCGAAGCGAGGGGTATTTTTGCTGTCATGTTAAAACGAGGTGTACTGGTGCCGCTGTCATACCATCGCGATGAAGAATATTTGCCGCTTAAGCGAGGGATATTATACCGCTAATATGGCGTAGCGATTAGCTTTCCGCTGTCATATGATAGCGATGAAGAATATTTGTCGTTTAAGCGAGGGATATTATGCTGCTGGTATGTCGAAGCGAAGTAGCGAAGAGGGATATTTGCCGCTGTATAGCGAGGGATATCATGACGCTAGTTTATTGGCGATGATTTATGCCACCGACTATCTATATAGCGATGGTTCATTCCGCTAGTTTATTGGCAATGGTTTATGCCACCGGGTACTATATAACGATGGTTCATTCCGCTAGTTTATTGACGATGGTTTATGCCGCCGGGTATCTAAATAGCGATGGTTCAATCCTCTACTTTATTGGCGATGGTTTATGCCGCTGGGTATCTATATAGCGATGGTTCATTTCGCTAGTCTATTGTCGATGGTTCATGCCGTCAGGTATTATATAGTGATGGGTCATTCCGCTACATCTATTGGCGATGGTTCATACCGCCGGGTATTATATAGCGATGGTATATCCCGCTACATCTATTGGTGATGGTTCATGCCACCAGGTACTATATTGCGATGGGTCATTCTGCTACATCTATGGTGATGGTTCATGCCGCCAGGTATTATATAGCGAAGGGTCATTCCGCTGCATCTATGGTGATGGTTCATACCGCTACCGCTGGGTATATCTACATAGCGATGGTACATTCCTCTAATTCTATGGCGATGATTCATACCGTCGGATATCTATAGCGATGATTTATGCCGCTGATGCTATAGCGATGGGTTATGCCGCTATGTACGTAGCACGAGATTACGCCGCCTTCTAGCGATGGGTGCTGCTTGCGTGCCACTGTTGGGCGATGGATACGGATATGCCGCTATCTTGTTAGCGATGCGTTATGGTACGTGGCTATTTTATTAGTGTTATTTTTGATGTCATGCATTGATATATATATAATGTCACGTGTTTGACAATGAGATTATGGATGTCGTGTATCGACATATACCGTCACGAGTTGACGATGATATTTTGGATGTCATATGTTGACATGTACCGTCACGGGATGACGATGACATAGTGGATGTTCTATGTAGACATGTAGCGTCGTTTCGATGAATAACACATCTGGGTGTATGTATTTGGGTCGTATGGTTTGAGTGCCGATGATGAGCACAAGGTGGTGTTTACGTCACCGGTTGACGAGACCATTATGCCGAGCAGGTTTGCTCGATGAATTATTGGATGCACTGTGCCGGTGAGTGTACCACATCATGCATTTGAGGTAAATATTTTACGAGTAGTGGTACCTTTGGGTATACTTGTTGGGATGGCTATGGCCAAGTGGTTAGTGATAGGAGTAGTTATTGAGGGAACTACTCGCTTTTGTCGACGTGACGTATTGTAGACCTGGTCACACCCACACTTAGAGGTGTGGAATATAGTCCTAATGGATTAGGATTGCATTGTGGTTGAGCAAGGACACCGGAATGTCCGTTGTGCATTGGTATTAGAGAATATTAGGTGATGACCCACTACTCTAATGGATGGTACTGTATGATGTACCGGGAGTGGAACGTATGATACGTTGGTAGGTTTGGTATAAACCTAGGGAGGCAGCTAATTACTAGCCGGGTATTGTTGCAGTGATAAAATGTGCTTATTGTAGCCATTATACTGCTCGTTGGAACCAAGTTTGGTGAATCGTATGATGATACGATGAGGGTTTATGGTAGACTTTGGTGGTCACTATGTGACATGAGATTTGAGGTAGGAAATACTTCATGGGGACGTTTATACGTCAAATGTTTTGAGGGACTTGTACCGGGACAACTCAATTTTGTTGGGAGTACCAACATTAGTGTCAACAAGTCGTTATTGGCTCTGGTTGAACAACCTTGCATATGGAATGCAATGGGGGAAACACAATCTGAATTGTGGGATATAGTTATTGGAGTGACACTACTATGTTGATTGTATCTCTTGAAGAGATTTGAATATACTGTCATGGAGACAGCTCGTATGGGTTGAAGGTTGATTGTGAATCAGCCACGATAAGCATTACCAGTGTTGGACTAGGTAATGGCTTTATATTTTCGATGAGACGTACGAGGAGATGTCTCCGGGGAAATGCTCGAGATTGTGGAGTACTATGGTATTAGTACAGAGCATTGTTAGAATGAGTATACGTTGTGTATACGGATTTCAGATTGGTAATAGTTGCTAGGATGCACTATTCTGATTCAATTGTGTACTTTATTGGTTCCGAGATATATTTTGGTATAAATATATCCAGGTTTTACGAACGACGGTTCGAAATTGGAGGGTCATGTAGTGCTGATGTTGGAATCACACCATTGGTCGTTGGCCCGTCAATCATTATTCTCCGCGGGGTCAGAATAGCTGGGGGATTGAAAGTTGTAATTGGGACTTCTGGGTATGTTTGGTGATACTTGAGTCGATTGCATTGAGTATGCATGTGGTGCTGATGCTTAGGCGTGTATACCGGTGCGTGTATGCAAATGCCAGCATTTTGGTACTCGGCGAGCATCGGGTTAGTATGCTTGGATGAATGAATCTCTAGTGAGAAATTGTGACACCTTGAGATTGGTAATCTCGATGGCACGATGTATTCTGAAGAATGATCGTGAGGTCCGGTTGACTTCCTCTGAGGAGGGATTGTCGTATTTTGGGGTCATGGTAGTTACTTGCTGGATAATTCGATAGCCTCCCTATGCTAGGATTGTTGAATCCTAGGGTAAACGAGGGATGGCCAGGTTTGGATTTGTTGAGTGTCGTTGTCGACACAGGTGACGAGAGTGCAATAGATTGTCTTGCATGTCCTCTGTGGAACTTGAGGCCTTGTGGAGTCTCGATAGTGCGTTTGGACCAAGATGTGATTTCTTGGAACACACGGATGTAGACAACTTTGGAGATGTGTTTTGTGTTGATCGGTGGCCGTGAGTTGCCCGATCCGTGTTGCAAAGTGGTGCAACTACTCCTTTGATGGAGATGGATTTGGAAAGAGGGAACTGGGTGGGGTTTAGGTACACTGTTGTGTACTGGTGATTTCTTTTGTAATGATGTATGTTTAACATCGTTGACTAAATTATAGAGATATCATTGGGGCGATATCTACGTTGGAATCACGAATGATTCGTTTGGTTAGCAGTTAGGGTTAACCGACTGCTTTTGGGTGGTTATCCGTTTGGATTATGTGGTCTCGGCAATACATGGTGTACGCCTGTGCAAATTTTGAGGACGAAATTTTATTAGTGGGGGATAAATGTTGTTAGGATCGGGGTAGTGTTTAGAAGGGGGGGGTTGAATAAACACTAGGTTCAATTTCGGTTTTGCTATGGGTTAGCTGCAGACTGTTAAGTACTGCAGTAGCTTCTCAATATATAGCAAGTCAGCAGACACTGAATATAGTGCGGAAGACGTCTGCTGGACTTGTGAGAGATAAAAACTGAATGGTAAATAAGCAGTAAGTAATGACACAGGTATTGTTTCTGAAAGTTCGAAGCACAACGCTTCTACGTCTCCCCTTCTTCCTTTGCAGGAAGGATACACTAGAAGACTTGGTTTACACTTTACAACCTTCTTAGGCACTCACACAACTTGGCCTAAACTCCTAGGAATCACAAACTCTTAATTCTATTACAATAGTTTGTATGACACTCTTAGGAAATGAACTATTTAGCTTCGAGTGTTCTTGAGCAGCAGACTTCAGTTGAGGATAATCTGTCACGATTTCAGTAGTACTGCTTGTCTGCTCTTGCTGAACTTTTTAGAGAATATCAGTGAGATGATTTTCTTTTTGCGATGAAGCGTTTCTCTCTGTTTGATCAGATGGTTCAGCTAACCTCTTCATTCTTCATTTGGACGTATTTATAGACATCTTGATCTTTAACGGTAACTTGTCTATATTTGGAAGATATCCATATTCTGTTACCATTCCATATTCTGATTGTCTTCTTTCCTATTTTGTTTAACAACGACTCTTTTATTCTGATGCTAATGGTGGCGGAGATATAGCAGGGTGCGCCACTCTGTTGTACCTTTGTCAGAATAGATTGTACTTGTTTTGTCTCGTTGCTTTGAGCTCTTGTTGGATGGTTAGTCTTATGCTGGCTTTCTTCGTTCAACTGGTCGTTCATTCTTCTGTAACCAGTAGATGTCTTTGCTCAATATATGACTATCCAGTAGATGCTTGTCCAGTTGGTGTCCATCCAGTAGGTGTCCATCCGGTTGGTGTTCATCCGGTTAGTGTCCATCCAGTATGTGTCCATCCGGTTGGTGTTCATCCGGTTGGTGTCCATCCAGTAGGTGTTCATCCGGTTGATGTCCATCCGGTTGGTGTTCATCCGGTTGGTGTCCATCCGGTTGGTGTCTATCCGGTTGATGTCCATCCGGTTGATGCTTGTCACCCGGTAGATGTTCATTACCCTGTAGGTCTTTGTTACCCGGTAGGTCTTTATTACCCGGTAGGTCTTTGTCCAGTTGATGTTTGTCACCCGGTAAGTCTTTGTCCAGTTGATGTTTGTCACCCGGAAAGTCTTTGTTCAGTTGATGTTTGTCACCCGGTAAGTCTTTGTCCAGTTGATGTTTGTCGCCACCAAAACCTAGAACTGTTTTCCTAACAATTTCCCCTTTTTTGGTGATGACAAAACTTAGTACTGGAGACTCTTGCTTGATCATAATGAACAGCGACTCCTGTTAAGACTTAGAGACAAACAAAGACTTTTGCAATTTGTTAGAGTAAATAAGCAGATTACGAGTTGTAACCAAACTGAGCCAATGAATGAATATCATTTTTTATATAAAATGAATTCTGTTTACATGGTACATCTTACAGGTTACAACAGACATCTTACAATTCATACATCAGACCTAACAAACATCTTACAAGTCATACAACAGACCTATTTTTACAATATATCCAAATAGAGAAACATAGCCAGTATGGAATGATCCGAGCTGGCTAGTTTCAGGGTTTTTGACAAAGGGAGGGGGAGAGAAAGTGCATACAGAGAGGTTTAGAACAGAGAAATGCCTAGAAAGAGTCCATTATCTTCAAAGTAGTCCTCTGTTCATTTGGCAAGATCTCTGTCTTCAATGAAAATACTCTATCTCTGTCTTCCCCCTTATTGTCATCAGCACCCAGGCATCCGCTGTGCCAAATTCCAGGCTGGTGGGACGCACCAGGGCTGTTCCAGAAGGCTTTAAGTTAGCAGACGTGGGTTAGATAAGTAATCAACCCATGAGGGTTGATTTAGATAAGTAATAAACCCATGAATATATATTTATGTAGCAATAGTTGCAAGACAAGTAAGAATATTAGTTAAGAGTTGCATGATTGATGATTTGAGTTTGAGAATTAGCAAGCTATTTATAGCGAAAAACTAGCAAGGGTAGTGTGAAGTGTCATATCATGCCTAAAAAAATGCAGATAAAGATGAATTGACAATACTGAGTATTTATAAAAAATATATACCGATAAATACAAAAAGACAAGAAAAGTTATTGTTTGCCCCCAAGCCAATGCGAGGAGTAGTCACGGGTGGATGGTGGAGTGTCAGCCTGAGTTTGTCGGGAGCTGTGGGACCTTTGCTGAGATGGAGGCCTGGACCGACTGGATGCTCCAGCTGCAGTAGATGAGCGATGAGCCGGACTCTGGTCTCGTTGGGTCTGAGGAGCAGGTCTGCTGGACTCAGGCAGTCTTCCAATGATTTGAGGAGCAGCATGCAGGCTGTTGCTCAAGTCTTGAATTTGAGAAGCAAAAGCTGCCTGCATGGTTGCCAGTTGATCGGAGAAGGGTTTCTTAGCATCCTCTATCTTATCTTCAAGAGCCAAGGAGGTGGCGGCATGAAGAGATTCATTTTGTTGATTGATCTAAAGACGAGCCTGCCCTATCCGAGAAAATGAGTCCGCAAAGGCATCCACAACAAACGTCTGAAGTCTGGTTACAGTAGTTGTGAGACTATTGATGTCTCGATAGGCGTGCTGGAAATGAGAGTCAGTATGCTGCTGATGGCTCCCAAGAATAAGAGTCGCAATGCGCTCTTCCTGTTTAAGCTTGTTGACGTCACTGGCTAATGCAGAGATGGCGTTGGACAGTTGCACCAGTTGATCAGCAATGTTAGGTGGCCCTTCCAGAGGAATATGCGTTGAGAAGTCAAAGAAATCATCAGGAGGGTCTTGAGCCATCGAATGATCCAGATCATCTGTTTGAGTGTCTGCATTAGCAGTGAGAACTCCGGGAGGACCCTCAAAAGCATTAGTGGTCAGTAAACCAGTGGCTTCAACAATTGGTGCAGTAGGTGCATCGGCAGCAATGACATCCATGCTAGTAGCAGCTTGTTCCAACGCAGCTGCAGGCGACTGGATGTGATCAGCAGAGTGTGAGGAGTGTTCGCTGGGCTCATCATTTCCAGAAGAGAGAGTAACTTGATGAACCACAGTCTGAATCACTTTGTCAACATTCTCATGATCAACAAGCATGAGTTGGCGCGGTTGATCATTTGCAGGACTTGGAACGAAGGAGATAATTGGATCAGTTGTAGAGGAGATCTCTATGACAGGAGGAGTTAGCTCCAGTGTAGGTGGGACATCCTCTAAGTCAGGAGGGGATATTTCCAATGTGGGTGGAACAGTTTCCAAGTCAGGAGGAGTTAGCTCCAGGTCAGTTAGAGCTATCTCTAAATCAGTTGTAGCTATCTCCAAATCAGTTCGAGCTGGACTTGCATCTCTTGAAACTGTAGAGCAGGAGTGGAGACCGGTCGATATGCGGAGATCATGAAGAGCATGCTCAGCCATATCCAGCTTTGGTCCTAGAGCATTCAGAACTGCTCTATCAAGATTCGTTGTGCCGGAATCAATATTGAATTGCTAAAGACGGGATTGAACAAAGGGCTTGAAGTTCTCCTACATAATTCATTATGCGGAAGAGATCCCTAAGCTTCAGACTCTTCTCAGTGTCCGTGACTTGAAGATAAGCCAAGATGAGGTTCTCATCTTCCCGTGCTTGATCCAGAATTGGAGTGAAGTCATTGAAGCGAATGTTTAGGCGTGCCTTCACCCATCAATAAAAACTTTCGAGCTGTGGCTGCAGCTTGGCTTCTACCTCATCCATTACCATTTGTATTTCAAAAGCCACATGGGTGGACACTGGTGCCAAAAGACTTCCTTTGTTTCTTCATCAGAGGATGTGGAGATGGAATGAAAATCCACATGAACATCATTTGTGATGAAGCTTGGCTGAGTATTCTTCGACATTTTTGGTGAAGATGCAGAAAAACAACAAGAATTCTGTAGAGTAAGATTTCTGGGAGGGAAGTTAGCGCAGTAATTTTTTTTTTGAAATGATAAGAGTAAGAAACAAAAGTAATGGCGGTTAAAGAAAAGAGTATTCGTACTGTAGATGAGCGGACACATGGGTACGTGGCGATCATCTAACGATTGAAAAAAATTTAAAGAATAAATAAAAGGCCAGAATTTGGGCGGGAGTGAAATAATTTATATTTTTTCATAAAAGTAAATTTGAATCCCGACGTTCCAGTAGGTTAATAGTTACCGAATGTTATTTTTGTCAAATCATATTTGGTAAAGTCTGCTGGTATGTAGGGTCCGACTGGTAAGGTAGCATCTACTGGTATGTAGAGTCATACTGGTACGGAACACCTACTGCAGCAGACTGTTGTTTTACCAGCTGAGCTTAAATAACCAAGATAAAATTCTAACAGAAATTCCCCCTAAATTCATGCGATTTCTAAGGAGTAATTCCCCCTAAATCCATTAATGTTAAATAACGACAGTCATGGATTGATTTCAATTAAACCAAGAATATTTCGAAAGTAAGAAAACTTAGCGTCCGGTAGAGGCTTTGTAAAGATGTCTGCTGCTTGTTGTTCGGTATTCTAGCCAAATTTATTTCTTCATAACGTGATCTCTGATGAAATGATGACGAAAATCAATATGTTTGGTGCGCGTATGAAGAACTGGATTGTACGTAATAGCTATGGGAGACGTATTATCACAAAAGATGGGTGCTTCAGTGGATTCAATGCCATAGTCTCTCAGTTGTTGTTGAATCCAGAGCTGTTGAGCATAGCAGCTTCCAGCAGCAAGGTATTCTGCTTCTGCAGTGAACGTTGCTATGGATGTCTGCTTCTTGCAACCCCATGAGATTAATCAATCACCAAGAAATTGACAATATCCACTGGTGCTTTTTCTGTCAATTTTGCATCCAGCATAGTCTGCATCTGAGTATCCGATCAGATTAAAAGTTGAGTCTCTTGGATACCATAGACCGACATTTTCAGTGCCTTTCAGATATTTGAGGATCCTTTTGACCGTCGTGTAGTGTGACTGCTTGGGATTTGCTTGAAACCGATCGCACATGCAAACTGCAAACATGATGTCTGGTCGACTGGCCGTCAAATAAAGTAAGGATCCGATAATACCTCGATACATCGTTACTTCGACTGGTATTCATGAGTTATCCAAGTCTAGTTCTGCAGATGAGCTCATTGGAGTGGCCGCAGCTGAACTTGTACTCATCCCATATTTCTTCAGCAGTTCTTTAGTATACTTAGACTGAGTTATCAGAATTCCTTCACTGGATTGCTTGACTTGCAATCCTAAGAAAAATGATAATTCTCCCATCATACTCATCTCAAATTGATCCTGCATAATTTTAGAAAATCTTTGGCAAAGTTTTGAATTAGTACTGCCAAAAATAATATCATCAACATATATTTGAACAAGCAGAGTATGATCACCCTTTGTGAATTTAAAAAGGGTCCTGTCCACCGTGCCAATGGTAAAGTTATGCTCAGTCAAATATTTTGATAGAGTTTCATACCATGCACGGGGAGCTTGCTTCAAACCATACAAGGCTTTGTTGAGACGAAAAACATAAGAAGGCTGCTGATGGCTTTCAAAACCAGGAGGTTGCTCAACGTACACATCTTCCTGGAGCTTGCCGTTAAGAAACGCACTCTTAACATCCATCTGATAGACTTTAAAGTCTTTAAAAGCAGCAAATGCAAGAAATATGTGAATGGCTTCTAATCGAGTTACATGGGCAAAGGTTTCATCAAAATCAATGCATTCTTCCTGTCTGTAGCCCTGTGCAACTAATCTTGCTTTATTCCTGATAACTACACCATTTTCATCTAATTTATTTCTAAATACCCATTTGGTTCCTATTATAGTGTGATGCAGTGGTCGTGGTACTAAATACCATACTTTGTTTCGCTCAAACTAATTCAGTTCTTCCTGCATTGCTTCTACCCAGCTTGGGTCTAACATAGCATCATCAATCTTCTTAGGTTCTATGTGAGATATGAATGCAGCATGAAGAAATTCATTAATCATTTGTCCTCTGGTGCGTAGAGGAGCTACAGGGTTACCTATGACCTGCTCGGGAGGATGATCCTTCATCCACCGGAGCGGAGGTCCAAGAGGGTTGAGCTCTTCATTTGACTGAATATGAGTGGGTAGCTCAGAAAATCTGATTGACACATCTTTTTCATTTGATCCTTCGACTGCAGCAGGAGTATGATCAACTGTGTCATTGTCAGCTGGATGCAGTGTGTGTTGACCAGCAGACTCCTCTGCTTGAGCTTCCGGAACTTCTGGTTCTAAAGAGCAGTCAGTTCTGCTTCTGTAATTTATCTCATCATCAACATTTTCATCAATATAAGTGTTTTCAAGTCGATTGCTCAAATTATTGATTTGCAGATTTGATACAGTACAGTCAGTAGGTTCATCAAATTTTACATGCACAGATTCTTCTACAGTAAGAGTTCTATTATTAAATACTCTGAAGGCTTTACTAACTGTAGAATATCCAAGAAATATTCCAGCATCATATTTGGCATCAAAAGCGGTGAGATGAGTCTTTCCATTGTTGTGAATAAAACATTTGCAACCAAACACATGGAAGTAAGAAATATTTGGCTTACTGCCATTCCAGATCTCATAAGGGGTTTTATTTGCTCGTTTATTAATCATTGATCTGTTCTGCGTATAACATGCTGTGTTGACAGCTTCTGCCCAAAATCTCTGCGATATTTCTGATTCTGCAAGCATAGTTCGCGCAGCTTCTTTCAAAGTGCGGTTCCTACGCTCAGCAACTCCGTTTTGTTGAGGGGTTCTTGCAGCAGAGTATTCGTGTTTAATACCAAGGTCATCTAGATATGATTCGAGTGACTGATTGGTAAACTCAGTACCTTTATCACTACGAATTCTATCTATCCCACACGATTTCTCATTTTGGAGTCTTTTTAGTAGTTTGATCAGCTTTGGAGTAGCCTGATCTTTGCCACTTAGAAACAGGACCCACGTAAAACGAGTGTAATCGTCTATTAACACTAAGGTATACTTCATTTCCCCAAGACTTGTTACTGGTATAGGACCAAATAGATCCATATGCAGCAACTCTAGGCACCGAGAAGAATATTTACTCCATTTGTTCTTAAAGGAGGATCTGATTTGCTTACCAAGCTGGCATGCTACACAGATCTTGTCTTTTGAGAACTCAATTTGAGGCAATCCAATGACTAGATCAAGTTTACGCAGACTGGCGATAGTTTTAAAGTTTAAGTGACTCAATCGTTTGTGCCAAAGCCAATTTTTGGAAGTATTCAAGGCAGCAAAGCAAGTAGAGGAGGTAGGCTGATTACGATTCCAATCAATTTTATATGTGTTATCATGCCTTCTACCTACAAGTAATACACTGCCATCAGTAGATTTGATTGTGCATGAGTGCTGGTTGAATTCTACAGAGTGACCATTGTCACAGAGTTGACTGATGCTAATCAAGTTATAACATAAAATTTCTACCAACATGATATCTTTAATAATAATGTTACCGTATATAATCTTACCTTACCCACGGTTCTACCTTTCGCGTTGTCTCCAAAGGTTATTCTAGGTCCAGTGGAGTCCACCAATTCAGATAATAAGCACGCATTCCCTGTCATATGTCTAGAACATCCGCTGTCCAGAAACCACTCTGAGCTCCGAACTTGATGAATTCTAGCTTTCTGCAATTAAAGCGATAGTATGATTGGTACCCAATCCTACTTGGGTCCAGACAGGATTAGTCCTTTTGGGACCCACACTTGTATAACCCTGAGCTGTTTGGGTCTGTGTGTGTCCTGAAATGTGTGTGCATTATATGATAAGGATGTTCTTGGGTGATATGTGCTATACTGAGTGTATGCATGTTGTTTAGGTTTTTGGTTTCTGTTTGGAAGCATATATCTCCTTTGGACAGGCATACAATTATGATACCAGTTAGGGTTTACCTCGCGAGTGGCCTGACCAGTGGGTTTATGTTTATTTCTAAACTTTTGCCCCTGTCTAGATCTCTCTTTTGGCTCCACATAACCGATACCTTTGTGTGATGCCCGTTCCTTGAAGAGTATTGGCTCAACAGATTCCTTAACCAGCTCACTTGGTACATATACTGTGCTTGATTTAACAAAATTCATTGTTTGAATCTTGTTTCTTTCTAGACACACTTGAGATTTGATGCCGGATGAATTACTATCATTGTTAGAGTAGCCTATACCGGTAAGATCACCAGCAAGCCTTATTGACTCAAGCATTTCATCTTTTCTGGCAGTAGATGCACTCTATGTACGAACCAGTTTACTGAGTTTCTGGTGTGCACATGTTGCTTCATCCCTTTCTTTCTCGAGCTGACTTACTTTATCCCTCAAGCTTTTCAACTCAATGATTGTTCACAATCACATTCGTTGTTTTGCTGTTTTGTTGGGACTAGTTGTTCAGTCTTGTAGTTCTCGAAGGATTTGTACAACATCTGATACTCATTTATCATGTCCTGTAATGCATTCGTGAGCTCAATATGTGTAAATTCAGAAAGATTAGGATCATTTACCTCACAGTCATCGTTGGCCATTAGACAATGAACTTCTTCATCTTCACTGTCACTTGATGAGCTGGAAGATTTTTCTGATTCTGACTCTGAGTCAGCCCATTTGTTCTTATTTTCTTCCGCCATTAGTACTTCTGTTCTCTGTCTCTTCTGAATGATCTTCTATTCTCCTTTGACTTTCTATAATCTTTGGATCCTCTCTTTTGATCATCCTTCTTCGGTTTAGGACAGTCAGCGATAAAATGTCCTGGCTTAAGACAGTTGAAGCATACACGATCATCTTCATCTGATCTATTTTTGAAGTTCTGTTTTCTTGGGTAAAATTGATAGGTCTTTTGGCTCTTCTTCATAAACTTTCCAAATTTTTTGACAAAAAGCACCATTGCATCATTGCATATTTTTTCAGAGGTCATCTCTGTTGTGATAGGTAGAGCTTCAGATGCAGTGAGAGCTTTTGTTGGTTGACTGGTGCTGGGTTCATCTTCAATCTGAATCCCTAGTTCAAACTCATATGCTTTTAAGTCAGCAAATAAGTCATGTAGATCTATCTTGTTTAGATCTTTGGATTCTCTCATAGCAATCGTTTTTACATCCCATTCTCTTGGGAGACCTCTCATGACCTTTAGAGTGATTTCCCTGTTGGATAGATCTTTACCAAGGCTATTGAGTTCATTTATGATTCCAGTTACTCTCTCATAGTATTCGCCGAGGGTTTCTCCGGACATCATTTTGATGTTTTCAAACTTCTGTAGGGCAACAATGAGCTTGTTTTCCTTGGTTTGATCATTTCCTTCGCATAGCTGAGCAATCTTTTCCCAGATGTCCTTTGCAGTGGGACACATTTTAATCTTGTTGAACATATTTTTGTCCAGGGTTTTGAACAGTATGTCTTTCGCCACATTGTCCAGATTTGCCTTTTTCTTTTCTTCATTTGTCCAGAAGGATCTATCCTTCTCGACCATCTGAGGTTCACCACCAGAAATGGCAGTTGTTGTATTGACTTTCAAGATCTTCATTGGTCCATCAGTGATGAACCACATGTCATCGTCTTGGGCACTTAGATGTGCTTGCATACGAATTCTCCAATCATCATAATCATCCTTCTTGAACATTGGAATCTTGCTGAATGAGGCCATCAGTTTTTGGTAATTTCTCAAGATTGAGAAGACCTAAGCTCTGATACCAATTGTAGGATTGAGCGCTTACCGCTTTACCAATAACTATAGTTAAGGGTAATGGCGCAACATCAATCTTTTCAACCATACACTGGCACAAGCGCCACATGTTCGACCGATCACCAAGCAGAGGCAATTGTTGAACCCCAACAATCCCTCCCCCAATAATTGCACTCTCTGCAACTCATGGGAATCGAACATGCGACCTTGGCCCGGATACCACTTGTTAGGATCGGGGTAGTGTTTAGAAGGGGGGGGGGGGGGGGGGGGTTGAATAAACACTAGGTTCAATTTCGATTTTGCCCGGGTTAGCTGCAGACTGTTAAGTACTGCAGTAGCTTCTCAATATATAGCAAGTCAGCAGACACTGAATATAGTGCGGAAGAGGTCTGCTGGACTTGTGAGAGATAAAAACTGAATGGTAAATAAGCAGTAAGTAAATGACACAGGTACTGTTTTTGGAAGTTCGAAGCACAACGCTTCTACGTCTCCCCTTCTTCCTTTGCAGGAAGGATACACTAGAAGACTTGGTTTACACTTTACAATATACAACCTTCTTAGGCACTCACACAACTTGGCCTAAACTCCTAGCAATCACAAAATCTTAAATCTATTACAATAGTTTGTATGACACTCTTAGGAAATGAACTATTTAGCTTCGAGTGTTATTGAGCAGCAGACTTCAGTTGAGGATAATCTGTCACGATTTAGTAGTACTGCTTGTCTGCTCTTGCTGAACTTTTTAGAGAATATCAGTGAGATGATTTCCTTTTTGCGATGAAGCGTTTCTCTCTGTTTGATCAGATGGTTTAGCTAACCTCTTCATTCTTTATTTGGACGTATTTATAGACATCTTGATCTTTAACGGCAACTTGTCTATATGGAAGATATCCATATTCTGTTACCATTCCATATTCTGATTGTCTTCTTTCCTATTTTGTTTAGCAACGGCTCTTTTATTCTAACGCTAATGGTGGCGGAGATATAGCATGGTGCGCCGCTCTTTTGTACCTTTGTCAGAATAGATTGTACTTGTTTTGTCTCGTTGCTTTGAGCTCTTGCTGGATGGTTAGTCCTATGCTGGCTTTCTTCGTTCAACTGGTCGTTCATTCTTCTGTAACCAGTAGATGTCTTTGCTCAATATATAACTATCCAGTAGATGCTTGTCCAGTTGGTGTCCATCCAGTAGGTGTCCATCCGGTTGGTGTCCATCCAGTAGGTGTCCATCCGGTTGGTGTTCATCCGGTTGGTGTCCATCCAGTAGGTGTTCATCCGGTTGATGTCCATCCGGTTGGTGTTCATCCGGTTGGTGTCCATCCGGTTGGTGTCCATCCGGTTGCTGTCTATCCGGTTGATGCTTGTCACCCGGTAGGTCTTTGTCACCCGGTAGGTGTTCATTACCCGGTAGGTCTTTGTTACCCGGTAGGTCTTTATTACCAAGTAGGTCTTTGTCCAGTTGATGTTTGTGACCCGGTAAGTCTTTGTCCAGTTGATGTTTGTCACCCGGAAAGTCTTTGTCCAGTTGATGTTTGTCACCCGGTAAGTCTTTGTCCAGTTGATGTTTGTCACCCGGTAAGTCTTTGTCCAGTTGATGTTTGTCACCCGGTAAGTTTTTGTTCAGTTGATGTTTGTCACCCGGTAAGTCTTTGTCCAGTTGATGTTTATCACCACCAAAACTTAGAAATGTTTTCCTAACAATTGTGATGCCCGGGGATTAATGGTGTTAATCCCGGTGTGGTAATGATCCTTAATGGATTTTAATTGTGGCAATTATGAATTAATTGCGGTGTTGGAGCACCCGAGGATATTAAATCGGGTATTTTGGGATCATTGAATCCAAAGGTTGAGATTGTATTCTCATTGTGGTGAAAAACCTTTGAATTTGGTTTTTGGTGGGATCTGGGGTCCAGGGTACTTTGAGTTGGGGCTGGTATTGGAAATTTGAGATTGAGAGATAATTATTGAACACGTATGATTTTTAATGAGTTATGATGTATTTGTGGAGGACTTGGAATTTTGGAGCCTTGGTACTATATATACCAAGTGGACTCGGTGTTCAACCATTTTTGGACTTCATTTCTCTCTCTCTCACGCCATCCCCTTTCCCCCAACCCATTTCACCTCTTTTCTCCCTTGAGCAAAATCGATGGTGGCTTGATTTGGGAGCCGAATTCCTCGAAGATAATAAGGTATTATCCCTCCTTTCGCTTTTATCTTCGGTTTAATAGTAGTATTGTGGAGTATGGTTTGGTATTGTGTTGAGTTTGAGTTTTGAAAATTTTAAAAGATTTTGGGGTTGGATGTTTAAGGAGGATTTATGACTCCTTGTTGAGGATTAATGGTGTATGGGCTGTGAGGATTTTTGTTGTGGAGGTTTTTAGCTTTAAAACACCATTTTTGGCTGGTACAGGTCGAGGCGAATGACCTCTAGGGTAGGGCGATCGATCGCCGCGACGTTGGTAAAATTTTGAGGAAGATGAATAGTGATGCGATCGACCACCTCAAATGAAGCGATCGATAGCCAAGGGGCAGTGGCCATTTTAAACTGTGAGGCGATCGATCGCCTCAAATGAAGCGACCGATCGCCAGGAGGCAGTAGCCAAATGCACTGGTAGGCGACTGATCGCCTGGAATGGAGCGATCGATCGCCCTTGCCTATTTTGAGAGGCGATCGATCGCTTCATTCCAGGAGCGATCGATCGCCCTTGCCTATTTTGAGAGGCGATCGATCGCCTGAGATGAAGCGATTGATCGCTAGTGCCTGTTTTTGGGGAATTATTTCGTGTTGAGTTTTTGATGCGTGCTTCGCCCGGGTCTTTTATAATGGTTAATCGTCATAGATCGACGATATATTTGGGGATTGTGAACGTGCTTGGGCATGTGGTTGTGATAAGTGTATTTTACACACTTATATTTCTTCTTATTTTGCATGATTTAGTGTTGGTATTCGAGCAGAATTACGTCTTTTGTTGTTGTTTTGGTTGTTTTGCAGGAATCCAAGGAATTAAGCGTTTTTATTATTAAAAGATGGTGAAAAATACATAAATGTGACAAGAATTCAAATTGGGACTCAAGAGTGAAAAAATCGTGCACCGGGATAGAATACATGCTGCACCCTAGCGCCACTTATGCAACAAGATTTAGGGAACATGGAATATTTGACCAATCATAAAGAAGAAAATAATAGATTAAGGAAACAATTTGAATGAAGGCAAGCGAGAGGATTCTATGTAGGCAATCCACGTACAGGAAAGGAAAGAGATCTTGAAGAAGATTCTTCAAGGGAGCAAAAAGGGACGCACGCAGGGGATAGAGAGGAGGACTGGACGTAAATAATTTCTGAACGAGGAGGAAGTGAGAGCAACGGACGAAACTGGGAAAAAAGAAGGGAAGACACTCACGTAAATTCAGGAGGCAGAAGACCGAGAGCTAAAGAGAAGGGGAGGAGATCATTCGAGGCGGCGCGCGTACAACGAAGGGTAGAGATTTTGACGACGGAGAAGACGACGGCGACTACCGGGGACGGAGGGCCATCATCCAATTCGTTTGATTATCTCTTCTCTTATGTTTATGATGATTAAAGACATGTCTATGTGTTTATTTAATGTATTCATTAATTTACTATTCTAGAGTTAGACGGATCTTGACTTGAAACTATGTCATTGGTTTTTCATATGGTTTATTTATGTTTTCCTGTTCTTAATGCTTTTAATCTACTGGCCATGGATTGAATGATTCCATATTCGTGATCTATCACTCGGGAGAGGGGGTTGTGAATAGGAAAGAAGGAATTCGTATCGTGGTAGTTATATTGTTCGGAAGGCCTATAACTCCATAGAAGTCGTCATAGGAATTACCGCGCTTTTACAATTGTTTGATAATTAATCTTAGATAGGGATATCAAGATTAATGTTAGATAATTACTTCTGCTTAACACCCGGGAGGGGGAGTAGAAACAAATAAGAATTCTCGGCTAGTAAACTAGGAAAACACGACATAGTGGATAGTTGAGTGAAGTCGAACCTCTAGAATCCGTTCTCATTGATTTTCTCCACTTAAATTACCATCTTGTTAATCTTTTATTCTATTTTCGTAGATTAGTTTAATAAATATTGCTCTCGATTATCTAAATAAAGTCGAGACTATTCTAATTACAGTACTTGGTGCAACTTAATTTTCAATCCCTGTGGGTTCGACATCCGTATTTCAAATTCCTATACTAAAACTTGACACCGTACACTTGCGGTACGTTTCACACGCATCAGGTTGCCTGCTTGAAATTAATTATGAATTATTATTGTGTTTAGCACATAATTCATCGGTCATGGGACCAAGGCAAGGTTGGATTCGAGCTACGGAATTATAAGTTACGTATAACGTACGAGCATAGCCTTTTATATTACTGCAACTGTGAAATGCATGGTGAATTGTATTGGCAATAAATGGATATATACTGGGAATTATATGGTGCCGCTTTTGAGTGAGCAATGATTTGGGTGATGTCGCTGTTGAGCGAACATCGGTTATGACGCCGCCGCTGTTGAGCGTGCGTGAGATTAAAATGTCGCTATTGTAGAGCGAGCGATGAAATAGAACCATTTGTGAGATATATGAAATATCTGTAATTATTGTTTAATGATTTCATATTTATTGATTATGGTATCGGTATATGGGAAACAGATTAGTTAATCAATGTAATGATTAATGGCATTTGAGAATTTGATGGTTTCGGTTATTTTGAAAACATGAACAACACAGGGAATCCCGGATGAGGATGATGCCATCCAGGGAGTGTCTTTTAATATTCATAGCCTTTACATTGTGTAAATTATGAATTGTGATATTGTGCTTATTGGATTTGGGATATTGGTATGCTCACCCCGTGTGTGGGCTGTCTCTATTGGGGCAGGTGGAACAGGTACAACTGTAGCTCCATCTTTGAGATCGTGCTATGGATTGGAGGTACTTCCAGGATCTAGGTACCAGTGCTGGTATTGGGCACATTATTTTATACATTAGATACACATACTTTCATTCGATGCTCGCATGTGAGCACTATTATATGTGTACACAGGTTGTATAAAAAGGGCAAAGGGCATTTCTCTCTTCATTCACGTGTTGCATGCAAATAATTAAGGGATTGCTAAATGAATTGAGAATATGTTAGTGTATTATGGTGCATGCTATGTAAATGGATTGGAATAAGGGAACTGGACATTACGTGGGCTAATGTAGGAAATTTTATTGATGGCATGTTTTGCTAGAGGAGCAAGGGGTTTTCCCCTACACATATGATTGTATGCACTAAATACATTGATTAATACACTAATGACGGGTCAAGGGCATGGGGGTCCTTACATGCACCATTACTCCTCATGACCCGAGGCGTCATTGAGGTCTTGATAGATAGCTGTGTACTTTGATTTAATGACTGATCACATGTGGGTCATAAAGTTGTTATTTTGGGTATGCAGTGATGATGTTAGAGACCTATGATTGTTGTTGGTGATTCACCACTGGTCTTGATGAACCAGAATGTCCTACGTGTTTTTCTATATATGATTCGAGGAATCTCTGGCCAGAGTGGGTAGTGCTTGTGAAAAACGAGTTTTTCATATATGCACAAAATGAATCATATACCGTGAAACAAATACATAGTTATTGAAATCATAATGGTCTCGATCAACCAATACCCTTGATTCGACATATTGAGTGAAATGAATGTACTGCACGCTAACTATGACTGACAGGTTCTTGTACGTTGCTAGTCAATTGTATCTAAGTCTTCGTGAAGCGCAGATGCTAGACGCTACCCACGATCGGTAGGTTGTTGCTGAAATTATATTTCGGTCGTTGTCTATTAAAGGTGTTTAATTGACAATGGAGCATTCAAGGTAATCCCAAAGAAGTTGTTTGACTTCTAAAATCACAAAGGTTGTGATCATACTGCTATGATACACTTGAGCCTCGCTGGGTCACAATCAACCGGCCGCCGATCTATCGATGAGAGTTGAGACATAAATGTTAAGTGCTCAAATTGAGTGATTTAGAAAAGGTGAATTTAATTTTTTAATGCTCCTCAATTCAGTGGAGTTTCTATATTTGAAAATGTTCCATTTATAGAAAGTTCTAAATTTAAAACATTTGATATATTTATGTCTCATAATTATGATTGGTAGTACATCAAGTTATCAACTGGATTGAGTTACTTGGATTATGAGTTTGTAGTTTTGTTTTGGCTTTTGGCCAAGTGGGAGATTGTTAGCATAAATGTCCTACAAGCCAAACGTTGGCCCAATGGGCTTTATTATCCCTGACTCAATTAGCTGATTACAACTATAAATATGACATTTGTATCTAGGGTTAAAAAAGACGAATCACTTTCAATCATTCCAATCAATTCACTTCTCTTAGAAAAGCCGACATCACACTAGCACTGATGCGGGCTTGTAGATCTGGTCAGGTTGGTTGGGCTCGAAGATGACCGCTATTAGATTCACATCGGTGAACTGTAATTTCTTTTCGTGCATTATTTATGATATTTGCATGTTATAATATATGAATCAGGCGCGATCGATCCGTCCCCGGATTAGATCTGTTTATCTTTTATTCCGCTGCGTTTGGATCTGACGCTGAGGTACAGAAACCCAACAATAACTACCAAAGCACGACATTACAAAAAACGTAATCTTAAAAACTAATACTCCTCTCAAGCTTGGAACACATTTAACACTCCAAGCCTGTATAACAAATAAATATGATGATTTCTTCCAAGAGCCTTCGTGAAAATGTCTGCAAGTTGCTCGTTTATCTGAATATATGACGTCTTTATCAACTTTTTTTGTATTTTTTCCCTAATCAAGTGACCATCTATTTCAATATGCTTTGTACGCTAGTGATAAACTGGATTTACAGCTATATGAATACAATTGATCCCCAAGTCCTTCAGAACTCCAACAATCCAAGTAACTTCGCATGTAGTGGACATCGACTATACTCTGCTTCTGCTGATGATCTAGATACGGTGCATTGTTTTTTGTTTTTGTTTTCCAGGATATTAAAGACTCCACAAACTTTGTGCGATAACATGTTACCGATCTTTTTGTCATGGAACATGCCCCCCAATCTGAATCAGAGTATGCCTTAAGATGAAGTGTATCATTCTAAGACAACAAAATCCATAGCCCTGGTTTAGCCTTCAAATACATCATTAATCTCAATGCTGCTTCCATATGGTGCATGAACTGTCTCAAGTTTTTTACAACACAACACATACATGGTCTTGGTATGGTTAGGTATCTAAGACACTAATCAATCTCTTGTAAGAAGTGGAGTCCTCAATCAGTGCATCCTGTGACTTATCCTTTCTTAAATACCTTCATCAAATTCATTTGAAGTTAGTTTCAGGTTCTATTCCATTGGAGTTTCAACTGGTTTTACACCTGCTAGAGTAGCACCAGACACCAACTCCAACATATACTTCCTCTGATTTTTAAGCAAATACCACGGTTTGAACGAACGACCTCAACTCCTAAGAAATATTTCAAGGAACCCAAATCTTTCACATGTATAGCTGAATGCAGTTGCTTCTTAAGAACCAAAATAGAATTCATATAATTTCATGTAATCACTATATCATCAACATATAGAATTAGCATCGTAGTGTGAACACCAACTGATTTAACAAATAATGAATGATCATTCTTTGATTGTTAAAAACCACCCTGCCGATGGAGTGTAATCTACCGACCGCGATGAGTAATGGGTTAAGTCTTCTGATGATTTGATCAGAAGTCTACCATAGTCTACACTACATAAACACTCAACAATCGAGTTAATAAATGTTTTGTGGAACAAAACATTATCGATGAAGAATCATCAGTAGAGTATTTCAAATGTTCTCTGTGATATCCCCGAAATAATTACATGCAAATTGGGCATTAATTATGTTTATGTGATTATTTATGGTGATAATTAAATTATGTGTTGGAATTAATTATCTTGGAGAAATGCGTAGTCACATGATAGGCGTGACCCGATGATGCATTTCAGGGTGCATGATTATGCATGTTGGGAATTGGGGGTTATCATGGTTTTATTGTGATGGTTGATAATTATTTGGTCAAGCATGGATTTAATTGGAATTTTGGTGCATTTTGGTAAATGCTTAAAAATATCATGTTGGGGTATTTTATACACCATGTTAATTGTTGGGGTACAATTTTAATTAACCCTTTTTAAACCCCACTACACCCCCTTCACCCCCATCACTCTTTTCAATCCCCAAATTTCTCTCCCAACCCTAACCCCAAACCCCATTTTCGATTTTTGGCAAAAGTGGGAAGGCAAATCTTTGCAAAAGCTCCATTTGTGAGGTTCTTGGTGAGATTTAGAACCCATTAGAGGTATGGATACCTCCTTGTTGTATTTGTATGGAGTTTGAGTTGATTTGAAATGGTTTTGGTTGTTTTGAAATTGGTTTGTGTTGGGTTGGTATGGTTTTTGGTTGGATGATAGATTTTTGGTTGTTTAAAGGTGTTTGTTGAAGGTTTATAATGTTTTTATGTTATTGGTTTGTTGGTGTAATTGTTGGTGAAGATGGGGAAGGAATTTTGGAGCAAAAATGGTGTTTTTTTGATGTGCAGGGATCGGCGATCGATCTCCCGTTTCTGACGATCGATCGCGCGCCTCCAGTGCGCACCAGTATCGCTTGGCGATCGATCGCCACTTTTGGGCGATCGATCGGTGAGGCTGGCGATCGATCGGTGAGGCTGGCGATCGATCGTGCTAATTGTGGCGATCGATCGCCGAGAGCAGAAAAACTTGACAGCGGGCAGTGTGATCTCGCGATCGATCGGGGCCTTGCAACGATCGATCGCGAGACACAGAAAAATGAGTTTTTGATATTTTTGTGGAATTTTTTTGATATTGGACTATTATTGGCTCCTAATATTGGTTTGTGTGAATGTGTAGAACCATCCTAGGTGGCCACACAGCCTAGGAGATAAAGTCCACCACACACTACATTTTGGAACTAAGGTACGTAGTGAGACGTACGGGCATCGGATGGTAAAACGTATTATTACGCATTGGTTATGCATTGTGGTTGCATACATGGTCTTAGTTATGCATTATGGTTGCATACATGGTTTGGATATGCATTTTGGTTGCATGTGCATATTGGATGCATTGGTGCATGTGATTGTGAGTCGAGATTATATTCCAGTGATGAAGAATACTTGCAGCCTTCATGTCAAAGCGATGATAGAATACTTGCCGCTGTCATATTATAGCGATGAAGAATATTTGCCGCAAATATGTCGAAGCGAAGGATCATGCCACTGTCATATTATTATTGCAAGTGATATTATGGCGCTAATATGTCGAAGCGAGGGGTATTAATGCCGATGTCATGTAAACGCGAGGGGTATTATGCCACTGATATAATAAGACTGGAAATGGCCATTGGTATACATGGAATGGATGCATGTCAAGACATACATCATTGGTATTATAATCCATTGATTATGAATGTGGTACAGGGACAACCAAATGGAGCTTTTAAAGGTATTAAACACATGAAGTGAATCGTGTTTACGGTTTATGCATTTGAATTACAATCATATTATTGTGAATATGGTTTATATACATGTTCATGATTTTGGGGTTGTTCCTGTAGGTACTTTTGGGCGGAGGGGCTAAGGCGGGTTGATGCGGTGAGCCAGAGAGGAGTGCTTTTGGCATAGCAGGCTTAATTCTTTTGCATAGTCTATACTCTAGAAGTAGTGTAAAACTATAGGATTAACATTCAATTGGTTGGGAATGTAATTAATCCCTTTTGGAAATTTTATTTTGGCCTGTAATCTTAACGGCTCAAGGCATCAATACGAACTTTATATTCTTAGATGCATGTTTAGCTCTATTACGCCTTTAATCCGCACTTAAGGAACTAGGGTCTTTACATTAGTGGTATCAGAGCAGTGGTTAGAGAACCCGGGAACGAGTGAAGGGTAGCCTTAGCATGGTTGGCTAGATGTTTACATTTGGGCATGTTTATGCATGTGGTGCATATCTGTGTATGCAATTGTTATACTACCATGCTATTTATCATTCATGTTATCTAACGGTGTAGCATATATATTGTTTGGAATTGTTGTTAACCCTTGTGTTACAGCATGACGGTTATGAACTTGGGGAACCTCAATGAAGAGGTGGGTGACATTGGAAGTGTAAATGATAGCATTGGTCAGACAAATCCTTTACCTCCAACAGCTGTGGGTGTGGAGCCGGTTGCTCAGTTGTTATTTTCAGGGGAGCTTAGTCTGACTCAGTTTCTGACTTTCCACCCGCCCATGTTTGAGGGAACAGAGATAGGGGAAGAGGCCGAAGAGTGGCTAGAGAGATTGGAATAGATATTTGTGTCTGCGCCGTGTGCTAGGACGGCATGGTTGTGACTGGCAGAATTCCAACTGGCAAAGAAGTCTTCTATGTGGTGGAAGACGACTGTGATGGAGTTGAGGGCCCAAGGTATGGTGATTGACTGGACCTTATTTAGAACCCGGTTTCTATACCGGTCTCTGCTGCGGCTAGACAAACCATGGAGGATGAATTTACTAATCTGAAGAAAGGGGGCATGACGGTATCGGATTATGCCATGCATTACTCCTCACTGTTGAGGTATGTTCCGCATATTGCAACAAACGGGCATGCCAAGATGAGGCACTTTATGAAGGGGCTGCGGCCAGAATTATTTGATCGGGTTATCTCCAACAACCCCACATCTTTTGATGATGCGCTTGTTAGAGCGGAGTTAGCAGAGATAGGGGTGAGTGCTTATCCTGAAGCCGTACCCCCACCAGTTCCATCGCAAAGATCTACATCTGATAATCTGAGGCCCCGAGGAGGATCTTTTAAGTCACGGGGGACTCCTTCTTTTTCCCGATTTAGTGGAAAGCGGCCGGATAACCGGAAGCAAGGAGACCGGAGGGGTGGTGCATCTACTTTTGGGGGACCAACTCAAGCTAGTAGAGTTTGAGATGTTAAGTGCCACTTTTGCGGAGGGCCGCATTTGATGCGTGATTGTTCTGCGTGCTAGATATGTGGCAAGTCGGGCCACATTGCTCGACTTTGTCCCAATCGGGAGGGACAGATGGACCTTAGGGAAGGTCGAGGGAGGTTCTCTAGTGGGACGGTACAACAGAGGCAACCGATGGTACCTCGACATATGGGAGGATAGGCGATGGGGCCACCTCAGGGACATGTCTATGCACTGACCAGGGAGCAGGCCGATGCAGCTCCAGAGGAAGTGATAGCTGGTACATGCCTTTTATTTACATATTCCGCCTTTATTTTGATAGACACAGGTGCTTCGCACTCCTTTGTGTCTGCAGATTTTGTGGAGAGACATCATATGCGCACGTCTCCGTTACCCACGTCTCTATTGGTCTCGACACCCACCGGAAAGAAAGTTGTTGCTGATCAGTTTCTGATGGACTGTCTCATTTATTTTGAGGGCAATGAGATAAAGGCAGATTTGATTGTATTGGGTATGTCAGACTTCGATTGCATTGTGGGCATCGACATTCTGAACAGATATCAGGCAGTAGTGGATTGTCGGCAGAGGACAGTTCGGTTCAGATCTGTTATGGGGATTCAATGGACTTTCTATGGAAACGGTTCTCGTGCGAAGATTCCGTTGATTTCAGCAATCAAAATGTCCCAATTGTTGGAGCGTGGACACACGGGCTATCTTATTTATGCCGTGGACACGACTGGAAAGAGTAAAGAGTTGAGGGTTGAGGATGTACCCGTGGTAGCCAAATTTGCTGACGTGTTTCCGGAGGAGATTCCAGGATTCCCACGGGCTAGAGAAGTCGAGTTTGGGATTGAGTTATTACCGGGGACACCCGCTATTTCTCGTGCCCCTTACAGAATGACACTGGCGGAGTTAAGAGAATTGAAGGAGCAGCTGCAGGAGCTCCTTGACAAAGGATATATACGCCCTAGCATATCGCCTTGGGGCGCACCGGTTCTGTTTGTGAAGAAGAAGGATGGTTCGATGCGTTTGTGCATCGATTACCGGCAACTGAATAAGGCCACGGTAAAGAACAAGTATCATCTCCCAAGGATTGATGATTTATTTGATCAGTTGCAGGGAACTAAGCTGTACAGCAAGATTGACTTGAGGTCAGGTTACCATCAGATACGGGTCAGGGAGGAGGATGTACAGAAGACAACATTCCGGACTCGGTATGGGCACTACGAGTTCCTAGTTATGCCGTTCGGTGTGACGAACGCCCCGGCTGTCTCTATGAGCTTGATGAACCGGGTGTTCCAACCCTATTTGGATCAGTTCGTCATTGTGTTTATTAACGACATACTCATCTACTCTTGGAGTGAGGAAGAGCACGTGAAACACTTGAGGACAGTCTTCCAGGTCCTCAGAGATCATCAGTTATTTGCCAAGCTCAGTAAGTGTGAGTTTTGGTTGAGCAGTGTAGTATTTCTGGGGCATGTCATATCTCGCAGTGGGATATCAGTGGATCCCAGGAATATTGAAGCCGTGATGGAGTGGGCTGCACCCACTTCTGTGCCCAAGATTCTGAGTTTTCTTGGTTTGACAGGTTATTATCGACGCTTCGTCGAAGGATTTTCTAAGATTGCTAAGCCGTTGACGTAGCTGACCCAAAAAGGGGTACCATTCTTTTGGTCAGAGGCTTGCGAGGAGAGCTTCCAGGAGTTGAAGCACCGGTTGACCACAATACCCGTGCTAGTGATTCCTACGGAGAACAAGAGGTTTGTTCTGTACACTGACGCATCATTACAGGGCTTGGGGTGTGTATTGATGCAAGATAAGCATGTGGTAGCTTATGCATCAAGGCAGTTGAAGCCGCATGAGGCTAGATACCCAGTCCATGATTTGGAGTTGGCGGCTATTATCTTTGCTCTGAAGATTTGGAGGCATTATTTGTATGGTACATCTTTTACCATATACACGGATCATAAGAGCCTGAAATTCTTATTTACTCAGGCGGAGTTAAATATGCGTCAAAGGAGATAGATGGATTTACTCAAGGACTATGACTGTGAGATAGAGTACCATCCCGGAAAAGCAAATTTGACAGCAGACGCCTTGAGTCGGAAGGTGAAGAGTACTGCTGAGGACACCATGTATTTGTCAGCTATGATGACTTCTTACTGCCATCTGGGCTATGATTTTGATGCGGATACATCACCGGTACGGGTATCAACGTTATTGGCAGAGCCAGACATTTATGAGAATATCAGGAGAGCCCAGAAGACGGATGATGAGGTTCGGAGATGGTCATCATTGGCACTTCAGGGACAACCATCAAAATTCAGAGTGGCTGTGGTTGGTTCTTTGAGACTCGGTAACCGATGGGTAGTTCCGTGTACGCCGGAGTTGCGTAGAGGAATCTTGGAGCAAGCTCATAGTAGCCGATTCAGTATCCCCCCAGGAGGAAGAAAAATGTATAGGGATCTATGTGATCAATTCTGGTGGAAACGGATGAAGCGTGATGTGATCGCGTTTGTCAAGAGGTGTTTGATCTGTCAGCAGGTTAAGGCAGAGAGGCAGAGGCCTGGTGGCGAGCTAAGGAGCTTAGAGATACCGGAGTGGAAATGGGAGCACATATCCATGGACTTTGTGACCCATTTACCGAGGACTACTTCGGGTTGTGATGCCATTTGGGTGATCATTGATAGGCTGATAAAGGTAGCTCACTTTATTCCCTACAGTATGACGTACACATACTTGAGGATGACTCAGCTGTATGTCCGGGACATAGTGAGACTGCATGGGATTCCAGTGTCTATTGTGTCTGACAGATATCCACGGTTCACATCTCATTTCTGGGGAAGTCTTCAGTCAGCTTTGGGTACTGAGGTGAGGTTGAGCACGACATATCATCCCCAGACGGATGGTCAGACCGAGCGTACTATACATACGCTCGAGGACATGCTACGGGCGTGTGTATTAGAGTTCGATGCCTCATGGCAAGATTCATTGGCTTTGGTAGAGTTCTCTTACAACAACAGCTATCAGGCGAGTATTCAGATGGCTCCGTTTGAGGCTCTGTATGGTAGGCGTTGTAGGTCGCCATTGTACTGGGATGATTTGACCAGTAAAGCAGTAAGAGGACCCGAACTAATTCGGGAAATGGAGGATACGATAAAGGTTATCCGTCAGAAAATGAAGGGAGCTCAGGATAGACAGGCGGCCTATGCGAATAATCGGCGGAGACCGTTGGAGTTTCAGTTAGGAGACAGGGTCTTTTTGAAGATCTCACCTTTCAGAGGTGTGGTTCGGTTTGGTATGCGTGGGAAATTGTCTCCGAGGTGTGTGGGACCGTATGAGATTTACAGCGCATCGGTCCTTGGCTTACCGTTTGGCACTGCCACCGTCGTTGTCTGGTATTCACGACGTGTTCCATGTATCTATGCTGCGGAAATATGAGCTGGATCCGTCGATTGTATTGCAGCCTTTTGAGATTCAATTAGATTCTGATGATCCTATGAGGAACGGCCAGTCAGGATTCTGGATAGGACTAATCGCAGACTACGGAACAAATTAATACCGATGGTCAAGGTTCAGTGGGATCGCAGGGGTGTCGAAGAGGCCACGTGGGAGACGGAGCGGCATATGGTGCAGCACTACCCAGAACTATTCTCTGGTATGTGATTTATGTTTAGTTTCGTTTGGGTAAGTGCATGCGATTTCGGGGTCGAAATCTTATAAGTAGGGGAGTATTGTGATATCCCCGAAATAATTATATGCAAATTGGGCATTAATTATGTTTATGTGATTATTTATGGTGCTAATTAAATTATGTGTTGGAATTAATTATCTTGGAGAAATGCGTAGTCACATGGTAGGCGTGACCCGAGGATGCATTTCAGGGTGCATGATTATGCATGTTGGGAATTGGGAGTTATCATGGTTTTATTGTGATGGTTGATAATTATTGGTGCATTTTGGTAAATGCTTATAAAATATCATGTTGGGGTATTTTATACACCATGTTAATTGTTGGAATACAATTTTAATTAACCCTTTTTAAACCCACTACACCCCCTTCACCCCCATCACTCTTTTCAATCCCCATATTTCTCTCCCAACCCTAACCCCAAACCCCATTTTTGATTTTTGGCAAAAGTGGGAAGACAAATCTTTGCAAAAGCTCCATTTGTGAGGTTCTTGATGAGATTTAGAACCCATTAGAGGTATGGATACCCTCTTGTTGTACTTGTATGGAGTTTGAGTTGATTTGAAATGGTTTTGGTTGTTTTGAAATGGGTTTGTGTTGGGTTGGTATGGTTTTTGGTTGGATGTTAGATTTTTGGTTGTTTAAAGGTGTTTGTTGAAGGTTTATAGTGTTTTTATGTTATTGGTTTGTTGGTGTAATTGTTGGTGAAGATGGGGAAGGAATTTTGGAGCAAAAATGGTGTTTTTCGATGTGCAGGGATCGGCGATCGATCTCCCGTTTCTGGGGATCGATCGAGCGCCTCCAGTGCGCACCAGTATCGCTTGGCGATCGATTGCCACTTTTGGGCGATCGATCACTGAGGCTGGCGATCGATCGCGCCAATTGTGGTGATCGATCGCCGAGAGCAGAAAAACTTTGCAGCGGGCAGTGTGATCTCACGATCGATCGAGGCCTTGCGGCGATCGATCGCGAGACACAGAAAAATGAGTTTTTGATATTTTTGTGAAATTTTTTTGATATTGGACTATTATTGGCTCCTAAAATTGGTTTGTGTGAATGTGTAGAAGCATCCCAGGTGGCCACACAGCCTAGGAGATAAAGTCCACCACACACTACATTTTGGAACTAAGGTACGTAGTGAGACGTACGGGCATCGGACGGTAAAAAGTATTATTATGCATTGAATTGGTTATGCATTGTGGTTGCATACACGGTCTTAGTTATGTATTATGGTTGCATACATGGTTTGGATATGCATTTTGGTTGCATGTGCATATTGGATGCATTGGTGCATGTGATTGTGAGTCGAGATTATATTCCAGTGATGAAGAATACTTGCCGCCTTCATGTCGAAGCGATGATAGAATACTTGCCGCTGTCATATTATAGCGATGAAGAATATTTGCCGCAAATATGTCGAAGCGAAGGATCATGCCGCTGTCATATTATTATTGCGAGGGATATTATGCCGCTAATATGTCGAAGCGAGGGGTATTAATGCCGATGTCATGTAAACGCGAGGGGTATTATGCCACTGATATAATAAGACTGGAAATGTCCATTGGTATACATGGAATGGATGCATGTCATGACATACATTATTAGTATTATAATCCATTGATTATGAATGTGGTACAGGGACAACCAAATGGAGCTTTTAAATGTATTAAACACAGGAAGTGAATCGTGTTTACGGTTTATGCATTTGAATTACAATCATATTATTGTGAATATGGTTTATATACATGCTCATGGTTTTGGGGTTGTTCCTGTAGGTACTTTTGGGCGGACGGGCTAAGGCGGGTTGATGTGGTGAGCCAGTGAGGAGTGCTTTTGGCATAGCAGGCTTAATTCTTTTGCATAGTCTATACTCTAGGAGTAGTGTAAAACTATAGGATTAACATCCAATTGGTTGGGAATGTAATTAATCCCTTTTGGAAATTTTATTTTGGCCTGTAATCTTAACGGCTCAAGGCATCAATACGATTCTTAGATGCATGTTTAGCTCTATTACGCCTTTAATCCGCACTTAAGGAACTAGGGTCCTTACATTCTCTGTACTGATCAACTAGCCATTATAAGCTATAAGAGAAAAGTTGCAGATTTGCAGGAGTGCATTAAATGCTCAAGTACTATTTTGGGCTAAAGACGAAAATGTATTCAATGCTGATCAGTATGGACTCTGGTATCTACAGATACCATCGTTGCATCTATGTTTATTAATTATTTATAAAATAATTACAAAAAACGTTAAGAAATAATAAATATGTGTTGGGTTCGAAGAACCATATTGATTCAAATTTTAACATCAACATTATTTGTTCATGTTATTACTAATAAATCTATCGAGTGTGCATTGCAGTAGTTATCGCTTATAGAGCTTCAGTGAAGTTGATGAAAGACTCGTTCCTGAGAAGAGACGTTAGCAAAGTGATCAGCAGCACTGATCAATCATTTAATGCCAGTTGATCTGAGTCCAACTGAGGACTGACAGAACCAGTCTCTATAACCTGTTGAGGGTTGGCAGAATCAATTTACGTCTGGGCAACAAAGAGGCCAACAAAGCTACAAAGGAAAAGATAGTTAACTGATCAGTGAATTCGAAATCAACCAACCACGCTAAATGGAAGAAATCAATCGAGTATTCAATTCAAGTGATACATGCAAGACTAGCTGAGTCAAACGTACTAAACGGATCTGATCAGCGAAGTCGTAACAGCAAAGCTGCAGATATCCTAATAGCCAAATATGAAGAAGTCAGAAGAAAGTACAGAAAATCCAAAATCATACAAGTACTCTCCAACGAGTATATTGTTGTGTCTAACGGATAAAACAAGATGAAGGATATATATAAACTTTCAAAGATTTAAAAAAGAGAAAAGAGAGGACGATTCAACTCACAACTCATCGTGAAGATATCTCAGAGTGATAGATCCTAAATGGAAGTTTACATGAATATATCAACTTAGTTGAGAGCATACCCACACACGTACGCACCATCGTTGAATAGAATATCTGATCATGTATATGTGATAAGTGTATTTTTATACACTTATATTTCTTCTTATTTTGCATGGTTTAGCGTTAGTTTTCGATCAGAATTACGCTTTTGGTTTTGTTTTGTTTTGTCTTGCAGGAATCCAGGTAATTACATGATTTATGGACTAAAAGGGTGCAAATGGCGGAAATAAAGGATGAATTGAAGTAAAAAATTTACGCTTTCCATCAAAGCATCAGGCGTAATTACGCCTGATTCAGGCGTAAAGACGCCTAAGCCACGACATTTCAGAGTTTGAAGAATTTCAGTAGGCGTAACTACGCCTCATTTAGGCGTAGCTACGCCAAAGCTACGTCTTTTGAGAAATTTTACAGGCGTAAAGACGCTACTTTCAGGCGTAATTACGCCTGTCACACTGGAAGCCACACTTCTTGACACATCATCAGGCGTAGTTACGCCAGATTTGAGGCGTAATTATGCCAATGGAATTTTAGAAATTTTTGCTTCTTTCCTTATCTGATGCACGAGATTTTAAAAGGGGATTCACCAAGGCACAAAAAGATATTCAGTCACACACATTCAGAAAGAGGAGAAGGAGGCTAGGGTTTGAAAAAAGGAAGAAAGAAACGACGACGGCTCGGAGCAAAAAGTAGAGATTTCATCACGAGGCGGCGACGTTCATCGGAGAACGAAAAATAGCTTCTAATTCGCTTTGTATCTCAAAACTTTTATCAGTTTTTATGGATTATTTGAACATGTCTATGTGTTTAATTAATTCTAGTATGAGCTAATTCTATTTTCTAGGAGACGATGTAGCTTGTTTTGAAACTACACTTATTATGAATTGATTGAAGTTTATTTGGATTTCCATATGGTTTATTTATGTTTTCCTGTTCTTAATGCTTTTAATCTACTGGCCATGGATTGAATGATGTTATATTTGTGATCTATCACTCGGGAGAGGGGGTTATGAATAGGAAAGAAGGAATTCATATCGTGGTAGTTATATTGTTCGAGATGCCTATAACTCCATAGAAGTCATTAAAGGAATTACTGCGCATTTACAGTTGTTTGATAATTGATCTTAGATAGGGATATCAAGATTGATGTTAGATGATTACTTCTGCTTAACACTCGGGAGAGGGAGTAGAAAATAAATAAGAATTCTCGGCTAGTAAACTAGGAAAATCCATAACATGGAAATCAAGGAATGATAAGTGTAGTGGATGAACAAGTGAAATCGTACTCCTAGATTCGTCTCTAATTGATTTCTTTTCAACCCAATATTTGATCATTGTTAGTTAATTGATTTTTATTTTCGCCTAACACTCAACCATTTGATTCTCTAAATAAAGCAAATATTATTGTAATTCAGTACTTAGATTTAACTATTTATTCAATCTATGTGGGTTCGACATCTTTTATACTAAAACTTGACTACCGTGCGCTTGCGGTAAACGTTTTACACGCAACTAGTTTTTGGCGCCGTTGCCGGGGATTGATTTATTTAGTACAATCTGATATTGTACCAATTAATCTTGGTTTTAATTTAGAGCTTTTATTTCATTTACTTTGAATTGATATTTGTCTGTTCTGAGATTTTGCAGTGCATACGAAAGTATACTACTCCTGAATCGTTGCTGTTTGATCCTGAGATCGAGAGAACTGCAAGAAGACTGAGAAAAACGAGAAGGGAGGAATTAATAGAAATGGCTGCAAATAGAGACAACAATGAACCACCTCCACAACAACTTGTTGAACCGCAAATGGCGATTAGAGATTATTTCAAACCATCGGTCAACAGCAATTACTCTGGGATAGCTCGCCAGACTATCAATGCCAACAACTTTGAACTTAAGCCGGCATTGATAAGTATGGTGCAACAGAATCAGTTTGGTGGTTCCGCTGTTGAAGACCCCAACTTGCATTTGAGGATATTTTTGGAGATAGCTGATACTGTAAAAATGAATGGTGTTCCAGAAGACACTGCGAGATTGCGATTGTTCCCTTTCTCTCTTAGGGATCATGCAAGGAGTTGGTTACAATCTCTTCCATTTGGTGTTATATGCACATGGGCGGAAATGGCATCGAAATTTCTCTCGAAGTTCTTCCCACCAGCTAAGTCAGCTCAACTGAGAACCAAAATCAGTACGTTCAGACAAATTGATTCTGAACAACTATATGAGGCATGGGAGCGATTTAAGGATTTATTGAGGAGGTGCCCACAACACAACTATGAAAACTGGGTGCAAATCCAGTTATTTTACAATGGGTTGAATGGACCAACTAGGATCATTGTGGATGCTGCAGCAGGAGGAACACTATATTCTAAGACTGCAGATGCTGCTTTTGAATTACTTGAGGAGATGTCAGCCAATAGCTTCCAGTGGCCCAGCGAGCGAGCAATGGCAAGGAAACCCATAGGTATGTATGAGGTTGATCAGTTTAGTACACTTTCTGCTCAATTATCTGCACTAACCACGCAGGTAGCAGCTCTGACCAAGCAAGGAGCACAACCCACTATTGAATCGGCTGCAGCTGCAGCTGGAATTGAGTTGTCCAGGGAAGCAGATCAAGAACAAGCTCAGTTCATAAATTATCGGTATCCCAACAATAATAACAACTACCTAAGCAATCAGTACCAACAAGGGTTCCGCAATAATGATAAGCTCTCATATGCCAACAACAATAATGCCCTGACTCCACCACTTGGATATGCTCCACAAAAGAATGAAGGTAAACCATCATTTGATGATTTGGTGGGTAATTTTGTTCAAAGTTCGGCATTGAGGATTGAGAAGAATGAGTCAAGGCTTGATATGATTGAGGGTCACATGAACAATATGGGTGCTACGATGAAGTCTCTTGATGTGCAAATTGGGCAGCTTGCTAATGCCATGAACAGACATTTCCTAGCAACACCGAAGTGAACCCAAAGGAGCAGTGCAAGGCTGTGACATTGAGAAGTGGTAAGGCACTTGGGGATGTAGAACCAGCACAGGTTGATGAGCCATCTATTGAGGAGACTCAGGTTCAGGTTGAAACCCCCAAGGAAGTTGAAAAGGAGAAGCAAGCCACGCTACCTGAAATTCCTATGTTCAAGCCTACACTTCCATATCCTCAACGTTTCCGGAAAAAGGCCATAGATGACCAGTTTTCAAAATTCTTGGAGATTTTCAAGAAAATCCACATTAATATTCCTTTTGCTGAGGCGTTGCAACAAATGCCTAATTATACAGAGTTTATGAAGGACATAATGGCACGGAAGAGGAAGCTTGAGGAATTTGAGACCGTGAATCTCACAGAAGAATGTAGTGCAATCCTCCAAAAGAAGCTACCACAAAAATTGAAAGATCCAGGGAGTTTTACTATTCCTTGTATTATTGGTAGTTCTACATTCAATAAGGCATTATGTGATTTAGGTGCAAGTATTAATTTAATGCCTTTATCTGTTTTCAGGAGTTTAGGGCTTGGAGAAGTAAAGCCTACCACGATCACATTACAATTGGCGGATAGGTCTCTTACATATCCTCGGGGGATAATTGAAGATGTACTTGTGAAGGTGGACAAATTTATTTTCCCTGCAGATTTTGTGGTTCTAGACATGGAAGAAGATGGAGATGTTCCATTAATTTTGGGGAGACCATTCTAAGCAACAGGCAGGGCACTTATCGATGTCCAAAGAGGGGAATTATCCTTGAGAGTTGGAGGAGAAGAAGTCATGTTTAATATTTACAAGGCTCTTAAGGGACCTGGCGAGGTAAGCACTTGCAAGTTTTTGGATTTTATTGACTCATGTGTGCATAACTTTGAAGTAGGAACAATACCTGAGGATCCATTGGAGAATTGCATGGTCAACTCTATTATGCAAGTAGATGCAACTGAATCTGATCTTTCTGAGCAAGTGGAAGCACTTAAGAGCTTGCTTAAGGAGAACAACACTGCTGGAACAGAGGAAGATGTACGAGATACATCAGTCAAAGAAGATACGAAGGCGAGCTCGGAATTGAAAGAACTACCTGCCCACCTTACTTATGCCTTCTTGGGTGAGAATTCGACATACCCAGTAATTATATCTTCATCTCTTTGCTCTTTAGAGAAAGATAAAATATTACGTGTATTGATGAAATTTAAATCTGCTTTGGGTTGGTCAATTTCTGATATGAAGGGGATTAGCCCGTCTTTATGCATGCATAAATACTTATGGAGGATTCCTTCGTTCCCTCGATTGATCATCAAAGGCGGTTGAATCCAGCAATGAAGGAGGTAGTAAAAGCAGAAGTGCTTAAATTGTTAAATGCTGGGATTATTTATGCTATTTCAGATAATGCATGGGTCTCCCCAGTACAGGTTGTGCCAAAGAAAGGAGGAATGACAGTGGTAAGAAATGAAAATAATGAGTTGTTCTATTTATTCAGTACTTAGATTTAACTATTTATTCAATCTCTGTGGGTTCGACATCTTTTATACTAAAACTTGACTACCGTGCTCTTGCGGTAAATGTTTTACACGCAACAAGTTTTCGAATCAGGCGTAATTACGCCTGATGCTTTGATGGAAAGCATAGATTTTTTACTTCAATTCATCCTTTCTTTCCGCCATTTGCACCCTTTTAGTCCATAAATCATGTAATTACCTGGATTCCTGCAAGACAAAACAAAACAAAACCAAAAGCGTAATTCTGATCGAAAACTAGCGCTAAACCATGCAAAATAAGAAGAAATATAAGTGTATAAAATACACTTATCAATATGATCAACGGTGTGTCACAAATAGTCAATTCTCATATAATGAGCATATTGTACAATAGTGATTTGTATAACTGTCAAACTCATGTCTGAACAGTATAAGAGAAAAGATGAGTTAGACTGCTGTGAAGCAGTTAAGTTGATATGCTAAGAGTTTCATACACAAGGTAACCTCGACTGGAGTGGATTAGAACAAAAGGTTGTATTAATCAAAATCTTCTAGTAGAATCCTTCCATTCGGTGAAAGACTGGGAGACATAGACACAACAGTTAAGTTGATATGCTAATATGCTAAGAGTTTCAGACACAAGGTAACCTCGACTGGAGTGGATTAGGACAAAAGGTTGTATTAATCAAAATCTTCTAGTAGAATCCTTCCATTCAGTGAAAGACTGGGAGACATAGAAGGATTAAGCTTTCGAAGTTCCATAAAAAAATTTGTATGCATATTTCTGCGTGTTTATTTTACATTTTATTACTTTGATTAATCAGGTAAGAGCATGTTAGCTTGAGTTACTTCCGCTTGGTTTCTTAAACAACTCGATCTTTCTCTCAGTACAACACACGTTAAGGACACAAGCTATTGCAACTCACTTAGCTGGACCTAGATGGTTGTGGATTAGCCACTCACTCCTAGATTTGATCCTGACAAGTGGTATAAGAACAGTAGATTTATCTCACTTAGTTACCCAAATTCAGAGCTATATAACATTTATATAATAAATTTTGATTAACAAGCTCAAACCAATGGACTGAATTAAAATTTAATCTCAGCCTAAAATTATTTCTCTCAAAGTTTCAAGTTGGTTAAAGAAATTTGAGTTTCAAAGAAAAATTGTAATATTAGTATACATTATACTTAATTTAATTTGTCTATACGTCTATGCAATTATAGATTGATGGGATCGGCTGGGGTGTGTGGACAGCCCACATCCGAGTTCAACCAACTTGAGCTTCAATAGCTCGTGTTCTTGAAATAATTGCACATAGAGATTATATCGAGTTCGGTTTCAAAATCGAGAGGAACACTCGACATAACCTGTTCTAAAACTGATTAAACATTTTGAAAACCATTTTAAAGGTATGCAAGTAAATATGTAAAAACAGTTTGGTTGAAGTAATTTAATAAACACTTAGAATACTACACTTTGTTGTTTATCAAGCACCTAAAATAATTCAACAATGAATTCTAAAAACAGTAAATTATACTGCAATCATGTAACTGCACACTATGTAAGTTCGAAGGTGGTGTAACTCTTATACGTCTCTCATTTTTCCACCGAATGGAAAGATTTCACTAGAAGTGATCGCTTTTATTTTAAACAGTTATTTCGAGCGATTCTACCGCAAGTGCACGGTGTCAAGTTTTAGTATAATGATCTAGAAGCAAGGATTGTCGAACCCACGAGGACTAGTAGTAATTACCAAATTTAACTAGCGTTTTATATTTAACCTACGAAACTGGTTGAAAGATGAACTAATTTTATCAACTCCAATATTCAACGCACCACAGAGAATTAAGATAATAAACAGTAGAGATAAATATCGAGACTTCGGTTCACTTGAGTAATCCCCCACAATTTACCTACTAGTTCTAATTAAAAGTAATGCATCTAAGGTGACAAGTTTTCCGATTATATCCAATATACTCTCTCGAGCTATATTAAACCTAACACTGAATTGCAGTAAGTAACTCTCGTTCACTTATTTAACAATTCAATGTTGCATACGTTCTATGAAAACCCTTAGCCTTCGATTACTAGATATCTATAGCTATCACTCGTGTATTTGACGTCATCTCTCGATCTCGATCTGAAATCCACGGTTTATGTTATTGGTTCCGTTTCACAAAATCATCTCTCGATCTCAATTGCAAACTAACAACATTCAAAGAGTAGCTAATTCTTCAAAAGCATTAACAGCATAACATAAACTCAAAAATAACAAAAACTCAATCAAAAACTAGAATTAAAAATGTGGGTTCATACACAAGATCCCCTTGTCTCGATAACAAACTTAGCCTAGCATATTAACGGAAAAACAACGTTTTATAATATCTAACAACATTATAAACATTGGAATTCGAAAATAAAACTACACAAAAGTTCAGAAATACTAGTAAACACTCGATGTTGAATCGTGCGTCGATCCGTTGTTCCCGTCTCTAGCTGCGTTCCTTGAATCGTCTTGAATGATTCTTCTCTTCCAAAGGGTGGCTGCCTATCCAGAGGTCAAAGAACCCTTCTAATGACCTAAAAATCTCCTTTTATATGTCTACTCACGAGCTCCAATAATCTGGTCCCAAAAATAGCCCCAAAACTTAATTAAGGAAGTTTTTTATTCTGGGACTCTGCACGCGATCGATTTCTTCGAATTGGGCGATCGATCGCCTTCAGCTTTTCTCCTCGGCGATCGGTCTCTTCAAGATAGGCGATCGATCGCCTATATGTTCTGCCCCGAGGCGAGCGGTCGCCTGATTTGTTGCGATCGATCGCCTCTCGCTTGAAAAATTCCACGAGCTCACTGCCTTCAGGCGATCGATCTCTTCAAAATAGGCGATCGATCGCCTGAAGCTTTTGTCAATTTTTAAGTCATTTTGACATCTTTTCCCACGGGTTGCCTCGTACTGTCATAGTTCCACCTTCTAGTCCATAAAACGGGGTTTTGCCAGTATTTTCTGCACTTCTACTGGATTCCTGGAAATACAACAAAACACAACCAAAAGTATAGAATCTTCCAAGAATCACTATAAAAATCGCAAGAAATATATGCAAATATAAGTGTAAAAATAACACTTATCAACTCCCCCAAACTTAGCTCTTGATCGTCCTCGAGCAAGAATAAAATCAAAAACAGTGAATTCACAACAGATAAGTGACATGGATCATTTCGTGCTCGTATGTTTATCTCAGATTTTTACTCATACTACAACAAAGAATCCTTCAAATTGTTGGACACAAAGTGTTTTCTCTTTAAGTCAAATAACAGTTTCAAATTCGGAACGTGTGTGTGTGCTGTTGTCAATCCCAAGTATTATACAATTATCATAGATCAAAACAGTGTTAATCAATAACAATCAAGATTTTTCATCGAGAATCTCATAAACCTAGTTTTCAAGCACTTCTCCACTAATGTAATCAATTCCTAGACTTGGATCAAAAGGACTTTTAAAGCTTATAATGTTAGGCCTTTTGGTGTCGGGTACAAAGAAAAGATAGGATAAGCGCAAAGAAGAGAGTATAATCGTTTACAATTTAATTGTTTCGCACACATCGAGCTTCTCTTCTTTTTCTTTTATAGCCTTGGCCACTTTGGGTCTTATATGTTTATTATTTTTTTTTTTTTCTTTTTCAAGGCTCTTTGTCTATCCTTTTTCTTTTCTCATTCATCATTTTTTTCAATAAGCTCATCAAGATATAACAATTCAAGTGCATCGAATGATATTCATTATACTCCCTTAGGGTAAGGATAACTTTTTTCATTTAGGCTCAAGGGTAAGTATAATGAGTTTGTCAAGAATGTCGAATGGGGTCTAATTATATGCAATGCATATACCATTCTTTTTTCAATAAATCTCAAATGGGACACTAGGGATTGATATGAATCATGGTAAGCTTGAAAGGCTCAAACGTTTCAAAGATCGCCTAGATCATTTCCAAGTCAAGTTTGTAACTATAAAATTTCGCCTCAAAGTGTCATCATCAAATAGGTTCTAGGATAGCTCTAAGATGCTCAAGACAAATCATTAAGTTCACAACAATTATCACTATTCAACATGCAATCCACAAGATCATGACTCATTGTGCTCAATATATTCCTCATTCTTGACATGCTAACTCAAATTAGGTATTCATGTACAAGTCCAATCACAAATCAAGTTCATATGCATAGTGAGATCAAAATCCTCATTGAATAGTCACTACTATAATTCATTCTTTTCTCAAGTTTGAACTCATAAAAAAAAAAAATTAGCTCATAATAATCGGACGATCCAAGTGTCATTTAAGCACACAACATGTGGTTAAAACAAGTAAAACATGCAAGCTACTACTCCCCCAAACTTAAATCAAACATTGCCCTCAATGTTTAAAAGAATCAAAAGGGAAACAGTAAACTCCCCTGATCAAGACGCTTGCATGAGGGTTGAGGAAGATTTGCTTTTGAAAGATCCACTGTTGTAGGGGTTCATCGCTCCAACCAAGTACCTAGCAAGAGAAGAATGCATATGGTAAAATATTCGACTTGAGAGATAAACAAAACTAAAATGCAAAAACTGAAAAAGTAAAATAAAACTAAATAAATAAAGGATACGCTTGGGTTGCCTCCCAAGAAGCGCTGATTTTTGGTCTTCGGCTTGACCATCAGAAGCAACCATCAAAGAGCGGTTGCCGCCCATAGTAAGTATCGTATGATACCACTAATGGGTCTTCATTCAATATGCCCTCAAGATTGGCAAGATTGTAGCAGTGTAAGCTCGTCGCTCCAACAACATTCATCTTGAAGTGGTAGGTATGGGAGAATGATTCTTGACTTGGCTTCATATGGAGGATGTAGTGCGGTGAAGTTGGCATCGATGGAAAATAAGGATCCACATATGGCATAGAACATGTCTCCATCGATGGGCTCAAATCGGAATCTTCGAAAGTTTCTTCCTTCTCCAACATCACATTCGACTCATCTTCACATGGGAACTCCTCGGATAACATCTCTGAAGTAAGCTCAATCTCTTGAAGAGGCTCAAGTTCCCTCGACTCTTCCACACTAGTAGGATCACTCCCCCAAACTTGGTTGGTTGAGTGATTGTCATCATATAACCAAACTCGATTCGTCGCCTCTTGATTTGTAGCCCTTATCTCTTCCTCTTGGCAACTAGTTGAAATTGTTTCCATGAGGACGGCCATTTGCTGCTCCAGGTGACGCATAGAGTTGGTTTGGCACTCTAAACTTTTCTCGGTTGATGCCAAGAATCTTACTAAGGTATCTTCTAACTGAGTCGTGACCGCTGCAGAACTATCTCTCCTCTCTTCGCGATGTTCAAATGGTTGTGGTGTATTAATAGGGTAGCGAGGCTCCGGTGGGTATTGGTGACTCCAACCTTGTAGTGAAGGATCACAATACCAGTGATAATCGAAGTCCGCCATATCATTGAACAGGTGTAACACACTGTCCTCGTCTCTATCAACCAGGGGACTCCCAGTCATCAGTGCTCCGCTCAATACCCATTCTCGTGTCTGTGCATCCAACCCTTTGAAGAAATATTGCAAGAGAGTGTAGTTCGAAAAGTTGTGATACCGGAATGTGTTGGCCAATTCATTGAATCTCTCCCAAACAGCGTAGAACGGCTCGGAACGTTGTTGGGCAAAGCTTGTGAAGGCTTGTTGATGTAGCATCTCCAAGTACCTCACAAGACAAACAAACAAAATAATTTAATAATTTTTTTTTTCGAAAGAAATATATACAAAGGAAAAATGGTTAAATTACAGTCAAAGCTTCTCGTATGATATTACTAAAGTTAGTCCCCGGCAACGGCGCCAAAAACTTGATCGCTTTTATTTTAAACAATTATTTCCAATCTAGCGATTTTAGACCGCAAGTGCACGGTGTCAAGTTTTAGTATAGATAGGAAGATACAGATTGTCGAACCCACAGGGACTAACAAGTAAGTATCAAATAAGACACTTTTAACTATATTTAACCTACGATAAATAATTTATAATCAACGACTAATTAATTAATATAAACTACTAATCCAACCAAGTCAATAAAAGTAAACGAGAAAAATCCACAAGATAAGATTATCGAGACTTTGGCTCACCAATGTAATTCCCTACAATTCTCGATTGAATATTCAAATATTTCTAAGGTGACGAGTTCTCCCAATTTAGTACTAAGCTGTTCTCCTCACACCTTGTCAATACGAGATCAAGATTATGCAGACATGCATCAAATGAATTTCCAAACACAGAAAAATCATCCATGAATACTTCTAAAAACATTCCTACCATGTCATGGAATATCGACATCATGCATCTTTGAAACGTAGCCGGTGCATTACATAACCCAAAAGGCATTCTCCTAAATGCAAATGTACCATAAGGACAAGTGAAGGTGGTCTTCTCTTGGTCCTCAGGTGCAATTGCTATCTGATTATATCCCGAATACCCATCTAGAAAGCAATAATAATCATACCCAGCTAGTCTCTCTATCATTTGATCAATGAAGGGGAGGGGGAAGTGATCCTTACGTGTAGCTTCATTAAGTTTTCTATAGTCAATACAGACTCTCCAACCAGTGACTGTCCTAGTAGGTATTAATTCATTCTTTTCATTAGTAATAACAGTCATACCTCCCTTCTTTGGTACACATTGCACCGGACTCACCCATGCACTATCTGAGATAGGATAGATAATACCTGCATCGAGTAGCTTAATCACTTCCGCCTTGACTACTTCTTGCATCTTTGGGTTCAAACGGTGTTGTGGTTGCACCAACGGCTTGTAAGTGTCTTCCATCAGAATTTTATGCATGCACATCGATGGGCTTATTCCTTTTATGTCCGCCACTTTCCATGCAAAGGCTTGCTTGTGCTCCCTCAAAATCCTAAGGAGCTTCTCTTCGTCAATACCTGTCAAAGATGAAGACACAATTACTGGTAGAGAATTACTATTACCCAAATAAACATACTTGAGGTGAGTTGGTAGTGTCTTGAGTTCAAGATTGGGTGGTTCTTCAATTGAAGATTTCTGTGGCTTGATGTCCCTTTCTCCCAACTCTCCTAAATTATTGCTTTGACGTCTAATGTAAGGAGGGTTAGCTCGCATCTGAGCAACTATCTCTTGTTCTCCTTCATTCTCAAGCATGTCCTCATCATTAGTGAGATAAGCTTCCACTACATCCTTGCATTCTGTTCGAAATATCATGTCAGATAACACATCAACATGGTCAATACTAAAACACATATGCTCGTCATGAGGGTGTTTCATAGCTTTAAAAACATTAAAAGTAACTTGATCCTCCCCTACACGGAGGATCAACTTCCCTTGATGCACATCTATGAGTGCTTTGCCAGTGGCCAAGAATGGTCTTCCCAAGATCAAGGGCATTTCAGCATCTTCTTCCATATCTAACACGAGAAAATCCACCGGGAAAATGAATTTATCCACCTTGACAAGTACATCCTCGATGAGTCTTCGTGGGTAGGTGATAGATCTATCCGCCAGTTGAAGTGACACTGTAGTGGGTTTAGGCTCGCCTAATCCCAACTTCCTGAAAATTGACAGTGGCATTAAATTAATACTCGCACCCAAATCACACAAAGATTTAGTAAATGAAATAGAGCCAATGGTGCAGGGTATAGAGAAACTCCCTGGATCTTTTAACTTAGGAGGCAATTTGTTTTGCACAATCGCTGAACACTCCTCTGTTAAACTTACCGTCTCATGCTCTCCTAATTTCCGCTTATTCGATAAAATTTCCTTCAAAAACTTAGCATAACTAGGCATTTGAAGTAAAGCATCAGCAAATGGTATATTGATATGTAATTTCTTAAAAATTTCAAGAAATTTTGCAAAACTTGCATCTACCTTAGCTCTTTTTAATGCAGCGGGAAAAGGAGGTGGGATTTGTACCTGCATTGGTGATGTGATGGGTGTCTTGATAGAAGACTTACCTTTAGCTTCAACGTCTGCTTCAGTTTGTTCACTTTCCTCTATTTGTACTTCCTCAACTTCCTCTTTCTCCTCAGTGGGTGATCCAATCTGCTTACCACTTCTCAATGATATAGCCTTTACTTGCTCCTTTGGATTTTTCTCGGTATCGCTAGGTAAGGTCCGTTGCATTCTTCCTGACAAAATATTCGCCAACTGTCCCACTTGAGTCTCCAAGTTCTTTATTGATGCATCCTGGTTCTGCATTCTATTCTCCGTTGATGTAATAAACTTGGTCATCAACTCTTCCATACTCGGTTTTGATTGATAACCCGGTGGAGGTTGTGGATTCAAAACATTCTTTTGGTTAGACCAAGAGAAGTTTGGATGATTCCTCCACGGTTGGTTATAATTGTTGGAGTAAGAGTTACCCTGTTGTGGCCTGTTTCCTACAAAGTTAGCATTTTCAGTAGATTGCATAAAAGGATTACCTGCTTGGCGTTCTGTACTCTGATGGTTGCCTCCACATAGTTCACATATGACTACTTGAGCTTGCATCGCTGTCATGCTCAAGCTATCCATTTTCTTATGCAATGCCTCCAACTGAGCTTGTATAGATGTCACCTCATCAACTTGATGCATCCCAATCGGTCTTTTAGGCACATTCCTTTCGGACTGCCACTGGTAACTGTTGGATGCCATCTCTTCCAAAAGTGTGTAAGCTTCTTCAGGTGACTTCCTCATAATCGTACCTCCTGCTGCTGCATCAATCATAGATCTATTAGCAGAAAATAACCCATTGTAAAATGTTTGTACCTGAAGCCAAATCGGAAGGCCATGATGTGGGCATCTTCGAAGTAAATCCTTGAAGCTCTCCCAAGCTTCATATAGAGTTTCCGGGTCATGTTGCATGAATGTGGTGATATCATTGCGCATCTTAGCTGTCTTGGAAGGGGGAAAGTATCTTGATAGGAAGGCTTGAGCCATCCCCTCCCAAGTAGTGATCGACCCTGCAGGCAATGAATTCAACCACCTCTTAGCTTTGTCATTCAAAGAAAAGGGAAAGAGACGTAACCTGATGGCGTCGTCAGTGACGCCATTGTGCTTGAACGTGTCGCATATCTCCAAAAAGTTGGAGATATGAGCATTAGGATCATCAGCAGGCGATCCTCCGAATTGCACAGAGTGTTGAATCATCTGAATTATGGCAGGCTTGATCTCGAAGTTATTAGCCTGAATCCTTGGTCTTGTGATGCTAGACATGGTGCCTTGAAAAGATGGTTGTGCATAGTCCATCATGGACCTTATAATTGGCACTTCATCATTATGTTGTTCACCATTCCCTCGATTGTTCTCAGCCATCTCTCTTGTTTCTTTTCGAAGTCTTCTGCAAGTTCGTTCAATCTCTAAGTCGAGTGGCTCTAATATAGGTCTGTCACTTCGTAGCATGCACTACAAAGACAACTCCCTGCAAAATTCAACACAACGAAGGAAGAACAGTAATGAAATCGTATAAACCGTAATATAAATAATTATAAAAGAAAAATGGCTAAATTATAGTCAACTAATCTCTTATGATATTACTTAAACTAGTCCCCGGCAACGGCGCCAAAAACTTGATCGCTTTTATTTTAAACAGTTATTTCGAGCGATTCTACCGCAAGTGCACGGTGTCAAGTTTTAGTATAATGATCTAGAAGCAAGGATTGTCGAACCCACGAGGACTAGTAGTAATTACCAAATTTAACTAGCGTTTTATATTTAACCTACGAAACTGGTTGAAAGATGAACTAATTTTATCAACTCCAATATTCAACGCACCACAGAGAATTAAGATAATAAACAGTAGAGATAAATATCGAGACTTCGGTTCACTTGAGTAATCCCCCACAATTTACCTACTAGTTCTAATTAAAATTAATGCATCTAAGGTGACAAGTTTTCCGATTATATCCAATATACTCTCTCGAGCTATATTAAACCTAACACTGAATTGCAGTAAGTAACTCTCGTTCACTTATTTAACAATTCAATGTTGCATACGTTCTATGAAAACCCTTAGCCTTCGATTACTAGATATCTATAGCTATCACTCGTGTATTTGACGTCATCTCTCGATCTCGATCTGAAATCCACGGTTTATGTTATTGGTTCCGTTTCACAAAATCATCTCTCGATCTCAATTGCAAACTAACAACATTCAAAGAGTAGCTAATTCTTCAAAAGCATTAACAGCATAACATAAACTCAAAAATAACAAAAACTCAATCAAAAACTAGAATTAAAACTGTGGGTTCATACACAAGATCCCCTTGTCTCGATAACAAACTTAGCCTAGCATATTAACGGAAAAACAACGTTTTATAATATCTAACAACATTATAAACATTGGAATTCGAAAATAAAACTACACAAAAGTTCAGAAATACTAGTAAACACTCGATGTTGAATCGTGCGTCGATCCGTTGTTCCCGTCTCTAGCTGCGTTCCTTGAATCGTCTTGAATGAATCTTCTCTTCCAAAGGGTGGCTGCCTATCCAGAGGTCAAAGAACCCTTCTAATGACCTAAAAATCTCCTTTTATATGTCTACTCACGAGCTCCAATAATCTGGTCCCAAAAATAGCCCCAAAACTTAATTAAGGAAGTTTTTTATTCTGGGACTCTGCACGCGATCGATTTCTTCGAATTGGGCGATCGATCGCCTTCAGCTTTTCTCCTCGGCGATCGGTCTCTTCAAGATAGGCGATCGATCGCCTATATGTTCTGCCCCGAGGCGAGCGGTCGCCTGATTTGTTGCGATCGATCGCCTCTCGCTTGAAAAATTCCACGAGCTCACTGCCTTCAGGCGATCGATCTCTTCAAAATAGGCGATCGATCGCCTGAAGCTTTTGTCAATTTTTAAGTCATTTTGACATCTTTTCCCACGGGTTGCCTCGTACTGTCATAGTTCCACCTTCTAGTCCATAAAACGGGGTTTTGCCAGTATTTTCTGCACTTCTACTGGATTCCTGGAAATACAACAAAACACAACCAAAAGTATAGAATCTTCCAAGAATCACTATAAAAATCGCAAGAAATATATGCAAATATAAGTGTAAAAATAACACTTATCAAGAAGACTTAGGTTAGTACAACACTTTGTACAAACCTGATCTAGCTGGGCATTCCCCATCCAATTAGAATTCTTAGCAACTCATCTCACATATTCTTTAAAAAGTCTAAAATGCAAAGACCCTATGTTGACAACAAGTAACCGAGTTACAATTCACTCATCTACTTTCAGCTCACTAGTACAATGATTAGAGTGAATATAGATGGCACAAATGATCTCTTAGTGGATCTGATACATCGAGAAAAAGGTGCCTAGGAATATGGGTTCTCTAATTTCAGCTGAGTTTCTTCTCTTAAGTTGCCCACGTTGAATCCTCAAATGGGTTCTCTCTAATCTCACTTGGATTGATCTTCAATCAGCTTATTTGTGTTTCCAAGTCTTGTATATATAGCCACAAACAAATATATCTATCTATATATATATATATATATATATATATATATATATATATATATATATATATATAAGACACAAGAATAAGATTATTGGGAAAGCTTTGGTACGATTTCTGACATTAGAACGATCATATTCTGGTTTTCGGTTGTTTTCTACAAGTCAACTATGTTTTGGTTCTAGTTGCACAACCCGAAACTTGCAGATACTTTTTTTCCAGTTTAGAGTCCAATTCAGTCTTCAACTTTTGAAGATGATTTGTTGATATTCTTCTTAGCTTTCAAACACACACTGAATCACCATGTTTCGATAAGTGAACTGAGAGTTATGATCAATTTATCACAGTTGATCCAACTCTACTGGTGATGTTCTAGCAGAGTATCATCCGCAACTTCCAGACGAGTTCTATGATAGTTAGCAATCGAATCATATCTTCTGCTTGTAATAAATTTAGTTGGCTGTCTAACCCCTTTAGAAGCATGTAGCTTTGATATCCGATCGATGAGATATGATCAATTTAGTCTGCTATGTTTGGGGTCTACCCGTGGTTGAATTCTTGTTTCAGCAAAATAATTTTCCTTACAATTCATCAAATTGTAAAATGTTATCTATGAAATGCATATTTGATAAAAAAAAATATGTTAGCAACACAATAAAAAATTTTGTTAACATCAAAACCAAGGTTATTCGTCCCAAAACCGAACAATCTCCCCATTTTTTATAGTCACAAAACTTGAATAAAAATATGAACATTAAAGCACAATGTTGCATAACAAGGAAACCATATTTTTATTTTAACATATTTCTCTCTCTTTTGTGTGAAGCAAAAAGTAAGACAAATATGATTTTGAAAATTTTCTCCCCCTCAAGATTTGAGATTAACCTCTCCCTTAAAATATAATATCTCCCTGAAATTTTGAAAGTTTAAAAAAAATATAACCAGTGATGGATAAGTGGGGTATGCTCAAAATATTATGAAGTATGCAGTGATATTAATTTAAACTTTGAAAGAAATTTTTCTCTTTTGATAGCTTGCAACAACCATGGTTATCTTCACAAAACTCTAACAATGTTCATGCATTCATTAAAGCCGCAACACGCATGACTTGTCTTGATGAATAAACTGTTTTTCTCATGAATAATTAGGCTGCAAGTCCTATACTGCGATTCTCTAGGAGTCTAATTTACAATGGAAAAAGTGTCATTTGGACACCTGAGTAGGAAGTTATGCTGTTTTCCCAAGGCTGCTGCAAGCTGCTGGAAAAACTCAAATGTTTCAAAAATTGTTTGAAAAATATCGAAATAACAATTTTAAGCTTAAAAACAAGGCTAGAACATATTGAATGGAAATTTGAACATTTAAAATAGATTTTAAAATTATTTTCTTGCAAAATGAAAGCAATGAAAATAGGTTATATGCTCAGAAATATTTTTACATCAAATTTTTGAAAAATATGTAATGAAATTATTTTCATGCTAATGAGAAATTTTTTTAAAAGATTTTCGCCTAAAATCGGTTAAAATGATTTCCAAGAACAACCCGCTCTGATACTACTTGTGGTAAATTGAGTTGCCTGTTTAACCCCTTTGGAAGCATGTCATTTCGATATTTGATCGATGAGATATGATTGATTTAGTCTGTTGCGCTCGGGGTCCAGTGAGGTTGAATTTTTGTTTTACCAAAATAACTTTCTTTACAATTCATCATGCTATAAAATGACATTTATGAACTGCACACTTGATGGAATATATTAGCAACACAATACAAGTTTTGTTAACATCAAAATCAAGATTATTCGGGTTCCCAAAACACAACATAAATATACAACATTTTGTTTGAATGGTATTCTTTTAACTTGCTGTGAATATTAGGCATGCGAACCCATTTGGCTCAAGAAAATCGAGTTTTGTGGAGCTCGAGATCAACTTACTCCTAAAATCTAGGTGTCAAATTCAAACTTAAAAATCTCTGTAAAATATAGGCACAATTTTTTGTATTAGGGTTCGGAGGATAAAAGGTTATGTGGGTGTGTTGTTTATAGTTTTTGTAGTGGAAATAGTATTCGTTATGTCATCATTTATATATGTTGTCATTTTCCCATATTAATTTTGTTAGGATCGGGGTAGTGTTTAGAGGGGGGGGGTGAATAAACACTAGATTCAATTTCAATTTTACTCGGTTTGCTGCAGACTGTTAAGTACTGCAGTAGCTTCTCAATATATTGCAAGTCAGCAGACACTGATTATAGTGCGGAAGACGTCTGTTGGACTTGTGAGTAGTAATAACTGAATGGTAAATTGCAGTAAGTAAATGACACAAGTATTGTTTCTGGAAGTTCGAAGCACAACGCTTCTACGTCTCCCCTTCTTCCTTTGCAGGAATGTTACACTAGAAGACTTTGGTTTACACTTTACAGTATACAACCTTCTTAGGCACTCACACAGCTTGGCCTAAACTCCTAGCAATCACAAATTCCTAATTTGTTTACAATGAATTCTATGACACTCACACAAGATATAAACTGTTTAGCTTCGAGTGTTCTTTGAGCAGCAGACTCAGTTGTAGTTAATCTGTCAAGATTACAGTAGTAGTTCTTTTATGTTCTTGCTGAACCTTCAGAGAATATCAATGAGATGATTTGCTTTTGACGTTGATGTTTTTCTTTGTGTTTGATCATATGGTTCAGCTAACTTCTTCATTCTTCACTTGGACGTATTTATAGACTCAGTGGTCTAACAACAACTTTTCTGTATTAGGAAGAGATCAACTTTCCAAATTCTGATTGTCTTCTTTCCTATTTTGTTAAACAACGGCTCTTTTATTCTGACGCTAATGGTGGCGGAGATATAGCAAGGTGTCGCGCTCTGTTGTACCTTTGTCAGAATAGGTTGTACTTGTTTTGTCTTGTTGCTTTGTGCTCTTACTGGATATTTAGACGTCTGCTGGTTTTCTTCTTTCAAGTGATCGTTCATTCTTCTGTACTCAGTAGATGTCTTTGTTCAGTAGATGACTATCCGGTAGGTGTCTGTCCAGTAGATGTCCATCCGGTAGATGCCTGTCCAGTAGATGTCCATCCGGTAGATGTCCAGTAAATGTCCAGTAGATGTCCATCCGGTAGATGTCTGTACGGTAGATGTCCATCCGATAGATGTCTGTATCCAGTAGATGTTTGTCCGGTAGATGTCCATCCGGTAGATGTCTGTATCCAGTAGATGTTTGTCCGGTAGATGTCCATCCGATAGATGTCTATATCCAGTAGATGTTTGTCCGATAGATGTCCATCCGGTAGATGTCTGTATCCAGTAGATGTTTGTTATCACCAAAATTTAGAAATATTTTCCCAACAATTTCCCCCTTTTTGGTGAAGACAAAACTTTGCACTGGAGACTCTTGCTTGATTATATGAACAACAACTTCTGCTAAGACTTAGAAACAAAACAAACGTAGACTTTTCAATTTGTTAGAATACATTAGCATATTACAAGTAGTAATCAAACTGAGTAAATGAAGGAATATCATTTTTATATAAAATGAATTCTGATTATATGGTACATCTTACAAATTACATAGTACATCTTACAAATCTTTCAGCAAACCTATTTCTACAATCTATCCAAATGGAGAAACATAGTCAGTATGGAATGATCCGAGCCAGCTAGTTTCAGGGTTGTTGACAAAGGGAGGGGCAGAGAAAGTGCATACAGAGAGGCTTAGAACAAAAGAAAACCCAGAAAACCAACTTTATCTTCAAAGTAGTCCTATGTTCATTTATCAAGGTCTCTGTCCTTAATGAAAATTCTCTATCTTCCCCCTTTTTGTCATCAGCACCCAAGCATCTACTGTTCAAAATCCAGGCTGATGGAGAACACCTGGGCTGGTTCAGGAAGCTAGAGCTAGCAGACGTGGGTTAGATAAGTAATCAACCCATGAAGGGTTGATTTAGATAAGTAATGAACCATGAATATGTGTTGTAGAAACAGTTGCAAGACTAGTAAGAATATCAGTTAAGAGTAGCATGATTGATGAATTGAGTTAGAGAACTTAACATGCTATTTATAGTGAAAAACTAGCAAGTTGCAGTATGAAATGTCATATCATGCGTAAATTAGTGCAGATAAAGATAGATACGAATTGACATCACCATGAATATTTATGATAAACATATAATGGTTACACACAAAAAGACAATAAAAAGTTATTGTTTTCTCCCTAGCCAATGTTGGGAGTAGTCACGGGTGGAGGGTGGAGTGTCAACATGAGGTTGTCGGGGACTGTGGGACCGTTGCTGGGAGGGAGGTCTTGACCGACTTGATGCTCTAGCTGCAGCAGATGAGCGTTGAGATGGATTATGTTCTCGTTGGTTCAGGGGAGCAGGTCTGATGGACTCTGGTAGGCGTCTAGTAGTTTGAGAAGCAGCTGGTAGGCTGTTGCTCAAATCTTGGATCTATGAAGCAAAGGCCGCCTGCATATTTGTCAGTTGATCGGATAAAGCTTTCTTGGCATCCTCAATTTTATCTTCAAGTGCCAGTGAGGTGGCAGTATGAAGAGATTCATTATGCTGAGTAATCTGAAGACGAGTTTGCCCTATCCGAGAGAAGGAATCAGCAAAAGCATCCACAACAAAGGTTTGGAGCCTGGTTATTGTAGTCGTCAGACTACTAAGATCTCGATAGACTTGCTGAAATTGGGAGTCAGTATGCAGCTGGTGGCTCCCAAGAATAAGAGTGGCAGTGCGTTCTTCCTGCTTTAGCTTGTTGACATCACTGGTCAGTTCAGAGATAGCGTTGGACAGATGCCCCAGTTGATCAGCAATACTGGGTGGTCCTTCCAGAGGAAGGTGAGTTGAAAAATCAAAGAAATCCTCAGGAGGATCCTATGCCAGAGATTGATCCAGGGCATCCGTTTGAGTCGCAGCATTAGTGGTGATAACGCCGGGAGGACCCTCAATATCAGCATTAGTCAACATAGCTTCAGTGGTTGGTGCAGTAGGTGTGACCGTAGCAATGACATCCATGCCAGTAGCAGCGTGTTCCAGCTCAGCTGCAGAAGACTGAGTGTGATCAGCAGAGTGTGATGACGACTCGCTGGATTCATCATTACCCGAGGGGATGGTAACTTGATGAACCACAGTCTGAATGACTTTGTCAACATTTGCATGATCCACATCCAGCACTTGTAGCGGTTGATCAGTGATAGGACTTGGAACAGAGGAGATAAGCGGGTCAGCGGTAGGAGTGATCTCCATGTTAGTAGGAGCTATCTCCATGGCAGTAGGAGCTATCTCCATGGCAGTAGTAGCTGTCTCCAAGTCAGTAGGAGCTGGACTTTCATCTCTTGACAAGGCAGAGTAGGAGTGTAGACCTGTTGATATTTGGAGATCATGAAGAGTATGCTCAGCCATATCCAGCTTGGGTCCTAGAGCATTTAGAATAGCCCGATCATAATTTGCTGTGCCAGAGTCAATGTTGAATTACTGAAGCCTTGAATGAACAAGAGCTTGAAGTTCTCCCACATAATTCATCATGCGGAAGAGATCACGAAGCTTCAAACTCTTTTCAGTGTCCGTGATATGAAGATAGGCCAAGATGAGGTTCTCATCTTCCTGTGCTTGATCAAGAATGGGAGTGAAGTCATCGAAGCGAATGTTTAGACGCGCCTTTACCCATCGATCAAATATATCAAGCTGCGGTTTTAGCTTGGCTTCCACTTCATCCATGACCATGTGAATTTCAAATGCTACAGGGGTGGACACTGGTCCCATAATTGCTTTTCCCTTTCCGGTGGTGGTGTCCTTAGGATGACAGTAAGGACAAGTAGATTTGGGTTGCCGGAAGCTGATAGAGCCAGGTGCTTGTTGAGAGCTCACCAGTTTGGAGGAGTTGTCAGTTGGAGCTACTGGTTCAGTGAGTACCATGGCTAAAGAGGCAGCTGATGCAGTTGGTTCCTCTGGAGGAGGATTTACGGGACTTGGCTCCCTAGAAGCCGTGGTAACTGCTGCCGGAGCTGCAGTAGAGATGGTATCAGCGGTAGTTGAGGTAGAAGCAGTGACAAGCTTCTTGAGGGCAGGAGGAGCCCCTTTTCTGGTCCTGGGCTTTTTAGGAGGAGGAGGAGATGACTCAGCGGACTCGGATATTGTCTGTTCTGAATCACTAACAACTTGAGTTGTTCATCGCTTCGTCAGACCAACTTCTCTACCAATCCGTTGACGGTGAATCTGGAGGTATTTGGCAGTGACAAGTCTTCCTGGATGAAGATTAGATAAAATTCCCGCCTTAATGTGTTTACTGTCAAAGAGACGACTGAGAGGGAGAGCAAAACCCGATTGACCCTTCCCTGAAGTGACTAGTCCGGCAAGAACCTGAAACAGCACGACCGACCAGTTGACATCTAACCCTTTGATAATGGCAGTCATGACATCAAACTTCTCAGGGGTGATTACATCAAAGGATCCAGCTTTGCACAGGAGACCTTTGGAAATGATATCAGCCAGTTGGCGGAAATGACTCTTCATTAAAATCTTTTTGAACGGAGGACGTCGTAGACGAGTGTCAGAGTCTGAGAAGATGGTGCGCATTTCTTCCCGAATATCCATTGGAACAATGGAGAAGTCTGTGAGTCCAGTAGAGGGAAGACAAAGGTGAGTGGCGAAGTCCAGTTGAGTAATGGTAAAAAGTTGACCAGAGATGGAGGCCACCATGGAGTCGTCTATAACTTTTGGCAATGGCGAAGAATTCATGGAGAGCTTCTTTGTAGAATGTAGGAGCTTGACTGAGGATCACCAGAAGTCCAGATGTATCCAGTTTGTGAAAAACTTCTTTGGTATCTGCATCAGAAGTTGTGGAAATCGAATGAAAATCCACGTGAATAGCATTGGTGATGAAGCTTGGCTGGGTATTCTTTGACATTTTGGTGTACATACTGAGAATCAAATGTCCTGCAGAGTAAGAGTTTCTGGGGAGAAAGTTAACGCAGTAAATTTGGAAAAGATGAGAGTAAGAGAAAAGAGAGAATGTTAAAGGCGGTGAAAGAGTGAGTAGATGTAACGTCGTACTGTAGATGAGCGGACACATGAATACGTGGCGGTCATACGATTTAAAAATTTAAAAAATAAATAAAAGGACAAGATTTGGGCGGGATTGAAATAATTTATTTTTATATAAAAGTAAATTTGAATTCCGATGTTCCAGTAGGTTAATAGTTATCAAATGTTATTTTTGTCAAAGCATACTTGGTAAAGTCTGTTGGTAGTCTGCTGGTATGTAGAGTCCGACTGGTAAGGGAATATCTACTGGTATGTAGAGTCCTACTGGAAAGGAAGCATCTACTGCAGCAGGCTATTGTTTTACCAGCTGAGCTTAGATAACCAAAAAAAATTCTAACTGAAATTCCCCCTTAATTCATGCAGTTTCTACTAAGTAATTCCCCCTGAATTCATCATACTTAAATAATAGTAATCAAGGGTTTATTTCAATTAACCAAGAATATTTCGAAAATAGGAAAACTTAGCGTCCGGTAGGGGCTTTGTGAAGATGGCTGCTGCTTGTTGTTAGCCGGATATGTACTCCAGCCGAATCTCTTTCTTCATAACGTGATCTCTAATGAAATGATGACGGATGTCAATATGCTTGGTGCGAGTATGAAGAACCGGGTTGTATGTGATGGCTATGGCAGACGTATTATCACTAAATATTGGTGCCTCAGTGGATTCAATTCCATAATCTCGCAGTTGTTGTTGAATCCAGAGCAGTTGAGCACAGCAGCTTCCAGCAGCAAGGTACTCTGCCTCTGCAGTAGACGTTGCTATGGATGTCTGCTTCTTGCAACCCCATGGCATTAATCTATCTTCAAGAAATTGACAGTATCCACTGATACTTTTTTTTATCAAATTTGCATCCAGCGTAGTCAGCATCTGAATATCCAAACAGATTAAACGTTGAGTCTCTTGGATACCATAGACCGACTTCTCAGTGCCTTTCAGATATTTGAGAATCCTCTTGACAGCCGTGAGTGTGACCGCTTGGGATTTGCTTGGAACCGAGCGCACATACAGACTGCAAACATGATGTCTGGTCGGCTGGCCGTCAAGTAAAGTAATGATCCGATAATACCTCGATACATTGTTACTTCGACTGGTATTCCTGAATTATCCAAGTCGAGTTTTGCAGATGAGCTCATTGGAGTGGCAGCTGCTGAACTTGTACTCATCCCATACTTCTTCAGCAGTTCCTTGGTATATTTAGACTGAGTTATCAGAATTCCGTCACTGGATTGCTTGACTTGCAATCCTAAGAAAAATGATAATTCTCCCATCATGCTCATCTCAAATTGATCCTGCATTATTTTAGAAAATCTTTCGCAAAGTTTTGAGTTAATACTGCAGAAAATAATATCATCAACATAAATTTGAACTAGCAGAGTATGGTCACCCTTTGTGATTTTGAATAGGGTCTTGTCCATCGTACCAATGGTAAAGTTATGCTCAGTCAAATATTTTGACAGAGTTTCGTACCATGCACGGGGAGCTTGCTTTAGACCATACAAAGCTTTGGTTAGACGAAAAACAGAAGAAGGCTGCTGATGACTTTCAAATCCAGGAGGTTGCTCAACATAAACTTCTTCCTGGAGTTTGTCGTTAAGAAACGCACTCTTAACATCCATCTAATAGACTTTAAAGTCTTTAAAAGCAGCAAATGCAAGAAATATGTGAATTGCTTCTAATCGAGCTACAGGAGCAAAGGTTTCATCGAAATCAATGCCTTCTTCCTGTCTGTAGCCCTGTGCAACTAATCTTGCTTTATTTCTGATGACTACACCATTTTCATCTAATTTATTTTGAAATACCCATTTGGTACCTATTATAGTGTGATGTTGTGGTCGTGGTACTAAGTACCATACTTTGTTTCGCTCAAATTGATTTAGTTCTTCCTGCATTGCTTCTACCCAGCTTGGGTTTAACATAGCATCATCAATCTTTTTGGCTTCTATGTGAGATATGAATGCAACATGAAGAAATTCATTAATCATCTGTACTCTGGTGCGTAGAGGAGCAACGAGGTTACCTATGACCTGCCTAGGAGGATGATCCTTCATCCACCGGAGCGGAGGTCCAAGAGGGTTGAGCTCTTCATTTGGATGAATATGAGTGGGTAGCTCAGGAGATTTGATTGATGCATCTTTGTCGTTAGTTCCATCTACTGCAGCAGGGGTGAGTATAAGATCTTCATTGTCAGCTGGGTGCAGTGCTTGTGGACCAGCAGACTCTTCTGCTTGTGCTTCAAGAACTTCTGGTTCTAAAGAGCAGTCAATTCTGCTTCTGTAATCTATCTCATCATCAATATTTTCATCAATATAAGTGTCTTCCAGTCGATTGCTCAAGTAGTTGATTTTCAGATCAGATACAGTATAATCAGTAGATTCATCAAATTTTACATGCACAGATTCTTCTACAGTAAGTGTTCTATTATTAAATACTCTGAAAGCTTTACTAACTGTAGAATATCCAAGAAATATTCCAGCATCATATTTGGGTCAAAAGCGGTGAGATGAGTCTTTCCATTGTTGTGAATAAAACATTTGCAACCAAACACATGGAAATAAGAAATATTTGGCTTACTGTCATTCCAGATCTCATAAGGGGTTTTATTTGCTCGCTTATTAATCATTGATCTGTTCTGCGTATAACATGTTGTGTTGACAGCTTCTGCCCAAAATCTCTGTGAAAGATCTGATTCTGCAAGCATAGTTCGCACAGCTTCTTTCAAAGTGTGGTTCCTACGCTCAGCAACTCCATTTTGCTGTGGGGTTCTTGCAGAGTATTCGTGTTTAATACCAAGGTCATCTAGATATGATTCGAGTGATTGATTGGTAAACTCGGTACCTTTATCACTACGAATTCTGTCTATCCGACACGATTTCTCATTTTGGAGTCTTTTCAGTAGTTTGATCAGCTTTGGAGTAGCCTGATCTTTGCCACTTAGAAATAGGACCCACGTAAAACGAGAGTAATCGTCTATTAACACTAGGGTATACTTCATCCCCCTAGACTTGTTACTGGTATAGGACCGAAAAGATCCATATGCAGCAACTCTAGGCACCGAGAAGAAGATTTAATCCCTTTGTTCTTAAAGGAGGATCTGATTTGCTTACCAAGTTGGCATGCTGCGCAGATCTTGTCTTTTGAGAACTCTATTTGCGGCAGTCCAATGACTAGATCAAATTTACGTACACTGGTAATAGTTTTAAAGTTTAAGTGACTCAAACGTATGTGCCAAAGCCAGTTTTTGGAAATATAAAAGGCAGCAAAGCAAGTAGAAGAAGTAGGCTGATTAAGGTTCCAATCAATCTTGTATGTGGTCTCATGCCTTCTTCCTACAAGCAATGTACTGCCATCAGTAGATCTGATTGTACATGAGTGCTGGTTGAATTCTACAGAGTGACCATTGTCACAGAGTTGACTGATACTAATCAAGTTATAACATAGATTTTCAACCAACAGAATATCTTTTATAATAATATTACAGTAGATAATCTTACCCTTACCCACGGTTCTACCTTTCAAGTTGTCTCCAAAGGTTATTCTTGGTCCGGTGGTGTCAACCAATTCAGACAATAAGCACGCATTCCCTGTCATGTGTCTAGAACATCCGCTGTCCAGAAACCACTCTGAGCTCCGAACTTGATGGATTCTAGTTTTCTGCAATTAAAGCGATAAAATGATTGGTACCCAATCCTACTTGGGTCCAGACATGATTAGTCCTTTCGGGACCACACTTGTATAACCCTGAATTGTTTGGGTCTGTGTGTGTCCTGAAACGTGTGTGCATTGAGTGATGAAGATGTTCTTGGGTGATGTGTGTGATACTGAGTGTATGCATGTTGTTTAGGTTTTTGGTTTCTGTTGGGAAGCATATACCTCTTCTGGACAGGCATACAATTATAGTACCAGTTGGGTTTTACCTCTCGAGTGGCCTGACCTGTGGGATTATGTTTATTTCTAAACTTTTGCCCTAGTCTAGCTTTCTCTTTTGGCTCAACATAACCGATACCTTTGTGTGATGTCCGTTCCTTGATGATATTGGCTCAACAGGTTCCTTAACCAACTCACTTGGTTCATATACTGTGTTTGATCTTACAAAATTCATTGTTTGAATCTTGTTCCTTTCTAGACACAGTTGAGCCTTATCGACTCAAGCATCTCATCTTTTCTGGCGGTAGATGCATTCCATGTGCGAACCAGCTTAATGAGTTTCTGGTGTGCACATGTCGCTTCATTCCTTTCTTTCTCGAGTCGACTTACTTTTTCCCTTAAGCCTCTCAACTCATTTGACTGTTCACAATCAAGTTTGTTGTTTTACTGTTCTGTTGGGATTGGTTGCTCGATCTTATAATTCTCAAAGGATTCATACAACATCTGATACTCATTAATCATGTCCTGCAATGCCTTAGTGAGTTCATTATGTGTAAATTCAGAGAGATTAGAATCAGTTACCTCACAGTCATCGTTGGCCATTAGACAGTGAACTTCTTCCTCTTCACTCTCACTGGATGAGCTGGTGGATTTTTCTGCTTCTGATTCTGAATCAGCCCATTTGCTTTTGTTTTCTTTATCCATCAGTACTTTCTGGTCTCTGTCCCTTCTAGATGATCTTCTACTTTCCTTTGACTTTCTATAGTCCTTGGATCCTCTCTTTTGATCATCTTTCTTTGGTTTAGGACAGTCCGCGATAAAATGTCATGTCTTAAGACAGTTGAAGCATACACGATCATCGTCATCTGATCTATTTTTGAAGTTCTGCTTCCTTGGATAAGATTGATAGGTTGATTCTTCTTCATAAACTTTCCAAATTGTTTGACAAACAGCACCATTGCATCATTGTGTATTTGTTCAGGAGTTATCTCTGTTGTGGTAGGCAGAGCTTCTGATGCAGTAAGAACTTTGGTTGGTTGACTGGTGCTGGGTTCATCTTCAATCCGATTAAGTCAGCAAATAAATCATGTAGATCTATCTTGTTTAAGTCTTTGGATTCCCTCATGGCAATCGTTTTTACATCCCATTCTCTTGGGAGACCTCTCATGACCTTTAGGGTGATTTCCCTGTTGGATAGATCCTTACCAAGGCTATTGAGTTCATTTATAATTCCAGTTACTATTTCATCATATTCACTGAGAGTCTCTCCGGACATCATTTTGATGTTTTCAAACATCTGTAAGGCGACAATGAGCTTGTTTTCCTTGGTTTGATCATTTCCTTCGCATAGACGAGCAATCTTTTCCCTGATGTCCTTAGCAGTGGGACACATTTTGATCTTGTTGAACATGTTTTTGTCCAGTGTTTTGAACAATATGTCTTTGGCCACATTGTCCAGATTTGCTTTTTTCTTTTCTTCATTTGTCCAGAATGATCTGTCCTTCTCAACCATCTGAGGTTCACCACCAGTAATGGCAGCTGTTGTATTGACTTTAGTGATCTTCATTGGTCCATCAGTGATGACGAACCACATGTCATCATCTTGGGCACTCAGATGTGCTTGCATACGAATTCTCCAGTCATCGTATTCATCCTTCTTGAACATGGGAATCTTGCTGAATGAGGCCATCAGTTTTTAGTAATTCTCAAGATTGAAAAGACCTAAGCTCTGATACCACTTGTTAGGATCGGGGTAGTATTTAGAAGGGGGGTTGAATAAACACTAGATTCAATTTCAATTTTACTTGGTTTGCTGCAGACTGTTAAGTACTGCAGTAACTTCTCAATATATTGCAAGTCAGCAGACACTGATTATAGTGCGGAAGACGTCTGCTGGACTTGTGAGTAGTAATAACTGAATGGTAAATTGCAGTAAGTAAATGACACAAGTATTGTTTCTGGAAGTTCGAAGCACAACGCTTCTACGTCTCCCCTTCTTCCTTTGCAGGAAGGTTACACTAGAAGACTTTGGTTTACACTTTACAGTATACAACCTTCTTAGGCACTCACACAGCTTGGCCTAAACTCCTAGCAATCACAAATTCCTAATTTGTTTATAATGAATTCTATGACACTCACACAAGATATAAACTGTTTAGCTTTGAGTGTTCTTTGATCAGCAGACTCGGTTGTAGTTAATCTATGAAGATTACAGTAGTAGTTCTTTTATGCTCTTGCTGAACCTTCAGAGAATATCAATGAGATGATTTGCTTTTGACGTTGATGTTTTTCTTTGTGTTTGATCAGATGGTTCAGCTAACTTCTTCATTCTTGACTTGGACGTATTTATAGACTTAGTGGTCTAACGGCAACTTTTCTGTATTAGGAAGAGATCAACTTTCCAAATTCTGATTGTCTTGTTTCCTATTTTGTTAAGCAACGGCTCTTTTATTCCGACGCTAATGGTGGCGGAGATATAGCAAGGTGCGGCGCTCTGTTGTACCTTTGTCAGAATAGGTTGTACTTGTTTTGTCTTGTTGCTTTGTGCTCTTACTGGATATTTAGACGTCTGCTGGTTTTCTTCTTTCAAGTGATCGTTCATTCTTCTGTACTCAGTAGATGTCTTTGTTCAGTAGATGACTATCTGGTAGGTGTCTGTCCAGTAGATGTCCATCCGGTAGATGTCTGTCCAGTAGATGTCCAGTAGATGTCCATCCGGTAGATGTCCAGTAGATGTCCATTCGGTAGATGTTCATCCGGTAGATGTCTGTCCGGTGGATGTCCATCCGGTAGATGTCATCCGGTAGATGTCTGTATCCAGTAGATGTTTGTCCAGTAGATGTCCATCCGATAGATGTCTGTATCCAGTAGATGTTTGTCCGGTAAATGTCCATCCGGTAGATGTCTGTATCCAGTAGATGTTTGTTATCACCAAAACTTAGAAATGTTTTCCCAACAAATTTCAATCACACAACGAATTTTAACCTAATTTCCCCGGCCCAATTGAAGGAGGAAACATGGGGAAGTAATGGTGTTACCATTTACCACCAATTAAATTAGCATTAAGAAATACAAAATAATAGCAGTCCAAACGTCACCGTTCGAACGCGCTTCTAACAGTGCATTGTTATTTTTCAACAATCTCCGTCTCAATAATTGCACTTCTTCCAACACCTTACCTTGACTCTGATTCTGATACCAATTTTGGATCAAACTTTTTTGTTTTACCAAAAGATATAGATGGTGGTAACCAGTGCACTCAAATATTTTAAATCGCACATCAGTCTAAGCATAACGGTTCGATCGTTCTCCTATCAAAGACAATTATAGTTTCATAACAAATCCCTAAATCATTATTCATTTTCAATTAATCCCACTGAGCATAAGCATACTTTGATTGTCCATGGTTTGAGCTTCCTTTACTATATAGACATTCAAATTTGACTCGATAATAAATGAAAATAAATATGTTCAGTTTATTACTTTATTTTCTCCCACTTATACACTTCAAATGGAGAGCAAGTGGGAAACCAGTGGTGTTTTAATTATTTTTGGATACTGGGGTGACCATAAGATTAAGTGTGCCATTGCAAATATTTATTCCCCGTGTGATATTTCTGGCAAAAGGCTTCTGTGGAGTGCTCTGAATTCCGTTTTGAACAGCGTTAATATAACCAAGTGGTGTTTAGCATGAGATTTCAACACGGTTCGTGACACTTCAGAAAGACGAGGCATTTGTAACTCAGATATTCGAGAAATAATGGAATTCAATAAGTTTATTTCGGACTTTGATCTTATTGAGCTACCCATGAATCGACGTAAATTCACTTGGTCAAGGGCTAATGGCAAATGTGGTAGCCGTATTGACAGGTTGTTCTTATTAGAGGATTGGTTAACAGAATGGCAAGATATATCTTTGTGGGGATTAGAAAGAACAGTATCAGATCATTGCCCTATCATGCTGAAAAAGATAACAAAGAATTGGGGACCCAAACCTTTCAAAATTTTGGACTGTTGGTTACAACACCCGAAGTTTGCATCTTTTGTAGTAGAAGAATGGAATAAACTCAATGTTCAAGGGTGGGCGATGTTCTCCCTCAAGGAAAAACTAAAGGAGCTGAAAATTAAAATCAAAGATTGGAATAGCAATGTCTTTGGCAATTTGGACATGAGGATTGCAACCTCCAAAGATGAAATACAATTACTGGATAAGAAAGAAGATGGATTGGGCATGACTGAATCTGATGTTATCTTGAGAAGACAGGCTTGGTTGGAGTTGATGAAAAATTTAAAGCTGAAAGACAACTTCCTCTTTCAAGAGTCAAATGGATACATGAAGGGGATTTGAATACCAGGTTTTTTCATCAATGCATAAATAAGAATAGGAAGAGGAATGCAATGCTTGGTCTGAATATTAATGGCTCTTGGATTGAAGAGGTTCAGGAAATGAAAAAAGGTATAAGGGATTTCTTCAAACTGAGATTTTCACAACAGAATGGAGTTCGACCAAAAAACACGCATGATGGTTTCCAGAAAATAAGGGAGGAGGATAATGATTTTTTGACATCAGTTTTCAGAGGAAGAAATCAAAAGAGCTGTGTGGGACTGTGATAGTTCGAAAAGTCCGGGTCCAGATGATACAGCTTCAAGTTCTTGAAACAGTTCTGGAATATTCTCAAGGGTGATTTTTTTAAAGTTATGGCTGATTTTCACAGATATTCCAGAATCACTAAGGGGTGCAACTATTCTTTTATATGCTTGATTCCAAAAAAGGATAATCCCTTGGAAATTGATGATTTTAGACCAATCTCTCTCATTGGCTGTATTTACAAAATTATGGCAAAGATATTGTCAAAACGTCTAAGCAGTGTCCTAGACAGAGTAATATCAGACGAACAATCAGCTTTCGTGTGGAGGAGACAAATTCTAGATGGTATCCTTATTGCCAATGAGATGTAGATGATATGAAGAAGACCAAGAAAGTGGATCTTATTTTCAAAGTTGATTTTGAAAAGACCTATGATACAATCACTTGGGATTTCTTAAACCAAGTTATGGAGGCTATGAAGTTTTGTCCAAAATGGAGAAGGTGGATGATGGAATGTTTATCCTCGGCCTCAGCTTCAATATTGATTAACGGAAGCCTGTCTGAGGAGTTTCAATTGGAAAGGGGTCTGAGAGGGTGATCCACTCTCACCTTTTTTGTTCTTATTAGCAGCTGCAGGTCTAAGTATTTTGATGAAAAGAGCATGCTCTTTGAACTTATACAAGGGCATAACAATAGGTAATGGCAACCTATCAATATCTCACCTCCAATTTGCTGATGATGTGTTGTTTGTAGGCGAAGATACGCGGGATAATGGCTAGGCAATCAAATGTATACTATGCAGTTATGAAATGATCTCAGGATTGAAGATCAACTTCTGTAAAAGTAAACCGATTGGGATTAATGAGGAGGATGAGATTTTAACACAGATGATTGAGTTCCTTAATTGCAATCAAGGATCAATTCCTTTCAAATATTTGGGAATGCCCATTGGGGATAATCCCAAAAGATTGGCAATGTGGAAACCACTGATTGATTCGATCAAGCATCGTCTATCCAGATGAGGAAATAAGCATCTATCGTTCGGCGGTCGAATTACATTATTAAATTCGGTTCTTGCTTCTTTGCCAAAATACAATCTTTCCCTTTTTAGAGTGCCCAAACAAATATCATAAACAATAACCAAAATCCATAGATCTTTCTTGCAGGTGGCGTAGAGGGGGAAAAAATTGCATGGGTAAAGTGGGAGAACGTTTGTAGATTGAAAGAGGAAGGGGGTTTGGCAGTAAGAGACATAAATTTCTTTAACTTAGCTCTATTAGGAAAGTGGGCATGGAAATTGCTACAGGAACCAAATACACTTTGGGTAAGAATTTTAAAAGCACGCTATGGGGGGGAGGGGGGGAAGCATGGGTTGGCAGATGAATTTAAATGGGTCAGATCGAGGGGGACAGACTCTATATGGTGGAGAGATGTTAAAAAACATATTTTGTCTAATAACAATGGTTGGTTCTGGGATGATGTGAGACCCCGTTATCTCAACAAGGTACTAAGGTGCAATTAAGAGAACTAAACATCATATATATAATCAGAGTAGTAATGTCGTGTTGATAAGCCTGAGCTTACGAGATTACAGTACCAAAAGTTCAAAAAGGAATTTCACATATTCCTACAAAAAGGTACTACGTTATAGTCTCATTCTACTACAAGTAGAAGCTATACAAATTCTCTAACATGCTAATCCTGTAGCACTCCTTATAGCTCAGCATTTCAACCTCGACCCTTGTTCTCATAATCAAAAGCACCTACAAAGACAACCCCCAACACATGAGCATAACATAATTCATATTCAACATAATATAAATGTAAAACGTAAATGCATAAATCATAAATACAATCACTTCCTGTATTTCCAAGCATTTACAACGCCCATTGGTTGTCCCTGTACCATAACTCATAATAACACGTTATATGAACATATGGTTCTTTTATAAATAAATGTCATGACATCCTTCCTCCTTAAATCCTTATTTCAATCCTGAGTCCTTATCATTAGTACATTTTAATGCTTCTTGCCACTCCATGAAAGCGGAATTCTTCCTCGTTTCCAATGGACCTTAGCGTAAGCATTAAAATCCTTACTAAGATAACCTTGACTCGTGAAATACACATCTTATATTTCACAACATACATATGCAAAAACAATGCATAATAACATGTATCATAACCTTAATGCACCACATTGCATTCATCATGTGTCAAATAGACAAACATAAAGTACATGTTACCGTTGTGATGCCCGTACGTCGCTTACGTACCTTTCCAAAAGATAGAGGAGTCAATCGACTATCTCCTCGACTGTGCTGGCACCTGAGATGGTTCTACATAGCCACACAACACAATATTAGGCACCTCATAATAATCCGGAATCAAAACTCAATTAAAAACCACATTTATCCAACAATATCATCTCGCGATCGATCGCCCCTGAGCCCCGATCGATCGCGAGATGCTACTGCCTCGCATATCAAAAAAATGCAATCAGCGATCGATCGCCCCAATATTGGCGATCGATCGCCAAAACCTACTGGAACGTCGCGATCGATCGCGCCTCCTTGGCGATCGATCGCCAACCCTGTTCCTTTGGCGATTTTCCAGAATTGCTTAACACCGATATTCATACCCTTAAATCTAACATGTAAGACATAATACATGCCAAGACCAACATGCTAGCAGTTGCACTACACTACCCTGAGTGTATTCAATCCAAATTTACACCCTAAACATAAGCCCACATGCATAAACGTCGACCATTTAAACAAGTACTGGATCAACTTTTCTGGAAACAGGGCAACTTATTCATTTCCAGATTTCTTGAGTACCTTTCTTCATGCTATTAAAACTATCACATATAACATAAAGAATGCTCAAACAAACATGCCAAGGGCTTCACAAAACTACCATGCATATTTTCACATCAAAGGTTTACCAAAACCTAAGCTTAACGTGCATGATAACGCCTTCATAAAAACACTCCCCACACATAATATTCCAGAAAACAGGGCACATCCTTACCCAGATTTTCGAACACCTTACTTTACATGCTTATTTCCTCTACATAAAACATGCAACATGCTCAAGGAAAAATACAGAGAGCTTCATAAACATCACATAAAAGTAATCATAACAATATTTATTTAAACCCTACACTAGCATGCCAAATCTGCTACGAAGAACATACATGCTAGAAAACTGAAAACTGGTAAAAACAAGTGACTCCTCACCACTTTTGCTCTTCGATTTTCTAAAGGGATGAACGAAATCCGATCACTTTCCTCCTAGAAACCAACCAAGTTGCAGACGAAATAAAGAGAAAAAGAAGGAAGCTTTTTGGAAGAGACCATGTGAAAATATCTAAGTCCAAAGTAGCATACTTAGTCAATCTGCTTTCCAGAAAACAGGGGAGGGGCGTGGGTTCAACCAAGTGGGGTGGGGTGGTTGCATGTAGGGTGGTTTTGTGGTGTTTAATTGTGTCCCGGTATTTCATACGATGTATAAAAATATTTCTCCTTGATATTTTATTATTTTACCACATCAACACAACAATTAAAAACACCTAACATGCTTCCTAAACCACATCATCAAAATAAATAAATCACTCCCACCTAAAATACGCCTTTAGCACATAGGCTCACAATTAACAACCTTTAATTGTATGATTACCCACATAATCATTTCGGGGATATCACAGATGAAGTGGCAAGGAAAGTGGGAGATGGTAACAGGACAAGATTTTGGGCAGACAAATGGGTGGGAGGGGAAATTCTATCTGTCAAATTCAACAGGCTGTTTAATGTGTCTTTGGAGAGAGACTGCTTTATCTCTAGACGGGGAATGGTGTGAAGAGTGTTGGGTGGTATGGAATTGGAGATGGAGGAGAGCTTTATTTACTTGGGAAGAAAATTTGCTTCACGATCTTGTTAATCTTATTGACAGGTACCCTCGGCAACGTGGAGCTGAAGACATTTGGTATTGGAAATTGGAAAAGGATGGCTTCTACTCTACGAAATCATCATACCAAAAAAGTAGATTTGAGGAGTCTTTGACTAAAAAAAGTGCGCTGATGACAGTATGGTCTAAATTGATTCCCAAGAAGGTGTCTGGATTTTTGTGGAAACTACTACAACATAAGATCCCTACAAAACTTAATCTCATGCAAAGAGGTATCACATTGGATCATAACTCTATTCTTTGTGCTTTTTGTGGTGAAGCTGGGGAGGACACAAAACATCTATTCTTTACTTGTTCATATGCTAATGGTGTTTGGAAAGAATGTTACAATTGGTTTAATTTTCAAAGTGTGTTGGATGAAGATCCAATTAAACATTTTTGGCAACATTTGGGATATCTGGGAGGTTTGAAAGGTAAAGAAGAATGGCTCGTAATCTGGGAATGCATAGTATAGAGTATTTGACAAGCACGTAATAGAAAAGTATTTTGTAGCGAGGTAGTTGCGTGTGATTCCACCATTGAATTGATTAAATTTAGATCTTGGCATTGGATTTCAGCAAAGAATGGTACTCAACATTACTCGTCTTTAGATTGGTTTCGAGAACCTATAATTTGTCTAAGTTTATGATTGAAGGAGTTAATATTTTATTCTACTACACTGCTGAATCAAATATTGGAGGGAGGTTGAAAGAGCAAGAGCAATTCAAAGCCTGACATGCATAGCATTTGTTTGGGAGTTTAAGAACTTTCACTCTTGACATTCAGGAAACAGGAATCGGCATGCATTTTTCAAGATTTTGGACAGCTGCATAAAATGGTTCTGGGAATAGGAATTTAATATTTGAGTTTTGTAAGGCGCTTTCTTATTGGAAATATTTCAGGAGTATTTATTAGTGCTAGCTTTGTTTTACTGTCGAAACTTTGTACTTTTTTGGGTTCGCTCACCCCTAGTGCTTGTTTAATAAATTTAGCTTATGCAAAAAAAAAAAATACACTTCAAATTTCAAACTATTAGAGGTGAATATAAAGTCAATTTCTCCATGAAGTGAGTTGGGATCAAGAAATTATTGTACCAATTTAATTAATTAGTTCGACTTTTTTAGGTAGTATAACTTGTAGAGGAAATTGCAACAAGGTACATTTTTTAAAAATATCTTTCAACTAAATCTACCAAAAACCTTGTTTTCAACTAAAGCCATATTCTAGAATTTTTATTTCAAAGAAATCCATTTTTTATCTTCCATTACTTTGAAGTCTTTTTCCATTCCTTAATTACCCCTACGTACAATAGGCAAACATTCATCGTCGTGCTCATAAATTGTGTGCATCTCCTGAATTATTTCCTGCAAAAATGCCATCACATGTGCCATGATTGATCGATCACCTGGAAGAAACCGCAAGTCTCCAGTGCGACTCGAAATTCATCGACCACGTTCATGTGTTTGATGGGGGTCATCGTGGATGGATTCGAGATTTATCAAGACTCATCATTTCTAAAATTATTCAATACTCGTCATTTGTGATCAGTCTGTTTATTGCTATTAGGGGTGTTGTGGTTTTATTGAGTAATTAATTGTGATGGAGGCCGCTAGGAATTCTCAACATTTGCCGCAGTCTGAACCCGCAACCAAAGAGGAAAACGCGGCGGAAGAGCGACAGGAGCAACAAGAGGAGGATGAGAGTGAAGTTTTGATTTCGAAAGCACTGGCCTTAATGGATAGGATCATCGCGAACCATGAAAACCCTATTCCCAATACACTTCATGCCCTCGCTAATATTCTTGAGAACGAAGAATCCATGTATTATTTGTGTTGGCTGGTGGAAAACATCGGTTCGGCCGATGGTGTTTCTATTATGAATTTATCCTTTTTTCTCTAGAAAATATTTACGCATTTTTCTGGTACCGCCAAAGACACTCCTTGGTTGTGTTGTACACGTTTGTTTTACCAGCTTAGAAATTCTGGGAATTTATTTAGTTTATGGGAGAGTAGACCATGGGGTTATTTAATTAAATAACCTAATTTTTAAAAACATTTAACAAAATAACCCTAAAATACAAAGCCTTACTTTTCTGACCCAACACACCAACCCAGTTGGCGTGTTCAATAGTCCCGCCAACTCAGTTGGCGGGACCAACTTTGAAAATTGGTCCCGCCAACTCAATTGGCGTGTCCAAAAGGACACGCCAATTGAGTTGGCGTGGCCAACTTTCAAAAAGTTGGCCACGCCAACTTTTATCTTTAATTTTTTTTTTTGTTTTTTTGTTTTTTTTTTCCTTTCTTTTTTTAGAAAATAAAAAATAAATTTAAAATAAAATAAAATAAAAAATATATATATACAAGTCCAATATCTGTATGGATTTGTTTACGCATAATTCATAAATCAACTCAATATGATTAGTCTAAATTGAATGACATATTATTTTATATGTTTTTTCTCTGTAAAATAAGCAATGTTGCACGGACCCAGTTAAAATGGTGCTGCTGATTGTAGATTTCCTAATTCTTGGTTTTATTGAATAAAAATATAGATATTTTGAATAAAAATATAAAAGTTGGCTGGTCGGCCGTGCCGGAAAATGCTTTTATGGTGATTTATATTTTTCGGCACGATCGACCAGCCAACTTTTATATTTTTATTCAAAATGTTTATATTTTTATTCAATAAAACAAAGAATTAGGAAATCTACAACCAGCAGCACCATTTTAACTGGGTCCGTGCAACATAGCTTATTTTACAGAGAAAAAAACATATAAAATAATATGTCATTCAATTTAGACTAATTATATTGAGTTGATTTATGAATTATGCGTAAAACAAATTCATACAGATATTAGACTTGTATATATTTTTATTTTATTTTATTTTAAATTTATTTTTTATTTTCTAAAAAAAGAAAGGAAAAAAAAAATAAAAAACCAAAAAAAAAATAAATAAATAAAAGTTGGCGTGGCCAACTTTTGAAAGTTGGCCACGCCAACTCAATTGGCGTGTCCTTACGCCAATTGAGTTGGCGGGACCAATTTTCAAAGTTGGTCCCGCCAACTGAGTTGGCGGGACTATTGAACACGCCAACTGGGTTGGCGTGTTGGGTCAGAAAAGTAAGACTTTGTATTTTAGGGTTATTTTGTTAAATGTTTTTAAAAATTAGGTTATTTAATTAAATAACCCGTAGACCATGACATAGAAAGCCTACTGTGCTATTCCTTTTTGAAATAAGATTGTCTTTTATTTTTTAGAGAGCTTTATTCCATATTTACATGAGTTCATTTTTTCAAACAACTTCATCGGCCAACGGTCACGTAAAAATTACTTATGCGGTGCACGTAAAATTGAGCGGTGCATGTAAAAATTACTCATATGTTGCATATAAAATTACTCATACGGTGCATGTAAATTTTAGCGGTGCATGTAAAATTTACTCATGCGGTGTATGTAAAAATTACCCATGCGGTGCATGTAAAATTACGCATGCGGTGCATGTAAAATTACTCATACGGTGCATATAAAATTGAGCGGTGCATGTAAAATTGACTCAGCGGTACATGTAAAAATTACTCATGCGGTGCATGTAAAGTTACTCACGTGGTGCATGTAAAATTGATTTATGTGGTGCATGTAAAATTACTCATACAGTTAAAATTGAGTCATGCGATGCATGTAAAAATTAGTCATGCGGTGCATGTAAAATCGAGTCATGCGGTGCATGTAAAATTACTCATGCGATGCACGTAAAAATTTACTCGTGCGGGTGCATGTAAAACTTACTCATGCGGTGCATGTAAAATTACTCATGCGGTTCATGTAGAAGTTTGGCAGTGAGCCGAATTTTTTTTCTTATGCGATGCATATGAATGTAATATACTTTCAATTGACAAGAAAGAAATCTATTAAATTCAAAGGTAAAATACTCACTTTAAAATATAGAAAAATAAAAATAATATGAATGCACCGAATGAGTCTATAGGTGCATGTAATTACATGCACCTCTAAAGTAATTTTCTCATGTGCAGACCTCTCTCAGATTAAACACAGTGATGGCCATTGATGTATACTCAGTAATCTCAAGTCCTATAATAAGTCCAAGAATCTCGTTCTCTCTTGATCTTAAAGAATCAGATTTCATCCCTATAAATGTTCAAACAAATCCACTGATTTTGAATCCGACCATCGACTTTGATTTCAGCATACTCCACATTTCTCTCATCAATGCTTAGGAATGGCAACGGGGCGGGTATGGGACGGGTTTGGCCAATCCCAGGACCCGCCCCACCCCGCTTAGACCCGCGAACCCGGCGGGTTTACCAGCCCAGCCCCGGTTCTAAATTTTTTTTATTTTTTATTTTTTTAAAAAAAAATTATTTAGAAATCAATTTTGAAACACAAAAGTTGAGTTTTGTGGTTAAATTTCATATTTTCTCTAGTAAATATTTATAATAAGCATTGTAAAACTATCTTTAAGCTACTAAATATTTATTAATTTGCTCTTATTTCCTTCAAAATGTCCAACTTCTTCAACATGAACACATGAATTTTGATATAAAATTAAATAATGACACTTTATTGTTCAATCAAAGAAGTAAAATGTATAATCAATCAATTTTTTTTTTTTAAATAAAAATGTATAGCGGGGCGGGTCCGGGACGGGTTCGGCCAATCCCAGGACCCGCCGCGCCCCGCTTCCAAACCCGGTTGAAGCGGGTCCAGACCCACCCCGGCGGGGTGGGTTCAATGCGGGTCCAGGTTTAGACCCGTCCCATTGCCATCCCTATCAACGCTCCTCAACCTATAAGCTCTTTGCTTCAATCTGAGCCAAAACCCACTCAAAACCCCCCGAAAATTGTCGAAACCTAAAACAGTGAGAAAAAAGAGGCTGGTCAAGTTCTTATCCACCAGTTTCGATACAGATGAAGAGGATCATAAAGTATCATCAACAACAACAGCAAAACCTTTTTGCGAGTTCAGAAGAAGCACGAGCTTGAACTGCATCCAGCGACATCTAGCCATTCTTGCGTCGACGATGTGATGTCTCATATTCGATGTACACACCTTGAAGTTGAAGATGATGTATTTGAGATTGTTCGCGAGGAAGACATGGTTATTGACGATGATTCATTGGATTTAATTTTGATAACAATTTAGGGCTATTTTGGTCAATACAACAAAAAATGGACCTAATTGAAAGCAATTATTTTTGATAGGCTGAGTCGAAAAAACTTTTTACTATTGATACCGACCTGAAAATTTCTCTAATTTGTACGTGCATGCGTGAATGGCCCAGTCACAATTATTTATAAACGCTCAGCTCGTGAACGAAGTTAATGTATACCGGTGAAATCAAGACAAAGTACTACATTACATAAGTTATGTTATATTTCAATTTTGAATAAACAATATATATATATATATATATATATATATATATATATATTATCTGAATAGGAACGAAACATATAATATACTTTTGTTATAAATTTGTTTTTTTTAAAAAAATCAAATACGCCCTTCTTTTCCCTAGTTTGAAAATGAGTCTGATTGATGTTATTCTTAAGGACAGATCAACTACACGTACTGTTGGGGTAGCAACTGGATTTGGGTTAAGTCTAAACACAAAAAAAAAAAAAAAGTTAAATAGAAATTAAAGATGTATTGCCTATTTATATGATCAAGGTGTTTCATAAAATCGTCTTATTTGTAAGTGCGATTCTTAAAGGACGTCGCCGACTCCTTTTGATTGCGCCCCACCCCCCTACCTGCGCACGTGGTTTGCCAACTACTTCAACACCAGTGTTCCCGCGTTGGATGATAGCAAAAACATTTTAAAAGTAAAAAAATTGGTGGATCGAATATGAGAGTGGATCTACAACATTGATTAATGTATTTATTTGTGAAGAGGGGACTGTAGGACTTTATTTTTGTGTATGATGTGAAATTATCTTCTGTTTTTTTCTTCAAAAACATACCTTTTTAAAAAAAAAAAAAAACAAGTCAGACCCGTTGGCATCCAAGTACATGTAGCCCCCTTATAAACATTTGTTGATCAATTTGGGACTGTCATACCACGGAAATAAAATTATGCATTTATGACTGTTGAGATATGTATCAACCTATTCAACTAATTAGTTACTGGAGGAACATGGTTCAGTACATGAGCTGGTGCAGGCATGTGAAGCCGTGCAACATCAGATTGAAGTTTCCAAATGGCAGTTAGAAGGCAGTTACAAGACTGACCTATTGACTGGCTATGGAGGAGTTGATTACCTGCTGACTATGTTGCATGTACACTGCTAAAAATCGCTCGGTGTAGTGTCAAACACCTCGGACACCAACACTTCTCGAACACTCGTCGGACACGTGTCAGACACGCCACATGGAGTGCCCTTAATCTTATTTAAAAAATAAAATCGGCCACTCGTGTCGATACTCCCCTCAAAATCGGATACCCGTGTCGAACACGGCCGATGGACCTGTCTCACATAGAAAGGATACTTTTTTGTGTTAATTGTATAATTTATAAAGTTTTTGGCTAAATGAAATTTAGATGTGCTAAACTTTTTCTTAATTGAAATAATATACATTTGTTGTTAGTATGAAGGATACTATGATGATTTCAGTGACATACATTTATACATATTATTTTTTAATTTAGTAAGAATATTTTTGGCGTTATCTTTTATTTGGACGTTGTGATACTCGAAAATAACTAAATGAATTATGACTTGATTGTGGTAATTATGGAATAATTACGTAATTGTATTTGCACTCGATATGGAGGTAAACCGATTATGAATTGGCTATGTGTTAATCAAATGTGAGTTTTATGTGAAGTTGAGTAAAATAATTATGATTGATGAAATGTGTTGAAATGGAATGGATTGGAAATAATTATGCATGATCATGGGGATTAAGGCTTAATTTTATCTTTGATAATATTATGTTGCTAAGCATCTTGATTAAGTCCTAATTAAGCTAGCTAATTCATGCTAAGTTAGATGGGAGTTGGATTGGACATAAGAGCATGTTTAACCACACAATCCTCACTCTTACACACACCACACCACTTTCACCTAAAAAAATCTCTACACTCGCTCTTCCTCCTCCATTCCCTTCCAACACTTGGATTCTGAACTCCCACCACCAAAGACTAGGATTTGAAGAAATGTAGAGGTAAGGAGTTTATATCTTGGTCTTGTTTTGGATATCACAATGTGTAAGAAGTTATAAACTTATTGTTGTGCATAATGGTAGTTGATGATCTTGTTTCTTGATTTTGCTAGTTGATTATTTCATAACAAGAACTTGATGTTTCAGAAATGAAGTGTAATATGGTGTTTTGGTGCATTGTTGTTGTGATATCCCCGAAATAATTAATTGCAATTTGGACATTAATTATGTTCATGTGATTATTTTTGGTGATAATTAAATTATGTGTTAGAATTAATTATCTTGGTGAAATGCTTAGTCACATGGTAGGCGTGACCCGGTGGTACATTTCAGGGTGCATGTTATGCATGTTGGAAATTGGGGGTTATTATGGTTTAATTATGGTGGTAGATAATTATTTGGTAAAGCATGGATTTAATTGAGATTTTGGTGCATTTTGGTAAAATGCTTATAAAATATCATGTTGGGGTATTTTATACACCATGTTAATTGTTGGATTTGAAATGGTTTTGGTTGTTTTAAAATGGGTTTGTTTTGGGTTGGTATGGTTTTTGGTTGAATGTTAGATTTTTGGTTGTTTAAAGATGTTTGTTGAAGGTTTATAGTATTTTTATGTTATTGGTTTGTTGGTGTAAGTGTTGGTGAAAATGGGGAAGAAATTTTGGAGCAAAAATGGTGATTTTCGTAGCCCAGGCAGAGGCGATCGATCGATCGCGCGCAACCAGTGCGCTCCAGAAGCGCTTGGCGATCGATCGCCACTTTTTGGCGATCGATCGGTGGAGCTGGCGATCGATCGCGCCAAATGTGGCAATCGATAGTTGCGAGCAGAAAAATTTGGCAACGGGCAGTGTGATCTCGCGATTGATCGGGGCATTGCGGCGATCGATCGCGAGACACAGAAAAATGTGTTTTTGGTTATTTTTGTGGGATTTTTGATATTGGACTATTATTGGCTCCTAATATTGGTTTGTGTGAATATGTAGAACCATCTCAGGTGGCCACACAACCTAGGAGATAAAGCCCACCACACACCACATTTTGGAACTAAGGTACGTAGTGAGACGTACGGGCATCGGACGGTAAAACATATTTATATGCATTGAATTGGTTATGCATTATGGTTGCATACATGGTCTTAATTATGCATTATGGTTGCATACATGGTTGGATATGCATTATGGTTGCATGTGTATATTGGATGCATTGGTGCATGTGATTGTGAGTCGAGATTATATTCCAGTGATGAAGAATACTTGCCGCCTTCATGTCGAAGCGATGATAGAATACTTGCCGCTGTTATATTATAGCGATGAAGAATATTTGCCGCAAATATGTTGAAGCGAAGGATCATGCCGCTGTCATATTACTATTGCGAGGGATATTATGCCGCTAATATGTCGAAGCGAGGGGTATTAATGCCGCTGTCATGTAAACGCGAGGGGTATTATGCCACTGATATAATAAGACTGGAAATGGCCATTGGTATACATGGAATGGATGCATGTCATGACATACATTATTTGTATTATAATCCATTGATTATGAATGTGGTACAGGGGCAACAAAAGGGAGCTTTTAAATGTATTAAACACAGGAAGTGAATCGTATTTACAGTTTATGCATTTGAATTACAATCATATTATTGCGAATATGGTTTATATACATGCTCATGGTTTTGGGGTTGTTCATGTAGGTACTTTTGAGCGGACGGGCTAAGGCGGGTTGATGCGGTGAGCTAGTGAGGAGTGCTTTTGGCATAACAGGATTAATTCTTTTGTATAGTCTCTACTCTAGGAGTAGTGTAAAGCTATAGGATTAACATTCAATTGGTTGGGAATGTAATTAATCCCTTTTGAAAATTTTATTTTGGCCTGTAATCATAACAGCTCAAGGCATCAACACGAACTTTATACTCTTTATATGCATGTTAGCTCTATTTCACGCCTTTAATTCGCACTTGAGGAACTAGGGTCCTTATAGTTGTTGAGATATTGGAGTTAACATGTATATGTGTCTGATATGGAAACTTATGCAGAAAAATGGAAGATTTTTGAAGAACAGAGATCGGCGATCGATCGCCAACTTGTGTGCGATCGCGCGAAGTCCTCCAATAATTGAGCAAGAAAACAGGTACGCGATCGATCGAGGAAGGGCAGTGAGTTTTCGCGATCGATCGTGAGGTTTAGGCGATCGATCGCGAACCTCAAAATTTACTAAATTGTTATTTTTTGAGGAATTTGAGATGTGATCTATTATGGATTCTAATATGTTATTATAGGGTTGTGTAGAGCCTTCCCGAGCACCGGGACAACGAAGGGGATAATCTCAATTATCACATATTTTGGAAACGACAACAGGTACGTAGGAAGACGTACGAGCAATCGGTGATGCAATTATACTATTGTTATTATGCAAATGTGCATTGATATGTGTATGAGTATGTTTGGATATTCCATGTTGTTGTTATATTCGAACAAGGAATATGATACTTGCCGCTGTCATATTAAACGCGATGAAATATAGTACTTGCTATTGTCATGTCGAATCGATGATTATGACTCTGTCATGTCTAATCGAGGGGTAGTATGAATGCCGCTATATGTCGAAGCGAGGGGTATCAAAATACCACTGTTATAACAAGACCGGAATAGTTGTGTCGGATATGTGGATATCGATATGTGACATATAAATGAATTGTAGAGTTGGCACTTACTTTATAATCTAATGATTATGTATATGAGTTGTGGAACAGGGACAACCGAAGAGAATATGTTAAATACATCGATTACCGGGAGTATCCAAGATAAACGTCTTATGCATTTATTTATATTATTGCTCTTGATTATGTTTATGAATGATGTAATTGGTCATGGATGGTGGGTTGTTCCTGTAGGGAATTTTGACAAAGAAGATTCAGGCAAGGGTAGAGATTGGTGGGCTTAGAGAGGAACGACTCCGTCACTACAGAAGGGCGATGATGATTTTGAATAGAACATTTTGAACTAGTAGGATGAACTACTAGTTATTACGTTCTTATATTGAGAATGTAATTATTTTGAATATGAACTTTGTAAACTCCTCAAATGCCCAATGTTATTAACATAGATCCACATTTCTTCTTAATGTACTTGTACTCTTATGCCTAAATGAACGTTAAAGGTAGTGAGGCCTTATAGACGTGTTTGTTAAACTTTATATTAATTAAAATAATATGTATTTGATGTTAGTATGAGTGATAGTGGGCATGTCAGAATAGCAGTGATGAAATACGAAAAGACAAAAGAGAAGTGAGGGACGAGAGCGAGGAATGGCAGTGAATGGAGAGTTTTTTTTTTTTTTTGAGAGGCAAATGGTTGAGGAATTCATGTGGATATTCATTGTAATCAATAGAAGTGAATATGGAGTGAATTCATGTATTTTATGCCTTGTACATATTCAAAGTCATCAATGTAATTCCTCCCGTGGAGTAAGCCGAACCACATAAACTCGGTGTCATTTTTTTGTGTGTTCTTTGTGTGATTTCATGAGGATCATTGCTACAATTCATCTCTTATGTGTCTATCTTTATATTCCTTGAAATGTTGCTATCAAGAGTTGTGCACGTTGTGCTCTTGTTGTTCATGGCTCACACATTTGGTTCCGCGGAGCAAATGCAATTCGATGATCTTGAAAACAGTTGGCTGTGCACGTGAATTCTTGATCAAGGATCATAGGTGATTCAATTCTAACAAGTTACGTCATCTGTGGGAACAACCACGACAAGAAATGCGATCAAGAAACGGAAGTGGTGGCCAAAAAGATTGGCAGTGAACGAAGCCAAGGGGCGTGCATCTTGAATTCTTGATCAAGGAGTTGATAATTGGATCAATTACGAACAGATTGAGATTGAGTTAGGCATGCAATTTTCTTCAAGAAATGGAAGAGCAAGCAATTTCTCGGGATCAAGCACCGATAGAAAGAGCATGCGAAAAGAATGGAGAGGTCTCTTATTGAGGTGGAGTAGTGATTACCGTTGAAGATTAGAGACATTTAGTTGGCACTGAATTTGGATTCAAGAGATAGCCAAAAGAATTTCAATGCATGAAGTGACGATGTAAGGAAGAACAGGGGGATCCATATCCATTCTTGAAAGGACTCAACAAGTTGAGGAGGGAGCTGAATATTTCTTGGGGAAATTCTTGGGCATTATTGGATGATGGAAAAGAATTTCAGGAAGAAATTATGCTCTACAATTAGTTGGAGTGGAGAAGATGATACTTGCATTGAGATGGAGCTTCGAGGGTGAGATTAAAGCCAGACAGAGCTGTGGGTTCTTGGAGAATGAGCAGTAGGCTTCAATATCGGATACGTATCAGTGCCATCGATTGTTCCGGAGCTTGATCATCTTGTGTTCGGCTGAAATTAAATGGAGCAGAACTTGCAGATGCATGAGGATGCATGCATGGTTGGTATGGAGTGTTGATTAAGTTGATAAGGTGGAGATTTGTTGAGATACTTGTCAACTTATTCAACTAATTTGTTACTGGAGGAACCTGGTTCAGTACATGAGCTGGTGCAGGCGTGTGAAGGCGTGCAACATCATATAGAAGTTTCCAAACAATAATTACAAGACTGGCCTATTGCCTAGCTGTGGGGAAGTTGATTACCTGCTGAAGTGGTAACACACATAGACCTCTATATAAGGACATACGGGCATGTCAGAATAGAAGTAAGGAAACATGAAAAGACAAAAGAGAAGTGAAGTATAAGAGAGCGATGAGCGGTAGTGAATGGAGAGTTTTTTAGAGGCAAATGATTGATTGGGTTCATGTGGATATTCATTGTAATGAATAGAAGTGACTATCGAGTGAATTCATGTATTTTACGCATTGTACATACTCAAAGTTATCAATGAAAATTCCTCTTATGGAGTAGGCCGAACCACGTAAACTGGGTGTCATTTTTCTTGTGTGTTCTTTGTGTGATTTCACTGATGATCATTGCTACGATTAGTCTCTTATGTGTGTCTATCTTTATATGCCTTCAAATGTTGCTATCAAGAATTGTGCATGTTCTGCCCTCGTTGTTCGTGGCTCATGCATATGGTTCTGTGGTGCAAATGCAATTTGGTGATCCTGAAAACAAATGGTCGTGCACGTGAATTCTTGTTCGGGAATCATAGGTGAAGGTTACCTGCTATTATTGGTTACAATATAGGTAATCAAATGTTTCCAATATATAAGGTTGAAGGCTCAGTGGTTGAAGGCTTGAGGGGGTCATTTACAATAAGAGAAAGAGAGATACACGAGAGAGGAAAAACAGATAGGCGAAATAATTTAAGCCTGAGAGTTTTTTGAGAAGTGATTATTGAGTAAGTTCTAGAGAGATTAATTGGAATCCTTAGGAGTGAATCTCTAGTGAACTCTGGGTATAATTGCTTTATATCACTCGAAAGTGCTTCATTAAATGACACTTCCACTGGTGTAGGATATTCATATATGAACCACATAAATGCAGTGTCGTATTTCATTCTGTTGTTATTCTTTACTCTATTATTGTTCTATGTGCTTGAGTCTTTTAATCTGTTATGTTGTATGTTTTCTCTACTGCCGTGTGAATCTTGAGTGTAAATTGATTAATCTTCATTTAAGCAAAGGGTTCAAATGTTACTGGATATCATCAAATTCAATTGTTGTGCCTCGTGTCTAGAATCTTTGGGTATGACAGAATCATTCTTAGACTGAATATATTTATTGAATTTCCTAACAGTTGGCACCGTCTGTGGGAAACGAAGTCATGAGAGCCAGGTTTGGAAGGTTCAAGGGAAATTCTATCAAGAATGGTCAAAGATTCAGATTGAAAGAGCAGTTTACTTTCAAGAAAAGAGAACAGTGAGCGATTTCATTCAAGAACGAAGAGGAGCGCTCGGTTCTTTTAGGGTAACAAAGAGATTGAGCTTATGAGTTAGGAGCAGTTTCTTTCTAGGCTGAAAAGAGAGAGCACCAAAAGAATCAAGATATAGATCAAGTCAGATTGAGAGGAACACATTGTAAGGTCTTGTGAGAGTTCCATGAATCAAATTGTGATAGAAAGAGGAATTGAAAGATATAAAAGTGTGGTTGAATATGTACAAATACTCTTAAATTCTTGATGCTTGAATAGAAACGTTACGTCGCATATGTTCCGTTGATTTCTGTTGACTAAGATGACAAGGATCGAGATAGAACTATCAGTGGATGAAAAAGTGACAAGGTGGAGATTGTTGATGTGAAGACCCCCCAAATTGTGCAACACTTTATTATCCAAAAATATTACCCAATTAATATTTTTGTTTTAAATACCTAATAATATCACCCAATTAATACCTTACCTTAATTCACACCTTAATCCTTGCCATTGAAGAACAAGAATCTTGGGACTTTCCACCCTAATCCCCCACCTTAGCTTACATATAACCATCATGCCTTAATCCTAGACTACTACTCACCATTTTCGAATTATTGGCACTCACACCACACACAAATTTCAAAACCTTCAAGGAAGAGAGGAGGAGTTTCACACCATTTTCTCAACTCGGATCTCGCTTCGATTATTCAATACAGTAAGTGGGTTTTTGCTATCATTCCACTCGTTTTCAAACCTTATGTATACTTTAAATTCGATTGAACAACACTATGAAAAGTATGTTTTTAAATCAAACAAGTATGTGACATGATCATGAACGAATGACTTTGCGGAGCAAAGTGCTACGTGTGTATGGGACAGCACTTGATTCGGCGGGGCAAAGTGCTACATGATGTGGACGTGCCACATGCATGGGAGCCACCTCTTGATCCTTAAGAGCAAAGTGCTATGCACACGGGAGCCACCTCTTGAATCCAATAAGTCGCTATGTGGACATGTGTAAGATATATGTTATGTGTTTATATGCCAAGATCTATGCTTTTGTTAAAGAATTGTTTAAAATGATTTCTGCTTGTGTTTTTCCTGTTCAATCGGCCCCTACTTGCTGAGTATTTTTCCCAAACACTCACCCCCCTTACCTCCCCTCCCAGACAAAATTCGTGGAAGAAGATATCGAAGAAGAAGAACAAGAGCAATTCTGGGGATGGTGATCCACTAGGAGTCTCAAGAATATTTATTATTTATTTACGTTTCTGCACTTTGTTTTTAGAACGAGACATTTGGATCTCGTATTTGAAGTTATAATGACAATTTATTTGATTATGGAATAAAAGACTGGTTTTAGTATAGATCTGTACAAGAGGCTTGTTGTGTCCGAATATCATGTTTGGATCCGACGTCGGTGTCAGGCGCTCCGGTCTCGGGGCGTGACATTTTAGTGGTATCAGAGCAAAACCAGGTTCTATGATCCCGCTGGGAAAAGATTTTTGGTTGATATAAATCAACTGAATTATAAATCCCGGATCTAATAGACTACTGATTAAATCGAAAATCGGTTGGAATCCAAAAATCTGAAGATGAAATTTTTTTTTAAAAATAAAAAATAAAAAAAATCGGACCTTCGTCGCCAACACCGCCGCGTCGCCGCTGCCGTTCCTCGAAAATTCGACCCATCACCATGACCGCCTTTAGCAGATGAGAAAAAGCCCTCTCTCAATTGCATTAACCGTTCACTGATCGATGAACAATTGCAAATCAAAATCTCGAACTCAAGAACCCTAAATTTGTTTGAAAATTTAGCCATTGATTATCCCAACCATTCTAATATGATTTCCAAATTAAATCTGGGTTTCTGTTCCTTGAAATATTTAGATCCAAAGCCCTCTAACCAATCGGATTAACAAATAAGGAAAGTAAGTAATTTCGGATCTAAAATTTTAAAAATATGAACCCTAAAACGTAAAGTGCTAAAATTTCGACTATCAAATTACCCATGATTTTGAACACCAAATTCAAATCAAATCCGTGTGTATGATCGTATGTACATGATTAACAAAACCCCTCAATCATGATTAACTCACAATCAAAGGAAAGTGCTTAATTTTCGATCGAAATTTCGACCCTAATAAGGAACCCTAGCCGAAACTTTAAGCCTTAAATTCCCTCGAATCCGAACATCAAAATCGAATTAAATTCAAAGGATTACCATTCAGGGTATGAGTATAAAAGCCCTATATTACTAATGACTCCCAAACGAAGCAAGGGCATCAATTGAGGACCGAAAATTTAGACCCAAGAACCTTAAAATGTTGAAACATCCCAAATTCGTTTTTCCATCAATCCGAACATAGAATTTTAATTAGTTCCGGGTAAATGTTCCACATGACGTATATATCAAATGCCCTCTGGAAAAGTTAAAAAAACAACCAGGGAAGTCCTCCGTTTTTTAGCCTAAAATCACGCTCAAGAACCCTAATTTTTGCGAAAATTCAGCATCCGATTTGACAGACAATTCGAACACGAAATTCCAATTAACTTTGGTATGTCAATCGTAATTGTTCCCATAATAAAAGCCCCTTACTGAATTCGAATTATAAACGATGTAAGGCGATCAATTTCAAGGCGAAGTTCACGCCCTATAAACCCTAAATGACGAAAATTTCGACCAACGAATTCTCCATCAATTTCAAATTAATTTCGGGTTTTGACCATAATTTAATTCCTAACAAAAGCCCTCTATCGGATCTCTCTCCAAAATGAGAGAAGGTTGCCAAATTAGAACCGCAATTCACGCCCTATAAACCCTAAATGGAGAAAATTTCGACCAACGATTTCTCCAACAATCCGAACATCAATTTCAAATTAATTTCGTGTTTTTGACCGATATTTAATCCTTATAAAAACCCCCTATCAAATCGAAATCAAAGAATTAGTAAAATACTCAATTTCGAAACAAGAATTTCGAACCCCAAGAACCCTAATCCGAAAAGTCAACCTGTAATTTTTTCCCTCGAATCCGAACACCAAAATTCAATTAACTTAGGATTAGTACCCTATTTAGTATGGGTAACAAAAGCCCTAAACTAATTTCAAGTTTCAATCACCGATTACCGAACGTATTTCACGCCCAAATAAACCGAAAAAAAAATTTAAAATAAAATAAAATAAATAAATTTGAGACCAATTTTTTTTAATTATTCCATACCATCATTTAATATATCCACTCCCTTGAATTTAGGTAATGACGACCCGCACATCGACCAATTTGATCCATAATCTAGAATGTGAAGTAGAGGGACTCAAGCAAAACATAACTGAGCTCCTCGAGGTAAGGGACCATCTACACCAAGAAGTTCAACGGTTCTCCTATTACTACCACCACACTGACGAACAGCTCCGGGAAGCAAATGAAGAAATTGCTAGGCTCGATACACTACACAGGATCGCAAATGCAAGGCTTCAGCCGTCGAATCAACAGATAGAACAACTAAGAGCTCGAAATGAGACATTAGAGATTACTAACGAACACTTGACATAGACCAATAATGGAATGTTGTTCGCCCTAAACAACTTGCAAGAGATCAACGATAACCTTCAAGGAGAAGACGACCCCGAAGAGGAACCTATGGAAGAGGAAGAAAACCATGAAGAAGAGCCTGTGGAAGAGGGAGAAGACGGGGAAGAGTTAGGCGACGGAGAAGTGATAGACTAGCTCGTAGGACGAATTATGCTAAGATGTTTTAGAAGCACTTTAAATTTTAAACAAATTCGCTGGAAACCGTTTGACTCATTTGATTTAATTGTAAGCATCCCAATTATTAATAAAAATATTGATTTTGTTTCCATCTATAGCCTACTTCCAACATGACTTGCTTGTATATTTATCATATATACGTCTGCACACCAACCTTAGAATTATACAAATTGTAGGAAATGGCTGAACGACCTCCTCGTCAAAACCGCAACCCTCGCTATGTTTTTCCTCCCAACAATGACAATGTTAACGAGACAGACGGAAACCAGAACCCTCCACCATCACCTCCAAGGGTGGGTTTAAGCCGTGAGGATTTGATGGCAATCGCGACCATCGTGGCTACAACTCTCCAAGGATTTGTAAACCCAACTGCCAACCAGCCGCCACTACCACCGGTCCAGCAACCACAAGGGATCAAGTATCATTACGAGTCCCTTCGTAAAAATCGAGTACCGACTTACGATGAAAACCCGGACCCCAGAAGTAGCTCAAAACTGGTTAAAAGAAGTTGAAAATCATCATCGATTGCTTGAAGTACCTCTGGACATCAAGGTTGACGTCACAACACCTTTTCTCATGGACCAAGCTCGAAAATGGTGGGAAAGCATATCCCCATCGTTGGCGGAAGCAGGGCCGATCACTTGGCAAGGATTCCGCAGTGTATTCCTGAAGCAGTACTTTCCAGCTGCAGTTGAAATCCGAAAAGTTGAGTGATTTTGACAATCTGATGCAGACCCCGGGATGTCAGTAGTAGATTATTATTCGAGGTTCCATGCCCTTGGAACCTACGCCCCAACCATCATGGCAGATGAAAGCTTAAAACTACATCGTTTCAAAAAAGGGTTTGAATAGTCGAATCCAGTCAGCTCTGGCAATATTTGAAACCACGAACTTTGGAGACCTAATGGGGGCAGCCATTAGAGCTGAAGCTGATATCCAACGCCGAGAGGAAGAATTCAAACGCAAACGACCACCACCTCAACAACCCTCTGATAATGACCAAAGATTTAAGAGACCGAACCAGTACAGCAAGAGACCTCCTTTCGCACAGACTAATAAGGCCATCCCAAAATTCTCTTTATGCGATCTATCACATACTGGAGAGTGTCGTAGGGTGAGCGGAGCTTGTTTCTGATGCGGTAAATTTGGTCATAGAATCGCAGATTGTCCTGAGGATGATAAAAAGGGAATTAACACAAGCAATGGAGGTCCACCGATCAAGCCAAAAGAAAGCAAACCCAATTCCCGAGTCTATGTAATAACTCAGGAAGAAGCGGAGGATGCGAGTGACGTCGTGGCAGGTACCATTTTACTGAAGAAATTATATGCTTATGTATTGTTTGATTCTGGTGCCACACACTCGTTTTTTGTCAAAAAAGGTTTGCTAAGAAGTTAAAACTTAGGCCTGTATTACTTGATGAGCCATATAGAGTGGCGACCCCTGCCAACAAAACTCTAGAGACAAGTAAGATCCATCTAGACTGCAAGATTGGCATAAACAATACAACATTTAGCGCCGACCTAATTCAACTCAACATGGTAGAATTTGACGTCATTTTGGGTATGGATTGGTTAGCTAGACACCATGCAATAGTTGACTGTCACAACAAAGACGTCAAGCTAACGACTTCAGACAACGAAGAAGTCCTTTTCCATGGTAGAACTAAAGCTCAGAGGTCATTGTTATCTGCAGCTCAAACTTGGAGAGCCATGAAGGATGGCGAAGAATTGTATCTGGCCACGATAAGCGAGGTAAGGGAAGGAGCCGAACATAAACTAGAAGATATTCCAGTGGTACAAGACTTCCTAGACGTTTTTCCCTAAGAATTGCCAGGACTAGTGCCAGACCGAGAAATAGAGTTTGAAATCAACGTAATGTCAGGCATTGCACCAATCTCGAAGGCTCCTTATCGCATGGCCCTAGCTGAGTTGAAAGAACTTAAGGAGCAACTACAAGAACTTTTGGACAAGAAGCAAATTAGACCAAGTGCATCTCCATGGGGAGCCCTGTCCTATTTGTGAAGAAAAAAATACGGAAGCATGAGATTATGCATCGATTATAGGGAACTAAATAAGATCACCATCAAGAATCGGTACCATTTCCCAAGGATATATGACCTCTTCGACCAACTCAAACGAGCTAAGGTCTTTTCAAAGCTCGATCTGAGGTCGGGTTACCATCAGCTGAAAGTCAAGATGGAGGATATCCCAAAAACCGCTTTCAGGACGAGATATGGGCATTACGAGTTCACAGTAATGCCATTTGGACTGACAAATGCACCAGCCGCATTCATGGACTTGATGAACCGAATATTCAACAAAAAAGAGCACATTCGTCTTACCCTTCAAACCTTAAGAGATAAAGAATTATACGCCAAATTCAAAAAGTGTGAATTCTGGCTAGAATCGCATTCTTGGGCCACATCATATCAGCAAGAGGCGTGTCAGTGGATCCTAAAAAGGTGGAAGCATTGATGGATTGGCCAATACCAAAGACACGAAGATTCAAAGTTTCTTGGGATTAGCGGGATATTATCGAAAGTTCGTCGATGGATTTTCTTCAATAGCCATACCTCTCACCAAACTCACACAAAAGAACTCAAAATTCATTTGGAGTGAAGAATGTGAGGAAAGCTTCGAGACATTAAAGAAAAAGCTAGCATCCACACCTGTACTAGTTTTACCCACCGAGGACAAGGACTTTACGATCTACAGTGATGCATCAAAGGATGGCTTGGGGTGTGTACTCATGCAAGAAGGAAGAGTGATTGCATATGCTTCGAGGCAACTCAAACCATATGAAAAAAATTATCCTACGCATGACCTTGAGTTAGCAGCCGTAGTTTTTGCCTTGAAAATATGGAGGCATTACCTCTACGGTGCCAAGTGTGATATTTTCACGGACCATCAGAGTCTCAAGTATTTGTTCACCAAGAAGGAATTGAATATGAGGCAAAGACGATGGATAGAACTCTTGAAGGACTATGACCTTACGATAAGCTACCATCCAGGGAAAGCAAATAAGGTTGCAGACGCACTAAGTCAGAAGGGCGCAGGGAAGATGATTTTAGCGTCCCTTTCAGCTTATCCCTGCCTCCAAGAAACGATTAAGTTAGACCAGAGTCAGGATCTTAGACTGACTAAACTGAAAGAACAAGTTAAGGAAGGGAAATTACCCGATTTCACGACAGACAATGATGGAACTTTATGGATGAAAGGAAGGTTATATGTACCAAACGTGAAAGACCTTAGACGAGAAGTAATGGCTACAACACATAAATCAATGTTCTACATACATCCTGGAAGCACAAAGATGTACAAAGACCTTAAAGAAATTTCTGGTGGAATGGAATGAAGAAGGACGTCGCCGAATTCGTCGCCCGATGCTTAGTATGCCAACAAGTCAAAGCCGAGCACCAGCGACCTTGAGGACTACTTCAACCTCTTGAGATTCCCGAGTGGAAGTGGGAACACATCTCCATGTACTTCGTAGTGGGCTTACCAAAATCAAGACAAAGTCACGATGGAATATGGGTAATTGTAGATAGACTCACCAAAACCGCGCACTTCCTACCGGTCCGCATGAACTATAACCTCGACAAACTGGAAACCTTGTACATGGACCAAATTGTACGACTGCGTGGAGTTCCAGTGAGCATCTTATCAGACAGAGACCCCAGATTTGTATCCCGATTTTGGAAAAGTTTTCAACAAGCAATGGGAAGCAAAGTGACACTTAGCACAGCTTACCACCCGCAAACCGATGGGCAGACAGAAAGGACCATTCAAACTCTTGAGGACATGCTGAGAGCTTGCACCATGGATTTCAGCGCAAACTGGAGCGAACTATTACCTTTAGTCGAATTTGCATACAACAACAGTTATCATAGCAGCATAGGAATGTCGCCGTACGAAGCATTATATGGGTGCAAATGCCGATCGCCCCTATACTGAGATGATGTAGGAGAAAGGGCCGTCACCAGACCTGAATTAATACAAACCACCACTGACAAAATGATTATAATTAGAGAAAGGCTCAAGGCAGCCCAAGATCGACAAAAGAGTTGGGCCGACATGAAGAGAAGACCATTAGAATTCAACGTTGGCGAAAAAGTCTACTTGAAGGTTTCACCTATGAAAGGAGTCATCCGATGTGACAAGGCGGGAAAACTGAGACCGAGATATGTGGGACCCTTCGAAGTTCTTGAGAAAGTTGAAACATTGGCTTACCAAATAGCACTACCTCCAAGTCTATCCCGAATTCATAATGTCTTCCACGTGTCGCAACTAAGGAAGTACATTGCCGATCCCAGCCATATACTCGAAGCAGAACCCCTGGTGGATCAAGGGAGCATGGATGAGACTCTGAAGTACGAAGAAATTCCAATCCGGATCGTGGACACAGAAGATCAATACTGAGGCGAAGAACTATCCCTTACGTCAAGGTTCAATGGTCAAATCACACGGAAAGGGAAGCCACTTGGGAGCTACAAGAAAAGATGCGAGAGAAATACCCATACCTCTTTCTAAACCAAGTTTGTAAGGACCCTCGTGCCCTTATTTGCATTATTAGTGTATTAATCTAAGCATTTAGTGCACGTAATCATATATGTAGGGGAAAACCCACTTGTCATCATAGCAAATCATGCCAATAATAAAATTCTTTACATTATTCCATATAATGTCTAACTTCCCCTAACCACGTTCACATACACATCATGCACCATTATAATACACTAACATATTCTCAGTTCATTTAGCAATTCAATAAATAATTGCATGCGACTCATAAGTGAAGAGAGAAAGGCCCTTGCCTTTTTATACATACCATATACACATAAGAGTACTCACATGCGAGCATCAAATAGGTATGTGTGTATCAAATGTATAAAATACGGTGCTCAATACCGTCACTGGTACTTTGATCCCTGGAAGCACCTCCATTCCATAGCTCGAGCTCAACTCCAAAGCCATCGATGTACCTAATCACCTGCCCCAACAGAAACAGCTCACACACGGGGTGAGCATACCAATATCACCAATCCGATAATCACAATAATACAATTCATAATTTACAAAAATGTAAATGCTATGAAATATAAAATATGCTCCCTGGATGGTATCATCCCATCCGGGATTCCCTGTATTGTCCCTGTTCTCAAAACAACCAAAACCATCAAATTCCCAATAGTCAGTTACTCGTTACGTTGATTAACAAATCCGTATGCCACGTACCGATATCATAATCAATAATATCAAATCATTAACAATGATTACAGATATTCCGTATATCTCACTTATGGTTCCATAGTTCCATTTCATCGCTCGCTCTACAATAACGGCATTTTATTCTCACGCATGCTCAACAGCAGTGGCGTCATAACCGATGTTCGCTCAAAGGCGACACCATTCCAATCATTGCTCGCTCAAAAGCGGCACCATATAATTCCCAATGCATATATATCTATTTATAGCAATTACCCTAACCCATGCATTTCAATATCCGTTTATTGCTAATACCATATACCATGCATTTCCATGTATATTTATTGCAATATAGTGTACCATGCACTCAACAATTGCAATTACAAAAAGAGCTATGCTCGTACGTTATACGTACCTTATAATTCCTAAGTTCTAGTCCAACCTTGCCTGAGTCCCACGACCCGATGTGTTATGTGCTAAACACATAAATAACTCGCAATTAAACATAGGCATGCAATCACGTGCCCAAGCACGTTCACAACTTCCAAACCTATCGTCCATCCACGACGATTACCAAAATAAAAGCCCCCCGGCTAAGCATGCATAATACCCAAAATATACCAATTAATGAGTTTAAATGATAGCCAAAACTCAATCAAGAATTCCGTTTTATTAAACTTTGGCTCCAACCAATTCATTTTAAAAATATAGCATTCCCATTGGAATGTAGACATTGCCCCGGAAATCGGCTATTTAAACCCCAAGTCCAAAATTCCAAGTTTTAAAACAAAATGGAATAACACTATTCAGCAAGCCGCGATCGATCGCCATTTACGCGCGATCGATCGTCGTTCCTTACTGCCGGGCAGAACCACCTCGCGACCGATCGCCATGTCTTGGCGATCGATCGCCAAACACCTCGCGATCGATCGCCGAGACATCGATCGCGCACTGTTTATCTTCCACAAATTTCCAGCTGCTCGTCGCGATCGATCGGCACTCCTCGGCGATCGATCGCGACCTGCGGTTTTCCAAAAAACTCGAGCTTCCATGGTGTTTTTGACACCCAAACTCAAAACCAACACCCCTAACTTCCTCAACACCTCCAATACACCAATTAAACTCAATAAAAACACCAAAAACAACTTTTTAGATTTTTAACCAAAACCCCCAAATCTCAAATCCAACCCAAAACTTGACCAACAAGCACAATACCATAATCAAATCGAAGCTAAAGGTGGGGAAAAGAAGATTACCAGCTTTTCTTCAAGAAATCGGGCTCCCAAGACGAGCCTCCATCGATTTGTTTCCAAGAGAAAATGAGGGAAGGGTTTGGCGTGAGAGAGAGGCGTGAGGGAGAGGAGAGAGAGGAGAGATTCCGCATAACGACGGAATACCGAGTCCATTTGGTATATATAGCACTAAGGCTCCAAAATACCAATACCTCCACAACTACATCATGATTCATTAAAAATCATCTGTTTTCAATAATTATCTCTCCAACTCAAATTCCATTATCAACCCCAGTACAAAGTACTCCGGACCCCAGATTCCACCAAAAACCAAATTCCAAGGTTATCACCACGATGAGAATACAATCTCATTCCTTGGATCCAACGACTACAAAAACCGGATTTTAAATCCCCGGGAGTCCCAAAACCGCAATTAATTCATTATTGTCTCAATTAAAATCCATTAAGGATTATTACCACACCGGGATTAACACCAATAATCCCCGGGTATCACAAAGTTGATCCAAGTTTCGAGGATGAAACTTCCAATAAGGATGGAGGGATGTGAAGACCCCCCAAATTGTGCTCCACTTTATTATCCAAAAATAATACCCAATTAATATTTTTGTTTTAAATACCTAATAATGTCACCCAATTAATACCCTACCTTAAGTCACACGTTAATCCTTGCCGTTGAGGAACAAGAATCTTGGGACTTTCCACCCTAATCTCCCACCCTAGCTTACATATAACCATCATGCCTTAATCCTAGACTACTACTCACCATTTTTGAATTATTGGCACTCACACCACACACAAATTTTGAAACCTTCAAGGAAGAGATGAGGAGTTTCACACCATTTTCTCAACTCGGATCTCGCTTCGATTATTCAATACAGTAAGTGGGTTTTTGCTATCATTCCATTCGTTTTCAAACCTTATGTATACTTTAAATTCGATTGAACAACAATATGAAAAGTATGTTTTTAAATCAAACAAGTATGTGACATGATCATGAACGAAGACTCTGCGGAGCAAAATGCTACGTGTGTATGAGCCACCACTTGATTCGGCGGGGCAAAGTGCTACATGATGTGGACGTGCCACATGCATGTGAGCCACCTCTTGATCCTTAAGAGCAAAGTGCTATGCACACAGAAGCCACCACTTGAATCCAATAAGTCGATATGTGGATATGTGTAAGATATGTGTTATGTGTTTATATGCCAAGATCTATGATTTTGTTAAAGAATTGTTTAAAATGATTTATGATATGAAAATATATGTGTTTTTACTGTTCAATCGGCCCCTACTTGCTGGGTGTTTTTCCCAAACACTCACCCCCGTTACCTCCCTTCCCAGACAAAATCGAGGAAGAAGATATCGAAGAAGAAGAACAAGAGCAATTCTGGGGATGGTGATCCACTAGAAGTCTCAAGAAGATTTATTATTTATTTACGTTTCTGCACTTTGTTTTTAGAACGAGACATTTGGATCTTGTATTTGAAGTTGTAATGACAATTTATTTGATTATGGAATAAAAGACTGATTTTAGTATAGATCTGTACACGAGGCTTGTTGTGTCCGAATATCATGTTTGGATCTGACGCCGGTGTCACGCGCTCCGGTCTCGGGGCGTGACAGTTGATTTAGTGTCAACTTGTTCATCCAAGAATTGGAAGTTGGTGCAGTTAAGTTTGTTAAAGTGAACAACTAAAGTGGCGGTTGATAGCAGTTGAAGGTTCTATTACTGGTTCAAATCCAAGAAAGTTACCTACGATATTGGTAACCAAATATTTCCAATATATAAAGACGAAGGCTCAATTTTGAAGGCTTGAGGGGGTCATCTACAACAAAAGAAAGAGAGATACACAAGAGGGGAAAAATAGAGAGGCAAAAGAATCGAAGCCTGAGAGTTTTTTGAGAAGTGATTATTGAGTAAGTTCTAGGGAGATTCATTGTAATCCATATTAGTGAATCTCGAGTGAACTCTGGTTGTAATTGTTTTGTATCACTCGAAAGTGCTTCAACAAATGTTATCTCCAGTGAAGTAGGATATTCATATCCAACCACGTAAATGACGTGTTGTATTTCTTTCCGTTGTTATTCTTTACTCTGTTATTACTCTGTGTGCGTGAGTTTCAATCTGTTATGTTGTATCTTTTGCCTTATTACAATGTGAATCTTGAGTGTAAATTGATTAATCTTCATTCAAGCAAAGGGTTCAAATGTTAGTGGAAATCATCAAATTCATCTGTTGTGCATTGTGTCCAGAATCTTTGGGATGACATAATCATTCATATACAAAATTTATCGAATTTCCTAACAATGAAGAATATAGTTTTTAGGGTAATGTTAACATTTGACCCTGAATAATTTCGTAGTAGTACGTGAAATGGGCCGGGCTGGAATGTTGAGTTTAGCTCCTTGGACCAGTACATGATGGGCCTCTCGTGATTTACATTGGTATTTCAAATTTAAATGATAATATAATTGTTTTTTTATTGACACCCCCTCTATTTAATAATAAACATTTATTTCTGGATAAACGATAAATATAAACAAATCAAAACCACCAAGAAATCCTTCCTTTTATATATTTTACCTGTTTTTATTCATTGTTTGTATATTTATAAAAAAATCCTTTTTTATATTTATAAAAACCTTTTGAATATTTATCTTTACCAACACGTTACACCATTTTTATCGTATTTTATTTATTCGGCATTCATTCTTATTTTTCATTTTAAATATGTGAATATTAATTTTTATTTTCTAGTAGTCTACATTTTAATTATTCTTATATAAAAATAATTAATAAATTATAATTTACTTTACATAATTCATGAATGTGCAATGGCCCATATTTTTTTATTTTTTATTTAAAAATATTTTGGATATTTTTGTTTTAGTATTTATTAACATTTATTTTTTCATTTATTTTTTACGTATACTATATATCATTTTTTTAATTTATTATAGACACTTGCAAGTTATTTCCATCAACCTTTTTAAATTATTAAATTGTTTCTAAAACAGTTTTTAACTATCAAACAGATGTTTATTTATGTATTCCAAAACAAATTCATAAAAAAAAAAACAATTTATGCATTGAACAAAAACAAGAAAAAAATTGAAAAGATTAATCTTCGGAAACGGACTCATTATATATTAGGAAAATTATAATTTTGATTCTTTATATTTGTATGTGATTTAATTCTCTAATTGTAAAATAATTTAAGTCTAAATCCGCTATCTTCGTTATTTTAGTTTTATTATTTATAGTATGATGTTGACTTTGTTATTTTAGTTTTATTATTTACAGTATGATGCTAACATATCCGATATCATTTAAATATTTCCATGGAAAACTAGATAAAATTACAAAACAAATTTACAAAAATAAAATACACGTAGACTAATATTCAAGTTCAACAACATAACAAATCAACAAAATTGAGGAAATTGCATATTGGTGTTGTTTTCAAAAAATTAATTCAAATAAGTCTGGCAAAAAATAATGTACTTATGAGAGAATTATATTCACAGAAGTCCACTTTTGCGAAGGTTTTTTAGTTCCCAAAATACCCTTAAGTTATAAAAAACTCTAAACCTAATTTCAGATTAACTCTTTACGTCATCTATTTTCCCCCTCGGCACGTAAAATCTCCAATTTTCCGGTGACTCTCATATCATTATTTTCTTCATCATCTTGTCGCCTCATGTCGTCACCCCGACCTAAAATTATTTGCTAAAATGTTATGCACATAAAATATGTTTGAATCGAAGCATCTAAATTGTTCATAGCATTTGGAATCTTTTGGAATCGAAGAAGACCTCGGACTATGATAAGTGTGATTTCTACACTTAATTTGCTATGAGATTAGGTTCGTTTTTGGAGTGATTAGTGGACAATATTATACGTTTTGGTATATATTTGTATATTTAAGGAATCTAGGTCAAAGTGCATAAAAGTGGAAGAAATGAGCTAATAATGATGAAAAAGGACCAAACCGAGCAAACACGTTGAAGAAATGACGAAATCGCAAATTGTTGAATTTCAAGAGTGGCGACCGATCGCCAGTTCCTACCGATCGATCGCCACAATCCAGAAATATTTACCGATCGATCGCCATTTTGTACCGATCAATCGCCTCGAAACAGTATGCTCTAGCGATCGATAGCCAGTTTACCGATCGATCGCCGAACCCGAAAAAAATCGAGATTTTGTTTCCTTTTTGGTTATTGTGTGTCCAAAGGATTGAAAACTCTTCTACCACTATATATAGAATTGAATAGGACAAGAGTTGGGACTCTTGGCTCATGTTATACCATACAATATCAGCCTTCATCACTCTCCATCAACCAACCTTCATCCATACATCACACCATTGAAGAAGAAGACACATCGGAAGAGACGGGACGACGGAGCAACGCCAAGAGTCAAGCCTAGCGTTATTTAGTATTTCTAAACTTAGTTCTACTTTTATTCTTAGATTCTCAATAAACATGAATTTACATTGTTATTGATTATAATTGTTGGCTAGTTTTGTTATCAAGACTTAGGGGATCCCAAGTTTTGAACCCATAATTCAATTTAAGGTTTTGATTGATTCTCACGTATCTTTGTGCATAATTTATTGTGATTCATGCTTTTGAAGGATTAATCACATTTGAATGATAAATTATTACGATTGAATTGACCATAGGATATTGCAATACGATATAGTAATTTATGCCGTGGATTTCAGACTTAGATCGAGAGATGAAGTCATACATGTGTGATAGCTATATAGATCTAGTAATCGAAAGCTAGAAGTTTTCACAATTGGTCATTCAATATTTAGTTGTTAAATAAGTACACGAGAGTAACTTACTGCAATTTGATATTAGGTTTAATATATCTTGTGAGAGTATATTAGATAAATTCGAAGAACTCATCACGTTACAACGTTTGAATTAGATTCTTAACTAATAGGCGAATTATGGGGGATTACATTGGTGAACCGAAGTCTTGATAATTGTCTCTACTGATTTATCTTCTCTTTATTACTTGTTGGGTTGAATTTTGAGTTATTACTCAAATTAGTATAATAATCATCACTAATTTTCGTAGGCTAAATATAGTTAAACTAATTGAGTTTGGTACTTATTTTCTAGTCCCTGTGGGTTCGACAAGCTTTTCTTAAAATCTAAAATACTAAAATTTGACACTGTGCACTTGCGGTATAATCGCTACACTGATAATTTTCTGTTTAAATAAATAGCGATCAAGTTTTTGGCGTTGTTGCCGGAGACTAGTTTAAAGTAATATCAGACGATGTTAGTTTACTGTAGTTTAGCCAAATTTTTTTTAAAAAATTTGGTTTTTTCGATTTTTTTTCTTCTCTACTACTCAACTACTGCCATTCTTTTGGTTGGATTGTTGCAGGTTATTACTCTCTAGTGCATGCTAAGGAGTGAACGACCGACACTCGAGCCTTTTGACCATGAATTGAAAGAACTCTTCTTAGGAGACTAAGAGAAGTTCGAGCAATGGCGGAAAACCATGAAGGATGAGGTGTAAGAGATGAATGACGGAATGAAGAGGTGCTTAATAGACGATCACTCATGGACTATGCACATCCTTCATTCCATGGATCACTGTCAAGTATCACTAGATCGAGCATCCAGGATAACAATTTCGAGATCAAGCATGCTATCATACAGATGATCCAACACTCGGTCCAGTTTTTGGGAGCGGCTACTGATAATCCCAATGCCCACATCTCCAACTTCTTGGAGATTTGTGATATCTTCAAGCATAATGGCGTTACTGACGACGCCATCAAGTTACGCTTATTCCCCTTCTTTTTACGTGATAAAGCTAAATCTTTGTTGCAATATTTGACTGCAGGTTCTATCACTACGTGGGATGGGATGGGATGGTACAAGCTTTTATAACAAAATACTTCCCACCATCCAAGACGGTTAGGATGCGCAATGAAATCACAACTTTTGCCCAACAAGACCCAGAGACATTGTACGAGGCTTGGGAGCGTTTTAAGGATTTACTGCGGAGATGCCCACATCATGGTCTCCCTATCTGGCTGCAGGTATGATCGCTATTATTTTAAACAATATTTTTCAGTGTAGCTATTGTATACCGCAAGTGCACGATGTCAAGTTTTAGTATAATGAAATTAGAAGTACGAGTGTCGAACCTACGAGGACTAGTAAATAAGTACCACGTTCGATTAGATTAACTATATTTAACCTACGATTATGGACTGATTAACAAATTAAATTGACTCAAACAAAGAAATCAACCTAAACAGCAGCGGTGGATTATTGAAGAAATATGATCAAATAATTATCAAGACGTCGGTTCACCCATGTAATCCCCCAAAAGTTGTCTATTAATTAAGATTCAAAATTCTATATTCTAGGGTGACGAGTTTTCTTATTTCATTCGTTATACCTTGGTCCGGCTATAACAAGTCTAGCATTAATCTACAATAAATCACTCACGGGTCCTTATTGAACGATCAATACCAAAAAACGCTTTGTGAAAACTACTAGCCTTCGATTTTGATAAATCTATTGCTATCACACGCGTGCTAGATTTTACTTGGTCCGTCTCAACTTAAAACCCACGGCCTAATTTACTACGTCGTATAGGAGATATCGTAATCTCCTATGGTCAATTCAATCACTATTACCAAAATCATGCAAAAGGTAGCTAATCTTTTACAAGCTTTAAAAACATAAATTATGCACAAAGATTCATGGAAATCGAATCAAAATCGATAATTAATTCAAGGGTTCAAACATGGGATCCCCTGTGTCTTGATAAAGGAAATTAGCCAACAACCATATTCAAATTATAATGCAAAAATATGTCTTTAAACAAATTCAACATCAAAATCTAAAATTTAAAATAACTAAGTTCAGAAATACTAAGATAACGAGGATGTCACTCTGTGCGTCGCTCCGTTCTTCCGTTCCTTGCGTTGCTCTTGCTCTTTAATGAATTGTGCTGTGTTTAGTTGTGAATGGAGTGATAAAGGAAAGTGATGGTGGCTGAGTTTTTAGAGTAAATTATGAGCCAAGAGTCCCCCAAAAAGTTTGAAAATCTTCTATAAATAATGTTGGATGAGTCTTAAATTCTTTGGACACAAAATAGCTTGATAAGGAACACAATCTCGATTTTTTCGGGTTTGGCGATCGATCTTCGTCAGTTGCCGGTCGATCGGCAAAACATTGTGGACAAAAATAACCAAAATTTATATATCCGCGATCGATCTTCGTAAGTTGCCGATCGATCGCGGAAATCTTCTGGATGGTGGTGATCGATCTTCGTAAGTTTCCGATCGATCGCGGATCTCGAAATCTCCAATTTTGCGATACGGTCCCTCCTTTTCCATATTTAGCTCGGTTTTGTCCTTTTTCATCATTTATAGCTTATTTACTCCACTATTATGCAATTGGACCTAGATTCTTGAAATATACAAATATATACCAAAACGCGTAATATTTTCTAGGAATCACTACAAAAGCATCCTTAATCATATATCAAATTAAGTGTAAAAATCACACTTATCAACTCCCCCAAACTTAAACTTTTATCTTCTCGAGCAAGAAATAAAGTCAAAAAGTCGAGTTCAATATTGTAGATTCAAATAAACCAATTCGCAGTCAATCATGTAGCTCAGATATCTCACTTACAGACGAACAAAAACAACTCAGAAAGTTTAACAAGCTGTATTTTCTCCTAGATCAGGCAACATGTCTCCAAATCAGAACGTGCGTGTGTGCTATTGTCACCTTCGAGTTCCATGCAAATTTCATAGATCAAATCATGCTAGTCAATGAAAAGTAAGATTATCGTTGAGCATTCCATAGACCTATTTTCAATCAACTTCTCCACTAATGTAGTCACTCCCTAGACTTGGATCAATAGGTCTTTTTAAGCTTGTAACGTCAGGCCTAGGTGTTTGGCTTCAAAGAAAGGATATGATAGCACAAAGAAGAGAGTATAAGCATGTAATGTTCATATTGTTAGCACAAAATTGAGCTTCTCTTCTTTTTCTTTTAGCTTTGGCCACTTTGGGTCTTATTTGGATTTTTTTTTTCTCAAGGCTTTTTTATTCTTTTCTTTTCTCATTCATAATCCTTTTTACAATAAGCTCATCAAAATATAGCAATTTATGTGCATCTAATGAGATTCATTATACTCCCTTTAGGTAAGGATAAAATTTTTCAGTTTAAGCTCAAATAAGTAGGTGCAATGAGTTGCCAAAAAAATTGTTGAATGGGAGCATTAGTATGTAAAACATACTCCATTCTTTTTCATTAGGCTCAAATAGTGGAAACTAGGGATTGGTATGTAAAACATAACTATAAAATTTCGCCTCAAAGTTTCATCATCAAATAGGTTCTAAGGTATTCTAAGATGCTCAAAATCAAAACAATTTATCAAGTTCACAAAGATTTTCACTACCCCAAAAGAAATTCACTAGATTATGACTCAAATGTGCTTAATAAATTCCTCATCTTCGACATGCTACTCAAAACAAGATATTCACAAACAGTCTTACAATCATCAAAACTCAAGTTGACATGCATAGTGAGATTAATATCATCATGGAATAGAGACCACTACTATGATTTATTCTTATCTTACTAATTGAACTCATTTCAATAAAAAAAATTTTTGTTGGTGGTCAAAAAACGATCAATTTCCAAATAAGAAGCATGACACAATAATGTAATGCACTCCCCCAAACTTAATTTATGCATTGTCCTCAATGTACTAGGCATAGAAAATGAGACAAAGCATTTATCTTTGACAACGACCGTTAGTGATCATTGTCCAATTCCTCATCAGCTCATGGGGCAAAGTAATGGAACCTAACACAGCACGCATGGAGTCTCACCAAAAATCAAAAACAAAACAAAAGCAAACCAAAACAAACCTAAGAAAAAGTTCTTGATTTATAGTCTCAAGCTGGACTTTTTACTACATCTCCTCAAAGGTTGGAATCGTTTGTGGAGCACGAATCTCCGTAATCAATTGGGTAATGCCTCAACCTCTCGTCATTAACAACATAAGTGCCTAGAATAGGATTACTTACCTTAATGGCTCCATGCGGGTATATGTTGGTAACAGTGAATGGTCCAACCCATGAAGCCTTTTGCTTGCTTTGGAAAATGCGAGGTGGTGGCGCTTTATGCAGTTGAACTATCTCTCCCTTCATAAACGTCCTTTTATCTTTTTGCTTCTTCGCCTTCCTTGGCTTCACCCTTTCATGGCTCTTTCCTTCTTCAGTCTCTAGTTCGGGCTTCACCTTCACCTCATCAGTACCTTGTACCACATCATCAGGCAAAATATTAATTTTATCAATAATAAAACATGTGTGCGTGTTGTGTGCTTGTGGTGAAGTTTGAAACATGGTGAAGGTGACATGATCCTCTCCTACACGGAGGATCAACTTCCTTTCTTCAACATCGATAATAGCTCTTCCGGTAGCTAGGAATGGGAGCCCCAGGATCAATGACATGCTCGCATCCTCCTCCATATCCAACACAAGGAAATCCACTGGGAAAGTGAATTGATCTATCTTGACTGGCACATTTTCGACCATTCCTACTGGATAGGTGATAGACTTGTCCGCCATTTGCAACACCACCATTGTGGTCTTCGGCTCTCCCAGTCCAAGTCGCCTAAAAACAGAAAACGGAATTAAGTTCACACTAGCACCCAAATCACATAATGATTTAATGGAAGAAATAGGCCCAATTGTGCAAGGAATAGAAAAACTCCCTGGATCCTTCAACTTCGTGGCCGACTTCTTTTGCATAATGGCACTACATTCCTCGGTCAATAAGATAGTTTCATGCTCTCCCAATTTCTGCTTCTTAGATAACATTTTCTTTAAGGATTTAGCATAATTTGGCATTTATTGTAATGCATCAATAAATGGTATGTCTATATGCAAATTCTTAAACATGTCTAAAAATTTGGCAAAGTTTGAATCAAATTTTGCCCTATTGACTGCTGCAGGAAATGGGAGAGGAATATGTATCTTTTCTAGTGGTGTGCTAGGTGTAGTAGACTTACCCTTGGCGCGTGATTGCTCATTCCTCCCTTGCTTGATTTCTAGCTTTTTAGTCTCCTTCTCTTTGCCAAGTTCCTTTCCACTTCTTAGGGTCACGGCATTGGCTTGCTCCCTTGGATTCTTCTATGTGTCAGAGTTCCTTGTGCTCTCCCAGTCAAGATAGTTGCCAATTGCCCTACTTGAATCTCCAAGTTTTTGATAGATGAGTCTTGCTTATTCATCCTTGTTTCAGTTGAAGATATGAACTTGGTCAATAGCTCCTCCATGCTCTGCTGTGGTGGATAACCTGGTGGTGGTTGTGGTTGATACATCAACCCCATATTGTATGCATTTGGGTAGGGGTTGTTTTGTGGCTGGTTTCCTACATAATTCACAGCTTCATTAGTCTGAACGCATTCAACGCTCGGATGATTGCCTCCGCAGAGGTCACAAGTAATCCCTTGAGCTTTCATCCCTGTCATGCTCATGCTATCTATCCTCTTGTTCAATGCCTCAATTTGAGCGGCCAAAGCAGTAACTTCACTAACTTGATGAACTCCAGCTTGCTTCTTTGGCACGTTCCTCTCGGACTGCCATTGACAGCTATTAGCAGCCATCTCCTCCAACAGTGTATAGGCCTCCTCCGGCGTCTTTCTCATCACAGTACCTCCTGATGCTGCATCAATCATAGAACGGTTATTAGAAGAAAAAAATCGTTATAGAAAGTTTGTACATGCAGCCAGATGGGAAGGCCATGGTCTGGGCATCTCCTCATTAAGTCCTTGAAGCGCTCCCATGCTTCATACAGTGTTTCAGGATCAAATTGCACAAATGTAGTGACATCATTTCGCATCTTAGCAGTCTTTGATGGTGGGAAGTATTTTGAAAAGAAAGCTTGCACCATCCCATCCCAAGTGGAAATTGATCCTGTAGACAAAGAATGCAACCAAGATTTAGCTTTATTATTTAGAGAGAAGGAACTATCATAACCTGATGGCATCGTCAGTGACTCCATTATGCTTGAAGGTGTCGCAAATTTCCAAGAAATTCGCTATGTGAGTGTTGGGATCATCAGTGGTCGCTCCCCCAAACTGCACCGAGTGCTGGATCATTTGTATGATTGCAGGCTTGATTTCAAAGTTGTTCGCCTGTATGCTTGGTCTAGTGATACTAGACAATGACCCATGGAACGAGGGACGAATAATCCATGAGGGATCTTCTATTAGGCACCTCTTCGTTCCATCTTTCATCTCTTCCACTTCCTCCTTCATTGTTTTCAGCCATTGTTCGAACTTCTCTTATTCTTCTAAGAAATGTTCTTTCAATTTCGGGGTCAAAAGTCTCAAGTGCCGGTTGTTCACTCCTTAGCATGCACTAGGGAGTATAACCTACAAAATCCAACCAAAGAGAAGGCAATAGTAGAATAGTAGATATGAAAAGAAAGGAAAAAAAATCGAAGACAAAGAAAATGGCTAAACTACAGTCAACTAATCTCCTATGATATTACTTAAACTAGTCCCCAGCAACGGCGCCAAAAACTTGATCGCTATTATTTTAAACAGTATTTTTCAGTGTAGCGATTGTGTACTGCAAGTGCACGGTGTCAAGTTGTAGTATAATGAAATTAGAAGTACGAGTATCGAACCCACGAGGACTAGTAAATAAGTACCACGTTCGATTAGATTAACTATAATTAACCTACGATAATGGAATAATTAACAAGTTAAATTGACTCAAACACAGAAATCAACCTAAACAACAGCGATGGATTATTGAAGAAATATGATCAAATAATTATCAAGACATCGGTTCACTCATGTAATCCCCCATAAGTTGTCTATTAATTAAGATTCATAATTCTATGTTCTAGGGTGACGAGTTTTCCTATTTCATTCGTTATACCTTGGTCCGGCAATAACAAGTCTAGCATTAATCTACAATAAATCACTCACGTGTCCTTATTGAACGATCAATACCAAAAAACGCTTTGTGAAAACTACTAGCCTTCGATTTTGGTAAATCTATTGCTATCACACGTGTGCTAGATTTTACTTGGTCCGTCTCAACCTAAAACCGACGGCCTAATTTACTGCGTCGTATCGTAATCTCCTATGGTCAATTCAATCACGATTACCAAAATCATGCAAAAGGTAGCTAATCTTTTACAAGCTTTAAAAACATAAATTATGCACAAAGATCGTGGAAATCGAATCAAAATCGATAATTAACTCAAGGGTTCAAACATGGGATCCCCTATGTCTTGATAAACAAAATTAGCCAACAACCATAGTCAAATTATAATGCAAAAATATGTCTTTAAACAAATTCAGCATCAAAATCTGAAACTTAAAATAACTAAGTTCAGAAATACTAAGATAACGAGGATGTCACTCCGTCCGTCGCTCCGTTCTTCCGTTCCTTGCGTTGCTCTTGCTCTTTAATGAATTGTGGTGTGTTTTGTTGTGGATGGAGTGATGAAGGAAAATGATGGTGGCTGAGTTTTTAGGGTAAATTATGAGCCAAGAGTTCCCCAAAACGTCTGAAAATCTTCTATAAATAGTGTTGGAGGATTCTTAAATTCTTTGGACACAAAATAGCTTGATAAGGAACAAAATCTCGATTTTTTCGGGTTTGGCGATCGATCTTCGTCAGTTGCCGATCGATCGGCAAAACATTCTGGACAAAATAACCAAAATTTATATATCCGTGATCAATCTTCGTAAGTTGCCGATCGATCGTAGAAATCTCCTGGATGGTGGCGATCGATCTTCGAAGTTGCCGATCGATCGCGGATCTCAAAATCTCCAATTTTGCGATATGGTCCATCCTTTTCCATATTTAGCTCGGTTTGGTCATTTTTAATCATTTATAGCTTATTTACTCCACTCTTATGCAATTGGACCTAGATTCCTGAAATATACAAATATATACCAAAACGCGTAATATATTCCAGGAATCACTACAAAAGCACCCTTATCAAATTAAGTGTAAAAATCACACTTATCAATGTACAAACTTTTTATAACGGTTTATTTTCTGATAACCGTTCTATGATTAATGCAGCCTCAGGAGGTATTGTTATGAGGAAGAGGCACGATGAGGCTTATACGCTGCTGGAGGAGATGGCTGCTAATAGCTATCAATGGTAGTCCGAAAGGAACGTGCCGAAGAAGAAAGTGGACTACATCAAGTGAGTGAAGTCAATGCCCTAGCTGCCCAGTTGGAAGGACTGAACAAGAAGATTGACAGCTTGAGCATGCATGCAATGCAAGTTCAAGCCGTTACATGCAAGCTGTGCCAAGGCGGACACCCAAGCACTGAATGTCAAGCAGGTAATAGTTTTGTTAAATCTATTGAGAGTGCTAACTTTGTAGGGAACCGACCACTACCGAACTACCCCTACCCAAATACATACAATATGGGGCCGAGGAACTATCCTCAACCACCACCAGGGTATGCACCAAAGCCAAGCATGGAGGAGCTACTAACCAAGTTCATGTCATCAACTGAAATAACGATGAACAATCACGATGCATCGATAAAGAACTTGGAAGTTCAAGTGGAACAGTTAGCAACAATCCTAGCCGTACGAACACAAGGATCACTACCTACTGACACAGAAAAGAACCCTAGGGAGTAAGTCCATGCCATCACATTGAGGAGCGGAAAGGAGGTCGCTGAGAAGAAGGATGCACATGTGGGGCATAAGGGCGAGGCGGACATCAAGCAAGAAGAGGATCAAACACGCAACAAAGGTAAATATACCAAGACCACTACACCCATCACACCTGCCAAGGTAGTCCCATTCCCTTTCCCCGTTGCATATAAGATAGCAAAATTAGATGCTAAATTTGCTAAGTTTCTAGATTTGATTAAGAATCTCCACATTGATATGCATTTCATTGATGCTATCCGGCAAATGCCAAACTATGCTAAGCTTTTGAAGGAGATACTGTCAAAAAAACGGAAATTGGGAGAGCATGAGACGATAAACTTAACTAAGGAGTGTTCTGCTATCATTCAAAATGATTCACCTCCAAAGTTAAGGACCAGGGAGTTTCACTATACCTTGCAAAATCAACTCTATGTCATTTAAGAAATCTTTATGTGATTTGGGTGCAAGTGTTAATTTAATGCCTCTGTCTACAGGAAGCTGGGCTTACGAGAGCTAAAACCGATCAATGTGTCACTACAGATAGCGGACAAGTCCATCAAGTACCCTCAAGGGATAGTTGAGGATGTACCACTCAAAGGTTACAAATTCAATATTCTGGTGGATTTTATAGTGTTGGACATAAAGGAAATGTGGACATGCCATTGATTCTCGGAAGACCAACCTAGCAACTGGAAGGGCATTAATCGATGTCCAAGAAGGGAAGTTGATCCCCCAAGTAGAAGGGATCAAGTTCTTTTTTATATGTTCAAAGATTTGAACACTACACACACTGAGTATCGATGTTGTAATATCAATGTCATTAATCCATTGTCTGTTAATGTGACGCGGGGTATCGAGGAAAGAGAAGAAAGTGGTGGTCATATCGAATGACCATCAAAAAGGAGGAAAAATCGGCGAGGGAGACTTGGTTCTAATGAATAGAGCTCAAATGTGACTATTTCCATGAAAGTCGGACTCACTATGGGCTGGACCTTTCAAAGTTGTCGATGTTCTACCATGCGACACTATCAATTTGAGAGATTACCAAGGGGCGTTGTTCACGGTGAAAGAGAAGTGGTTACGACACTACCACAAGGATGACAAAATATCATCCCCCACTGCTCCTTGCGGCACTTGAGCGTACATGGTAAAAAGTCCATCTTGGGACTATAAATCAAGAACTTTTTCTTATCTCTTAGCTTTGTTTTTGGTTTGCTTTGGTTTGTTTTTTTTTTTTTTTTTTTTGACTTTGGTGAGAGACTCCATGCGTGCTGTGATATGTTCCAACAATATGCCTTACGAGCTGACGAAGAATTGGGCGACAATAACTGACGGTAATCGTCAAAGGTAACTGCTTTGTCTTATTTCCCATGCTTATTACATTGAGGACAATGCATAAATAAAGTTTGGGGTAGTGCAGTAATGTGTCATGCTTTTTCTTTGAAATTGTATCGTTCTTTGAGCACCAACAAAAAAAATTTTTGAAAATGAGTTCAATTAGTTAGAAAAGAATGAATCATAGTAGTGGTCTCTATTCCATGATGATATTAATCTCACTATGCATGTCGACTTGAGTTTTGATGATTGTAAGACTTGTTTGTGAATATCTTGTTTTGAGTTAGCATGTCAAGGATGAGGAATATTTTGAGCACATTTGAGTCATAATCTTGAGGCGAAATTTAATAGTTATGAACTTGACACGGAAATGATCTAGGCGATTTTTGAACCGTTTGAGCCTTTCAAGCTTACCATGTACACATTAATCCCTAGTATTCAATTTTGAGCCTAATTGAAAAGGAATGGTATATGCATTGCATACTATTAGCCCCAATAAATATTTTTTTGGCAACTCATTATACCCAAGTATTTTGAGCCTAAATTGAATATTTATCCTTACCCTAAGGGAGTATAATGAATCTCATTAGATGCACATGAATTGCTATATTTTGATGAGCTTATTGTAGAAAAGTTTGATGAATGAGAAAAGAAAACAATAGAAAGAACCTTGAGAAAAAAGTATCTAAGACCCAAAATGGCCAAGACTAGAAAAGAAAAAGAAGGCAAGCTCATATTTGTGCTAAATTATAACATTACATGATTATACTCTATTCTTTGTGGTATCCTATCTTTTCTGTGAAGCCAACACATAGGCCTAAATTTTCAAGCTTAAAAAGACTTTTTGATCCAAGTCTAAGGAGTGACTAGAAGTGTTTGAAAATATGACTATGGGGTGCGCGAAGATAATCTAACTTTCATTACATAACATGATTTGATCTATGAAAATTGCATGAAACTTGAAAATGATAATAGCACACAAGCACGTTCTGATTTGGAGACATGTTGTTTGATCTAGGAGAAAACACGATTTGTTAAACTTCTGATTGACTCTTGTTTGTCTGAAAGTGAGATGTCTGAGCTATGTGATTGACTGCGAATTGGTTCATTTGAATCTTCAATATTGAACTCTACTTTTGATCTTATTTCTTGCTCGAGACGATCAAGTATAAGGTTGTGGGAGTTGATAAGTGTGATTTTTACACTTAATTTGCTGTGAGATTAGTGACGTTTTTATAGTGATTCCTAGACAATATTATGCGTTTTGGTATATATTTGTATATTTCAGGAATCTAGGTCAAAGAGCATAAAAGTGAAAGAAATGAGCTAATAATGATGAAAAACGACCAAACCGAGCAAACACGTTGAAGAAAAGGACGAAATCACAAATTATTGAATTTCAAGAGTGGCGATCGATTGCCAGTTTTTACCGATCGATCGCCTCGAAACAGTATGGTAGCGATTGATCGCCTCAAAACAGTATACTCTAGCGATCGATCGCCAGAGTTTACCGATCAATCGCCGAACCCAAAAAAAATCGATATTTTGTTTCCTTTTCAGTTATTTTGTGTCCAAAGGATTGAAAACTCTTCTACCACTATATATGGAATTGAATGGGACAAAAATTGGAAGTCTTGGCTCATATTCTACCCTACAATATCGGCATCCATCACTCTCCATCAACCAACCTTCATCCATACATCACACCATTGAAGAAAAAGACACATCTGAAGATTAGGGACGACGGAGCAACGCAAGGAGTCAACGCCTAGCGTTATTTAGTATTCTAAACTTAGATCTACTTTTAGCTCAGATTCTCAATGTTTAATTTGTTTAAAAACATGATTTTACATTGTTATTTGATTATGATTGTTGGCTAGTTTTGTTGTCAAGACTTAGGGGATCCCATGTTTTGAACTCATAATTCAATTTAAGGTTTTTGATTGATTCTCACATATCTTTGTGCATAATTTATTGTGATTCATGCTTCTGAAGGATTAATCACCTTTGAATGATAATTTATTGCAATTGAATTGAACATAGGATATTGCAATACGATATAGTAATTTATGCCGTGGATTTCAGACTGAGACCGGGAGTTGAAGTCAAATACATGTGTGATAGCTATAGATATCTAGTAATCGAAAACTAGAAGTTTTCACAAAGGTTCATTCAATATTGTCTTGTTAAATAAGTACACAAGAGTGACTTACTGCAATTTGATATTAGGTTTAATATATCTTGAGAGAGTATATTAGATAAATTTGGAGAAATCGTCACCGTAGAACGTTTGAATTCGATCCTTAACTAATAGGCGAATTATGGGGGATTACATGGGTGAACCGACGTCTTGATAATTGTCTTTACTAATTTATCTTCTCTTTATTACTTGTTGGGTTGAATTTTGAGTTATTAATCAAATTAGTATAATAATCATCACTAACTTTCGTATACTAAATATAGTTAAACCAGTTTGGTACTTATTTTCTAGTTCCTGTGCGTTCGACAACTTTTCTTAAAATCTACTATACTAAAACTTGACATAGTGCACTTGTAGTATAATCGCTACACTGATAATTTTCTGTTTAAATAAATAGCGATCATACTACTCTGCACATATAATTTTTGGATATACCCTGCACATTCCATCGTGTGTGTGTGTATACTGTGTATGTATGTGAACTATAAATTTGAATATCGATGCTAAATTATAGATAGCGAAAATCTGTTGGTATGCTTTTTTAAAAAAAAAATCTATAATCGCTTTGACTGATGCATATTGGATGAAGAAGGTGTGCATTAGTGTCCGTGCTTGTTTGCTCATTTCCAAAATTTACAGCCTGATAGCAAGATATTGTAATGAAGAAGATGACCCAGAGGAAAAGTAATTGGTGCATGAAAAAGAAATTATAAAAAGTAATTGGTGCACGAAAGTAATAAAAAGTAACTGGTGCCCGAAAGTATAACCTTGGTGCACGAAAATCATAAAAAGTAACTGATGCACGAAAACGATAAAAAGTAACTGGTACACGAAAACTGGTGCAGTAAAATATAACCTTGCTAAAGCACGAAAATCATAAAAAGTAATTGGTGCACGAAAATGGTAAAAAGTAACTGGTGCACAAAAATTATAAAAAGTAACTGGTGCACGAAAAATATAACATTGGTGTACGAAAATATAACACCGATGCACGAAAATACAACACTGGTGCACGAACTTTGTGTTAATTAACTGATGCACAAAATTTGCAAAAAAAACAAACTAGTGCACGAAACAAAATAACTGGTGCACGAAATTAAATGGTTCGTGCATCACTTCGTGCATCACCCACTTGCGATTATGGTTCGTGCATCACATGTTTTTTCTATGTTTCGTGCATCAGCGACTGATTTTAATTTTTGTGCATCAATTACTGATTTTCAATTTTCGTGCATAAGTTACTGATTTTAATTTTCGTGCATTAGTTACTGATTTTCATTTTTCATGCATCAGTTACTGATTTTCAATCTTTCGTGCACCAGTTACTTTTTATAATTTTCGTGCACCAGTTATTTTTTATAATTTTCGTGCACCGGTTACTTTTTCTCTGAGTCATCTTCTTATTTGCAAGTTTCAGGCTGTAAACTCTGAAAATGAGCAAAGAAGCACGTACAACAATGAATCATAACTAAAAAATCTCAAAAGGCAACACGCGATATATATATACAGTTACACACATACACACACAAAGAAACACACACACACATACCATAATTGGAAAAAAATCTGAAATGAAGTGGTGGAACGGAAAATAGAATAGATGAAGAGAAAAACCAACTGTAAGAAATCGTAACTAGCGAGAGAGATTTATGAGGAGATTTGAATCGCAGTAGTGAAAGGAAGAGCTCGAACGAAGTGCTGAAGGGAAGAGATTGAAAATTTCTGAGATTGCCGTCTTTTCTTATTAATGACACCTTTGTCATTTTAACCTAAAGCGGACTTAATGATTGCAAGTTTTTTTCCTGGACTATGATGGATAGAGTTTTATCGTTGGGTACCAGCCTGAACTTTCCCCAACAAAATTTGACTGCTCAACGATTTCTATGGGTCCAATAAGCCGATTAAGAGGAAGACTTTGTTCGGTTCGGCCCACAGCCCAATATCAAAATTGAATTTCTTATTACATATCATTTCACACAAAGAAATATGGACAAATGATTTTATACAAAGTTTAACAACTTAAAATTCATCCATAAGACATGATCCACAATAAATTTCAAGTTAAAATTCATATAAATCATTAAAAAATATCAGTCACGTTAGATATTAAATGATGATAAATTCTTGTCATAATTTCAAGATTCAATATTACATCAACACATCCCCCTCAGCTTCTCAATTCTTCTACGTGCACAAATTTTTTCAAGTCATATGATGATGATAATTCCCAAAATGGTGGTAGTGATCATACGGGTGCATCGAACCGCTCGTCTCCCCGACGTCGTTCTCATGCTTATCTTCCTCTTCAAACTCTTCCTTCTCCACCTTTTCAACCACCATAAGTTCCATAGGCCCACTCGTCGACAAATAGTGAGTATGATCAGCTTCAACACATGGAGACGGCGACACAGGCACGACCGAAGGTAGTTTCGAAAGTAGGGCTTCTAGACTGCTCATCGAGGGTGTTATTTTCATCGGTTGATGAGCAAAATGGTCATGAAACTCATTTGGTTGGATCAAATTGTTTTGGAAATGCCAGGCTTGAATATCCTGTGGCTCACCGTATGCATCAACCTTGAAAGGGTATGCTGATGACGATGGATGTGGCAATAGGACTCCGGGGATGCTTTCGATGTAGCTGAATTTCTTTCTCAATAGCACAATATAGTTCAAGTCTTCGACTACCTTTGGATGCATATAACATATGCTTAATACAATAAACGAGCTATTAACAATTTACCCCGTTTGATATCCATAATAGACATATTATCCTCATTTGGTTTGTAAATATATATTTTACCCATAGACCTCTCTGGTTTTCAAAATAAGGTTTGCAAAATATAGCATACACGGGGTGGTTGTTTTACATATATTCACAAACTACATGGGTAAACTGTTTGTTTTAAAAATCATAATGGATTCAGTGCCAATAACCCATACAATAAACTAAAGCTTTTTTATGTCTGGAAGTACTAACCAACAAAAGACTAGAATCTTTGAGTAGGAGTACTCAAATGTCACGGTTCGAGTCCAGGCCAACGAAGCGTGACCGAATAACTACTCCATGTCCATATCATTTTACCAAAATCATTAAATGGAATGTCCATAGAAGTCAATTATAACATCGCAGACTGAAAAGGGACTGGGTATTACATGAAATCTTTGAAGTTAAATAAAAATTTACTTCATGATGATTTACGTATCTTGGTTATTGGGTTTGGATATCTAAAGCTTTAGTTTATTCCTTGCAGTGGCATTTGAGAGAGAACAAATTAATGAATGTACCTTGTGAACAGCTCCTAGTTGAATGACACCTTCTCTAACAGCTATCAAGGCAATAGTCTGCTTCAATAATATTAAAATCCAAGCACAAAAATGAGTACATACATTAATTTTTATAGACAAAAACAGACAAAAAATGAAGAGTTGTAAGAAACTTTCGAACGAAAAAAAAAAAGTTATGATCATTCGAAGTTTTACCATTACGGTTATTGACTTCGAGGTTTCAAACCCTTTGATAAGACCCCATCATGATCTTATGTCGTTTTTTAGTTGTTCCATACTAAGATAAAGTTAATTTCTTGGATATGGATATTATTCATATACCTTTATACCACACTGAAACTGGGCTTCCCAAGTTCTGGGGTGCTGTCATTAATCAAAATAATTAGACACTAAACTTAATAATAAAAAAAAACCACGAAATTAAATAATTTTTAGGGTAAATTAAAAAAATGATCCCATAAAATATTGGCTTTTTCGGTATTAGTCCAAGAAATGTTTTTAACGAAATTAGTCCCACATAAATTAATTATTAACAAAAGTGCTCTCATAATTGAAAATGAGATTTGAGACAATTTTGATTAAAAACAAAAGTTTTAGACTGTTATTAATTAAAATCAAAAGTTTGGAACTATTTTTGATTAAAAATACTGATTAGTTTGGTATAGTATTGCAAAGACTTCTATTTTATGGAACCATTTTTAAATTTACCCTAATTTTTATATAAAGCAATTATAACATATTTCTTACTGAATCAGCGGAATTATGCCATGCAGATAAAAAGTTGATTTCTTGATCATTTGGTTCTTTACAGATCCACTTGTGGCTGTGATCTGCGGCTACTTTTCCAATCAAGCTGAAAAAATAAATAATAATAATAATAATAAAAAGAAACCCAATTTAGAACTCAATAAAATTAAAATAGAAAATATAAACTCAGATCATTATTTAGAAAAAAAAATTCAAAAAATTTATTTAGAGTCTTACCCTTCACCATAATTGTAGATTTCATGCGACATTTTGAAGAATAGTTCAGGCTGCAGGCCTTGATAATGTTGATACTCACAGTTCCCATATAACGATGATCCCGTACATTCTCCGGCGTTTATCTCAGCCGTTGATGCGGCGAAATTGCAGAATCCATCTTCCCATACCAATATCCTGAATAAATTAAATAAAAAACTTATAATATTACAAAATATATTACAGAGTTAGCATATATTAAAACTCACCAGTTCCTTCTGTTTCCTCTTGACCTGTCATATAGTCCTCCTTGGCTATCCCACCTATCAAAAAAAACAGTAAAAAGTTACCCAAAAGAAAAAAATATATATATATATTTTTTGAAGTGAATAGTATGCAAAATAAAACTTTATAATAAAATTTTTATTTACTTGGGAGGCGGATAATTTCTTGGCAAAATCCTCCAAAAAACAGCGTAAACCCATTGAGAATTTTCATGAATACACAAGCTTCTAAGTGTGTGTTGAAGAAGATGAGTGACAGCCAAAGAGTTGAGCTGTTCTTCCATTATTTTCAGTGTTCTTTTGCACACTTTATATCAAGATATATAGAGTATTTCTCACTCTTCTGCCCTTAATTTTTGTTTTCTCTAATATTCAACCATTTCAAAAGAACTAAAACCCCAACACCTCTTTTCCCCCTTTATATAAGGCCACAACCAATGTGAAATCATTCATAAATTATAATATTATTTATCTCATATTAATATTATTGTATAAGGTCAAGCTATTTAATCTTTGAGATGGCTTAAATTATTTGATAATATTAATTTTGTTTGGGAATTCGTTTCTTTAGCAAAAGATCCTAGGCTTTTAGCATTTTACAAATTTACATAATAAAACATAGGATCAAACGATTGTCGCTTTACAAAAAAATTATAGACAATAGTAACAGTGCAACTCAAATCTTTTAAATCGTGTAGCAGCACAAACACCACGTTTTGATCGATCACAGCAAGGGCAATTGTTGTACCCCAACAATCCTCTTCCAAATAATTGCACTCATTGCAACTCATATTAATCGAACACGTAACATTAGCTCTGATACCAATTGCAGAATCATGCATTTGCCATTTTACCAAAAGTTATAGCTGATGGTAACGGTGCAAATCAAATCTTTTAAACCGTACATCACAATCACAACGTTTCGATCGATTACACAGTAAGGGCAATTATTGTACTACAATATAAAAAAATCCTAAATCTTTATTCTTGTAGTGATAGAATATCTATAATTAGTTAATGTCTTTTTAAATTAGTTACCTAAATTATTCAGTATGCTGTATAAAATAGTCAAATAAGTGTTGATTTTTTTATTTTCTTGAAATGATTTCAAGAGGCCCACACCTCGTTTTACCTTCTCTATTTTTCGAACCTCCAGTCAAAAGACTCAAAACTAGCCTAGAGTGTCCTATACCTTTCACCCTCCACCTCTGTTATGCTATACATGTACTGACTAATGAGTTACATGAAGAAAAAAAAATTTACAAATAAGTTTTCTTTCCCATTTATTATTAATTAAACACATTAATCGTGATGGCACGTGATACTTTTAAAACATTGGTATGAAATGTAAGTTATACATATATATACGTGCGTCGAGTAGAATCCATGGATTTCGTCATTTTCACGAGAACAACAGGACGGCCGAAGAAGATATGACTCGAAATTATATGCAAAGATTTGGAGTCCAAATGGATGGACGCCGATATTCTGTACAAAAGAACTTTTTGGAGAAAACCGACACATGCACATGACCCGACTTGATTCCTTATTTAGTTCATGCAGCATACTTCAATATATTGAGATTAAAAACTTTAGTTATATAATGTAATTGTGTTGTACTTTTACTATCATATATAATTTTTGATACGACTCCATATATTAATAATCGGGCTTGAAAAATTAGAAAATGAATCTGAGCACGTCCTATATTCAATTTGACGAAGGTGTTTTTGCATAAATAAAGAGTGTTATAAATCCTCATGCTTTATACATAACAATAGATACTCAATTATGAGGTTATCAGAAAGACCAAACCCTAATAATTCCACAACCACAATGAGTAGATACTCTGATCATCTGTGCCTACAATACATATATTTAGTTTTGAAGACCCATATCTTTCTACCGAAATATTCTATGCAATCCTATGGGGTAGTGCCCCATGGGGTACATTCAACCCTTCATTGGGAATATTCCCAATGATGTTAAGTGGGAATATTCCTAATGAAGGGTTGGATGTACCCCATGGGGCACTACCCCATGGGGTAGCATAGACTAAATCGTTTCTACCCAACCCCCAATGCCTTTTTTTCCTCCAAATTCTGACACATTACTCTCTTTTCAGTCCCAGGATAACTAATTTTTTTCTGACTGTAATTATTACATGATTAATTTCAATGCTTACTCTTTTTGATTTCCTTCTTAATTAATTGAGCTTATTAATTGTTACCTTTAAAGACAATATTATCGAGGGTTAACAACCTCTCATTCAAGTTGAATGACGATATTTGTATCCAATGATTTGATTTGCAGCATCAACCATTAATTGGCCAATGCGATAAACCATTAAAAGCCCTGTAATTAATTGCCTTTGTTTTAATTATCTCCATCAAATTACTCATTTATACTTTATTTTAAAGTCATTAATAGCCTATTAAACTAAAAATGTGTCACCATAGTTTTTTTTAAAAAAAAATAATTATGATCAAACCCCACTTCTTATTTTAGAAAAGTAATAGGTAAGATAGATTTTAAAACAACCTTTCTACTGCCTATTTAAACCAACATTTTACTTTGTTCTTAAAACCTTAGTCGATTTTTTTTTTGTTTGGCTTAGAACAAATCTTGATCCATTTTAGTTTATAGTTCGAAACATTGTGTAATTAACGACAAAATTGCAAAACATGTAAGAGTGATCGCAAATTCGCAAGTACTAAAAACTTAGATTTTGAATCCGAAATTAAACCAATTTTTCCTCTATGCTGTTGTACCTAAGAACTGTTTTTCAAGCGCTTACCACTAGGCCAAAAGTTATAAATGTTAGTAGATATACAATTTATTTTCTTATGCAGTGGCAGCGCAAAAGCCCCACACAAAGTAATAGGTGGACATAAGTGGCTGCATCACGTAGGTGCCGATGAACTAGGATTGTTATGCCTTAGACGGTAGATGATTGAACATCCATCCATAAGTATACATAAAAATTGTTGGGGTAGACCACTCCCAATACGTTACATTATATGTTTAAAATTAACTCGTATACCAAAAACATTGAAAAAAGAAGAAGAAACAAGTCAATCTCAAATGTGGGCACCCAGCCACTCAATGAAGTGGGCATAACATTATCAATCTGATCAAAACGCACCCAAAAACTTTGAATAGAGAGTTAGTGAATTCGAATATACACCCTAAAACAAAATAGATGAAATTTGAAAATCTATGATTTAAAAAATAAAGCTGATTGACTTTAGAGTAACTCGGGGTCCATCCTTAAATAGTATCCGATATTATTGAATTGCTAAAAAATTAGAACAAGTAAAATCACGTGATCTTGCCCATCTCATTAACAATGTTTCTTTGTTGACCAATCCACCTTGAAAATTTATAAGCATTATTAGTTCTTTATAAGATACATGGATTATTTCACTCATCACCAATTGGTTTTGAGTTAGAACCACATGTATTTTTAATATGGTATCAGAGCTAACTTTTAATGTGATTGGTTATTACCCTGTATGCTCACCATCACCCACGTTATCAATCCATGTATTTGACTTATATAACATCACACGTGATGGGCGTGTTGAGAGTTGTCTCATATTCAGAATTTATTAGCTATTTGTAAGATACATGTATTACTCTATCCATCACCAATTGATTTTGAGTTGAAACCCCATATATTTTTAACACAACCTAACTTCCGATGAATAAAACTCTAGTAAAAACAGAAAGGAAATAAATAAAAACCCATTTAATTTTTTTAAAAAAAATTAGTGGAAAAGGAAAGAAATGTGTATTTAAATTAGAGAGGGATGTGTACGTAGTCCTCTGAATTTGTACTCTTCAACAGTTTATATATCACTCTCAATCACCGACGTATCGTGTGTACAAACATAACACAGTTTTAAATAGAGAGAAGAGAGTGGTCGAATTCAGCAGTGTACTTTTTTCTCAGTCATAGTAACTTCTACTTATTTGTCCTACTTTTAATTACAGCACCACATGATATGATATAACATAAATTCATCTAATTTTTATTCATATAAATCAATTAAATATGCTAAACAATATTTCCGAACCTTAATATATATATATATATATATATGTATATATATATGTATATAAGCTAAGTACTAATAACTAAAAGGTAAAAATGCAAAATTGGCCCTATAATATCGGGTCATACAGAGTTTTATTAATCGGTCAAAATTTGGTCATAGTGCAATAAATTATTTTTTTGCACATTTAGTCTGCCGAAGTGTTGATATAATGCCTGATATTGGGTCAAATATTTTGCTGACGTGTCCAGCAGAAATTAAGAACTATGTTGAAAAAATCAGATCGAAATTTGGTCTTGGTGCAACAAATTGGTTTTTCTGCACAGTTAGTCGATTTTCTTTGAAGTGCTGACATAACAAACGACATTTCTGATATTGAGTCGAAGACTGCTGATGTGTTCGGCGAAAATTGAGGACTCCGGCGACAAACCAAATAAAAATTTGGTCAACTATTTAGTCTGATTTTCGTCGAATATTATTGATGTATCTGGCGGAAAATAAGAATTTTGGCAAAAAAATTACAATAAATGTACCAAAAACTAATCTATTGCATTAAAATAAAATTATGACCAACTAGATGACCAAATATCTATGTAGACCAACTTACAGGCCAATTTTATTTATTTTTATCTAATTAAAATTATATAATGGGTCATCCAAATTAAATGTTGTAAATTTATAGTATCCTTATATATTCAACAAGAATGTGTGATGCGACAATCAGTACGGTAGCTTATTGGTTAATCACTTAAATCCTTCTTATAATGATTCGAGTTCGAGCCACCTCATAGTTAAGATTGTTTTAAAAAAAATAAACAACATTACAAACTTTTGAATATGCGATGAGTGAATTAATTGTGAATGAGGTCACTCAGATCTACCTCTGTTTGTGCGTGTGAATAAATTGCATGATGGCCAAAGAAAGCTATTTTTGCTGTGAGTGCTTTCATTTCTACCAGCCTGACAAAACAAGCAAGTTTTGACAGCCCATTAAACCATCTTTGACCGTTCATTAACAGCAACAATATATATATATATATATATATATATATATATATATATATATATATATATATATATATATATATATATATATATATATATATATATTATCTACTAGATTTCATCTACATTTAAATGAATTTTATCTTGTTTTATCATTGTAAACTAAATCTTCTTTCATATTCTTCTTAACGATAAATGAATTATGTTCATTGTTTGATCATTTGTGGCTGGGAATTATGTGAAATTTCAGCCAAAATTTATTTATTTTACATACTCGTTTTAATACATAACTAATCTAAAATTTTAGAGGAAATTTATTAGGTAGTCTCGTGTGGTTGGATATTAGCATCACCCTCCTTCATACGCAATGAGGCGTTGTAGCTTGAGTTATCGATCCACCGGAGCTAGGAATTTAGATTTCGATCGATATGAAATCGAGAGACACTCTTGAGATTGTAGCACTTCTGGTCAACGTTTAAGGAGGGTTTCTCACAGGCATACCAACAGATAATACTTACCTATGACAAATTATACGAAAAATTAGAATAGAAAACAACATAAAAATTTAATGTGGTTGAATCTATGGAAGCAAGATGCTGTTAGTTTTACAAATAAATGTATGTTTAGGGTTACACAATAGTATCTTTATACAGTAATTCTAAACCATAAACCTAGATCTATGAGTTGAATTACAAAAATACCCTTGTTTCGCACCCCAAACCTATCACGGTCCAGATTCCCTAAAGGAAGATCTCGTCGCTCCTCTCGATTAATCGCGAAGTGTAGCTATCTATATTCAATCTCTAAGTGATTTTGCCTTGACTTTCTAATTGTTGTTGCGTGCCGTGTTTTCATTCTTGATAATATTCTCGATTTCTTGAAAGTGAAATGCTTTAATTTTGAACAAGAAGCTTTTTATTCATTATTATATACCTCTTTGGCTTCTTGTAAGAAAAACCCTTTTTTTTCACAATAAAACAAAGGGAAATGGCTTTAAATTCTTGAAGCAATGTGAATATATTTAACATGTTTTTGTGCATAAATAGAGGGTTCAATAAAATGGAAGGTTTTTGGGACATTTTCTGAGGCAATGATGTAAGCAAATGAAGTGTATTAGGGGTTGGGAATAAATGAGGGATTTTGTAATTTTCCTTGTGGAAAAGTGATGGTTATAATGATATATTTTTTTATTTATTTATCTCATTTCTCTACTTTAAATAAATTAATTTAATAATTTTAGCATATTTGACTATGATTGTCTTGTCGTATTCATTAGGCATTTAAAACTTACAGCTTAAATTCATGTCTTAAGCATAACAACTTGTTCAAAACAGACAACACAGTTAGATTTAATTACATTTAACTAAAAAAAAAGCTCTCAATGGATCGATCAATTGAGTCTACAATTGTTTTATTCGATTTATTTATTTTAACAATTTAAGCTATGCTTGTTGGAGGCTTAATAAATTAAAATTAAACAAGATAAAAATAGGCTTAATGAATTGAAATTAAGCAAAGAAAAATCGAACGAAGGAAACGATGGCAAAACGGAAAAATTCGGGCCCTAAAACACTGCCCGGAAAGATTCCGGGCCGTGTCGTTGGCGCTGCGGCACCTGCAACATCCACAAGAATAAATCATTGTATCTTGGGAGATATTTGTCACATACCGAAAGCACCTAGAGCGCAAATTTCTCCTAATGACAAAGTGCTCTACACTTGCCTCGACTTGTTAAAAAATATTGTTCATTTCTTTTCATAACCACGGATGGATTTCATACAACGCAAACAACAATCTTAAGATGAGTTTTAATATATTTCTAGAAAAAAATGGCATCCACATCAAGCAATATTTCTGCGACGCAAGGAGAAAGGCCGCAAAAGTTAACCGTCATAGACTTCAAGAGATGACATCATAAAGTGCTTTTATATTTTACTACTTTGCATTTGGAAAAGTTTTTGCAAGATGATCTGCTTACCGTAGGCGATGACAAGACGGATACAAGTAGGAGAGCCGTTGTCGATGCATGGAATCAAAGTGATTTTCTATGCAAGAACTACATATTGAATGACCTTGATGATGCACTATACAATGTGTATTGTCAAGTCCGAACTGCAAATAAATTGTGGAACATGCTTGAAACAAAATACAAGGCGGAAGGTGACAGCCTTAAAAAGTTTATTGTTGGACATTTCTTGGATTCAAAATGGTAAACTCAAAATCCGTAGTGAGTCAAGTGCAAGAGATACAAGTACTCTTACATGAGATTCATGCGGAAGGGATGAGTCTAAGTGAGTCCTTCCAAGTTGCGGCTTTGATTGAGAAACTTCAACTGATGTAGAAAGATTTTAAAATATTAAACACAAAGGAATGAAATGGAACTCAAGGACTTGATTGTTCGACTAAGGATTGGAGAGGATAATCGCAAGTCGAAAATCACATGAACAAAATGAGTGCAAGAGTCAATCTCGTGGAATCAAGTGATCATGAGAAGAAGAGAAAGAACCATGATGGCCAACAACAAAGGAACCTTAAAAGGTTCAAGGGAAATTGCTTCATATGCGGGAAACCGAACCACAAAGCAAGCTAATGCTTACCGCTTGAAATCTTGTATCAAATCAACAAGGAGAAAGCTAAGTATCAAATCAACGTAACTGAATATGACAAGATGCCAGATGATTTCTCTGATCTAATCCTTACCGCTTGAAATCTTGTACTCGACATAGTTGTACTCTCAATAAGGGAGTTATTCAAAATAAATGTAATGACGATTACTCGTCGATTGAAAGCAATAAAGTTTATCATTATACTTATTTGTTTGAGTTTTATGATTAATGATATGAGTATTTGAGTCATGTAATTATTATTCACAAAGCAAATATGTAATGTTAAACTTATTTTTTTCTGCTTAAAAACATAAGTGTGAGACTTATGTGTAGACTGATTAACTAAACCGTCATTCATTTATTGGAAAACGCACCTCTAGAATTAATTCTCATTGATGTTTGTAAATCAAACTTTGTGCAAACTAGAGGTGATGAAAAGTAATTTGTTACTTCATTGATGAGTGCACAAGATATTGTAATGGCTATTTGCTACGAAGCAAAGACGAGGCCATAGAAGTGTTGAAATACGACCATAATGAGATTGAAGATCAATTATAAAATTAAATTTGCAATTGAAAATTTGTGGATTGATTCTATTTGAGTTTTCAAAGCATTTTACCCTTAAGGTTTGAATTTGCAAGAGAATTAAATATTTAATTCATGTTTCGAAGTTTGTATGCTTAAAAATGAAAATGATGAATCAATTGCCACAATTGTTTTGACTAGGACGTGTTCTCATTTGATTCTATTTGAGTTGTCTAAGCATTTTAAGCTTAAGGTTTGAATTTGCAAGAGAATTAAATCTTAAATTCAAGTCTTCTAAGTTTGTACGCTTAAAATGTAATTGTGAATCAAATACGAGAATTTTGTCCATATTTCAAATTTTGTAAGCAAGTGCACTTAAATCAAAATTTTGCAAGACATAAACTCTTGAGTTTTGATTTCTAACATAATAACACTTAGAATTTGAATCATGAAAGTTTGAACCTCTATAATCTTGGATAAGTTCAAGACTGCTATAAATTTGTGGGGGGAAACAATCTTATTGGTCAAAAATATTCTGAGTGTCACACTTAGTCAATGACGAAAAATTCTTGTGGACTGTGGAAATGATGAAAGTCTTCCTATAAATACTTAAAAGTGTGGGCATGTCTGGCTAAAGTAAGTCATAACAAGCGCCAAAATAAAGAAATGAAAATTTTGACAAACCATTTTGTCAAAGAGATTTAAAAAATAAAGAATGTGACAAATGTGACACACACTGAAGCATATGTAATGTTATACTTGTACATTGATGATATGCTCATTATGAGCATATCAAAGTTTGCAAGAAATTGAAATCTTGAACTTGGATTTTCTAATAATTATCGCGCTTAAAAATTGAATGGTGAATTTAATTTGAAAATTTATAATAGTTTTGAATTTTGTAAGAAATAACGCTTAAATCTAAGTTTACAAGAAGCTAAATCTTGAATTTGGATTTGTAAGTTTGCAACGCTTAGAATTCGAAACTTAGGGTATCCTATTGTAATGATGCAAATTGGATATATGATATGAAGATTCAAAATCCACAAATTGTCATGTGTTTACCATTGGTGTGGCTGTCGTGTCATGCAACAATCGATCCATGATGGGATCATGGTTTATATTTGTAGACAAAGCTGCGGAAAAAGCGCAATGGCTTCGTAATTACCTGGAAGATATTCCATGTTGGACAAATTAGTGTAAACAATTATGATTCATTGTGAGAATCGGTCGGAAATTGCATGGACACAAAACAATATGCACAATGATAAGTCTCGATATATTCGTCGAAGACATAATAGCGTGCGACATTTGATCCTAATGAAGTTATCATAATCAAAATATAACTTGGCGGATCAACTGACAAAAGTATTGAATAGAGATCAAGTGTGTTAGATATCAAGAATGAGATTAAAATCTACAAAATAAATTTTCATAGTGTTAACCCAACATTGTTGACTAGAGATTCCAAGATTTTGGTTCAATGAGACAACTAAATTATGAAAATTTACACTCGTGAAATATTCCCAACTCATTCATAGGATGAATAGTGCTTATGACCTACCAAAGTAGTGAGGTTAAATTTGATATTTTTAATGATTCCTATACTTGAAAATGTAGAGTATGGTAGGATACTCTTTATAGGAGATCACCTATGTAAATGTGATGACATGCCTCCTCAATGAAACACTTATAAATCCAAGAAGTGTTCCATGGCCAAAACGGGTACAATCAGAAAACCAAAGCAAATGTAGAGAAATTATTGTGTAGATACTATTATCTGAGTTTACACGAACCGCCAAGAAGTTCAAGACATCATGTTCACTTCGTAGCCAAGTAAATCTGATAGTATACTACTAAGAAGGTTCAAAGCCAAAAGCTACCTATTCTGATACGATAATTTTTCTTGCTAACTCACTTTTGACATCGCTTACATTCATGCATTAATTATCATGTGGGGAATTGTTGGAAATTTTGAGGCTTATCACTGAAAATTAAGCAAGATAAAAATAGGAATTAAGCAAAGAAAAATAGAACGAAGGAAACGAGGGCAAAACATAAAGTTTTGGAAAAATTCCGGGCAGTATCGTTGCCCCTGCAGCGTCGGGTGTTGCAGGCGCCACCACGCCACTGCCTGGGAAAAATTATCCCATGCAGTAAAGGTGGCATGCATATGCGATTTTTGATGGATTGATGCCTTCAAATAGTGTCTTTTGATGACATCTTATGGCGTAGCATATATACAACATCCCTATGATGAATTAACATTAGATTTTCAGAAATAAACACCACAATTTGAGAGAGAAAAGCAAGATCAAAGCATTTTATGCATCATATTCATAATGTTCTTGAATAAGAGGGTTTGCAACTTTTGTGGTTGTAGATCTTGTGATTGGTGTGCTACTATCACAAAAATAAGTCGTAGTATCTTGGGAGAGGATAGCCACATACCGGAAGCACCTAGAGCGGGCAAACTCATCTCAAGGACAAAATGTTTTATACTTGCCTCGACTTCTTAAAAGTTCTTGTCATTTCTTTTCATAACCGCAGACAATCATACAACGCAAACAACAATGCTTTACTACACTAGCACATATTTCCCCTCAATTTCGTGGGTTATCACGCGATGCTCTCTTGTTTTATTTTAGCGCTAGTTCACATAATATTTAAAAGGGAAATTATGCTGATCATCTTATTAGTTTAGTCCAAATTTCACTTTGTAACCATTGTTTCAAAAGTTGCAGTTTGCATCTACAACTTTCATAAAAAGTAACAATTTGCATCCTCTTAACTCAATTTGGTGTTTTTATCGAAGATTTCTCGCCGCATTCCATCATCTACATACATCATCAAACTTAGAGTCCTTTAAACTAGCCACTGTAAATCTTTATAAATACTTGTTGTGTCAAAATTCTCTTTTCATACTAAACAACTAGAGAATTTTGATGACCAAATTAGTTTTTTTTTAAAAAAATTTCAACGACTAGTTTAAGGTGCTCTAAGCGTAAGGATGTAAGATGCTGATGAAATTCGACGATAAATTTTAATTAAAATATCAAACCAAGAAGATACAAAGTTGATGATTTAAATTATAATTTTTCAAATAGTAGCTGTAAAGTGAAATTTGGACCAAATTATAGGATGTTAATTCATGAATGTTGATGATTTAAATTATAATTTTTCAAATAGTAGCTGTAAAGTGAAATTTGGACCAAATTATAGGATGTTAAATATAATTTTTTTCTATTTAAAAATATGGAAAATAAAATTACCAATATCTTAATTCAAATTCCATGTAATTAAAAAATAAATTAATATTTAACAAGATAAAATGTAAAATTGAGATAGGAGGCACAAAAGAGTGGGTGAGAGGTATTGGGTGATGATAACAAAGTGTGGAATGCCCCATGCCCTTTACCCCATTTAGAAAACGGAATCTCTGCCCTTCCCATCCTTTCAATGTTCCTTGTCTCATATTTTTACATTTAATTAACAATTTTCACTTCCAAAAAATCCCTAAAGGTAAAAATAAAATAAAATAAAACTTTACTCGAAACAAAAAGTAGTCGGTTCGACTATTTGTACGGAACATTTTTATGGGATCTATAATATTTTTTCCAACATATAATTAAGATTAAACTTAAGTTACCACGATTTTTTTTATAGGTAGTTTACTGTGAAATATGGTAGCTCTGAAAAGACAAATTACCTATCTTTTCTTTCATCATGGGAGAAATACGACAGAAATGAGCTAATTCAAACCCCTAAGGTAAAATAAGAACAATCAATTATAATGATAGATAAAAACATATCTGTGTATTGAGCCTTTACTCCCAAAAACGGATTACCTATAGGTAAACGCAAGTTCCAGCTAAGATTTAAAAGTTGGCCTGTTCTCGGTCTCGGTGAAGTGTGTGTGTAATTAAACTAAGTGCTGCGTAAATAGATTATTCGATTCGAAAGATTTAATATATTTTATAAAAGATAAACAATTATTAAACAATATATGTAAAAGTTATTAATTTCATTTTTTAACAAGAAATGAGAGGTGGCTTCATATTTAAAAATTTTGGGTTAAGAATTATCTGCTTGGGGTCTGTGAAAATATTATTTTATGTTTAGAGGTTTTTAATAAAAGAAAAAAAAATAGCAAGAGGATGAGTATTTTATTCCGTACTGTTAAGGTCCAGTGTGTGGTCTGGGTTTTCTTTAGGGTCCTTTTGGTGGTGGCACTGTCGCGTTTGTGTCTCACAGTTGACGGAGATTGGTCAAGTTTTGATAGCTGGAGTTTGTGTATTCGTGCCCCACACATTGGTGTCTTTTGGTTGACTACTTCATGATGCGAATTCTGGATACGGGAGCCTGTGCGGTTTGCGATTCTTATCAGAATGCTTCTCCCGACTATCCTTTTATATTCCTTCTGAGCCCATGAAAGGGAGTTCCCTCATTCGACTTACTGTTACCCGCGTTTGTTGAGGGGACCTCATTGGCTCCAGAGGTCCTTGTCCTTTTCCGTTGGCGATTTTGCACTTATGATACGTTGTCATAGCATAATGACTCTTTTAGTTACCATTTACAGGACGGTCTCTCGGTTTCTAGCTTGGTTTCACTGTGTAGCTTCCTATAATGAGGCCTTTGGTTGGACTCTACTTGTAAAAGATATTATTTAATATATTCTATGTTTTATGTTCAAAAAAAAAAATACATGTTCTATATGATGCTTCGTTCAATGAACACACATAAGCTATACATATCAATACTTCAATACAACGACAATAACTAATAAGTCTTTAATCTCAATGAACTTATCATATAAAGAATCAAGTCCGATCATACATATGAGTCAGTCTTCTCCAAAGTTTTTTTCGATATACTTCAAATATAAATAAAAAACATAATTGTAAAAAAATATTTTCTGATTAATTATATTTTATGTAATTTATATTTAATGTTGAATTCTGCATTTTATCAGAATATTAGTTTATCCATTTTCAAGGATAAAAAATTGATTTATTTTAACATTATTACAACTACAAGGGGAGGAGTCGACAAACTCGAACCCGAGTCTTCGCACTCACAATGACGAGTGGCGCCAGATGAGTCAGAGACCATCGGCATAAAAAAATGATTTTCAGTACCATATTTAGTAATCAAAAGTGAGATATTATGTAATGGCATGAACTTTTAACACTTACATATGAGCCCGAATTTAATGCTTTTTTCCTAAATAAATCCAACTTTGAAAAGCATTGCAAAAGTAAGATGGAAAAAGGGCTACTTGTGAGAAGCCGTGAAAGAAGACGGTCAAAGGAAAATTATTGTTTTGTTTGCTCAAAACTTACCAATCATATCATGAGACTTACGAATGCACAATGTTTTTAATAGGAAAGTAGTATTTGTGGGTTTTTAATTTCCTTTCACACCATTCTCTTTTTTATATTTGTATGGCTAATTTTGGGAATTACATGACATATTATATATGCACTTATAGATGAAATATTTCTCACCATCTATCCTAACATATTGGCACCCACAGTGCATCCCTTCATGTCCACATGTCGCTTATTACAGGGATTTCTACTGTCACTGAATAAGAAATAAAGTTTTTTCTCTAATAACAGCTACAACTTTTAGACTAGTAATAAATGTTTGATCTTAACAATTTATATTAGAGCGAGGTCATGAGTTCGAGCCTATCCATAAGCAATTTATGGGATTGTTCTGAGGTAATGTTTTGGGAATTACATGGTATATTCTTTGTTCGTTCGTGGACGAAGTACTTCTCACCGTCTATGGCATAGCAAGCTTGGCTCATTGACATCCACGTGATGCAACCATCATATTCATCTGTCGCTTAGAACGTATTGCGCTGTAATTGTATAAGGAAATAAAATTGCATATCTGCTAACAACTATAGTAGTAAGTGCTTGATCCTAACAGCTAATATAATCCTCTTTACAAGTTTATATTGATCCTTTTGAGAGCCTAAAAGCAAGTTCTCTTTACTTATTTGTATTCTAAGAACATATATGATCCTGTTTGAGAGTACACATTTTTTTTAAAAAAATAAATAGAAATAGAAATGTACGTTTTATCGATTTTTTCCTTTTTTGGAACTATTTTACGTTTTTTTTCTTTTCAATGTGCTTTTATTATTATTGTTGTTATTATTATTATTATTATTTATATTTTATTATTTTACTAAATTTAAGTACCCAAATCTTACAAAAAAAAGGAAAACATTTAAGTATCTAAATTAGTTTTCTATATAAATAGATAATTTCTAAATTATAATATACGTCTTTTTATCAATTTTTGGACCGACATTTATTATTTTACTTGATTAATATGTATTAATATATATGATGTGATCCGTTATTTTCTATATTCGATAAAGTAGGTGCAATAGAAAATAAACTAGGAGACCATAATTTTTTACGTGAAAAATCCTCAAGAATGAAGGAAAAACCACGGGACCTTGTCCAGTATAAATTATTCACTATAAAAATTTATCTGTTACAGGACTTGAATACGAAATGCTAATAACAAAACTTTAAACAAGAATACTGAAAAATATGGGAAAAGACCGCACAGACTATATGTGCTCTATTCGGAGTCTTTTCTCTTCTCAAAAGTCCAACCCTTACAATGATACCCTATGCATGTATTTATAGTGTTAATCTCGGTGAGTGGTATGCGAGAAATCAAGAACATGATCTCCTTCGATCACGACGTCATGGATTCCAGACGTGTCTAAGAAATCCGTGCGCCATCAACGCACGTTCGTCCGCACACATTAATTTGCCAGTTATGTCTGGGTCTTCCGCTATTTGACCAAAAATCCGAACAGGGTTTAATGATGTTCGGATACCTTATGCTCGGTAATCTGTCCTCGGGATCTCTCTGTTCGGCACTTACGAAAGATTTTATCCGAGGAAATAGATTCATCATATGACATCACCTCACCCCCTGAAGTAAAACAAAATGAGAATATTGAAGTCTTGTTTTATCGTCTTCGGATAAAGTCCTTGTTTGACCTGCTCGAGAATTTTTCCCGCTCTTTTTTCTAAACGTTTCGCGTCGTTTCGTTTTCCGAGGTTAATCTGCAACCGTCCATCCCTACTAATTTTAACGATCTTGATCCTTTGATGTTTTAGTTGGCCCCGCCTACTAGTCTCATTCCTGTCATTTTCACTGTTTGCTTCAACTTTCCTCCGAGCTAGTGTAAGACGATCGATCAACTGATCTTCAGGAATCTCGAGCACTTATTTTCCAAGTATGACTTCTTCTTCTGATGATTCTTCTATGAGAGAAATAGATATGTACGACGCGCCTACTAAAGAAAGAGTTACCACTCTTCCTCATCTGCCTTCATCCTCCTCGGATAGCGAGGAGACATCGAGTTCTTCAAATTCCTCGGCTGCTCGTAAGGAGGAAGAACGAGCTACTACAGAATGAGACTTAGTGGCAACCAAAGTCCACTTGTTCGAAATTTTCGAGTCCAGGATCCAGACGAACCAACATCTATCCAATATTCGTACCACATGAAAGATTTCTGAGGGCTCCCCCTGAAGGGTCTCGTCCCCATCTGCCCCCGATGGCTATTTTCCCTTATATTTAGACTAACTCCGAGGAGGCCTTCGTTTTCCTGTCTCTTCTTTCTTTATTGAAGTTGCTTCATATTTTGATTTTTCCCTTAGCCAATTATTCCCCAACAGTTATAGGTTGTTGGCGGGCTTCTTCATCGTCCTTTCCTTTTTGGGTTTTGTTCCTACCCCCGAACTCTTTCACTGCTTCTTTCAGTTAAATAAGAAAGATATCGGCCTTTTTATGTTTCTTCTCGAACGGGGATTGGTTTCCTCAAGAACTACCCTTCATCCATAAAAGATTGGAAGAAGTTTTTACTTTTTTGCTCGTCCACTCCAGCCTTGGGATTGTCTCATGGAGTGGAGATAAAACCTCCCGAAGAGCAATTCAATCAAGGGTCACCTTGAAATGGAACTGTATCTGTTGGTTCATTGTAAACTTGGCGATTAGTGCTATAATCTAACGGAGCCGATTGACGACGGATGTACTTGTTCTTGCTGAGCTCGAAGGGTGCATCCTTGAAAATGCTCATCGGTGAGTGTTTCTGAGCTCTCTTTTTTACTTGTAGATTTTGATTTAACTTGTTTTAAACTAACCACTGTCTGTTCTTTATAAAGAAAAAGACGATGAAAGCTATGATGACTGAGAACTTGAAGACTAAGTCCAAAAAAGGACAAGCTTCAATGCAGGCGTCGGGGTCAGCTGCACCTCTCTCTTCAGCTCCTTCTGCTGATCTCACTCCTGCTCCTCCTACCTCACCGATTCTTGACATCGTGGGTCCACATGAGGAGGAGGAGCCCCTGGTTCCTCTTCCTCGCAAAAGAGCAACCCCGAGGGCCAGGGTTCTTCTTCGAAACCCCCCTCCCCACCAAAACAACTCCTTCTTCAATTATTCCAGCCATACCTCGAGCCTCTTCTCAACCTACTCTTGGTGGTCCGAGCGGTCCTCGGCCCACTTCAAGATACCCCCACGTCCCCAAAATTTCTCAATCTATCATTTGCTTTTCTCCCAACTCTCCTGACAGCAAATATCTTATGGAGCCAGCCTTCAGCAATCTCATGAATGACTTCTCCACGTCTTTTACCAGAGTAATTTTCTTTTACCAAAACATTTCCAAGTATTTATCTTCGGTATATTTACTCTTTATGCTTTTGTGCAGGCTCACATGATGGCAGGTGGACTCGTAAACCGATTCCACTCTGTTCGCTCAGGGGTGGCTGGTCAGCGTAAGTAAGCTCATCAATTTCAAAACATGTGTGAGGACTTGAAGAAGACTGTGGGCATTCTTGAGGAACGTCAATCCTCTATGAAGGCCCTCGAAGACGAGCGTAGGAGGTCAGGTAAACTTGAAGAGACCAACAAGACCCTCTCGGAGCAATATAAGACCCTTTCTGAGCAACTTGTTCAGGAGAAGTCCTCTGTTGACGCTCGGATAGAGGAGGCCTGGATCACGAGGAAAACTGACTTCTTGAAGTCCTCGGAGTATAGAAACCTGGTGGTAGACAGTGCCTCAAAATTCTATGATCATGGGTTTGAGGCATGTGCTTTGAGGCAAAGGGTTATCCACACGAGGGAACTCCAACAGACATCCTCGACCAAGTGACTGCTCTAGAATGCCTTCCTCCCGAGCTCTTTGAGCCGTATAATAGGGTTATAATATTTTTCTTTCTTTTTTACTTTCTGCTCCTATAACGCCTTTTCCATAAATAAAATACTTTTATTAAATTTGTTGTTTGAAACCCCGATCCTCAACACTTAAGACACATTTTTAGGTTTAAACGTAGACCAAACTTCCCGATCCCACGAGTAAACTAATAAAATTCCAAACAGGCTCGCTACACTAAGCACAATAACTTAGGCAATTTTTAGGTTTAAACGTGAACCAAACATCCCGATCCCACGAGTAAACTAATAAAATTTCGAACAGGCTCGCTACCCCGAGCACAACTTAGGCAATTTTTTAGGTTTAAACGTGGACCAAATACCCCGATCCCACGAGTAAACTAATAAAATTCCAAACAGGCTCGCTACCCCGAGCACAACAACTCATTCACGTTTTAGGTTCAAATACGGACCAAACATCCCGATCCCGTATTTAACCAGTCAACAACTGTGGGGTCATCGTTACTTAATCCATTATGTATTATATTAACATACATCTGTGAGTCGGAATTAAGTACTAACATACACTGATTAAGAGTATCTTACTAGTTAAGTTGTTACATGGTTTCTCAAAACCTACCAACTACACATCATATGTACTAACAACAACCTATTTCAAGATAACTCCTAGGCAGTGGTTCAGCTCGCAGCGGAAAATGACTCATATCCCGTTTCCCCACGTCTATGAGTCCCTACAGAAACATTCACAAAACGTGAGTATAGATAACAACTATCTCAGTGCAATATCAAAACAATAACATTAATGATAAAGCACAATAAAATCATCAATAGTGAATGCTCTGTATCATGCATCAACAAATGCATTATGTCATGACATGTCTCAACAATCACCCTATTATCACGAGCCCCATATGATATGCCTATTCAGCTCAATATGTCAGTGGAACCACATCACATCTTCATATTAGCAGCACATATCATAGTACCATACTCATCTGTGATAATAGCCAGAGCATATACCCAAACCAGGCGTATATCTCTCAAGCCAAAGCATATGTAGTATATCTATCGTGGCAACGATCCCAGCCAAAGCATATACCACACCAGGCATATCTATCAAGGAACTGATCTTACCAAAGCATATACACATATCTATCAAGGCATCCATCCCAATCATATGAAATCCATGTATGCACATGCATATGATACTACCAATCATATGACACACCGATAACATAAATCATATGATAACAAAAACATAACATCATCATCACATAATATCTATACTCCGTACGTCAACACGTACCTGATATGCGACAACAAAAGCAATAAATCAGACGGTGATGGCTAATTGCCTCTTTGTCCCGTTCCCTGTGATGATGCTACAAGCACATGAACAATATACCATGTTATAATAGGCTTCAAAAAGAAATGCTACAAAAATATAACATTTTTCATAATTCCTACAGCACCGATCGATCGCTACCATTACCGATCGATCGCCAAAACATTCTGTCTCCTCGCGATCGATCGCAATTACTTGGCGATCGATCGCCACAATGCTCTGTTCATAGCGATCGATCGCTACAAACTCACCGATCGATCGCCACACATTTTCACCGCCTTAAATTTTGGCTATCCTCGGCGATCGATCGCCACACAAGCACCGATCGATCGCCGATGCCCAGAAAGCTTAGAGCATGGCGATTTTTCAAGCATATCTCCATGGTTCTCACTCTACAACTTGAATCTCAACATTTAAACATGTTTCATGAAATCTCTAATATCATATTAACATGTTTCTATCCTCATACAACTCAAATGTTTAAACTATAACTCATATCAAAGCACACACCACCAAATTACATGCTTCAACTTCACTTCCTCCTTTACTATAAACAAGGATACAAAGTACATAAATCTTACCAAGATGTTAAGAATTCACTTATCCTAACTTTCTCTCTTGATTACCAAGTGTAAATCCAAGCAAAGAAGCAACCCTAAGTAAGGAGCTAGAGAGGAGCTTGGGTAGAGATTTGTGGGTGAATTGTGGTGTATTATGTGCTTTGATAGCTGAAATCAACTTGATATACTTGGCCTCATCTTAGATGCAAATACACATGACATTCCTAGCAATTCACATGCTAATTTACATGTACATGCATATGAAATTAAATTCAAATGCCCACCAGTCCAAGTTGCTTGATATGTCACTACACTTGATTTAATTCAATCATTCCTATGCACTACATCTTGTGCATCATGTTTCTTTCCTTGTCATATATCTACTATTCATTTCATGTATGTGAGTATTAACCCTCGGTTCAACCCGAACCCGAGTCCACATCGTACCGTAATTATTCAAAATTACGCCATAACAAATCGAGGCATTACAACAACGGACCATAATAAAATAAGCTCCACACCCGAGCACAATAACTTAGGCAATTTTTTAGGTTTAACGTGTACCAAACATCCCTGATCCCATGAGTAAACTAATAAAATTCCGAATATGCTCGCTACCCCGAGCACAACCACTTAGTCACGTTTTAGGTTCAAATACGGACCAAACATCCCGATTCCGTATTAAACCAGCTAACAACGGACCATAATAAAATAAGCTCGACACCCGAGCACAATGACTTAGGCAATTTTTAGGTTTCAACGTGGACCAAACATCCTGATCCCACGAGTAAACTAATAAAATTCCAAACAGGCTCGCTTCCCCGAGCATAACCACTTAGTCACATTTTAGGTTCAAATATGGACCAAACATCCCGATCTCGTATTTAACCAGTCAACAACGGACCATAATAAAATAATCTCGACACTCGAGCATAATAACTTAGGCAATTTTTTAGGTTTAAACGTGGACCAAACACTCTAGTTTATATAATCATCGTCCGATCACCATTTTACTTTGTAAGGGCCCTCCCACTTTGGTGCCAATTTCTTCACGTTGCCAGCTGGATTAGTTCTTTGTAACACCAGATCTCCAACCTGGAACGCTCTAGGGTTAACTCTCCGGTTATATGTATTGGTGACTTTATCTTGTACATCTCTACCAACCCAGCAGCTCTTTCCCTTAACTCGTCCACCCCATCTAATTCTAGCTTTCTTATATCTTCATTATGTTCAGGATTGTAACATTGTACCCAAAGATTCCAATTTCAGCGGGGATAAGGGCTTCTAACCCATACACTAGACTATATGGGGTTTCTCTCGTGGATACCCGAGGCGTTCACTATGCCCATAGAACACCAGGTAATTCATCCACCCAAGCTCCTCCAGCTCCTTCCAATCTTATTTTAATTCCGTGCAACAAGATCCGATGAATCACCTCTGCTTGTCCATTAGATTGAGGATAAGCTACTGAAGTGAAAACTTGTCTGATTTTCATATCATTTCACTATTCTTGCACCCTTTTTCCCTCGAACTATCTTCCATTGTCGGAAATTAATCTCCTTGGTATTCCGAACCGGCATGTTATGTTCTTCCATAAGAATTTTATAATTTCCTCCTCGGTTATCTTTCCCAGGGGTTCAGCTTCTACCCACTTTGTGAAATATTCAAATGCCACCAGAAGAAATTTTCTTTCTCCGGCTGCTGGCGGAAAAGGCCCTACAATATCCATTTCTCATTGATCGAATGGACATGAAGTAGCACTGTTATTCAGAACTTCTACAGGAACATGTGATAAATTGGCATGCTCCTGGCAATGGTTGCACTTTCTCACAATTCATTCAGCGTCATTTTTCATTGTAGGCCAATAGTTTCCAGCTCGAATAGCCTTTTGATATAGCATATTGGACCCCGAGATATCTGATTTCCGCAACAACCTTCATGGATTTCTTTCATTAAATGCTCCCCCTCTTGGACCAAAGGGCATTGCAGGAAAGGGATTGAGAAGCCCCTTTTGAACAACTTTCCTAAAATCGGTACAAAACGATTCTCCATTCTCTTCACCCGAGACGCCTCTTTTGGGTCGGATGGCAAAACCGTGGATTGAGCTAGCCAGTTCTGCCAGCTCATCAGCTCGGCTATTTTGTTCCCTTGGCACCTGTGTTAACTTCACTTCCTGAATTGACTCATCAGTGTTCGAGCAGTCTCCACGTACTTCTTCAATTTTTCTTCTTTTAATTTATACATTCCGTTCACTTGCTGAACCACGAGCATGGAGTCCATCAACATTATTATTTTTCGAGCTCGAGCATCCAACGCTACTCGAAGACCCGAGATGAGAGCCTCAAATTCGGCTTCATTATTTGAGGAATGAAACCCGAATTGGATGGCTACTTTAATTTCTTCTCCTTCGAGACTAATGAGCACTAAACCAGCACCGCTTCCCAACTGAGTAGACGTTCCATCTACATACAGATTCCACTCATTTTCTTCTGGGATATGGGTCATCTCTACTAGAAAATCCGATAGTGCTTGAGCGTTGATGGTAGTTCAGGGTTGATAAGTAATGTCGAATTCACTCAGCTCGGTGGCCCATTTCACCATTCGCCCTGATATTTCTGCTTTAGATAGTAGCTTTTCTAGGGGAGTGCTTGTCACCACCATGATGGGATGAGATAAAAAGTATGGCCGAAGTCTTCTTGCCGTAGTTATGATGGCTAAAGCCAATGTTTCAACTTCGTGATACCTCTATTCTGCCCCTTGCAGTGCTCTGCTGACATAATATACTGGTTGTTATTGCCCTGACTTCTCTCTAACCAATACCGAGCTGATAACCTCCTCGATCACAGATAGATAGACGAGGAGGGTCTCATCGTGCTCGGGTTTATTCATTAACGACAATCAAGCCAGATAATCTTTCAAATGCTCGAAAGCATTTTGGCATTGATCATTCCATTCAAACCGAACTCATTGCCTTAATGCTTTAAATAAATGCAAGCTTCTATCAGCTGAGTGATATGAAGCGACTTAACGCAGCTATTCTTCCTGCCAACCTCTGTACTTCATTTATTGTCCTAGGAGGATTCATCTCCTGGATATCTCTGATTTTTCCGGGTTGGCCTCATCACCTCTCTCGGTGACCACATATCCCAAGAACTTCCCACTATGAATTCCGAACGTGCACTTAGCAGGATTCAACTTCATTCCAAATCTCCATAAAGTGCCGAAGACTTCTTCCATATCCTCAATTAAATTTTGTGCTTTTTTACTCTTGATAAAGACATCATCCACATATACTTCCACATTCCGCCCAATCTGATCCCTGGATATTTTGTCCATTAATCTTTGATAAGTGGCCCCATCATTTTTTAGGCCAAAGAGCATGACCACGTGAAAAAGTTTCCCCTGCTGTAACGAAGCTTACTTTTGGCTGATCTTCATGTGCCAAAGGACTTGATTATACCCCTGATATGCATCCATGAGGCAGAGTAGTTCATGCCCTGCAGTTGAATCTACTAGCTGATCAATCCTCGGCAATGAGTAGCAATCTTTTGAGCATGCTTTATTCACGTCTCGGAAATCCACACACATTCGCCACTTATCTCCTGATTTGGGTACTAAAACCACATATGAAAGCCATGTAGGAAAACTACTTTCCCGCAAGTGGCCCGCTTTCAACATTTATTCCACTTGCTTAACAATAATTGTATCCTTCTCGGGCCCAAAATACCTCCTTTTCTACTTGATTGCTCGTGCATTAGGATCAACATTTAGATGGTGTTCGACAATTTCTGACTTGACCCCGACTAGATCAGTGGTACTCCAAGCGAACACATCCACATTCTGATTCAAGCAGACAATCACATTTCTTTGTAATTCTGGATCTAACTAAGAACTCACCCTGATGGTCTTAGCCGGGTGGCCCAGCTCAATTGTGAAAAATTCCTCCGTGGGAATTTTTCGTTCTTCAATCTCATCAAGCTTTTCTCATTTCCCCTTACCATTAACTCCTCGTTCATCATCCCCTTTCCTCTGTCTCTTTTCCTGCCTCAACTCCTGTACATAACATTTCCTCGATGAACTTTGATCTCCTCGTACTTGTCCAACTTCCTCACCTACTGGGAATTTCATCGTCAGGTTGTAAGTAGACGCCACTGCATGAAAAGCAGCTAAAGCTGGTCAACCCAGAATTATGTTGTACGATGAAGGAGCATCTACAATGAGAAAGTTGATCATCTTAGTCTTCATCCTCGGTTCCTCACCCAAGGTAATTGGCAAAGAAACTTGCCCCACCGGACTTACCACCTCCCCTGCGAATCCCTGAAGAGAAGTATTCACTCTTTGTATGGTTATGCTCCCCAATTCCATCTGGGTCAACGTACTTAGAAAAATCACATCAGCCGAACTTCCTGTATCCGCAAAGATTCTCTGCACATTATAATTAGCAACTGTGATAGAAAAAACCATTGTGTCATCATGGCAGAAGTGGATCCCTTGCATATCTTCGGGCCCAAAAGCAGTGGATGGCCCTATTGGCGTGTTGTCCGGGGTAATTGACATCACCTGCAACCTCCGAGCATAACTCTTTCTTGACCACTTAGAATCTCCTCCTGATATTCCACCATAGATCATGTGTATAGTTCCTTGGTTAGGAACATTGTTCGGACCACCTCTCCCCCAGCTTGGATGCCATCTTCCTCTTGCCTATCTCCTCTTACTGCCCACGGTACTGGCCTAAATGCTCCCTTCCCCGGATTAGCATTATTCCGAGGAGGTGGATTATTACAAATTGGTCCATCATGAGATTCTTGCCTTCCCCCGTATCTGCCAGTTCATCTTCCTCGAAAATATCCTCCTCGTAAATGTCCTCCCCGGAAATATCCACCACGACCTCTCTTCAGCCCCCTTTGATTCATGGCTACTTTTCGAGGGGGTCTCATCGGAAGATATTGCTCGAAACTTCTTTTCGGATATTCCAATTGTTTATCCTTCCGATTTTGTTCATTTCCTGAACAAAATCGGAAGAGAGGTCGATATATTTGTTTAATCTTCTGAGCTTCTTCTAGGTTGATATATTTGGAGGCTCTCCCCAGCAACTCATCGTAATCAGATGGTGTTTTTTTAGCTAAGGATCTGAACAGATCTCCTTCTCCCAGCCCTTGAGTAACGGCGCTAATGAGTATCTCTGAGGTAACATGAGGGACGTCGAGGCACGCTTGATTGAATATCTTCAAGAAATCCCGAAGAGATTCCTTTTATATCTGCTTGAGCCCGAACAGGCTAATGGTTGTTCTCTTGCAACTTCTGCTGCTCGTAAATTGGCGTAAGAACAACGAGCTGAATTTCAGGAACGAATCTATGATCCCCAATGGTAGTTGATTAAACCACGACTGAGCGGCCTCGACTAGGGTAGTTAGAAAAACCCGACACTTCACTCCATTGTAAGTTGATGAAGGAGAGAAGCGTTCTCAAACCGTGATAAATACTCATCGGGATCTGTACTGCCATCATAACTCCCCACATTCCCCATCTGTCTGGCGAGATCCTTAACCTCCTTCACATCTTCCTTTTGCCCCTTTGAAGAAGCCAAATCTTCCTTCTCTTCAGTGGTTCTCACTTGCTGGGGCGGGGTCATAAATTGCTTCATGACTTCCCCCACGGTCTTTGCAATTACTTCAGTTAATTATTCCATAGGCATTCCCCTAGCAGGGAATGCTTGCGGAACGTTGTGAGATGATTCCACCTCATCCTCCTCTCCCTCTCGTACCGGGGATAAATATGAAGAGGGATTTGGTATATACCCCCTAGAACCTTGCCCATGGCCTTTACTTCCAACCATATCTCTTTTCTTTGACCTACGCGAAAAAATCATTTTCCTTCAACGTCTTAGCTCGAATTTTTCCCACAGACGGCGCCAATAATGTGATCCTTTATTTTCTATATTATGTAAAGTAGGTGCAATAGAAAATGAACTAGGAGATATCACAATTTTTACGTAGAAAACCCTCAAGAATGAAGGAAAAACCACGGGACCTTGTCCAATATAAATTCTTCACTATAAAAATTTATCTGTTACAGGACTTGAATACAAAATGCTAATAACAAAACTTTAAACAAGAATACTGGAAAATATGGGAAAAGACCGAACATACTATATGTGCTCTCTTTGGAGTCTTTTCTCTTCTCAAAAGTCCAACCATTTACAATGAGACCCTAGGCATGCATTTATAGTGCTAATCCCGGTGAGTGGTATGCGAGAAATCCATAACTTGATCTCCTTCGATCACGACGTCATGGATTCCTGACGTGTCCGAGAAATCCACGCACCATCAACGCACGTTCGTCCGCACCCGTTAATTTGTCAGTTATGTCCAGGTCTTCCGCTATTACTTTGACCAAAAATCCGAGCAGGGTTTAATGATGTTCGGGTACTTGTGCTCGGCATTCTGTCCTCGGGATTTCTCTGTTCGGCACTTATGAAAGATTTTATCCGAGAATTCATGATATGACATCAATATATATTCTACAAATTTATTTATGAAATGTATATTTAGTTAATATATATTCTACCAATTTATTTATGAAATGTATATTTAGTTTTTTTATTAAATTTAAAAAATAACATACATAAAAATTAATTTATCCTTTACAATCATATAAATAATAAATTTTCAAACTTTTCCTCTCAGAACTCTTATTTTTATTCCTAATCAAAAATAATTTTAACTCCAAAATCTAAAATATATTAATGTATTTCCACAAAAAATAAACAAAAGGACTCAATACAAGATGTAAAAGCATATAATGGATTGAGAACAGCATTAGCCTATTCACACTTGTCCCTCATGCAATCACAGTTTGTTATCTAACTAATCTTCTTATACAAGATATTTGTGCTTAAAAGTTTATTGCTATAATGTCGAGCTTTATCAATTAATCAATCAAACTTTTATCTCACTAGGTGAGATAAGTTATATAGATCCTTTTGATTCATACATAATAACTTTGTAAATATAATTTATGTGTTATTCTAGGGATGTTTCCACATATTGGATACCGGAGACGAAAAGAGAATATTAGTTTGAAAAAAAATTATGCACAAAAGTTTAATTTAGTTTTATTTCTGTCAAAAAGCTTTTTCTAGTTATATATAACTGGGTTTTTTCTTTTCAAAACTTGTTTTTGAGCCTACAGGGAGGGGAAAGATCTTGAAACGGCGACCTCCTATCACATATTTTTGTGGGTTTTCCACTGAGCCGAAGGCTCGTGGCCTTTCTTTTCATTTTTTAAAACATCCACATTTGCTTTTATTTTTATTTATTTATACAATAGGATGCGTAGGGTAGCTAGCGGGTTCTTTAATTTTTTTAATCCAAAAAATGAATTTATTTATTAAAATAACTCATTTTTTAAAATTTTAACAAAATGGCTCAAGGTGCGCTATCCTAGATGCCGCCTTTTGTGAAGTGGTCGTTTTGGATGACGACTTCTACTATTATTATTATTATTATTATTATTATTATTATTATTATTATTATTATGCAATCTGTAAAATCATGAGATGTGATCGGTGAAGAAGTTAATGAAAGTAGGGACGAATATCTCGTATTTGATGTTGAAGTGCAGGCAATAGTGGATCCCCGGTGCCTGAAAATTACTTGGGCAACTGTATTGTTGCCGGAATGGCCAATATTGGGCATGGTGTGTTGGGAGGAAATGAAGCTGCGGAAGCCAATGCTGATGATATTCAAAACAGAGTGAATAACAATTTCAGCCCCCGTCATCTTAATTATTGATACGTCATAGGATACTGCTTGAAAGTACCATCAAATTTTCTCACACTTTCCATTGTCACAACGGGTGACGATGAAATTAATGATGATATAATATAAAATTTCAGTGCTTCTTGGGTTGATAAATTAGGATCTCCCGAAATCCTAGCTCTATATATATATTATATACCATTCATACATTAAATAAATAGTACAATTTCCAACACGACTCTGTAGATATTCGGACCTTCCAATATCAGAAATCTACACTCCGCATTCAATAGTCAGGCTGGCGGCTCTTGCTATAATTTATATTTTTATTGGACTATATGTCTGTGAGTTTACGTACCCCAAGCCAATTTTAATTCACAAATAATTAATACATTTAATCTTATATATATATACACGGATTGGAAATGATTATATCCAGCAATTCTCCTGTGTGTTCGAAGAGGTTGACCGTTTATGACATAATAAGTCTCATCTATCGGCACCCACGTTGCGCAGCCGCTGATGTCCGACTGTCGCTTAGTATGTGGTTTTGTGCTGCTATTATAAGGGAAAAAAGATACGCATCTGCAATCAGCAATAACTTTTAGCGAAGTGGTAAGCGCTTGATACTAATAAGTGGTATCAGAACGAGATCATGTGTTTGAGCCTACCCAGAATCAATTTATGGGGATTATGTTCTGGGAGGGGGATGTTGGGGCTTCGGAAGTACGACACGTCCTCTGTGCGCTCGTAGACGAAGTTATTTATGGTGGTATTGTTGGAAATGGTGTATCCAGCAATACTCATGTGCACATGGAGTGATGGATCGTCTATGGAAGACTGATAGCGCTTATCGTGTACGCCCAAATTAACCATCTTAGCTAAATAACAATAAATACTGTAGTAGCGTGAGTAGAGATTGATCCACAAGAACGAATGGATTTTGTGTTAACAAATGCAAATTAAAGTAAAAATGGGATTTTTGAAATCAATTAAATTACTGTTATGTATATAAAACTAAAACTATGAATTATACTAAGAATGCAAGATTAAACTAGGATGAAGTAAATTACGAGAAAATCAATTCTTGGTTTTCGGTCAACTCTACTGATGTCATATGATGAATCAGTTTCCTTGGGTAACATTTCCCGAGAGTACCGAATAGGAAATATCCTGAGCACATAATCCCGAGCACAAGATACCCGAACACCACTTAACCCTGAGACAGAGGATTCAAGCGTTATCTGGAATGATTTGGCGTAAAGCGTCTGTAGGTGGATGTTCGACTTTTTTGGTCAAAACTGCAGCGGAAGACCCGAACATAACTGACAAATTAACGGTTGTGGACAAACGTACGTAAATGACACGCGGATTTCTCGGACACGTCTTGAGCCCATAATGCCGTGATCGAGGGAGATTATATTCCAGATTTGGCGCTCCTCAACCGCCGTGTTTTGCACTATAAATACCACCACACCATGACATTTCAAAGGATGGATTTTTCAAACACGAAATAAACCGAGGTGATTATATCGTACTGTCTGTTCGGTCTTCTCTTTGTTTTCTTTTCTTGTTTAAAGCTTATTATTCGTATTTCGTGTCAAAGTCCTATAACAAACGCATATTTATAGTGAAGAATTTATACTGGACAAGGTACCGTGGTGTTTTCTTCGTCTTGAGGGTTTTTCACGTAAAAAATTGTGGTGTCTCTTATTAATTTTCTGTCCCATTTACTCTATCCGAACCCAGAAGAATTTTCTCGTATATTGAAGAAAGAGAGACATGGTTAGAAGTAAAGGTCGCAGACAAGGTTCAAGGGGCTACATACCAAATCCCCCTTCATCTTCGTCCCCATTGTGTGAAGGAGAGGAAGATGATGTGGAATCATCTCAGAATATTCCTCAAGCATTTCCTACTATGGGAATGCCTATGGAAAAATTAACTGAAGTAATTGCAAAAACTGTAGCGGAAGTCATGAAGTAATTTATGACTCCGCCCCAGCAAGATAGAACAAGCGAAGAAGAAGAAGAAGACTTGGCTTCTTCGAAAGGGCAGAAAGTTGATGTGAAGGAGGTTAAGGATCTTTCCAGTTAGATGGGCGAAGAAAGTAGTAACTTTGCATCATCAGATGGAGGATCTGAAAGATGAGCTGCAGCAGATGCGCAATAAGATGGAGGGGCGTATCTACTCAGTTCGGAGTAGCACACCATTTGATCCTGGAGTTATCGATGATCCCTTTGAATGTGGGAAACTACGATGGCAGGGCAGATCCTGAAGAGTCTTTGTCATTATTTGAGAATGCTTCGCTCTTTCACCAACTTACAAATGAGGTGAAGTGTAAGGTTTTTTTGACTACCCTAGCAGGAGCTGCTCAATATTTGTTTAACCAATTGCCACAGGGGATCATAGATTCATTCCCGAAGTTCAGCTCGCTGTTCTTGCAACAATTTGCGAGCAGCGGAAGTTGCAAGAGAACAACCCTCACCCTGTTCAGAATTAAACAAATCGAAAAGGAATCTCTTATGGATTTTATGAAAAGATTCAATCAAGCATGCCTCAATATTCTTCATGTTGAGCCTTAAACGCGTGGTTGTGTTTAATGCTTTAATTTATCTACGGTTTATTTTTTAGTTTTGATCAACAAAACTTGTGTTTGTTATACTAATGTGTGTACTTAGTGTGCAGATTAAGTGATTAAAAAGTGGATTAAATGAAGAAAATCGAATGTGCAAAATGTGGCTTGGATCACCCCAGGCGATGGTGATCATCGCCCCAGGCGAGGCATCGCCACGCACATCGACTGAAGCGACGCTGAGGATCGCGCGCAGGGGGAGTTCGCCCGAGGCGATGGGCATGATCGCCTGAGGCGATGCTTTGAACGCCTGAGGCGATGCAAGATTTTAGGCTGCTGAGGCTACGGCATTGGATTTTGGTTTGGATCGCCTGAGGCGATGCGTGATTTATGCTGACCATTGGGGCGCGACGATGGTGTTCGCCTGAGGCGATGGTTGAGGCGATCGATGAGTGATTTCAGCCTTTTGTGTAGCAACGGCTAGTAGGAGCCTAGGGGGCCTCCTACACTATAAATATTGATGCTTTGGAGCATTTTGAAGTTAAGAAACAAGCCTACAAACTTCATCAAAGCTTTGCCAATTCAAAATTCAAATAGCTTTGCAATCTCCATACATTGTTGTTGTATTGGAGCTTGTAATTCTTTTCTTTTGTTAGAGTCTTGTTGTCTTCGTGTGAGTACACCGTGAAGGTGTTTGCTGAGTTTATTGTAAAGGTCCTCCACCACCAAAGCAAGTTGGAAATTGTAAAGTCATCAACAAGTAAAGTTGGTGCATGTGTTGTGGCTATCCTTGGAGCCCTTAAGGCCAAGAAGACTCGTGAAGAGTGTTGGTAGCTCGTGAAGAGCTTTGTGTACTCGTGAAGAGTATTGTGCTCGTGAAGAGCTTTGTGTACTCGTGAAGAGTATTGTGCTCGGGAAGAGCTTTGTGTACTCTGGAAGAGTTGTATTGTGGCTAACTTGGAGCCCTCAAGGCCAAGATCTTTTGTTCTAGTGGAACCTCGGTTGGAGGTTATCTAACCGGGAAGAGGAGACGTAGGCGATTCATCGCCGAACTTCTATAACAAATATCCTTGTCATTTACCACTTTATTTCATTACGCATTTATTTATTTATTTACTTCTTCATTTCTTTTATTTATCGATTGACTTAAGCCTTCCGCAAGCACAAACTCTTTTATTTTGCAAACTCATTTTAAAAAGCTAAAGTAGCCAAGGAATCTCATTCACCCCCCCCCCCCCCCCCCTCTCTTCGATTCCAACAAGTGGTATCCGAGTCATTTGATTTTTGTTTTTAAATCAAAATTTTTATATGGCTAATCTAGCAAATGAGTTTGCTCAAGGTCAATCGACAAATCGCCCTCCGCTCTTCATGGGTGATAATTACGGTTATTGGAAGAATAGAATATCTCTATACATCCAATCCGTAGATTATGAACTATGGAAGATCATAGTGAAAGGTCCACATATTCCTTTAAAGGAAGTTGGGGGAATAAGTATTCCTAAAGAAATGGACGATTTCACTAGAGCGGATATGATATTAATTTCACAAAATGCTAAAGCTATTAATATTTTGCATTCTGCTTTAGATATGAAGGAGTACAACCGGATCTCAATGTGCTCAACCGCAAAGGAGATATGGGACAAATTGCAAATTTGTCATGAAGGAACCAACCAAGTGAAAGAGACAAAGATAGACCTACTAAAACTCAAATATGAGACATTTGAGATGGAGTCTGGAGAAGATGTTGATTCAATGTTTAGGAGGCTCACTCAAATCATAAACGAACTTGCCCAACTTGGAGAGAAGTATCCTCCAAAGAAAATATGGAGAAGAGCTTTAAGAGCCTTGCCAAAGGAATGGGATGCCAAGAGGACGGCCATCATCGAGTCCAACAAAGGAGAGAATGCATCTTATGACCTTGATGAGCTTCATGGCACATTGGTGACCCATGAACTTGAAGTATCGACAAGAAAAGGAATAAAGGAGGATGATAGATCCATGAGGAAAGGGATTGCCTTGGTTGGGAGAAACGGTCAATCCGAGGATGAAGATGATGATGAGGATGAAGAGATGATCTTGTTCACTAGGAAGTTCAAGAAATTCTTCAACAAACATAACAAGCCAAAGGCCTCCGGTGCTACCAAACATGAATCCAAACACGAGGTAACTTGTTATAATTGTCAAGAAAAAGGTCATTATGCTAACAAGTGTCCTAGGAAGAAGAATGAAGATAAAGGCAAGAAGAAGGCCCTAATAGCTACATGGAGTGATAGTGACTCCGATGAAGAAGAAACCAACCTTTGTCTCATGGTCAACGAAGACATATCTTTTGATGAACTTCTAGATTCGTATCATGAACTTATTGATGTTCTTGGCAAAACCAAGATGAGTAACAAATTACTCAAACTTGAGGTAGCCAAGAAAGATGAAGAAAATAATTTATTGAAAAATGAATTAAATTCTTTAAAGATATCTTTTTGCAAATTTAGTGAGAGTAGTTTAAAAATGAATGAATTGCTTGGCTTGCAACGTTGTAGCTTTGATAAAGCCGGGCTAGGCTTCTCAAGCAAATCTAAATCATTTTCAAGCTTGTTAGCTAAAGCCAAGCATGATTCTCCTACTTGTAACTACTGTTGTAAAAGTGGTCATACCAAGAACAAGTGTAGGTTTGCTAGAATCCAATACCAACCTAACAAGAGGTGGAAATGGATTCCAAAGGTGCCAAAGGAAGCTAACCCTCAAGGACCCAAAAATCAAATGGGTACCAAAGATCCTCCTATTGTTAATTTGTTTTGTAGGGACAACAATGGGATGGAGGATGAAGGCACAAGCAACTCAAAGGAGGGGTTTATCTTATTCACCTCAATAGAGGAAGCACGAGGCATATGACCAATGACAAGAACGCACTCTTGTCATCGAAGGTAAAATCTATTTTATACATTTTAAAAGAGCAATTCAAAATTTAATTGGCACAAATTAATTGTGACCAATAAATATGAAGCTCAATATTCATTGGTAGTAAAATGCATAACCCCTTAGCATATGCATATATAAATTGTTTTAATGCATGATGTATGCTTATTCTTTTATAGTAAGTGCATTGAATTCAAATTTGAATATGCTATGTGAAATTATGTGATGAAGCATGCTATAAATGTTTAGATGCTATATCTTTGATATAATACTATCATGATCTTAATAAATTTATCAAATGTTGATTTGAGAATTCTAATGTGTATTAGGCTTGAGTGCATGAACTCTTGGTAGAACATATGCACACTTTGCAACATTTAGAATTCATTGTTGATTGCCTTAAACGCATGTTTGTTGTTCCTCTAAATGATTTAATCTTATGCTTGTTATGCCTATTACATGCTTGATGAGGAACATGAGTAAATTGTTAAAATATGGCTATGTGGCAACATATAATTGAGCTATGTTTATTTAAATTTTGTGCTTTTTGATTATCACAAAAAGGGGGAGAATTTTGTGATAAACTTGAAGTTTAATACATGCATAGTTTAAGGGGGAGAGCTCTTGTATGCATGGTTTGAGGGGGAGAGTTATTTGCTTTATGCTTTACTTGGTAATCTTGTATGTGCTATGCAATTGTTAAGGGGGAAGTTATGTTTACTCACATTTCATGCATATTACATATTCAAGTTTATCAAGTTTTGTGATCATCAAAAAGGGGGAGATTGTTGAGCCTTAAACGCATGGCTGTGTTTTAATGCTTTAATTTATCTCCGGTTTATTTTTGAGTTTTGATGATCAACAAAACTTGTGTTTGTTATACTACTGTGTGTACTTAGTGTGCAGATAAGTGATTAAAAAGTGGATTACATGAAGAAAATCGAATGTGCAAAATGTGGCTTGGATTGCCCCAGGCGATGGTGATCATCGCCCCAGGCGATGGCAGCCAGGCGAGGCATCGCCACGCACATCGACTGAAGCGACGTCGAGGCTCGCGCGCAGGGGGAGTTCGCCCGAGGTGATGGGCATGATCGCCTGAGGCGATACTTTGAACGCCTGAGGCGATGAAGACTTCGCCTGAGGCGATGCAAGATTTTAGGCTGCTGAGGCTACGGTATTGGATTTTGGTTTGGATCGCCTGAGGCGATGCGTGATTTATGCTGACCGTTGGGGCGCGACGATGGTGATCGCCTAAGGCGATGGCTGAGGCGATCGATGAGTGATTTCAGCCTTTTGTGTAGCAACGGCTAGTAGAAGCGTAGGGGGCCTCCTACACTATAAATATTGATGCTTTGGAGCATTTTGAAGATAAGAAAAAAGCCTACAAACTTCATCAAAGCTTTGCCAATTCAAAATTCAAACAGCTTTGCAATCTCCATACATTGTTGTTGTATTGGAGTTTGTAATTCTTTTCTTTTGTTAGAGTCTTGTTGTCTTCGTGTGAGTACACCGTGAAGGTGTTTGTTGAGTTTATTGTAAAGGTCCTCCAACACCAAAGCAAGTTGGAAATTGTAAAGTCTTCAACAAGTAAAGTTGGTGCATGTGTTGTGGCTATCCTTGGAGCCCTTAAGGCCAAGAAGACTAGTGAAGAGTGTTGGTAGCTCGTGAAGAGCTTTGTGTACTCGTGAAGAGTATTGTGCTCGTGAAGAGCTTTGTGTACTCGTGAAGAGTATTGTGCTCGGGAAGAGCTTTGTGTACTCGGGAAGAGTTGTATTGTGGCTAACTTGGAGCCCTCAAGGCCAAAATCTTTTGTTCTAGTGGAACCTCGGTAGGAGGTTATCTAACCGGGAAGAGGAGATGTAGGCGATTCATCGCCGAACTTCTATAACAAATATCCTTGTCATTTACCGCTTTATTTCATTACGCATTTATTTATTTATTTACTTCTTCATTTCTTTTATTTATCGATTGACTTAAGCCTTCCGCAAGCGCAAACTCTTTTATTTTGCAAACTCATTTTAAAAAGTTAAAGTAGCCAAGGAATTTCATTCACCCCTCCCCTCTTCGATTCCAACACCTCATGTCACATCGAAAATACTCATCAACACCTTCACCCAAGGGCTACGAGAACGAGATCTATTCAGATCTCTAGCTAAAAAACCATCATCTGATTATGACGAGTTGTTGAGAAGAGCTTCTAAAATATCAACTTAGAAGAAGCCCAGAGAATGAAACAAAAGAAAGATGTGAAACCAGGAAAAGAGCCAAATCGGAGGGACAATCATATTGAACAGCAGAAGAGGAGTTTCGAGCAATACCTCCCGATAAGACCACCAAGAGAGGTGGCTATGAATCAGAGGGGTCTGAAGAGGGGCCGAGGAGGATATTTCCGAGAACGAGGAGGAAACAGAACTGGGGGAAGACAATAGCCAAATGCCAGACCAGTATTTAACAATCCTCCTCCTCGTAATAATGCTAATCCGGGGAGGGGAGCACCTAGGCCAGTATCGTGGGCAGTAAGAGGGGAGAGGGGAGAGGAGGATGACATTCAAAGCGTGGGGGAGGTGGCCCCGAACAATATTCCTAATCAAGGAACTATACATATGATTTCTGGTGGGCTGTCATGAGGATATTCTAATCGATCAAGAAAGAGTTATGCTCGAAAATTGCATGTGATGTCAATTACCCTGGATAACACGCCAGCAGGACCATCAATTGCTTTCGGACCCTAAGATCTGCAAAGGATCCATTTCCCCCGCGATGACGCGTTGGTTATTTCTGCAACGATAGCCAATAATAATGTGAAGAGAACCTTTGAGGACACAAGAAGTTCAGTCGACATGTTTTTTCCTAAGTACGTTGACCCAGATGGAGTTGGGGAGCGAGTCCATACAAATGGTGAATACTTCTCTTCATGGATTCGAGGGATAGATTGTAAGTCCGATGGGACAAGTTTCTTTACCAGTTCGTTGGGTGAGGAACCAAGAACGTAGATCAAGATGATCAATTTTCTCGTAGTAGACGCTCCTTCCTAGTATAACATATTTTTGGGCCAACCAGTCCTTCACAAACACCACAATAGAACTATCAAATCGAAGATAAATGCGAGGGGATGAATAATACCTTATTATCTTCGAGAAATTCGGCTCCCAAGTCGAGCCTCCATCGACTTTTCATCAAGGGAGAAAAGAGGGAAGAAGAGGGGTGGGGATCGCTGGGGAGAGAGGGGAGAGAGAGAGAAGATTCCGTGCAATTACGGAACACCGAGTCCATTTGGTATATATAGCTCCAAAGCTCCAAAATACCGACTCCTCCACAAATACATCATGATTCATTAAATATCATCTGTTTTCAATAATTACCTCCCAATCTCTATTTCCATTACCAGCCCCAGTACAAAGTACTCCGGACCTCAGATCCCACCAAAGACCAAATTCCAAGGTTATCACCACGATGAGAATACAATCTCATCCCTTGGATCCAACGACTCCAAAAAAAAAAACGGATTTAAAATCCTCGGGAGTCCCAAAATCGCAATTAATTCATAATTGCCACAATTAAAATCCATTAAGGATTATTACTACACCGGGATTAACACCATTAATCCACGGGCATCACAATTATCCCCCACTAATAAAATTTTGTCCTCGAAATTTGCACGGCGTACTCCAGATTACAAAATCCAAACGGATTCACATCGTCGAATCATGAACATGTCATGAACGACGCATCAACCGCGAGGATACCAACCTCGCACCAAAACCTGGAATGGGGTAAACCTCCCAAACCACCACAAACTCAAGGAAAGACGTCAGCATTCCTCGATGCTAACCATCTCAAAAGCAGTCAGCCAACCATAACTGCTAATCAAACGAATCATTCGTGGTTCCGCAATAGATATCGCCTCAATGATATCTCTACGATTTAGCCTACGATGTTAAACATACATCGTTACCAAGGAAACCACCAGTACACTACAGTGTACTTATACCAAATCTGGTTTCCGCTCTCCAATTCCATCTCCAACAAAGGAGTAGTTGCACCACTTGCAACACAGATCGGGCCACTCACGGCCACCGATCAACACAAAACACATCTCCAAAGATGTCTACATCCATATGTTCCAAGAAACCACATCTTGGTCCAAACACACTATCGAGACTCCACAATGTCTCATGTTCTCAAAAGGACATGCAAGAAAATCAATTGCGTTCCCGCCACACGTGTCAACCATGACACTTAACAAATCCGAATCCTGGCCATCCATCGTTTATCCTAGGATTCAACAATCCTAAAACAGGGAGGCTATCGAATTATCCAGAATGAATTCCCATGACCCCAAGGTACTACAATTCCTCCTCGGAGGAAGTCAACCAAACCTCACGATCATTCTTCAGAATAAATCGTGCCATCGAGATTACCAATCTCAAGGTGATACAATCTCTCACCGGAGATTCATTCATCCAAGCACACTAACCCGGTGCTCGACGAGGATCAAATAAAAGTTGGCATGCGTATACATACACTGGTATACATGCCTAAGTACCAACACAACATGCATACTCAATGCAATATACTCAGGTATCTCCAATCATACCTAAAGTCCCATAACCAACTGTCAATCCCCAGCTATTCTCACCTCGCGGAGAATAATGATCGACAGACCAACGACCAATGGTGTGATTCCAACATCAACACCACACAACCCGACTCATTGAATCTCCCAAAGATTCCCAATCGGTAGGTATATCAATACCGCCTTCCTCTCAAGGAAAATGTCATGAACTCATGACCCTCCAACCTCGAACCGCCGTTCGGAAAACCTGGATATTTTATACCAAAACATATCCCAGAACCAATAAATTACACAACTGGTCCAGTATAGTGCATCAATGCCACTATTACCAAAACAAAATATGTATACACAACGTATACTCATTCTGACAATGCTCTGTACTAATACCATAATACTACACAATCTCGAGCATTCCCCCGGAGACATCTCCTCGAACGTCCCACCGAAAGGTAGGTAATCCATTACTCGGTCCAACACCAGTAATGCTTACCATTGCTGATTTACAATCAACCCACGACCGATACCAGCTGTCTCCATGACAGTACAATCCAAATCTCTTCAAAAGATATAATCAATATAGTAGCGTTACCCCACTAGCTATATCCCACAATTCCAATTGTGTCCCTCATTGCATTCCATATGCAAGGATTCTCAACCAGAACCAACAACGACTTGTCGACACTCACGTTGGTACTCCCAACAAAACTGAGTTGTCCCAGTACAAGTTCCTTAAAAATAATTGACGTAAAAATGTCTCCATGAGGTATTTTCTACCTCAATCATCATGCCACATAGTGACTACTAGAGTCCACTATTACCCTCATATTATCATCATACGATTCACCAAACTCAGTTCCAGCGAGCATTGTAATGGCTACAACAAGCACACTATATCACTGCAACAATACCTGGCTAGCAAATCGCTGTCTCCTTAGGTTTATACCAAGTCTACCAATGTATCATACGTTCCATCCCGGTATACCATACCGTAACATCCATTAGAGTAGTGGGTCATCACCCAGTATTTCTCTGATACCAATGCACAAAGGACATTCCAGTGTCCTTACTCAACCACAAAGCAATCCCAATTCCGTAGGATTTATCTCCTCACCCTCGGGGTGGGTGTGACCATGTTTACCACACATCACAACGACCAGCGAGTAGTTTCCTCAATGACTACTCTTACCACCAATCACTTGGCCTTAGCCATTCCAACGAGTATACCCAAAGGTATCACTACTCGATAAATATTTACCTCTATTGCATAATGCGGTACACTCACCGGTACAATGCATCCAATAATCCATCGAGCAAACCTGCTTGGCATAACAGTCTCGTCAACCGGTGACGTAGACATCACCTTGTGCTCACCATCGGCACTCAAATCATATGACTAAATACATACGCCCAGACGTATTATTCATCAAAAAGACGCTACACGTCTACATAGAACATCCGCTATGTCATCGTCATCCCGTGACGGTATATGCCAACATATGACATCCAAAATAACATCGTCAACTCGTGACGGTACATGTCAAAACCTGACATTCACAATCTCACCGTCAAACATGTGACAGTATATGTCGATACACGTCATCCATAATCTCATTGTCAAACACATGACGGTATATTACAACATATGGTATCCACAATAATGCTAATAAAATAGTAATACACCATACCTCATCGCTAACCAGATAGCGGCATACCTGTATCCTCGTCCACCAGTGGTACGCAAGCAGCACCCATCGCTCGTAGGTGGCGTAATCCAGTGCTCCGTACATAGCGGTATAACCCATCGCTATAGAATCAGCGGCATGATCCCTCGCCATAGAGTCAGCGGCATAAAACATCGCTATAGATATCCGGCGGTATGAACCATCGCCATAAATGTAGCGGAATGACCCATCACTATATAATACATGGCGGCATGAACCATCGCCGATAGAATAGTGGAATAAATCATCGCTATGAATACCCGGTGGCATAACCCATCGCCAATAGAATAGCGGAATGAACCATCGCTATGAATACCCGGCGGCATAAACCATCGCCCATAGAATAGCGGAATGACCCGTCGCTATATAATACCCGCGGCATGAACCATCGCCAATAGATGTAGCGAAATGTACCATCGCTATGAATACCCGGCGGCATAACCCATCGCTCATAGAATAGCTGAATGACCCATCGCTATATAATACCCGGCGGCATAAACCATCGCCAATAGAATAGCGGAATAAACCATCGCTATGAATACCCGACGGCATAAACCATCGCCAATAGAATAGCGGAATAAACCATCGCTATGAATACCCGGTGGCATAAACCATCGCCAATAGAATAGCGGAAAAAACCATCGCTATGAATACCCGGCGGCATAACCCATCGCCAATAGAATAGCGTCATGATATCCCTCGCTATACAGCGGCAAATATCCCTCTTCGCTACTTATCTTCGACATACCAGCGACATAATATCCCTCGCTTAAGCGACAAATATCCTCCATCGCTATCATATGACAGCGGAAAGCTCATCGCTACGCCATATTAGCGGTATAATATCCCTCGCTTAAGCGGCAAATATTCTTCATCGCGATGGTATGACAGCGGCGCCACTACTCCTCGTTTTATCATGACATCAAAAATACCCATCGCTTCGACATATTAGCGGCATAATATCCCTCGCAATAGTAATATGACTGCGGAATTATCCTTCGCTTCGACATAGCGATGTTTATTGGGATACAGATTATGCATTGCGGTTGTATACATGGAGTAGCGATGTGAATACTTGCCGCTGTCATATTATAGTGATGAAGAATATTTGCGGCAAATATTCTTCATCACTATAATATGACAGCGGCAAGTATTCACATCGCTACGCCATGTATACAACCGCAATGCATAATCTGTATCCCAATAAACATCGCCATGAGTGTATTTTAATGCACCTCGCTTCAAATGTGACATGCGGAATTTTACCATCGCTTCAACATTTAAGCGGCAAAGCATTAAAATCATCACTCCAATATATATGCAACCGTAATACATAATCCATGTCTCATATGACCCTGCAACCACCATGGTTAGCAACAACATATTCCAATTATGAACACATATCATAAACGCACATAAGCAATATAGTTGTGCCATACAACACTAACTACCATCATGCATAAGTATGTGCTTCTCATTCCCATTAACTCGTTCCTAGGCTCTCAACAACCCCAAAGAGCAAACCACTGCTCTGATACCACTAATGTAAGGACCCCGTGCCCTTAACCCGTTATTAGTGTATTAATCCATAACATTAGTGCATACAATCATATTATCATGGGGGAAAAGCCATATGCAAGTATAACATCATATACTATCCAGAAAATTTCTTGCATTTGATCCACATAATATTCAAATTCCCCAACCAATATCACTTACATAGCATGCACCCTCATAATACACTAACATGCTCTCAATTCATTTAGCAATTCCGTGTTTAATTGCATGCAAACAATAAATGAAGAGAAAAAAGCCATTGCCCATTTATACATTCCATACACAAGTAAAAACGTACTCACATGAGAGCACCCAATGAATAAACGTGTATCTAATGTATAAGATACTCTACCGAATGCGGTTATTGATACTTCGGTCCTTGAAGCACCTCCCATGCACCGCTCAATCTCAACTCTGGAGCTACGTACTTAATCAACCACCTCTGGTACTTCAATCGTGGAAGTACCTCAAATCAACAGCCCGAGCTCAACTCCAAAGCTACTGCTGCACCTGTATCACCTGCCCCAACAGAGACAGCCCCCACACGGGGTGAGCATACCAATACCACCAATCACTATAATCATAATATTACAGTTCATAATTTACAAAATGTAAATGCCATGAATTTAAATGATACTCCCTGGATGGTATCATCCTCATCCGGATCCCCTGTATTGTCCCTGTTCTCAAAATAACCAAACCATTAAATTCTCAAAAGCAGTTGATCATCTCATTGATCAACTAAAACCAATCCTACTATACCAGTTACATAATCAAATATGATTAAATCATCAAATAGAGTACCACAGATATCACATGTATCTAGCCAATGATTCCATATTTCCATTTCATTGCTCACTCCACAATAGCGGCATTTTAACCCCATGCACGCTCAGCAATAGCGGCGTTATAACCGATGGTCGCTCAACGGCGACAACATCCCAATCATTGCTCGCTCAAAAGCGGCACCATATGATTCCCGATGTATGTCCATTTATCACAGTTACCATATACCATGCATTTCACTATCCATTTATTGCAAGTACCATATACCATGCATTTCAATACCCATTTATTGTAAATACCACATACCATGCATTTCAATATCCATTTATTGCAAATACCATATACCATGCATTTCACAGTTGCAACATTATAACAGGCTATGCTCGTACGTTATACGTATCTTATAATTCCGTAGTTCGAATCAACATTGCCTTGGTCCCGTGGCCGATGAATTATGTGCTAAACGCAATTAACAAACCACAATTAAAATCAAGCATGCAACCACGCACCCAAGCACGTTCACAAACCCCAATCTATCTTCATCCATGACGATTAAACATTTTAAAAGACCCCAGGCGAAGCATGCATCGAAAACTCGACACGAAATAAAACCTCAAAAACAGGCACTGGCGATCGATCGCATCATCCCAGGCGATCGATCGCCTCTCAAAAATAGGCACGGGTGATCGATCGCTCCATTCCAGGCGATCGGTCGCCTCTCAGTATATTTGTCTACTGCCTCATGGCGATCGATCGCTTCCTTTGAGGCGGTCGATCGCCTCACTGTTCATCTTCCTGAAAATTTTTCCAACGTCGCGGCGATCGATCGCCCCGCCCTAGGGATCGATCGCCTCGACCTGCAACAGCCAAAAATGGCGTTTTTCTTGCAAAATCTTCCCCCACAACAATGCTCACACCACATACAACACAAATCCTTAACAAGGGGCCATAAATCAACCCCAAAACACAACAACCCAAAAATCTTTAAAAACAACCCAACTCAAATCCTTCCCAAACACCACAATAGAACTATCAAATCGAAGATAAATGCGAGGGGATGAATAATACCTTATTATCTTTGAGAAATTCGGCTCCCAAGTCGAGCCTCCATCGACTTTTCATCAAGGGAGAAAAGAGGGAAGAAGAGGGGTGGGGATCGCTGGGGAGAGAGGGGAGAGAGAGAGAGAAGATTCCGTGCAATGACGGAACACCGAGTCCATTTGGTATATATAGCTCCAAAGCTCCAAAATACCGACTCCTCCACAAATACATCATGATTCATTAAATATCATCTTTTTCAATAATTACCTCACAATCTCTATTTCCATTACCAACCCCAGTACAAAGTACTCCGGACCCCAGATCCTACCAAAGACCAAATTCCAAGGTTATCACCACGATGAGAATACAATCCGTCCCTTGGATCCAACGACTCCAAAAAAATGGATTTAAAATCCCCGGGAGTCCCAAAACCGCAATTAATTCATAATTGCCACAATTAAAATCCATTAAGGATTATTACTACACCGGGATTAACACCATTAATCCCCTGGCATCATATCAATTATCTAAATCAACTAAGATGCAAGAATTAAATAACAAGGAATTAATCAATTAAAGAAAGATCTTGGTTTCGGTCGACTCTACCTTTGAAATTCATTCATTCATCGATTTTCTCACGGATGTAATTTTAATGCATGAATATTCAACATTGAAGATTTAACTCATATCTCACCTTAAGTTTAGTTAAATCGAAAACAACATTCAAACTTAACTCTTAACAATTAATCAACATTAACAATAGCAGTTAAGATTTAAACCAATGATAGCATGCGAACAAGTAATATTGGTGAAGCTAAACAACATAAACACACATCAGTTATGTTTAATCTAGTCAAAAGTTTTCCCTAGAAATTTAATAACCTCAACATCAGAGAATTATCAATCCTAGTTGCTTCACAAATTTGATTAATCAAACAATTATGGATTTGATATCAAACTTAGCATCATATTTTTTTGACACAAAATTTCACACACTTACCTATGAATGCAGTCAAAATTTGAGTCAACCCTATGCTAATGAAATTTGAAACTTAAATAAAACATTAAAAACAAAGATAAAGGGACAAAAAGTTCTTGATTTATAGTCTCAAGCTGGACTTCTTACCCAATCGCTTTAACGGCTTGAAGTATGTGGATTAGTGTCATCCACATTGCAGTGCCTCAACCTCTCATCATTTATCACATAAGTGCCTAGAATAGGATCACTTACCTTAATTGCTCCATGAGCATAGACATTAGTAACCGTGAATGGTCCAACCCATGAAGTCTTTCACTTACTTTGGAAAATGCGAGGTGGTGGCGCTTTATGTAATTGGGTTGTCTCTCCCTTCATGAACATCCTTTTCTCTTTTTGCTTCTTCGCCTTCCTTGGCTTCACCATTTCATGGCTCCCGCATTCTTCAGTCTTTAGCTCGGTCTTCACCTCCACCTTATCAGTACCTTGCACCACATCAACAAGCAAAGTGTCAATCATGTTAACTTTTAAATAATCATGCTCGTTGTGTGCGTGTGTTGAAGATTTAAACATATTAAATGTAACTCGATCCTCTCCTTCACGGATGATCAACTTCTCTTCTTCAACATCAATGATGGCTCTTCCTGTAGCTAGGAATGGCGCCTCATAATCAATGGTATGCTCACATCCTCCTCCAAATCCAACACAAGGAAATCCATCGGGCATATTGAATTGATCTATCTTGACTGGCACATCCTCGACGATTCTTAGTGGGTATGTGATAGACTTGTCCGCCATTTGCAACTCCGTCCTTTGTGGCGTAGGCTCTCCCAGTCCAAGTCGCCTAAAAACAGACAAAGACATTAAGTTAAGGCTAAAACTCAAATCACATAAAGATTTAATGGAAGAAATAGGCCAAATAGTGAAAGGAATATAGAAACTCCCTGGATCTTTGAACTTGGTGGCCGATTTCTTTTGCACAATAGCACTACATTCCTCAGTCAAAAAGACGGTCTCACGCTCTCCCAATTTCCGCTTCTTAGATAACATCTCCTTTAAGAATTTAGCATAATTTGGCATTTCTAGTAAATCATCAATAAAATGGTATATCTATATGCAAATTCTTAAGCCTGTCTAGAAAATTTGCAAAGTTTAAGTCAACTTTTGCCCTATTAACTGCTGCGGGAATTGGGAGAGGAGTGTATACCTTTTTTTGTGGTGTGATATGTGTAGTGGCTCCAGTGGACTTATCATTGTTTGCGTGGTTGCTCCTTCTCCTCTTGCTTAATTTCAATCTTTTCAGTCTTCTTTTCGTCACCAAGTTCCTTTCCACTCCTAAGGGTCACGCCATTGGCTTGCTCCCTTGGATTCTTCTCCGTGTCACTCGGTAGAATTCCTTGTGCTCTCCCAGCCAAGATGGTTGCCAGTTGCCCTACTTGAATCTCCAAGTTCTTGATAGATGCATCTTGATTATTCATCCTTGTTTCAGTTGAGGATATGAACTTGGTTATTAGCTCCTCCATGCTTGGCTTTGGTGGATAACCCAGTGGTGGTTGCGGATGGTTCCTCAACCCCCGTATTGTATGTATTTGGGTAGGGGTTGTTTTGTGGCCAGTTTACTACATATTAACATCTTCATTAGTTTGAACAAATGGGTTATCTGCTTGGCATTCAATGCTCGGATGTGGTCCTTGACACAGTTCACAGGTAATGGATTGTACTTTCATCCCTGGTGCTGTCAAGCTGTCAGTTTTCTTAGTCAAGACTTCCAACTGGGCCGATATAGATGTCACTTCATCAACTTGATGCATACCTATCGGTCTATTTGGCACGTTACTCTCGGACTGCCATTGATAGCTATTCGCAGCCATCTCCTCCAACATTGTATAAGCCTCCTCAAGCGTCTTCCTCATAACAGTACCACCTGATGATGCATCAATCATAGACGTTATCAGAAATAGACCGTTATAAAAAGTTTGTACCTGCAGCCGATAGGAAGGCCATAATATGGGCATCCTCTCAGTATGTCTTTGAAGCGCTCCCATGCTTCATACAGTGTTTCAGGATCATGTTGCGCAAATGTAGTAATATCATTTCGCATCTTAGCAGTCTTTGCTGGTGAGAAGTATTTTGACAAGAAAGCTTGCACCATCCCATCCCAAGTAGTAATTGATCTTGTAGGCAATGAATGCAACCAAGGTTTAGCTTTATTATTTCAAGAGAAAGGAAATAAATGTAACCTGATGGAATCGTCAGTAACACCATTATGCTTGAAAGTGTCGCAGATTTCCAAGAAGTTTGATATGTGAGTGTTGGGTTCATCAGTGGTCGATCCCCCAAACTGCACCGAGTGCTGGATCATTTGTATGATTGCATGCTTGATTTCAAAGTTGTTCGTCTGTACACTTGGTCTAGTAATCCTAGATAATGATCCATGGAACGAAGGATGAGCATAATCCACGAGTTATCGTCTATTAGGTATCTTCCCATTCCGTCTTTCATCTCTTCCACCTCCTCATTCATTGTTTTCAGCCATTGCTCGAACTTTTCTTAGTTTCCTAAGAAGAGTTCTTTCAATTTCAGGGTCAAGGGCTCAAGTAAAGGCTTGCTACTCCTTAGCATGCATCAATAGATAACAACATGCAAAGATCCAACCAAAGAAATGTCAGTAGTAGAGTAGTAGAGAAGAAGAAAAGAAAAAATAAATAAAAAATGGCTAAACTACATTCAACTAATCTCGTCTGATATTACTTTAAACTAGTCCCCGGCACTGGCGCCAAAAACTTGATCACCCTTTTCTTTAACATAAAATATTTTACCAGTTTAGTTTTAATGTGCGAATTCAACCGCAAGTACGTGGTGTCAAGTTTTAGTATAATGATATGAAAGTAGGGATGTTGTACCCACATGGACTAGTAGTAAGTACCAAACCCAATCGATTTAATTATATTTAGCCTACGCTAGTTGATTGATAATTATGCAATAGTAAATATAACGAAATAAATCAAACTCCCAATCAAACTAGCCTATAATCATCTTCATAGAAAGATAATTATAAAAATATTCAAAGTAAAATAACATCAAAAATTATGTACCAAACAAGCTAAAGGCTCAGAAATACTAATAGATGCGATGAATTGACTCCGGGCGTTGTTCGCCTTCTTTCTCTTGGTTGAATCTTTGTTTGGCGGCTTGAAGATGGTGGGAGGTGAATTCTAGGGTGAATTATGAACCAAAAGGCTCATAGGGTCGGTCACTTTGTGTCTTAAAGTATAGAGGAATTTAGGAAGATTCCTTGTCGGTACTCAAACTCTAAAATGTATTTTTTCAGATTTTCTGGGCTACCGATTTATCGCTAGGATGTACGGATCGATCGGTATTTCCATGAATTAAATCATTTTAGTTACAACATGCGACCGATCGATCGGTACATGTGTACCGATCAATCGGTAGATTCTTCAAAATTTGTTCAACTTCCTGCATCTCTAGCGGTCGATCGCATACATCTTAGCGGTCGATCGCTGCCTAGAAATCTTCAACCGTTGATTTTTTTTGCCGCTTCTTCGATCTATTGGCTCTTTTAAGTCATTTTTCACCATTTTAAACATAAATTCTCAACTTTCGTATAATCCCACCTTGATTCCTGAAATAGACAAAAAACAACACAAAAGCGCATAATATCGTCCAGAAATCAACATAAACAATATTAAAATCCTAAAAATATAAGTGTAAAAATCACACTTATCATGTCGCTGTCAAGCGTGCGATGGAGTTTAGTGTCGCCGCTATTGATCGAGCGGGGTGATATGATTAGATTGTGATATGATGAGATTTAAGTATGCAAGTGCAAATTGAAATGCTTGTGATTATAGTAAAATCATTGTCATTGATTTTTTAATTGATTTTGTGTATTGATGATTACGAATATTGTGAGAACAGGAATAGTTTGGAAAAGATACTATGATTATGGTATACTCAGTGAGTACTTCTTTAAATTACACCATTATATTCTGTAAATTATTAAATGAGAATTTGTTGATATTGTGATCTTGTTGGTGGTATGCTCACCCCGTGTGGGGCTATTTTTGTTGGAACAGGTAGAACAGGTACGACAATGGCTCTGGAAATGACTTCGAGCCATTGAATGAGGATGCTTTTGGAAGTGAGGTACCAATATTGGTATTGGTTAAGTGATGTATACAAGTAGATACACATTTAATTATTGATGCTCGTCTATAAGCATAATGACATGTGTATATGGGTTGTATATTATGTTTTGAGATTCCTCTTTACATTTGAGTGTGCATGCAATTCATTTGAGAGTATAACTGCAAAACGAATTGAGAATATGTATAATGCATTATGAAGTGTATACATTGGTGATTTGTATTCATGCCGGGAATCGGGTTTGCAGGGAGATAATGTCAAATTTTTTGTAAAAGTCATGCTATAATTATAAGACATGAATAATGTATACACAAATGATGATATAATGCACTAATGATGAGATTAGAACTTGGGGTCCTTACAGATGGCAACGAAGATCCCAAAGAATATTTGTCACGATTTGAGAATGCTTCACTCCTTCATCAATCTCAGATGGGGTGAAATGTAGCGTATTCTTGACTACTCTGGCAGAAGCGGCTCATTCTTTGTTCAACCAATTACCCCAGGGATCATAGGCGCATTCTCAAAATTCAGTTCATTATTCATGCATCAATTTGCTAGCAGCAAAAGTTGCACTCGAACAACTCTCAGTCTGTTCGGTCTTAAGCAATTGGAGAGAGAATCACTTTGATTTTTTTCTGAAAAGGTTCAATCAGGCTTGTCTCGACGTTCTTAACATCACATCGGAAATATTTGTCAGTGCCTTTACTATGGGACTATGAGAGGGAGACATTTTCTGATCGTTGGCTAAAAAGGCTCCGTCCGATTATGACGAGTTGCTGGGAGCGGCTTCTAATTACATTAGCTTAGAAGAAGCCCAAAAATGAAGCAGAAGAAAGAAACAAAACCTGGAGGGGAACCAATCCGTAAAGATAAACAACCAGATTAGGTGAAGAGGAACCTAAAGCAATACCTCCCAATGAGACCACCAAGAGAAGTGGCTATGAACCAGAGAGGTCCCAAGAGAGGCCGAAGAGGGTGTTCCGAAGATGAGGAGAAAACATACCAAGGGGTATACAAGTGCCTAACGTTGAGCAAATTCCTAATAATCCTTTCCCTCGGAACGATGCAAAACCAAGGAGAGGAGCACCTAGACTAGTGTCATGGGCGATCAGATGAGAAAGATGGGAAGAGAATAATATTTGGGCTGTAGGTGAGCTTGCCCCCAATAATTCTCCGAACCGAGGAATTATACACATGATTTTTGGAGGGCTATCAGGAAGAGATTCTAATCAAGCAAGGAACGGAAGGTACTGGTGATGTCAATCGCGCCAGAGATCATGCCAACGGGAAGCCTTTGGACCCAAGATTTACAAGGGGTGCACTTTCCTCATGATGATGCGTTAGTTATCTCTGCCATGATATCCAATTATAATGTACAAAGATTTTCGTGGATACAGGAAGTTAAGTTGATGTACTCTTCTTAAATGCACTGGCTCAGATGGAACTGAGAAGCATGCCCATGCAAATGGTGAATACTTCTCTTCATGGATTCGTTAGGGAAGTTGTAGTTCAATAGGGCAGGTTTATTTGCCAGTTACATTAGGCGAAGAACCGAGGATGAAGAGAAAATTGATCATTTTTCTGGTGGTAGATGGCCCTTCCTCATACAACATAATTTTGGGCTGACCAGCTCTGGCTGCATTCCGGGCGATGGCATCTACATATCTTTTGAGATTAAGTTTCCTGTGGGCATGAAAATTGGGCAAGTTTGAGGAAATCAAAGTTCCTCCAGGAAATGTTATGTTCAGGAATTGAAGCAAGAAAGCAACGAAGGGAAGACAAATATGGTCGTGGATTGAATGGTAAGAGAAAGCGAGAAGAAAGAGTTGAGGAGCGAGTAGCCTTAGCCGAAGAGTTCCCCATGATTGAACTGGGTCGCCCGACTAAGACCACTAAGGTGGGTTCACAGCTAAATCCTGAACTGAGGAAAAGAATGATCGATTGCTTGAGTAAAAATGTTGACGTGTTCGTGTGGAGAAATGCCGATCTGACAGGAGAAAGTTCATACATTGTGGAACACCATCTCAATATTGATCCTAATGTTCGGGCAATCAAGCAAAAGATGAGGCATTTTGGACCCGAGAAAGAAGCGATCATCACTCAGCAAGTAGGAGAACTGTTGAAAGCAGGTCATATTCGGGAAATTAGTTTCCCTACATGACTTTCAAATGGGGTTTTAGTACCTAAATCAAGAGATATATGGTGAATGTGTGTAGATTTCAGACGTGTGAATAAAGCTTACCCCAAAGATTGCTACCCATTACCGAGGATTGACAAGCTGGTAAATTCCACCGCTGGGCATGAGCTACTCTGTCTCATGGATGCCTATCAAGGGTATCATCAGATTCCTTTGGCACAACAAGATCAACCAAAAGTTAGCTTTGTCATAGCAGGGGGAACTTTGGTTACGTGGTCATGCCTTTTGGGCTGAAGAACGCTGGAGCCACTTATCAAAGATTGATGGATAAAATATTCAAAATCAAATAGGGCAAAGTTTGAAGTATTTGTGGATGATATTCTCATCAAAAGTGAGAAGGCGTTGGACTTGATTGATGACATGGAGGAAGTGTTCAGTACTTTGCGTAAACATGAAGTTAAATCCCGCTAAATGTACATTTGGAACACATAGTGGAAAGTTTTTGGGGTACATGGTTACTGAAAGAGGTGTTGAAGCTAAATGAGTCCTCCTCGGACTCTAAATGAAGTTCAAAGATTGGCAGGGAGGATAGTTGATTTAAGTCAACTCATATCACGCTCAGTTGATAGGAGTTTACCATTCTTCAAAGCATTAAGACAAGGGGTTCAATTTGAATGGAACGATCAATGCCAAAATGCTTTTGAGGAATTGAAAATTTATCTGGCTCGATTACCATTGATGAATAAGCCCGAGCATAATGAGACACTCCTCGTCTATTTATCAGTTACCGAGGAAGTCATTAGCTTGGTATTACTCAAAGAGAATTCGATACAACAACTACTTGTGTATTATGTGAACAGAGCACTTCAAAGAGCCGAACAAATGTATCCCGAGATGGAGAAGCTGGCTCTAGTCCTCATAACTACTGCTAGAAAGACCATAGCCATACTTTTTATCTCACCCAATCAGGGTGGTAACCAGCACTCCATTGGGAAAAGTGTTATGCAAAGCTGAAATTTCTGGACGAATGGTAAAGTGGGCTACATTACTAAGTGAGTTCGACATTACTTATCAGCCTCGAACTACCATCACAGCTCAGAAATTATCATATTTTCTCGTAGAGATAGCCCATACCCCTAAAGAGAAGGAATGAAATGTTTATATGGATTGGTTTTCTACCCAACTTGGAAGTGGTTCAGGCGTGGTCCTTGTCAGCCCAGAATAAGAAAAGTAAAAGTTGTCATTCAGTTCGGTATTCATTCTTCAAATAATGAAGATGAAAGCTCTCATCTCGAGCCTTCAAATCGCACTGGTTGCTGGAGCTCAAAACATACTGACATTTATGGACTCTATGCTCGTAGTTCAGCAAGTGAATGGCATGAAAATAAAGTGTGTTGAAGATCGGGATGTTCTTGTTTGTTCGGAATTTTATTAGTTTACTCATGGGATCGAGATGTTTGGTCAATGTTTAAACCTAAAATTGCCTAAGTGATTGTGCTCAAGATGTTCGAGGTTGTTCGGAATTTTATTAGTTTACTCATGGAATCTGGATGTTTGGTCTATGTTTAAACTTAAAATTGCCTAGTGATTGTGCCCGTGATGTTCGAGCTTATTCGGAATTTTATTGGTTTTCTCATGGGATCAGGATGTTTGGTTCATGTTTAAACCTAAAATTGCCTAAGTGATTGTGCCCGGGATGTTCGAGATTGTTTGAGTTTTATTAGTTTATTCATGAGATTTTAAACCTAAAATTGCCCAAATGATTATGCCCCGGATGTGCGAGCTTGTTCGGAATTTTATTAGTTTACTCATGGGATCGGGATGTTTGGTCCATGTTAACCTAAAATTGCCTAAGTGAATGTTCTCGGAATGTTCGAGCTTGTTCAAAATTTTATTAGTTTACTCATGTGATCAGGATGTTTGATACATGTTTAAACCTAAAATTGCCTAAGTGATTTTGCTCGGGATGTTTGAGCTTGTTCGAAACTTTATGAGTTTACTCATGAGATCGGGATGTTTGGTCGATGTTAAACCTGCCTAAGTGATATTGCTCGGGATGTTCGAGCTTGTTTAGAATTTTATTAATGTACTCCTGGGATGGGGATGTTTGGTCCATGTTTAAACCTAAAATTACCTAAGCAATTGTGCTCATGATGTTCGAGCTTTTTCGGAATTTTATTAGTTGGGATCGGGATGTTTGGTCCATGTTTAAACCTAAAATTGCCTAAGTGATTGTGCTCGGGATATTTGAGCTTTTTCGGGATGTTCGTTCAATAAAACTTGCATGAAAAAGTCTTCTTACGATTAAAGAAAATATTACATGAGCCAAAATTGAAAAGAAAAGTACAACCCTACATTATGGTTAGAATAGCTCATAAGGAGGCTTTCCAAAGCAGTTTCCTCGTCGAGGAAGTCCTTCGAAATTCCCTCAGGTGGATAACCCTTTGCCTCAAATTGACAAGCACAGGCTTCAAACCAATGCTAAAAACTTGGAGGTGCGGTCAGACACCACATTGCCATACTCCTCGGATTTCAGGAAGTCGGCTTTTCTCCTTAGCTAGATTTCCTCTACCCGAGCCTCAAAAGTTGCCTTCTCTTGAGTAAAGAGTAAGCCATAAGAACAGAGGTACTCAGAAAATTTTCTATAAATTAACTCACCTTCACGAAGGAAGTGAAAAAGTCATTCACCAAGATGATGAAAGCCAACTCCCCGAGATGCTTTCGATCGGGACTGTTTGGAGAGAAGGAGATGATGGATTGAGATATTTTGGGGTCAGGTTTTTTGATAAATGGGACATTAAGAGTATAGTCCCACTGAGGTACAAGCTTCTTCAAGGCGGGCCGAAGACCACTCGGACTGACCGGGAGCAGGGTGGGATGAAGCTCATGGAGAAGAAAGGGGAGTTGAAGTTGTGGCTCTTTTGGCAGGGGCAGTTGTCGAGGATGAACCTTGGCCCTCGATGCCACTCTTTTTCATGGCCGAGGGACCAAAGATTCCCCTTCTGGCTGTTCAGTGATTTCAATGATGGCCCTCGTCTTCAAATTGGCGGCCATCCTTGATTTCAAATTTTTTTCCTCTGCATAAAGTGAACAAAGAAATAGTCGGCGCAGAATGATCAAAGACTAGTGAAAGATGAAAATGCTCAAGTTGCTCACTTAGGGGCATGTGTAATGATGCACCCTTCGGGCTCAGCAAGAACAAGTACAGTTGTCCGTCGTCAATCAGCCCCGCCAGATTATAACACAGGTTGCCAAGTTTCTGATGAACAAACATGTACAGTTCTTTCTCAAGGAGACCCTTGATTGGTGTGGCCCTCGGGAGGCTTTCTCTCCACACCATTGGGCAATCCGAAGGCAGGGATGGACGATATAAAATTTCTTCCATTCTTTTATTGAAGAAAGAAAGGACAATGACGAAGCCAGCCAATAACCTATAACTATTGGGAGAACAGATGGCTAAGGGAAATAGTAAAATAGCTAGCATCATCGAGGAAGAAGGAAGGAACAAGAAGACAAAAACCCAATAGAAACTGATCTAAGTAAGAATGAAAATAGCCCACGGGAGGCAAGTGGGGACGTGACCCTGAGGAGGGAACAATGATAGAAATTTGCTCAGGAATCTCCCATTTAGCTCGGATTCGGGAGATGTGTTGGCTAGTATGAATCCTTGATTCGAAAATCTCGAACAAGGGACCTTGTCGGCTACCAAGGCCTTTTTGGTATCATTCTGGTCATTCTCCCTCCGAAGATCTAGAAGAGCTTAGTGGCTCCTCGCTATCGAGGAGGAAGAAGGTAAATGAGGAAGGGTGGAAGCTCTTTCTACTATATAAGTGCCATACTCATCAATCTCTCGTATTGAAGAATCGTCGGAATCAATAGGAGAGGAAGACACACTTGATCAGCGGGTATTCGGAAATCCTGAAGATGGATTGATCGTACGTCTAATGTTAGCTCGGAAGCAAATTGCAGCGAACGGTGACAATGAGAGGATATGACCGTATATTTATAGCGGAGGTAGTCGAACCGTCATTTAATCAGCACCGTCGAAAATAAATCAGATGAACGGTCACAGATTGACTTCGGGAAACAAAACGTTGCGAAGTATTTGAATTTAGGCGGGAAAACCAAGCGGGAAGAAAGAGCGGCAAAAAACCCCCCGAGCAGAATCAGAACCCGGATTTTACCCAAAGACGATAAACCAAGACTTCAATGTTCTCGTCCTGCTTTACTTTAGAGGGTGATGTGATGTCATAGAATAAACCAGTCTCCTCGAGTAAAATCCCATATAGATGCCGAACAAGAGATACCTCGAACGCAAAACCTCGAACACATGTTGTCCTTACGCTATAAATATCTGCTCGGTTTATTGGTCAAACAGTGGCGAGAGACCCAATGTGTGGATTTCTCGGACACGTCATGAGCCAATAATGCCACGATCAGAGGCAGATCATGTCCCGAATTTGGTGCACATTAAATGCCATATTAAGCACTATAAATACAAGAACAGCGCCACATTTCAGGGGGTTGAACTCTTGGACGAAAAATATATTGAAGAGGAGCATATCACATAGTTTTTTTCTGTCTTTCCAATGTGTTTCTATTTTCATTTGTTCAAATATTGTGTCAAAATCCTGTAAAATTATCAATGTTTATAGTGGAAGATTTATACTGGACCATGTCTCTTGGTTTTTCCCTTCGTTATGCAGGGTTTTTCACGTAAAAATTGTTGTGTCTTTTATTTATTTTCTACTACACTTACTTTACCGAGTAGCGAAAATAACTAGATCACATCAATTAAATTTATATAGATTTAGATAATATTCAAGTTAGGTAAAACCTGTGGACTAACTTTTGCTTTCGCCCATTCGATGCTGAGAGGAGCTCTTACATCGTATTATCGATCCGTCGATAAACGAGTTTTACATATATTTTATGCCAAATTCATTTTTTTTAACACTGCATAAAAAAACAATATACGATAAGAATCTAGGCTAAAACATCCAACAGAAAGCAATTATAAAAATTCATTGAAAACTCTAAGACAAGAAATATCTACTTTATCCATTTTATAAAGAGTTTTAATATGTAAATCTAACATGTCATCCACATAAAAATGAATATACCGATTATCAAAAGCCAAATTAGCCACAATTTATCCATTTTATGAAGAGTTTTAATATGTAAATCCAACATGTCCACATAAAGATGAATCTATCGATATTTTTTTAATAAGCAGTTAATTGCTGGAGCATCATGGTGGTTTTTTCTGCATGGTTCATTGCTGGAGCATCATATGGTTTTTACTAGGGAGCCTGCCGGTTTCGTTCGCCATCAAGTGATATGGCTTTTCGTAAGGGTTTTGGATGCAGATGCTTGTGTGTTTGTTGTCTTTTTATCAGTTTGTGTTCTTCGTCCATCTCTATATGTACCTTCACTTGTGTTGAAAGACAGTTTTCTTACATGCTCGTACTCTGGAATAAGTGTTTCAAGGGGACGGTGTTTTGCTTCGGTGGCTCGTGCCTCTTTCTGGACAAAGATATGTGATTTTGCAGTAATTTTCTCAAAATTTCCACTGGACAGTATCACGTTCGTTGGTGGAGTGGCTGGTCTTATGTTAATGCATTGGTTTTATATGTTAGTTGTATGTAGTTTTTCTGGTCGTTCATGTTTCTGTAATTTGATGTAATCGCCAATTTGGCATTACTTTAGTACTATGTTCTTCTCTTGTTAAAAAAAAATGGCTTGAACCTAAGGCTTAAATCTTGTGATATCAACCATGTGAACTAATTTGTAAGATCAATTGTTTGCCGGTTTATCAAAAATAGCTAGTGATAATAGTACAACTCAAATATTTTAAATCGTATATCAGATCAAGTGTCACACTTCAATCGCTCACCAAACATAGACAATTACTGCACTCCAACAATCTATCTCCTAATAATTACACTTCATTGCAACTCGTGGGAATTGAAAACGTGACTTTGGCTCTGGTACCAACTGTTGGATCAATCACTTATTGATTTACCTAAAGATATAGGTAGTGTTAACGGTGGATCAAAAATCTTTAGAGAAGATTATTGTACTCCAACATAATTGATTGGTCACGGCACTGTTTAATAGTTGCTCGGTGCACTGAAAATGCAAGAGGAGATGGTTGCTTAGTAGTTAGCACTATTGCTGCCCATATTCAGGCGTCCATATTATAGTCAAACATTGTATAAACTCATCACCGATATTTTTATTCAATTTTATTATTATTATTATTACTTATATTTGCAAGAAATTTAGGTAAGGATATGTAATAAATAAAAGTTTGTGGCACTGAGAATAAATGGTTGGCATAGTGGAAGACTTGTAAAAGCTAGCGTTGTCAATTGTCAAAGGATACAATTTCAACGCCAGTAATGAAGGAGCTGGATGCCATATTCCCATGCATATGTTTTTTTTTTCTCATGGAAAAAATAAAATCTAGAAGATGTAATTTAAAATAAAAAATTAAAGTTTACGGGTTTTTTCTAAAAAAAAGAGAGACTTTAAATTTCTATATTCGGGATTTTTTTAATATATTGTATTGAAGTTTTTATGGCGTATACGAATATATTGCGAGTCGTCATCGTCTTCTTCTTCTTCTTCTTTTTCCTCTCTCGTCAATTATTCTATTTGTTCAGTGGCTATATATATATATATATATATATATATATATATATATATATATATATATATATATATATGTAAATTAAATGGCAAAATTAAAGGTTTGCTTATGTATTTATATTTTCTTATTTTTTGACAAATTATATTAAGTCATCGGAATGCTAATATCGCTGATGACAGATGACTAAATTCTCTGTCGATATATATTAAATAAAAATAGAATCAATATATAAACAAAACCAATTTTTCGGTAAAAATCAATTACGCAAATTTATTTATATTTCAATCAATTTATTCATCTCAATGTCTAAAAGATGGTGTAACCGTGAGCACAAGGAGAATATACCCGTAAGTGGCAATTCAACCCAACATGATATTGTTAATATATTACCCAATGTAGTTTGTAAATAGATATTTTATCATATGTGGTGTCGTTAATATGTATTTTATCAACTATGGTTTGTAAATAGATATTTTACCTTTTTGTGTTTGCAAAACATAACACTGCCCTCTCATATGTCATATACCCAGGTGTTATTTTGCAACTATTCACAAATCACATTGGGTAAACTGTCAATTTTTAAACAACAAGGGATAGATTGCCTATTTTGAAAGTCATTGGAGAATAAATTGTCTATTTTCAAACAATATCAGATTGGTTGCAAAAAATCCAAAATATTCAAGAGAATATTTAAAATGCTGGGAATCATTGCGACCCCCTATCTTACTTTCCTAGGCAAAAACTCAAAGCCATCACGTGAAGGCGTTGCTGCTCATAATTTAACGTACACATCCAAAAAACAAGAATTGAAAGATGGCGACTCGACTTCTCAATTTTATCATTTGCTTCCTGAAAATCAATCCATTACTTCGTCGGGGCGGATTTAGAATCCAAGATGAGAGAGAAAAAAAAAATCATGGGAAAAAATTTTGGGGAGGCACTATATAATTTTAAGTGGGTATCTGCAATTTCGGGAAACAAATACTATTTTAGGGGGAAATGTATTTTTAAAGATAATAAAAAAAAATTGAGGGAGACAATTGCTCACCTCCCAGGTTATGCGTCCACCAGTGTGTGTCGTATAAACTTTAAAATCTTAGTAATCTGATTGAATTATTTGAATGTAAATATTTATAAATAAGTGTTGGAAAATAAAAATATTTAAACATCTTAATTGCATCTTCACTCAGAAATTTAATTGTGGTGAATAAATCGGTGCCATACTGATAGGACTTCTAGGAAAAATTAAAAATATTAATTTTGAATAAATAAAGAATATTATTATTATTATAATTATATATATACATATATATACCTTAAATAAAGTCCCAAAGGACATGGCAGGTTCAAGGACGAACTTGAGATATGAGTATTAAATTTTAATTAACTAAATTCAATAAAATGTTGCATAATATTTTGTTAAAACCCTAATCGTAAATTTTGAGCGGGGAGAGTCTAAATCAATTTTATGCGTCAAGTCGAACATGAATCTGTCCAAAGTGAGCATAAACTTTTATCCATCCAAACAAGCAAAACTGAGAAGCTCCTAATCATAATTTTATAATTACCATACTTAAAATTTTTCAATGGGTCAAAAAGCTATTGCTCCTAATTTAACGATTACAACCTATGATAAGGCTTTTGCATGTTAATTTGTTTATAATAATTTTTCATGTTTATTAATATTTGTACTCACCTTTGTACGGATACCAAGATTAGGAATAATGATTTGATTAATTAATTAGATCCCATTTGCTTGGCTTTTGGTGCACAAACATACCTTAATTAATATAATGATTGATATTATGTCACCTTTAAGAGGACTTAAAAGTTTTGTATTGATTTTGAGGTTCAAGATTTGCATTGCCACAACTTTGTTGATGTGATTATCATTAATCCTTTTTTTTCTAAATTTAAACATAAATCAATTCATAACTTATGTAATTATTTAATTAACAATCTTGTCGTTGTCAAGCACAGTTTCCTCAAGCAACTTCCTGCTCACACTGCTCGAACCCGACTTCCTAGACTAGAGCGTGAGCTATCGATTGTCTGCATACACTAAATTTTTTTATTTTTTTTAAGAATTGCATACATTAATTTTAATTTAAAATGATGATGATTAAGTTATAATTTTTGTTTGTTAGCCTATCATTCGAGAGCAAATATCGTTTACGAAATAAGGATCCGATAAAAAACAAATTACCTATAGACCACTCTAGTTTGAATGATTACCATTTTTTTCCTCTAGTCTAAAAAATAACGTCTACATCCACTGCTATCTGTTTTTATGTCAAATTATAGGAGAGATTACTATAATTTTTTCTCATCCATTACAATCTAGAGAGGTGAACTCATAATACAGTTATTCTACCTCGAGTCCATATGTTATTTCAAATTAGAGGTTAAAAATTGTAATAAAAGTATTCTATAAATATAGGTAGCTATAATTTTTCCTTAATATTAAAAATAAATAAATAGATAAAAATAAAAACAATTACAAAAAGTATACATCATGTTGGAAGAATATAGAATGATTTGTTGTGGGGGCTTTTGATGATGCTAGTTTCTTTAGCAAACAGAGTATTGAAAAAGACTACAATCACAGAGATGGAATAGGCATCTAAGCTTTGTGATTGAGGTGATGACCCCAAAAATGTGGGGTAATTTCAGTGACAAAGACATTGGATATATCTCATGGAAAGTGCCCCTCACACCTTTTTTTCTCTGTATAACACGTCCATAGAGGCCATATTTTAAGTCCCTGAATTTGTAATATCTTTATAAAACTTTTTAATATTAGAGTACAACTCTAGCAAAACCTAAAACAATTAATGTCGGTATGCAACAATTATCTTTGATGGGAGCGCAATGTAACACTTGAGTTGTTGTACGGTTTAAAATATTTGAGTTGCACATAGCTATAGATTTTGGAAAACGGCAAACATTTGATTATATAAATAATTTATCGATTGTATTTTGGAGTCACAAGGAAACAATTCCCAACCAAAAAAGAATCAGGTTTTGTTTATTATTACATCTTTTTAGATTATGTAATTAATTTTTTTTTTCATAAGCCAAATATATTAAACGAGCATTAGGGATGCTCGAACCCAAAATAATACAAAGTTGCAATAATAAACTAAACTAACACTAATATATACTCCTCAATTATGTCCAATAACAAAACGCCTTACAAACTCAAATATTATAGACTTAGTCCCCAAAACAATCTTTCAGCAACCATCAATCTTGAAAAATACAAGCCGATTAATGTTTCCTGTGTGTCAAGAGTGAATGTTCTTAAACTCCCAATCAATTGCTATGCATCTCAGGCTTTGAAGTGGTCTTGCTCTTTGATCCTCCCTCCAATCTTTGATTTAGCAGTGTAGTGGAATTAAATACTAACTCCTTCATTCGTAAGAAGTTTCTACATTTAAGACTGTTAATACTTCTTAAAAAAAAATTGATATCCATCCAGGGTTCATTTTCGGATTCCCTATCATAAGATCATCTACTTCTGGGATCTTGATGCAAATCAATTTAAATCACCATGCACATAAAAGATAAAAGCCTAGGTAAAAGCAAAGAAAAAGAGAAATATCAGATCCCTTCGTCCGTCTCTCTCTTGGGGTCTCATGCCCCCTCGCTTTACTATATTTTTATATCGGTACGACGAATTTCACTAATTCGTTAACTATACTGTCGTAAATGAGTTTAGTGATGAATTTGAAATTAATTTAATATCACAAGATTATTTTTTCGTGGTGCTAAAGGATAGGTGGATGTGACGATTTTTTTTAAAATATATTGAAAGGCTAAAGAAGGTGGAGTTGCGCATCACAAGGTTCTTGCATATTCCCCCTAACAACCAACCATGACAAAGCCCTAATATTTTAACATATTCTGCTTCCAACAATGTCAATTCAGTGTCAAATAGTAACACCTGTATTTGGTTGTTTTAGTATCTCTTTACAGAAGAGATTGCACATGGGAGGCATGGTTTTGGTGAATCTTAGATGCTCTTTGTTCTCTCTTTTCCACTATAATATCTATTATTATTTTATTACAATTTTCATTAGGGATAAGATGGGATTTGGGTCCCACAAAGAAAATACAAATAAATTATATTAGGTCGAAAATACGTTTTCGAGGACAAAACCTTAGACTCTTCGTTCTTAGATGAGATGTTTGCATTTTCATATTAGCGTTTTACCATAGGGTATGAACTGTCTTAATACACGAAGGGTATGTGTTATGGGAATTGAGATTGAACTCTTCGACATAAATTTTTTTGAAAAAGAATTAGCATTCACTCACGAAGTATGGTTCGAACGGATAGATAAAGTTGCTATTGAGATATGTGATTGGCAAGAAATCCATTTGCATCATTGGGTAAGGATTAAACCTTGTGTTTAAGCGGGTTTCAAACATTATGGAGCATTTCTTTATAATAGCAAATGGCTATTATAGTCCAACTGACCCAGGTCATAATTACGACCCGGAGGTCTCGTGCTCGATTCTCCGTCCCCGCACCCCAGTAGGATTGACAAAAGCCTAATATTTAGTGAATATAAATAATTGATAAATTTTATTAATTTATATTAAGCTCTTAAAGCAGTGATGATATTGAATAATGTTTTCTTGAGATATAAGAAAACTACATCAAAGTTTTTACTATGTTAGTAAAAGTCATAGATAAGATTTAAGGTGCCATCAGTTTCAATATAAAAATAAATAAATGATCATAAATGTAAAATGTATTAACGAGTTATTAATTTATATGTTGTATGGGGTCTACATGAGTTCTTGTATATATATTATATAGCAAATTATTAATTTAGCACGTTGACCCCAAATCGGGATCGACCAAATATATTATTTAAATAAAATTATTAATTAGTTGAATATTAAATTATCAAGATTCTACTATATAAATGAAGAAGAAAAATGAAAGAATGAACAATCTGAAATGCAATCTCATTTTTAGAATTCTTTACGTATATGATCTCACACGACACAAGAATATACGTAGAAGGTACACTGATCGAGAGCAACATCGCTAACTTGAAGATATACTCTGATACACGAAGGGTAGGATACAATTTAATTCAATTAATTAATTTATACAACAACAATTAAACATTTAATAACAATGAATTGTGGTAGGCTACATCAACATTAGAGATATTTAAGTCGGATCGAACACTTGAAGTCTTCGTTTGGGAAGTCTCCCTCTATGAACGTGAACTACGGACATGCTTCGATCTTAATTTATTATAATTAACATAAATAAATAAATAAATACATTAGTTACATACAATTTGTATGCTGAAATCACTAGTATTTATTGTGTGACATGGGCTGTGCCATTCTTTGATTAAAATTAAGGGAAAAAACCAAGCATGTACACTTTCGTAAAACTTAATTCATCATAGTCACGGGAAAAATTCTCAAAACCCAACAGCCACCAAATCTCATGACCTAGGGTTTCAGACTACTGGCGACGAGATGGGCGATGGCCAGTCTCAAACGTTCATTCATAGTGAGGGGAAGCTAATTAGTGTATGAGCTAGGACAAATTAATGGATGGATAGAAGAAATCGAACCTAAGAGCTGAAAACCTAGGTCATGAGATTTGATCTTCAAGATCAAATTCTTTCGATTCCACGACGACTCACGGTATTAATTGGATTGTGAACATGTTCGTATATTGAACTCGTTGAACTGATGTCGGATTGCGAAGAACGGAGGGTGGTCTAGTGCATGTTTTCGCACCTTCAGTATATGTTCGCGATTTTTTGTGAAAATTTCAGTAAATGATGCACGAAAATTGAAAATCAGTAACTGATGCACGAAATGAAATCAGTAACTGATGCACGAAAATTAAAATCAGTAACTGATGCACGAAACATAGAAAAAGTATATGATGCACGAACCATAATCACAAGTGGGTGATGCACGAACCATAAGCGCAAGAGGGTGATGCATGAACCATACAATTAAGTAAGTGATGCATGAACCATTTAATTTCATGCACCAGTTATTGTATTTCGTGCACCAGTTGATTTTTTGCAAATTTTATGCATCAGTTAATTAACACAAAGTTCGTGCACCATTGTTGTATTTCATGCATTAGTGTTATATTCTCATGCACCAAGGTTATATTTTCATGCATCAGTTACTTTTTATAATTTTTGTTCACCAGTTACTTTTTCTCTGTGTCATCTTTTTCGTTGTGATGTCTTACTGTCAGGCTGTAAATTTTGAAAATGGGCAAACAAGCGTGGACGTCAATGAATCACAACTAAAAAACCTCAAAAAGCAACAACATAGTGTATAAATATATATATATATATATATATATATATATATATATATATATATATATATATATATATATATACACACACAGAATATACACATACACACACATAATAGCAACAGCTTGTGCGGCGGGTGAAGACAACGGCAACAGCTTGTGAAGACTTCGGCGTCAGGCTGGTGAAGACGGTAGAAATGATTGAGGTGGAGAAGAAAGAGAGTGGGGTGAGATATTTAATGTGTTTGAAACCCTCATTAGGTCAAAGATTAAATCAGGGGTATTTTAGTAAGCAAAAAAAAACTTAAAAAAAACAAAAGTTCAAAAGGTATACCTATGTGTAAATTTTTCACCTCCCTATACTTTTATGCAAACATTTTTTTCCAAATTTGCTTACAATATATTTCTCAACATGGTACCTCCATGCAATTTCCCCTAAAATTAAACAATTTAACGTTTCACATATATTGGGTTAGATGTGACATGATCAAGTTAAGCATGTGGATAAGTGGTGGCCAATTGGGCTACTAGAATCATCGCCGCCATAATATTTGGGCCAAGTAATGGCGGGCCTATGATAATGGATCTCGTAGTTGTAAATGGGCCTAACGACTATTTGGGCTGAGGTATGTGTAACACACTCGGATCCATGTTCCAATCAAAGAATGATTCGTTATTTAATCTACACGCAAAGAGGATAGTTTCTAAAAAAGGCACAAAGAAAAATAGGTTTATGATCTTTGTTTGTTAGTTAATCTCATGGATTCTCACCTAATTTGTCAAAGGATATTTGATACCCCTCTATGGAGGATCGATCTACCTAATAGGTTTTAACCGACCCAATTAGCCCATTCTAATAAAAAAAAATGAGTTGTAGGATTTTGGAAGATATATCTCAATATTCTCGGGATAGACATGGATCAAGTTGCCATACACAATACAATTTCATGTTGATTAGAACTCTTCTCCCAGATTGACTAGAACTCTACAATTATAGATTGACTAGAATTCTTCTCATATATTGATTAGAACTCTACATCTACATCTATAAATAGAGGGCTCCTACCCTCATTGAGGTACGTTCACTTACGCAATAATTACACGTTATTGCTGATGTCTTTCATAATACGCCTTTAATATTATGCAAACTCTGTAATTTCAATACTTTTCATTGAAGCATATACTGACTTGAGCGTCGGAGTGACTTCGCCTACGGGCGGAGTCATCTTACCATTTCTTTTTGATACACAGATATATTTTGGGGAGCGGTTCCATATGGTTTATAGAAGATAAACTATGTGATGCATCATCGCTCGATATTTATTAAAGATCACTCATTTTGGTGATATCAATTTGCGCCGTCTGTGGGAACTTGAGCATATGACGTAGATTTGAAAAAAGGAAAAAAAGGACCGATGAATTTAAGAGGAACCATATCTGATGCATGTAAGGATGGTGCGATTAAAGATTATCGGGAGAAGAAAAACCCTGCCCCCTTCATCAATCCCGTGCCACCGCCTTGCACACCCACTGAAAAACCCTTCGCCCCCCTCCGTGAGTCACCCTCTTGGCTGGCCTGACCCATCGCCGAACTACCACCTCACATGAGAACCTTCTTGTACTGGCCACCACTGTCACAGCCGCTGAAAATCTCCAGATTTCGCACAAAGAGTCTCAAGGCCACCACTCTTCATTCGGGGATTGACTACCGCGGCGGCAGGGGCTGAGTCTTTCGGGCTTAGCATGCAGCGTCCTGGGCAACGGCGGTTCAGGCTATTGCGCGTTGCGAGGTGGTGGAGGGGCTGAACAGCTATGTACTGCCATTTTTGTCCAGCGACGAGGTGGTAACTGGGGCGCGATGTTCGCTGCATCGCGAGGAGGATCCCATCTTCTTCAAATGTTCCAAACAAAACTGGGAAAATTATACGGAGGGGAAGAAAGTCGAATCGCCATCCAGTGGAATCCACTCCATATCCATTTTTGAAACTGGTTTTGCTTTTGCGGCCGCCTAGGCGATGGAAGCTGAACTACAACAAATTTTCTTCAAAAATTTGTTATTGAAAAATCAAGACGTTGAACTTGTTGGATTCGTTTGCATCTTCAAGGAACAATACTGAAAACGACTCATCCCAGAAACTTGCCTTTTTCCTTGAATTTGGAGTTTTAACAGTTGCTGCAATTTATGTTATTTCTGTGCAAATATTCAACTGTCAGAAATTGCTTGTGGGGTATTGCTGGTTCGATCGGTTCTTGCTTTCAAAGTATTCTTAAATTTTTTACCCACCCCCTGAGATAGATTGCTATTGGTTTAAGCTGTTGTTTTCCATTCGTTAGCTCTGTTTCTGTAAATCTATGGAGTAAGGGGCGAAACACATGCTGACTTTTCCTCTGGTTAAATCTCAAAGAGTGACTTTGGTGCATTCATGTCATTTCTGTAGCTCCAATGAGCGTTGTTTGGACAGTAGGTGCTATTGGTAAAAGTCAAGAAACCCACAAGTCAGGAAACCCATGTGGGTGAATTTTTTTTGGGATTCCTCATAATTGTAATATGATTCATTGGGCTGGACGTTTGATTCCAGGAGGATGCATGGCTTAATGCATTTCAATTAAATCAAAATCTTGAAATCATTTTCTGCGCTTGGAGGTCAGAATGTGGATAAGCTTCATGTTTTGCACAAAAGGCCCGGCCTTCAGTTTAGGAGCAGCATTTGGGGGCTTTTCTCAGACCATGAAATGTCACTACCAATGGAGCAAAATTTTTTTGGGGAATAAAAAGACCATGTATCCAAAGAAGCCGCAAGCTGGGATCTCGGCCTCGTGGTAAGCGTGCATTGCAAATGGAATCATAATCTCCACTGTTTCCATCTTTTATCTCCTCTTCTATATTCACCCGGCATTGAAGGAACAACTTGCATATTTGTTTTATGATGACAAATTGCTTATGAAGGCGCTAAGAATAATTGTCATATGCCCCAATTTATGTGTGCCTAAAAGATTAGGTAATATTTTCCAAGTTGTTCAACCTGACTTTCCCAACGTATTCTCTATACAAAGCCCATGATGCTACGACAAATTCCACAAATTCTAGAGAGAATCAATTGCATGATATTATTATTTTGGATCGTTTCTGTCTCGTCTTTTATGTATTATTGCAGTACTTTTAAGCAGATCTAAGTTATTGCTCGGGCATGCAATGTAGCATTGAGGCCCTATTTATCAACTCAGTAGCTCGGGCATGCAATCTAGCAGTAAGGCTCTATTACATCGAGCTCGGGCATGCAATCTCGCAGTAAGACCTTATTACAGGCGTACAATCTCGCAATAAGGCCCAACTCGGCAGCTCGGGCGTGCCATCTGGCAGTAAGGCCCTATTACATCAAGCTCGGGCGTGCAATCTTGCAGTAAGGCCTTATTACATCGATCTCGGGCGTGCAATCTGGCAGTAAGGCCCTATCACATCGAGCTCGGGCATGCAATCTCGCAGTAAGGCCCTATTACATCAAGCTCGGGCGTGCCATCTGGCAGTAAGGCCTTATTACATCAAGCTCGGGCGTGCAATCTTGCAGTAAGGCCTTATTACATCGAGCTCGGGCATGCAATCTAGCAGTAAGGCCATAATATGACAGTTCGGGCGTGCCATCTAGCAGTAAGGCCCTATTACATCAAGCTCGGGCATGCAATCTTGCAGTAAGCCCCTATTATGACAGCTCGGGCGTGCAATCTTACAGTAAGGCCCTATTACATCGAGCTCGGGCATGCAATCTCGCAGTAAGGCCTTATTACCTCGATATCGGGCGTGCAATCTTGCAGTAAGGCCCTATTCAGAAGTCCAAGGCGTTGTCAATAAGCCCTTGGCACATCAGGAGCACGTTTACGACGAGCTCAGCCCTGGTTACGCCAGGAGCAAGGGTTTTCACCCTACCTGAGGAGCACGAGCTCAGCCCTGGTTACGCCAGGAGCAAGGGTTTTCACCCTACCTCAGGAGCACGTTTACGACGAGCTCAGCCCTGGTTACGCCAGGAGCAAGGGTTTTTCACCTGACCTCAGGAGCACGTTTACGACGGCTCATCTCACCTCGGTTACGCCGAGCTCTTTGCCTTGGCTACGCCAAGTGTCGTCAGGAGTTTTCACTCAAAGCTAAGATTACGCTCAGGAGATGATCGCCCCTTTTTATTATCTTTGGAGCTCGGTTCAGACGAGCATTCTTCGCTCATATTTATTATCTCTGGAGCTCAGTTCAGAGCAGGCGAGCACACTTCGCCCCTATTTATTATCTTTGGAGCTCGGTTCAGACGAGCATTCTTCGCTCATATTTATTATCTTTGGAGCTCGGTTCAGGCGAGCATTCTTCGCTCCTATTTATTATCTTTGGAGCTCGGTTCAGACGAGCATTCTTCGCTCATACTTATTATCTTTGGAGCTCGGTTCAGACGAGCATTCTTTGCTCATATTTGTTATCTCTGGAGCTCAGTTCAGAGCAAGCGAGCAGACTTCGCCCCTATATATTATCTTTGGAGCTCGGTTCAGGCGAGCATTCTTCGCTCCTATTTGTTATCTCTGGAGCTCAGTTCAGATCAGGCGAGCACACTTCGCCCCTCTTTATTATCTCTGTAGCTCAAAGCAGGCGAGCATTCTTCGCTCCTATTTGTTATCTCTGGAGCTCAGTTCATATCAGGTGAGCACACCTCGCCCATTTATTATATCTGGAGCTCAGTTTGGATCAGGCGAACATCATTTGCTCCGCATACCTATTACCTCTGGAGCTTAGTTTAGTCGAGCATCATTTGCATATATTTATCCGATATAGCTCAAATCAGTTCAGATGAGCTTTATTTGCTCCGTATTACCTCTGATGTCCGATCGGGTTTATCTGCTCAGCTCAGGATTCTATTGATTGTGGAAATCAAACAAGTTTCATTCGCATTGTATATTTATCATCACTGGAGCTTGAGATATCTATTAGTTATGGAGCTCGGGACGCTTAATATTCATAAAGCCAGTGTTATTTGCACTGCATGTTTATTTACTACCTCGGTCAGCTCGGTCATCTCTACCAGTTCCGGTCCTTATCACCTTTGTTGTTTGGCTCAGTAGAAGTAAACTATGAAGCAGGAGCACTAGGAACAGGTCGGTTAAACATTTAACAAACTTCTGGTCTTCGACGTCAGTTCGACTAGGAGGGGGGACTTGTGATACCCCTCTATGGAGGATCGATCTACCTAATGGGTTTTAACCGACCCAATTAGCCCATTCTAATAAACAAAAAGGAGTTGTAGGGTTCTGGAAGATATATCTCAATATTCTCGGGAGAGACATGGATCAAGTTGCCATACACAATACAATTTCATGTTGATTAGAACTCTTCTCCCAGATTGACTAGAACTCTACAATTATAGATTGACTAGAACTCTTCTCCTTTATTGATTAAAACTCTACATCTACATCTATAAATAGAGGGCTCCTACCCTCATCGAGGTACGTTCACTTACGCAATAATTACACGCTATTGCTGACGTCTTTCATAATACGCCTTTCATATTATGCAAACTCTGCAATTTCAATACTTTTCATTGAAGCATATACTGACTTGAGCGTCGGAGTGACTTCGCCTACGGGCGGAGTCATCTTACCCTTTCTCTTTGATACACAGATATATTTTGGGGAGCGGTTCCATATGGTTTATAGAAGATAAACTATGTGATGCATCATCACTCGATATTTATTAAAGATCACTCATTTTGGTGATATCAATATTAATATGAATTTCACAAACACCAACAGCTCTAACAATTTTTAATTAATCTCCTGGTTTTACACCTTGTTTGCCAACGATAATGATGAATTTAAAATTTTAATAAGGTTATTTATATTTTACAAGTCTTAACAAATTTCAAGAAAGCGCGACGTTGGTCCTATAATTCGGTCATTGTTAATTTTTAGTCCTATAAAATTTCAAGTCGTAGTTTTAGTATAGTAGGTTTGTCATTATTTTCGATTTTATAATTTTTTTCACTGGAGTCCTGGCATGACATCGGACACGTTAGCAAGTTTCAGTATTATGTCATCATTTTCCGATGTCATGTTAGCACTCAATTGAAAAAAGACTAAAAGTTAGCACTCCATTGAAAAAAGACTAAACGTGAAAAAAATATTCCAACTAACTGATTAAAACCACATCTTGAAAATTTATAAGACTAAATATGAAAAAAAAAAATTGATCGAGTTACAAGACGAAATATATAATGTTTCCAACATATTACATATCTCAAAGTTGTAACCTAACAAACTCCGCACAAAAATCTGATCCTCTACATTGAGGTCGCATATGCGAAAATAATTATATGGACCGGATGTTTGTAAATACCAAGATATATATATATATATATATATGTGTGTGTGTTTGTAAAATCGAGTGTATAAAAGTGGGAACACATATCACGTTACTAGTCCTCACATCGGCTTCTCGAGTACTTGCTACCCAAATCATTAACTTATTTTTAATATTTATTTTATCTTTTCCTTGTTTATAATATTTTTTAAAATTTAAATGAAAATGATTTATAATACATTTAAATATTGAAATGGTCAAATTTAAATCGATAAATATTAAATTATAGTATTTAGACACACAAATACTAACTAGTTAATTCTTAATATATTCGTTCTCCACTCCTTCATTTATGTGATGTTTATACGCATCTTTTACCCATAAATCTTACAACCTAAATAATGTTGGTATTCATGGCTCAATTTGGAAAAACTATAGAAAAACGTGAAAAGAATTATATAAGATTAAACCTAATAATATTAATAGGATTAACAAATGTTGGAAAAAATGCTTAATGAATTAGAAATTAAGCATCGATGACCAAAAGAAATGTATTGGATGTCGCAATAGATCATCATATGTTGGCCCAATCGATAACGAATATGGAAAAGCGAAGCACCAGAAATCTGTCAGGCGCGATCGACGCGCCTGGCCGTTTGTGACAATTAAAGTGCGCGTTCGATCGCGCCCTGAACAGATTTTTGTATGTGTGTGTCCCTTCATGTTTTGATCTGTTTTTTCATGAATTTGTGCCTAAAATTGGTGTCCCTATGTGACATTACTTGGTCTAATATATATAGGACTTCCCTTGGTTGAATTAAATACTCTGATTTTCAAAAAATCATATTACATTCAAGAACAAAATGAATTTTGTTCATCCTATTACTTGTCCAAGTTTGAGTGCCTTAAAACCTTTGTGGTTTGTGGATTTGTGATTTGGTGTGCTCCTATCACAAATCATAGTCGTTGTATCTTGGGAGATAAATTGCCAATTGAACCGTTAGCACCGTATCGGGGTAATATTATCTTAAGGACGGAGATTTCAAATCTCGCATCGACATTCCTACTACAAAGCCATTTGTTGTTTTTACTTGCTATTTTTCTAAGATACACACTACTGTAAATTTTGAACAACAATCTTAAGACAATATCAACAACAAATGGCTTCTTCGAATGCAACGACTCTCGTTCATCATGGTGAAAGGCTAGAGAAGTTCAATGGAAATGACTTCAAGCGGTGGCAACGAAAGATGTTGTTTTGCTTGACAACCTTCGGGTTGGCGAGGTTCCTCAATGAGGATGCTCCTACTGTCATGGAGTATGAAACCAACAGCCCAAAAGAGGGTTGCGGTTGATGCGTGGAATCAAAGCGATTTCATGTGCAATAGTTATATTCTCAATGGAGTAGACAACACAGTGTACAATGTGTATTGTCTAGTGAAGACGACCAATGAATTGTGGCAATTCTTGGAGAAAAAGTATAAATCCGATGATGCCGGCATGAAGAAATTCATTCCTGGATTTCAAAATGGTTGACACAAAGGCGGTAATAGCGCAAGTGCAAGATTTGCAAGTAATCATGCACGAAATTCATGCGGAGGGAATTATTCTCAGTGATTCATTCCAAGTGGCCGCAATGATTGAGAAGTTGCCTCCATGAAAGGACTTCGAGAATTATCTCAAGCACAAACGAAAAGAGATGAATCTTGAGGACCTTGTGGTTCGCTTGAGAATCGAAGAGAACAACAGAATTTCCAAAAGGAAGGAAAATTGGCACCAACATGAAGTACTAGTGAACTTAGTGGAAAACCCGCCGGAACAAAGCGTAAGTTTGACGGCATGGCCTCCAAGTCTGGAAAGGCGAATAAGTTCAAAGGCAAGTGCTAAAAAACATGGCGAAGGATTGTCGCAATAAAGACGGTCGTGGGAAGGCTATGGATCAAGTAAATGTGACCGACGAAGATCGTCTCTCAAATGATTTGGATGATCTAGCGCTTACCGCTTAGTTAGATTGCATATCTTTGAAAGTTGTCAACTCCAAGAATGGAGTGATTCTAAATAAATGTAATGATGATATTTGTTGAAAGCAATAAAATTTATATTATTACTTCTTGTATTGAATCTTATGGTTTGTGATATGATTGTTAGGATCATTTAAACCATGGTTCGCTGCGCAAATTATAATGGTAAATATATTGCTTGTGTGACACTAAGCTAACAAAATCGTCATTCATTTATTAGAAAAATCGTAACGTCTCTAGAGTTAATTCACAATTATGTTTGTGATGGAAATATTGTGCAAACTAGAGATGTTGGAAAAGTAATTTGTTACTTTATCAATATTTGCACATTATATTGTTGTGACTTCTGTGTTATGAAGCAAAAAAAACGAGGCTAATGAGGTGTTCGAACACTTCAAGAATGAGATTGCAATCAAATTTAGCAAATGAGGTTCGCTACGAGAAATTGTGAGTAGATTATACTTACGTTGTCTAAGAATTTGGCGCTTAAACTTGAATTTGCAAGACAATAAATATTGAATTCGAGTTTCTAAGCTTTGTACACTTAAAACACAAGTGATGAATCGAATCCACAAATTTTGACTAGGCATTGTAATATCTCAATTAGTTCATTTTGAATTTCTAAGCTAGTACGGTTAAAACATGAATTTGCAAGAAATAAAAATCTTGAATTCAAGTTTTCTAAGTTAGTGCGCTTAAATTGCAAATTGTGAACCGAGTTTGAGAATATTATCCAAGTTTCAAATTTTGTAAGCAAGTACGCTTAAATCCATAATTTTAAGAAATAAAATCTTGAATTTGGATTTGTAAGACGATAACGCTTAGAACTTGAAACACGAAATTTTGAATGCCAGTGCAGTTCGTAACTATCCCGAAGTTGTGAGGGGTTGCAATTCTATGAGTCAATCACATCCTTAGCGCCACATTTAGGCAATGACGAAAAACTTTGTGATTGAAGGAAAAAAGAGTTTCCTACAATATTTGAAACATGGGGGTGCTTGACTAAAATATAAATATGAAAGCCAAAGTGAAGTCATATCAAATTCCAATACAATTAAATGATATGAAGAGTTTGACAAATAATATTGTAAAATAGATTAACGAGTGTGACAAATGTGTACACACCTAAGCATATTTATGCTTGTGTATTGATGATATGCTCATTGGGGAAGCAATTTAGAAATCATCAAGTAACAAAGAAAAATGTTAACGAGACATTTTTGACATATGTGCATCAAGAACAAAACTTGTAAATTAAAGTTTTCAAGACATTTGAAGAATGAAAATTCAAGGATTAATTCGAGTTTCAAACTTTAAGCTTTGCGCTTAAATTTCAAGTTTAGAAGAAATAGAATCTTGAACTTGTAATTTTTAAGAATTTATGATCTTAAAATTTGAATTGTGAATTAAAGTTTAGTATTTCATCTGGTCTCGAATTTTGTAAGAACTAACGTTTAAAATTCGATGAAGGAAATATCCTAAAAGGATAAAATGTGATTACCTAAACTGAAGATATACTGTTGTGAAAAATTCTCTATGCAAAACATATTCGGCTTAGTGGCTTTATAAGTTGTTAGAGAAAAATCTTGTGCATGCAACTAAAAAGTCTTGCACTGATGTTATATGACAAAAATGATCTCTAGTGGCATAATCATGAGTGATTATGTGAAACCGCAGATTCGCATATGAAATGGTTAACCGAGAGATCAGACGGAAGTTTATCGAGGGGAATGTGGTTAAAAACCTATAATTAAATCTCATAGTGGATACCCAACCTAAGTGACTGGAGATCACAAGATCTAGATTCAAAAGGGACAACTAAATAATGAGATTTTATAAACACCATGGAGATCAATCTCTAACCCATTCCTATTATAGGGGTGTAGCCTGCAAAAGGGGTACGATGATAGACAAAATGCCTTTAATGATTCCTAAAACATATAAGAATATGTTGGAGTATAGCGGGATACTCTTCTAGGAGATCACCTACGTGAGTGCGAAGTGTGACCTCTTCAAGGATGAAAAGCACTTATGAAACCAAACGTGATACATGGCCGAAACTGACACAACAGTAAAAACCAATACGAATGTTAGAATTGTTATGGTGTGAGTTCAATTGTCTAGGTTACACAAACGACTAAATAGTTCAAGACTATAAGTTCACAATTAATTCAAGTAAATCCGAGTAAATACTACTACTACTACGGATTCAAAGCAGCAAGCTATCTCTCCAGATGCTATAATAGTTCGTTGAAGGCACTCAATTAATCATGCATTAATTTAATCCATGTGAGGGATTGTTGGAAAAATTCTTAATGAATTAGAAATTAATCATCGATTACCAAAAGAAGTGTATTGGAAGCCGCAATCGATCGTCATATGTTGGCCCAATCGATCGCTAATATGGAAAAACGAAGCACCGAAATCTGACAGGCGCGATCGATCGCGCCTGGCAGTTTGTGACAATTAAAGGGCGCGATCGATCGCGCTCTTTCGACGATATATCGCGCTCTGAACATATTTATGTATGGGTGTGTCCCTTCACGTTTCGATCCATTTTTTCATGAATTGGTGCCTTCAATTGGTATCCCTATGTGGCATTACTTGGTCTAATATATATACGACTTCCCTTGGTTGAATTAAATACTCTGATTTTTTAAAATCATATTACATTCAAGAACAAAATCTTGTGAATTTTGTTCATCCTATTCCTTGTCCAAGTTTGAGTGCTTTCAAACCTTTGTGGTTTGTAGATTTGTGATTTGGAGTGCTCCTATCATTGTATCTTGGGAGACAAATTGCCAATTGAACCGTTAGCACCGTAGCGGAGCAATATTATCTTAAGGACGGAGATTACAAATCTCGTCTCGACATTCCTACTACAAAGCCATTTATTGTTTTTGCTTGCTACTTTCCTAAGATATACATCCAGTAAATTTTGAACAACAAAAAATAATACAGAGAAATATATATTTTATTGCAAACAACACGATACATGATTCTGACATACATAATAAATATTGATTTATTTTATTTGGTGAGAATATATTTATCTAAATCCCCGAAAGTGAAGTCGATGAAATACTGGACATCGTGCGCAAAGGCGTATGACCGCTTGCCCTTTCAAATTCTCCATAATATTTCATTATGGTTCAATTGGGGTTTGAAACTATAGTGCCTTGAAGCTCTTGTAAATTTTAAAGGTATCCACTCCTAAAAATGTGTAACTTATTATTTTGTTCTCATCATCTATTAAATTCGAGTTAATGGCGAATTATCTAATTTTGAAAATAGGCAGATTAGTGATTTGAAAATAGGCATTTTATCACAATGTGATTTTGAACATAGACATATTACCCCATACGGTTTGAAAATAGACATTTTACCTCTGTGATTTTGAATATAAACAATTTATCCCCTTGTAGTTTGCGAACATGTGCAAAATACATCTGTGGATGCCGTTTTTGCAAACCACAATGGGGTAAAGTGTCTATATTCAAACCATATGGGTTCAAACCACAGGGGTGATTAGTCTATTTTCAAAACCACGATGGATAAAATGCATATTTCAAATCATTAGAGGTAATTTGCTTATTTCAAAACCATAGCTCACTGAATCCAGCCTTTCCTTGATATCTATTAAAATCTTGTGATATGAATTAGAACTATCGGCAATAAAGATGAATGTTTGAAGAATGAATCAACGCAATGCGAGAGGATAGAAAAGTCCAGAGTCTGAGTAAAATTTGGAAGAAGAAATGCAAAAGTATTTTATTCCACACAATAACGGGGATTTACACATTGATGAAGTCCAACTAGCTAACCGTTCCATTGAGCATACCAACCACTAATACATCTCCAAGACTAACTGCTTTAACGGCTGTGTTGATGACCAGGTTTTCTTCTAACAGTGTGCATTCCTTCCTGCTGATCACGTCCTTTTGCCGATCTTTCTTCTAGTCAAATGTGAGCCAGCCATTAGATCAACAATTCTCCACCTTGGTTCACATTTTGCATTCCTCGACCCTTAGTAGCTTCAAGCAATGACTGAACTTTGTACTTGGCAATGCCTTTGTGATCATGTCCATAGGGTTATCATTTGTCTCCAGGCTGATTTCCCCTTCTGCAATAACATCCCTGCAACGTACAACCTCACGTCAATATGATTAGTTCTTTCATGATATAACTGATTGTGCTTATAAGATTCCAGCCATTCCTTTAGCCAAATAACATCCTTAATTGCCTCAGTTACTGCAATGAATTATTGCCTCAGTTGATGACAAAGATACTACATTGTGTAGGTTGTACTTCCAGCTTATTAGATTTCCATGATACATGAACATGTATCCAGTCAAAGATCTTCTATTATCAAGCATCCCGAGAAATTAACATCTATTGTGTGCATTTTCTGTGTTCCTTCCATACCAAAGTGCCAAATCCCCTCAAGTATCTAAGTATCCATTTTAATGCTTCCCAGTGCAGTTTTCCAGGTTTTCCATAAATCTGCTCACCATACTCATAGCATATGCTAAGTCGGGACGTATGCAAATCATGGCATACATTAAACTTCATGTATGAGGCCAATCAACTTTTGCAAAACCTGTCTTCTTTTTATATAATGTTCATTTATCCTCAATCCAATGTCATGTAACGCATATATATGTGATGTATTGTCAATATAAGTTGCCCAACTGGTTAGTGCTACTTTTGAATAAAGATTTGATAAATACGAAATTAAACTTGCTTTATATTCATGAAAAATTATGAAGGAATCCGATTTGATAATATTTCTTGAAATTTTTTTATGTTGAGGTTGCAAACCTAAATAAATACAATTAGTAAAATTTGCATCCACCCCCATTGAAAAAGGTTTATCCGTCCATACTATGTATTTAGCTTTCAACGGAATAAATGAAAAACCCTAACTTCAAACTACTACTACCACCACTATGAAATTTGGAAAAATTAGTTTGAGTACCATCATTAGGTTGTCTTTCATGCTTAGACATGCCTAAGTTTGAGTACCATCATTAGGTTACCAAATTTTTTATTTTGATAACTTATGGCCTTGTGTCTTGTCTTTTTTTCTGCTGTGCTTTATTTGATTTTCACTTCGATGGGTTCCCAGGTTGTTATTAATTTTAATCTGTGTGGATTTGATCGTATTTTTCTGTGGGTATGTGTGTTTTTGTTTCTTTGACCGTTTGTTGAATGTAAAAAAATTATTGTGGGTTGTGAATTAATGGGTACATGATTTTGATCGTCTTTGATGATTGTAGAGTGGTTTTGAAATTATTAACTCTAAGAAGATCGAAATTTTCTGCCTGGAGAAAATATTATGTAAAAGGGAGTTTTCGTAGGATTTTTCGGTGCAAAATGTCTTTTTAGGAGGTATTGCTTAGAAAACTATCATTTAGGTGCATCGATACATTGCCACCACCCTATGCAGTGGCATAAACAAGACATGGGTTCGAGTCCACGTTAAACAAAACACACCACACCCATTGTAATTAAAAAAACACGAGTTTACTTATAAATAATCGGATGGTTTCTTCTGTTTTTATCAAGTGAATGACATACGAAGTAGTCTTGATTATCTTGGTTTTCAAGAAAAAGAGCCAAATCATGTGATTTAGAATACCCGTTTCTTCTTACATCTGTATGTAGTATGCGTTCATGGGCGTTTGAAAAGGATAATTGAGAGACATTGGAAATCATGGATATTGCTATCACCATGGTGTCACAAGTGAGTATTTTAAGGTATGTGGAGAATGATTCGCTTGCAAACATCATTAAGCTGAATGATTTGAGCCTTTCCCAAAGTCTTTGGTAGGTGCAACTTTCGGATCTCTTGTGAGAAAGAGTGAACCTTCCTATTGAATAAATAGATAGATAGAGATTGTTATGAGATAAGGAGCTAAGATAATCTTTGTATTTGATTTATTGGAGTGTTTTCTTTTCTTAGGACTCTTTAGTATTATGAGTCTATATAAACCTACATTGTATCTCTTCTTTGATAGTAGTTTTGAATAAAGACTTTCTAGTTCTCTTAAAACTCATCTTTCTACATGGTATCAGAGCCATTAGATCTTATACGAATTTTTTTTTTCCACAAAGTTTTTCGCGGCTGTTACTGTGCGCGGCTACTTTTCACGTGAAACGATCACTGTTCACAGCTACTGTTCACGTGAAGCGATCACTGTTCACGGTTACTGTTCACGGCTACTGCTCACGGTTTTTTTTTTTCCGTTCAATTCATCACTGCCCATCGCACAAATGGCTTCTACAGATTCTTCTTCCTCGGCCACCACAAATTCTACCACTACACTCACCCCACCAACACTTACTGATTTTTCTTCGAATTTTATTACGAATCATCGGTTAAGTGGACTCAATTACCTTCAATGATCTCAGTCGGTGAGGATGTTTATTCGAGGTAGGGGTCGAGATGACTTTATTTCTGGCTCAAGCCGCTGCCCTGTCAAAACTGATGAAGCCGCGTTTAAAACATGGAATATCGAAAACAATATGGTGATGTCATGGCTTATCAATTCCATGACACCCGATATTGGTGAACAATTCCTATTGTATTCCACGGCCAAATCAGTTTGGGATGCTGCCAGGGATACTTTCTCCAGCAAGGATAATATCGCCGAGCTGTTTGACATCGAAAGCCGCATTCAGGCGCTGAAGCAGGGGGAGTCCACCGTTACCCAGTATTTCACAGACCTTACAAGATACTGGCAACAACTGGATCTTTTCGAGTCCTATGAGTGGAAGTGTTCTGATGATGAATCAATTCACAGATCCATCGTCGAAACTAAACGCCTTTTTCAATTTTTATTGGGCCTCAACACCAACCTTGATGATGTTCGGGCACGGGTTCTGTCCATTAAGCCCCTACCTCGGCTGTGTGAAGCCTTCTCCGCCATGCACCATGAAGAGAGCCGAAGGAAATTAATGATGAGCTCTCCGACTGGTACCCAGTTAATTGAGGGATCAGCCTTGATACCTCAACAAGATCTTGCTTCTCATCACACTGGCTCGGTTGGGCAGCCTTCCGGTTCCTCCAATAATATGCATAATGGTCGCCCTTGGTGTGAAAAATGCAACAGACCTAATCACACACTTGACACCTGTTGGAAGATTCATGGTAAACCGGCAAACTGGAAATCTTTCCGTCAGCGGCGTGCTCAAGTTGCCCAATCTGACGGATCTGGCCAAGCTTCCCAACCCTTCAGCAAAGAGCAACTTGATGCCCTTCAAAATTTGTTGTCTAAAGCACTTCCATCCAACAACGATCCACCTCTTGGTGCTGGTAATCATGCCCATACAGGTATTGTTTCCAAAGCCTTGCTCTCACATCAGATGTTATCAGATTACTAGATCATTGATTCAGGTGCATCTGAGCACATCACGGGGAATTGAACATGTTTCAATCCTATCAGGCAAGCACTTCAGGTTGCTCTGTCCGGATTGCAAATGGTTGCTGCGTGCCAGTTGTTGGCACTGGTTCAGTACCCCTCTTGGAGGATTTGGTGCTAAAATCGGTTTTATATGTTCCTGATCTTGAGTGCAACCTGTTATCTGTTAGTCTCCTAAGTATGGATCTCAACTGTGTCACTAAATTCTTGTCTACCTCTTGTGTTTTTCAGGACTTGGCTTCGGGGCGGACGATTGGCAATGTTGAGATCTGTGCAGGCCTATACCTCATTCGACCCACTTGTGATGTTGCTTCTCAGTGTGCACGTTCATTTAATTCCTCATTTTCTGTGGGGTCCTCGTTACTTAATCCGTTATGTATCAGTTCATTTATACATATGTGAGTTAGAATTAAGTAAAACATACACCTGATTAAGAGTTTAGTTATGTAGGTTGTTACAAGTTGACAAAACTATGTCAAAACTACACATCATATATACATAACAACAACCTAAACCAAAAACTCATAAGCAGTGGTTCAGCTCGCAGCGGAATAGACTCACAATCCCATCCTCCCACGTCTATGAGTCCCTACATAAACAATCACACAATATGAGTACAGATAAACAACCCTTCCAGTGCGATATCATTAAACACATAAACAATAAAGCACTATGAATAACAAATGTGATTGTCCTGTATCATGCACTATCAAATGCAATTATGTCATGACATGTCTCACTCCTCATCCTGTTATAACCAGACCAATATGATATGTTTATCTCAGCTCAATATGTCAGTGGAACTCTCTCACATCTTCATATTAGCAGCACATATCATAGTACCGTCCTAACATGTTATAACAGCCAGAGCATATACCCAACCGGCGTATATCTCTCATGCCAAAGCATATGTAGCATATCTATCATGGCAACAATCACAGCCAAAGCATATGCCCAACACTGGCATATCTATCGTGGCACCGATCTCAGCCAAAGCATATACTACACATCTATCGTGGCATCCATCTCAACAATGTAATATCATGAATGCACATGCATATGATACCACTAATCATATGATAACATGTTCACATCATCATCAAAACCATATCATATACTCGTACGTCAAAACGTACCTGTTCTGCGACAAAAACGATATAAATTAGGCGTCACTGTCTAATCGCCTCGTTGTCCCGTCCCCTGTGATGATGCTACAACAATACCAACAATATATCATGTTATCATAGGCATTAAAATCAAATTCTACAAAAATATAACATTTTTCAAAAATCTGACCCTGGCGATCGATCGCCACATCTGACTAATCGATCGCCATATTGTTCTGTTCCATCGCGATCGATCGCCACTACCTCGCGATCGATCGCCAAAATGTTCTGTTTCTCGCGATCGATCGCCACATTTTCACCGATCGATCGCTACATGTTTTAACCGCCATTAAACTTCGCTCTGTCATCGGCGATCGACCGGCACGAAGCTCGCGATCGATCACCGATGTCCAGAAATTTCAGAACATGGCGATTTTGAGCTTATCTCCATGGTGTATCTCCTATAACTCGAAAATCAACATTTAAACATAGTTCATGCAATCTCTAGTAACATATAAACATGTTTCTCTCATCATACAACTCAATTATTTGCATGATAACAAGTCTCAATTCAAAGCATACAAAATAGTAACCACATGCTTCAAGTTTCCATCAACTAATTCCATATACATCATATGTTATACAATTCTTACCAATAAATGATGAAGTTACTTCACTTAACTTCCTAGCTTGATTACCAAGTGAATTCCAAGCAAAAGATGGAAAGAAGAAGCAAGGGGTTGAAGAGGGTTTTGTCAAACCCAGATTCACATGTCATGCAACCTAAATACACACCACATACAAACTCAACTCACATGCACATTCCAATGCCTCTCAAATGATGCTAAATGCATACCAATGTTATATCCCACTATACATGTATTTCCATATTAAATCCATAAATCATATGTTTATGTTAGGAACTCATTTCTTTGATTCTCATATGTCTTTGATTTTCCAATGAGGTTCCATTCATACATGGCTTTACTCCTACTCGGTTCAATCCGAACCCGAGTCCATATCATACTGTAATTAATCATAATTACACCATAAACATATAACACATGTATACGTCAGATCGAGGCATGACATTTTCTATTAATTCTTTGAGTTTGAACAATGATATTTTATTATTACATTATCGTTTAGGGCATCCGAGTTTTTTGTATCTTGCAAAACTTTTTCCTTCGTTATTTCGCAATAAAAATTTGAATTCTTTCACGTGTGATGTTTGTCAATTATCTAAACATACTCATCATTACTTCAAACCTATTGCGTATAAGTCATCCCATCCATTCTCACTCATTCACAGCGATATTTGGGGTCCTTCCAGAGTTTAAAACGTCACTGGTTCTCGGTGGTTTTTACTGTTTGTTGATGATCACACTAGACTCTCATGGGTTTTCTTAATGAAAGACAAATCTGAAACAAGTGACCTTTTTTAAGCAATTCAACACCATGATTCAAACCCAATTCTCTACCCGTATTCGTGTATTAAAAACTGACCGTGCCCGTGACTATTTTAACTCCAACCTTGGCGCTTACCTACATACCCAAGGTATTATCCACCAAAGTTTGTGTGTTGATACTCCTCAACAGAATGTGATCTCTGAGCGCAAGAATCGTCACTTACTTGAGGTTGCTCGCTCCTTACTCTTTTCCCATAATGTACCTTCTTATTTTTGGGGTGATGCAGTTCTGACTGCCGCTTACCTCATTAATAGAATGCCCTCTCGTATCCTCAAGTTTGATGCTCCTATAAAAACCCTTCTCAGGATTTATCCTACCTCGCACCTTTTACCGACTATTTCACTCAAAATCTTTGGATGTACTTCCTTTGTACACATCCACTCACATGCTCGGGGTAAACTTGACCCTCGATCGATAAAATGCATTTTTCTTGGTTAAGCTTGTTTTTGTTTCTTTGACCATTTGTTGAACGTAAAAAAAATTATTGTGGGCTGTGAATTTATGGGTACATGATTTTGATCATCCTTGATGATTGTAGAGTGGTTTTGAAATTTATTATCATTACTAACTCTAAGAAGGTGGAAATTTCTGCATGGAGGAAATATTATGTAAAAGGGAGTTCCCGTAGGATTTTTCGGTGCAAAATGTCTTTTTAGGAGGTATTGCTTAGAAAACTATCATTTAGGTGCATCGATACATTGCCACCACCATGTGCAGTGGCATAAACAAGACATGGGTTCGAGTCCACGTTAAACAAAACACACCCATTGTAATTAAAAAAAACACGAGTTTACTTATAAATCATCGGATGGTTTCTTCTGTTTTTATCAAGTGAATGACATATGAAGTAGTCTTGATTATCTTGGTTTTCAAGAAAAAGAGCCAAATCATGTGATTTGCAATACCCGTTTCTTCTTACATCTGTATGTAGTATGCGTTCATGGGCACTGGAAAAGTAAAACTGGGAGACATGGGAAATTGTGAGAACCCGGTTTTTCCAACCAAGTCAAATAACTAGAGTTTTGGTCAACTCAACTACACGGTGTTTTGGTCTGCTCAATTACTAGGAATTTAGTCAAACACAACTACTTGATATCAAGATAATATTATAAATTAAAGGATAATATTGAACTGTATTAAGAGATAATATTGAATTGTACAAAAGATAATATTTAGTTTATATAATTTAATCTTGTAGAGTTTTCAAACAATAAAAAATTGATAGATAATATTGAAAAATAATAGATAATATTGAATTATATATATAATATCTTGACAAGATATAACATTGAATTATATTATGATAATCTTTTAGATATATAAATATAACCAAATCCGGAGATAACGCACAATCTAACGATATGTTTGGAAGATACGATTGAATTTCAGAAGTCGTAGGAACCGAGATTCTCGAACTTCAAGCTCTATAAATATAAGACTCTTCTACATAGTATGCAACTCAAAAATCTCTCACAATTCACATAATTTTCGAAACACACACTAGCACACACTAAAGGTGTGAAATTTTCAGCAAGGAAAGGAGAGGAAATTCATCACGTTTTTGCCACCCAAATTCTTTGAAACACGCAAGAATCGTTTCTGATCTCGGTAAGTGGGTTTTTGTCAATTATTCCTTTCATTTTTTAAAAACCATAGTATGTTTTGAAACTTCAATCGATATGCGAATTATGTTAAAATTATGATGTTTGGATGAAAATTATTAATTTTTAAGCACTTTAAATTTCGAAATCTGATTGGGGGAATTCCTTTATGGCCCTGATGCGATGGGATTATAACCGTTTACACGACCTGATACGGTGGTTAATCGTTGTTTTTGGGATGTCCAGACCCTTTATTCGTGGGTGAGCCGATGTCATGACCTCATCTCTATGAGGGTTAAGTCTAGAGACTGATATCAGTACCAAGAGGAAATTAGAGTATTTATTGTGCTTAGCGTATATGGAAAAATATTACTGATATGATATGTTCTATTATGGCTCGATGGGAGCAATTATGATAATTCATGGCTCGATGGGAGCAATTATGTTAAGATGCATTCATATCAGTTTACGTTCGATTATGATATATGTTTTGGAAAAAGTATGAATATGTATTAAACTGTCATATCTATTGGCCCCCGCTTGCTGAGTGTTTTCCAAAACGCTCACCTCTTACATCCACTCCCCAGATAGAAGCGAATATGAAATCAAGAGGAATTTCAAAGCCAGTTCTGGAGATGGTGAATTAGATGCTATTGTTCAAGATGTCGTTGCCGTTTTATGAAGCTTCCGCTGATATTTGTAAGAATTGTTTATTTCTTTTTGGAATAATAGACTGGTTTTCGTAGAATTCTGTATTACAAGGCTTGTTGATTTTGAATGGTATTTAGAATCAACGTCGATGTTAACGACCCCGGTCTCGGCGCGTGACATTTAAGTGGTATCAGAGCGAACCAGGTTCCATAATCCTGCTGGGAAAATACTTCTGGTTGAAATATAATATCAGATTTTAAAACCAGTTAAAAGAGACCATCTAAGAAGAAAATTCTGTTGGGTAAATATTGATCTGTTCACAATTTTGACAAAACTCGATCCAGATTAAAATAAAAAAAATCAAAGCATTATCCTTTTTTTATAATAAAAATAAAGTAAAATAATAATAATAATAATAAAATTAAAATACATGAAGATGGAAAAATCGAATCTGTCGCCCTTGCCGCCTCCCCACCGCCACGTGCCGCGCCGAAACTGCCGACCTCCCGCCGATCAGGACCGCACCATCACGGCGAACCCACTGACGAAACATCAGACCAATCAGAGTCTATTTGGCCGGTCGATTTCTCGAGCAACAAACACAAAACTCGACACCGACGGCCCTTTTCCCGACCTCGACACCTCCGACCACATACCGACCAATCCGGACTACCACCAGGGCATCCATGACCTAACGAACAAAAGCCCCCTATCAATTGAAATATCCATTCGCCGAACGAGGACGAATTGCCGATCAAAACTGCGCCTGGAAGAACCCTAAAACGCCTAAATCTCAAACCTCGATTTCTCACTCATTGGAGGATCGTTTTTTCAATCGAACTTGTATATATTATCCTTATATCATGCCGATTCAAACCCCTCTATCAACGTAAGAAGAAAATCAAAGATCGATGATTATTTTGAAAATCATTGCCGTGCCCCCAAGAACCCTAAACTCGAAATTTTGTTCCTCGATTTCTCAATCATGGTAAGATGTTTTTTTCAAATCAAACTGGGGTTATTAATGCTAATCCTATTCTAAATAAAACCACTCTGTTAATTTCGAATTCCAATCATCGAGCTCCCCAATTTTGCCGACTCCTATTTTCGTGATTTTAAGCCAAAATTCGATTTTTATGAAGATTGCATTCTATATTTTGATCAATTGACTTGATATTCAGTTTTAGACACCAAACGACAAAAACTTGAAAATCCAATTTTACGCCAACAATCCATAAAATTTTGAAATTTCAAAGCTTGAGTTCAGTGCCACCTGCGCACCAAAATTCAATTCCTTTCGGCCCCAAATATTACGTATCACAGGAACTCTGTTTCATCGTCAATTACGAAAACATTTATGGATTTTGCAACCGCCACAACGTCCCAACAGAACCAAATTGCCGAAAATACCCTTCATATAATTTTTCCTACCATCGTTAGATATTACGACTTAAGTGTTTGACAGTCTGTATATTTTGGGATACATAAAATAGATCTATCCTTATTTTGGGTTTACGATTACGAATTCCAAAATTCATTGTTTTCGATACGCTCAACTCTTTGAATTTTTCTATTTTTGGCTAATTTTGTGGAATTTTAATTTCCCAAACACTTCAATATTTTGAGTTCATATTTTATTTGCTTCATGTTCTTGATTAAAGATTTTTTTTTTCTTTCTTTTCCGAAAAAAATCACTCAATTTTATTGGCTTCATGTTCTAGATTGAGAGAATTTGTTTTTGAAAAATTATCACGCAATCTCGAGAAACTTTATTTCGAGGGAATCTCTGGCTAATTCGAATAGTCGAGAACATGTCTTCCTTATTCTGATTCTTCCTATTGCGATCCTTAGAACTTAAGTAAATGTATTGTCATACATTATTTGGGATACAGTAGATAAGATGTATCTTTTCTTAATTGGGTATAGAATATGGCAAATCATGCCCATGATTTTTATATTTTGGTTCGAATGAGAAGATGATAGATTAATCAATTAGAATTCATTAAGGAAATTAGAAATACATTTTTAGCATTTCAATGATTCGTTTTTTGAAATCCGATCAAATTTGTTTCGATCAATGAAGTTATTTGTCTTTCTTGAAATTTATTTCTGATATTCTTTTGAATGATTGACAAAATCATTTGTTGACTTTAGATCCTTGCTAGTTTAACTCCAATATTCTTTTGAATCTCAAACCATACTTGGTGAACCATATATAGAGGCAACTCTTGTCAACTGCACACATAACTTAAATCGAGACTCTGATATTAGTTAGCGATAGAGCTTTCCACACTTTCTAATTCATCTGAACATATTAGAGTTCGATGCTATTTTAGGAATGAACGAGTTAGCAAAGACATCGCGCCTTAACCGACATTGTCAGCTTATTTTATTTCATCCCTAGACATTCTATTATGATTCTGCACTCTATTTTGTTCCTTTTAATATAATCTCGTATTCAAAGTGAAAACACACTTTTACTTCCAGCGTGTTTGAATCACCCTCTTTTACCGAAAGAATTGTGACAATCTATTATTTGTATTATGGAGTTTCTTCGTCAATTTTGGAATAGTCTCATTTGTTCGAATAGTTAATCAACTATTGATTCACTTTGAAAGTATTATAATATCCTCATCTACTTTAAATTGTTTGGATTTTTGAAACTTATCTTAGTTGTGATGCGTTCCTTCAATCATTTCCCCTGATCTTCACAACAATTTTTTTATCTCCATAATAACCCATTATATTATTTGGTTAATGTGGTTATCATTTTTCATCAAAGCATGATACTTGATCGTTTTTTTGAGACTTCATGTTTGTTTGAGTTTTATATAACCTTGATTTTCTTCATATCAAAAATTATTTTCGTCTACCATCTTTGCAAAACTTGTTCTTTGTTGGTCAACAAAACCACATAATTTTTCTTCCTTTTCCATTTCTTGGAATTAGTATTTTTTTTCTTCACATGTGATTTACTCCTAGATTGATGTATGTCATCCTTGCAATTTCTTTTAGCATATGATCAATTTTTTTTATTGATCGTTTAACTCACCAAAAGTTTAGCATTTTTTTTTTTCAATTCACGTTCTTTTGTGAAATTCTTGAATTGTGTTGAAACAATCTTTCACATATCCTTGATTTGTTTGACAAAGCAAATCCATTCAAATCCCAAACCCTATGCACTCGTTTTCTTAAAGTTAAGGCACTTTCATTAGAGTATGTGGCAAAAGCACGATAGAAGTAATATCTGTAAATATAGATTTTGGTCCAATTAGGTTAGAGCTATGTCGAGACTATAAACCAATAGATGTAGAAAGTTGGTCTCGACAACTTTTATCAGCGACCCAAGATTGGACGACGACTTTGGAAGAGCTTTTGATAAGAGATGGTTGCTCAAGTGACACTTAGTGCCATATATGAACTACAAACTGATGATTAGATTGAGAAGACAATTCAGACAGTCGAAGATATATTACGAGCGCGAGCTTTAGACTTCAGTGCAATTGGAACTTTTACCCGTGAACAAGCTGATGTCAACCTCAACTAACATGATAGAATCGGAAGACGATGAGCGAAGATATTTACTAACGAAAATACCGATCACCTAATGTTGAGACAAAGTAAGGAAGAATACCATCAACAGACTTGGCCCCATCCAAGCATTCGTGAGCAAAGTTATAATCGTCAAAGCAACTCAAGGTAGCACAAGATCGTCAAAAGAGCTGAAGTCACTGACAAAGTTTATGAAGGATGTTATTCGGCATGACAAGATAGGAAAAATTGAGTCCAAGATACAAAGGTCGCTCAAGATTTTAGAAAATGTGATAACGAACGCTACCACCCAGACTATCGAAGAAAATGATGTCTTCCACATATCATAATTTATAAGTACATTACCGACCTGAATCACGTGCTTGAAGCTGGATCTTCAGTAGCCCAAGGGAACCTGACGAAAATCTAAAGTACGAAGAAATCTCGACTTGAATCATAGGTTCAAAGGACCAAGTGTTAAGATGAAATATTATTCACTAAATCAAAGTTGAGTGTTCAAACCATACATAAAGAGAAGCTGCTTGGGAACTAGAAGAATAGAAGCATGTCAAATACCCTTATCTTTTCAATATCAAACTAGCTCTCAAGTCATAAATACCCTTATCCTTTATAAGGTTAAACTCGCTCAAGTTTCGAGGACGAAACTTCCAATAAGGAGGGAGGAATGTGAGAACCCGATTTTTCCAACCAAGTCAAATAACTAGAGTTTTGGTCAACTCAACTACACGGTGTTTTGGTCTGCTCAATTACTAGGAATATAGTCAAACACAACTACTTGATATCAAGATAATATTATAAATTAAAGGATAATATTGAATTGTATTAAGAGATAATATTGAATTGTACAAAAGATAATATTTAGTTTATATAATTTAATCTTGTAGAGTTTTAAAACAATAAAAAGTTGATAGATAATATTGAAAAATAATAAATAATATTGAATTATATATATAATATCTTGACAAGATATAATACTGAATTATATTATGATAATCTTTTTAGATATATAAATATAACCAAATCCGAAGATAAAGCACAATCTAAAGATAAGTTTGGAAGATACGATTGAATTTCAGAAGTCGTAGGAACCGAGATTCTCGAACTTCAAGCTCTATAAATATAAGACTATTCTACATAGTATGCAACTCAAAAATCTCTCACGATTCACACAATTTTCGAAACATACACTAGCACACACTAAAAGTGTGAAATTTTCAGCAAGGAAATGAGAGGAAATTCATCATGTTTTTGCCACCCAAATTCTTTGAAACACGCAAGAATCGTTTCTGATCTCAATTTTTAAGCACTTTAAATTTCGAAATCTGATTGGGGGAATTCCTTTATGGCCCTGATGCGGTGGGATTATAACCGTTTACACGACCTGATACGGTGGTTAACCGTTGTTTATGGGATGTCCAGACCCTTTATTCGTGGGTGAGCCGATGTCATGACCTCATCTCTAGGAGGGTTAAGTCTAGAGACTGATATCAGTACCAAGAAGAAATTAGAGGATTTAGTGTGCTTAGCGTATATGGAAAAATATTACTGATATGATATGTTCTATTATGGCTCGATGAGAGCAATTATGATAATTCATGGCTCGATGGGAGCAATTATGTTAAGATGCATTCATATCAGTTTATGTTCGATTATGATATATGTTTTGGACAAAGTATGAATATGTATTATACTGTCATATCGATTGGCCCCCGCTTGCTGAGCGTTTTCCAAAACGCTCACCCCTTACACCCACTCCCCAGATAGAAGCGAATATGAAATCAAGAGGAATTTCAAAGCCAGTTCTGGAGATGGTGAATTAGATGCTATTGTTCAAGATGTCGTTGCCGTTTTATGAAGCTTCCGTTGATATTTGTAAGAATTATTTATTTATTTTTGGAATAATAGACTGGTTTTCGTAGAATTCTGTATTACAAGGCTTGTTGATTTTGAATTGTATTTAGAATCAACGCCGATGTTAATGACCGGTCTCGGGGCGTGACAAAAATCATGGATATTGATATCACCATGGTGTCACAAATGAGTATTTTTTTTTGTGTTTGTCATTGTGGTTTCCCACAGATTGAAATTGACAGTATAAGAGACAAATATATTGAATTTTGTCCCATTTCAAAGATTTGTGGATTTTCAAAGTTACTTGCTAATTTTGTTGATCTATCAAGTTTTTTTCTATTCCTGATTTCGGTTATTTGCGTTTTTCTCTTCCCATTCATTATAGGTTCCCCTCCAACTTGCAGCGGTTCGACCAAATGGCTTTGAAAATAACTTCCATTTTTAAGGTATGTGGAGAATGGTTCTCTTGCAAACATCATTAAGCTGAATAATTTGGGAGCCTTTCCAAACTCTTTGGTGGGTGAAGCTTTCAGATCTCCTGTGAAAAAGAGTGAACCTTACTTCTTCTTTTTTTTCTGGAAAATAATGCTAGAATTATCAGATGAAAATGTAAGAAATGGTATAAGAATACCATAACCATCTAGAGTTGTTTTTTTGTTAGAAAATGGAGGCTCTGCATCATATTTTATCAGATAGTTTGTTAAGATAAGATAGTTTTGTTAATAAGGCTGATTTGTAGTTAGTAAGATTAGATTATTAGTTAGTTTGTTAGCATATTATTGTGGCTATTCCTTAGCTGATTAGTTAAGATCTTTTATCTTGCTTTTATATAAACTGATGTATCATCCCTTCTTTTAACTAAGTTTGAGTTTTATTCTCACTATGATTATGATTGTTCTATTATAATATGGTATCAGAGCGGATTAATCTTGCTTCCGCAATCCCGCAAGCTCTGCATCTCATCTCGTCATAATTCATACAGTCAGTTTTGATTCTTTCGTATTCCTTCATTTTACATGACTTCTCGGGACTCCACAATTCCTCCGATGACAATGGCAACGTCCGCCATTGATGATCCATTGAGTCCCTATTTTCTTCATCACTCTGACCATCCTGGTCTTTCTTTAGTCTCTCAACCATTGACAGGTGACAATTATCCTTCCTGGAGTCGTGCCATGCTCATTGCTCTATCAGTGAAAAACAAATTAGGCTTCGTCCATGGTCTAATCAACAAACCTTCCAGTGCAGATATTAATGTCCTAAATGCATGGACTAGAAACAATAACATTGTCATCTCTTGGATAATTAATTCTGTATCCAAAGATATCTCCGCCAGTATTTTATTTTCTGAAAGTGCAACAGAAATTTGGCAAGATTTGAAGGAACGATTTCAACAAACAAATGGTCCTCGTATCTTTCAATTACGACGTGATCTTATGACTTTATCACAAGGATCCGATACAGTTAGTGTTTATTTCACTAAACTCAAGACCTTGTGGGATGAATTAAACAATTTCCGTCCATCATGCACATGTGGAAAATGTACTTGTAATGGCATCACTGACATTCACTCATTTCATCAACATGAGTATGTGATAACCTTTTTACTTGGATTACATGAATCATTCCACCATATTCGGAGTCAATTGTTGCTTCTCGATCCACTACCTCCTATCAACAAGATTTTCTCTCTTGTTTCTCAAGAAGAACGTCAAAGGACGATGGGTACACAATCCATGTCCTTCCTTGATCCTACTGCTAATGCAACTTTTGCTGTCAAAACAAATTCTTCACGGCATAACCCCCACACATCTGATACAAATGGAAAATCAAAATTTCAACGGAAGGACAGGCCTTTTTGTACCAAATGTGAAATCAACGGCCATACCATTGAAACTTGCTACAAGATTCATGGATACCCGCCAGGATATAAATCTAGACAGCGATTCCGATCAGATACTCCGTTTACAACTAATGTTAATCAAGTTTCTTGCATACCAGATGCTGGAAAACCATCTTCCAATGGAGATTTCTTTCACACTTTGAACAAGGACCAGTATCAACAACTTATGAATTTATTCAACATCCACCTGACTTCTACAGGTCCTTCCACCTCATCCTCAGACTTAACTGGATCATCATTTCATGCTGGTACATGCTTCTCTGTATCTAATAGTGATTTTTTATCCTCTGATAATGTATGGATCATGGACTCGGGTGCCTCCAGCCATATCTGTTCCAATCGTCTTTTGTTTACTTCTCTCACTCCTATACAAAATTCTGTTGTCACTCTTCCCAATTACACCAATATATCTGTTCATTCCATAGGACATGTTCAAATTAATCCACATCTTTACCTCCGCAATACACTCTTTGTGCCAGAATTTAAATTCAATCTGATTTCTGTTACTGCACTTCTTCAAGATTCAAGTCTCAACGTCATATTCTACCCTGATCATTTTCTTATCCAGGACCTTCCATCCAAGATGATGATTGGCAAGGGTAACAAAATAGGAGACTTATATGTTCTTGATCAATCCTATGCCAGCATCCAACAATCAGCTTCCGTCAACAAAGTTTCTTCTCATCTATGGCATAATAGACTGGGACATCCTTCTTTCAGAAACTTAGAGTCAATAAAATCACAATTACATTGTGATCTCTCCAGCACCAAGCCGAGTCAGCCGTGTTACATTTGTCCTCTTGCTAAACAAAAACGTTTGTCTTTTGTTTCATGTAATAACAAATCATCTTTTCCTTTTGAACTCATTCATTGTGATGTTTGGGGGCCATGTAATACATCTTCATATTCTGGTCATAGATTCTTTATCACATTGGTAGATGATTGTACTAGATTTGTTTGGGTTTACATGATGAAACAAAAATCCGAAGCTCTTTTTATCATTCCACGATTCTTCTCTATGATTAAAAGGCAATTCAATCTTCCAATTAAAAAATTTCGGTCAGACAATGCCAAAGAGCTCTTATTTACTGATTTTTTTGCTCAAGAGGGTGTGTTACATCAATTTTCTTGTGTCAACACACCGCAACAAAACTCAGTGGTCGAACGCAAACACCAACATCTTCTGAATGTTGCTAGAGCACTATTTTTTCAATCCCGTGTCCCTTTACAATTCTGGAACGAATGCATTTTGACAGCAACTTTCCTCATAAACAGAACACCTTCCAAGTTTTTACAACAAAAATCACCCTTTCAGTTACTTTACCACAAGCCAGTTGATTATTCCCCATTCAAAGTCTTTGGTTGTCTTGTTTTTGCTTCTACTTTATCTTCACATAGAACTAAATTCCAGCCACGGGCTCGCATGTCTGTGTTCCTTGGTTATCCACCTGGTGTAAAAGGATATAAACTATATGACATTACATCCAAAGAGATCTTTATCTCTCGTGATGTCATATTTCACGAACATATATTTCCTTTTCATTCAATCATATCTCCAGATTGTCTTCCTGATCCCTTTCCTGGTCTTGTCTGTCCTATTGTCCCGGTCGACTTACCTTTAGATGTTCCTACCTCATCTCCTGTTTCTATCCCAGTTCCATTTCCTACAACCCGACCAAACCGATCCTCTCGCCCACCTGCATATCTCCAAGACTATCAATGCAACATTGTTTCTCAAAGCACTTCATCAGTCTCCCCCAAGAAAACAAGCCCTCATCATATTTCGAAGTCCATTTCATATGATTCTTTATCCACTTCTTTTCGAGCTTTTACTTTATCTGTGTCGTTACATTCAGAACCACACTTCTATCACCAAGCTGTAAAATCTCCAGAGTGGTGTCAAGCCATGAAAGATGAACTCACAGCTATGGATCAAAATCACACCTGGTCTGTGGTCCCATTACCAGAGGGTAAATCATCAATTGGATGCAGATGGGTATATAAACTCAAGTTGCGATCCGATGGTTCAGTTGAACGCCACAAAGCTCGTTTAGTTGCTAAAGGCTATAACCAACGCGAAGGAATTGATTTCATTGATACATTTTCACCGGTAGCCAAGTTAGTGACTATTAAACTTTTGCTTGCACTAGCATCTTCACATTCTTGGCATCTTCATCAATTGGATGTTCATAATGCCTTTCTGAATGGAGATTTGTTTGAAGAGGTTTATATGGATCTACCATTAGGTTATCAAACTGCCGAGTTACGTCACCAACATCCTAAGCAAGTGTGCAAACTTCACAAATCGATCTATGGTTTAAAACAGGCATCTAGACAATGGTATTCCAAACTTTGTAATGCTCTGATCATGCACGGGTTTACTCAATCAAAATCAGATTATTCACTCTTTGTTAAAGGTGAAGGTTATTCCTTTGTTGCATTATTAGTCTACGTCGACGACATCATAATCACGGGTCCTTCTATGACTAATATTGATTCATTAAAGTCATTTTTACATTCTCAATTTAAACTTCGAGATTTGGGACATCTCCGATATTTTCTCGGTCTTGAAATTGCTAGGGGATCCTCGGGCATCACTTTGTCCCAGAGACAATACACTCTCAAACTACTCGAAGACACAGCATTCTTGGATTGTAAGCCTGCTCAAGTTCCTATGGATCCTAAGGTCCAACTAAATAGCAGTGATGGTGACATTCTTTCAGACAGCACAGAATATAGACGACTAATTGGTCGATTATTATATCTGTCTATTACAAGACCTGATATCACATTCGCTCTTCACAAGCTCAGCCAATTCTTGGCTCAACCACGAAAACCACATTTACAGGCTGCTCATCACTTGTTGAGATATCTGAAATCTAATCCAGGTCAAGGTATCTTCTTATCTGCTCATTCCACAATACAATTGAAAGCTTTTGCAGACGCTGATTGGGGCACATGCCCAGATTCCAGAAAGTCTATTACAGGATTTTGCATTTTCCTTGGAGATTCCATGATCTCCTGGAAATCAAAGAAACAAACCACCGTTTCAAGATCATCTGCTGAAGCGGAATATCGTGCACTTGCTACTACAACTAGTGAGTTGGTTTGGATTCAACAACTTCTTCGTGAATTTTCGATTTCATCTCAAGCACCTACGGTTATCTTCTGTGATAATACATCGGCTATTCACATTGCGTCCAATCCAATTTTTCATGAACGCACCAAACATATCGAAATCGATTGTCACTTTATCCGAGATAAAGTCTCTGATGGTAGCATCAAGCTTCTACCGGTTAGATCAAGACTACAACTTGCTGACATATTTACAAAAGCATTACCGGCTGCTTCTCTTTTCCCTTTGTTATCCAAGATGGCGATAAAAAAACATCTACTGTCCATCTTGAGGGGGCATATCAGATAGTTTGTTAAGATAAGATAGTTTTGTTAATAAGGCTGATTTGTAGTTAGTAAGATTAGATTATTAGTTAGTTTGTTAGCATATTATTGTGGCTATTCCTTAGCTGATTAGTTAAGATCTTTTATCTTGCTTTTATATAAACTGATGTATCATCCCTTCTTTTAACTAAGTTTGAGTTTTATTCTCACTATGATTATGATTGTTCTATTATAATATATTTGCAAGCCTTTTTTTTTTTTGCGTTAATGGGATTAAAGTTTCAGGTATTCTCTCAATTCCAATTTCGTATTCTTGCTTTCTCAATACCACTAGACTACGGATATGCGTTGCATATGTGTAACGTAATATATAAATATTTTACAGTTTACATTTCACTTTTGTCAAATCATAATTTTATCTGGAAATTTCAAGATTGCAACCACTTAAAAAGGACAAAATAATTCAGTATTAGAAACATTTTTTCCCTATATTAAATATTGGATCTAGTAGAGCATATTGTAATTGCACTTTACAATCCAGCTATTTATCTTTCTCCTCCTAACTCTGACCACACCAAACACTCTCATCAGAACCTCATTTATGCCATGGAAATGAATGATGAAACCAACAACATTGCCAACAAAGTGGTAAGAAGTATCATGCCTAAATCCAGCACAAAATGCTTTATATAGTTATAATAAAGGATACTTCAATTATCAAACTAAATCAATTTTCAGCTAGTAACATTATATCAATTCTAATCTATTAGTACTTTAAATGAGATCAAAGAGCAAAATAAATTATCTATCACGACCACATTGTGCCTAAAAAGCTCAAAATCTTTCAAATATATCGTAAATGAATAGAACAAAACTCTACAAGATCTCTAGCATTTGAGATGATTAAGAATCAAACAACATCAAGCGGACATTTCCTTCAAATTCAAAGTTCAACAATTAATTCAAGCCTTGAAGCATATCTGTAAACAAATAGTATTAGTTTATGGTCCAGAAATTACATCATAGAATAACAACAGAAGTGCTCTCACTTCCTAGAAAATACACACTAAAAAAACTCAGGGTGTGGACTCTCTCTCATTTTCCTCTGCCATTTTGGAAAAAATAAACACAATTCACTAAAAATTGAAGCAGACAAAGCCTTTTAACTTTCAGAGATTGTGTTACATTGGTTGAGAGCATCAAACACAGGCTCATCAGGGAATAAAGAGGCAGCCTTAACAACCTTCCCAAACCGGTTCAGGTCCGATACAGAGCTCGAAAGCCTCCGTATTCTACCCAATTTCATCAATCGCATGCACCAATAACAGACCATATCCGGATTCCGACTCGTGCAATGCGTATCTCTATCCCCACGGGAATATTGTAAGCGACGGGTGGCTGGGGGAGGGATGCTGTAAATAAATTTATACCCAATACTTCTCAGTACTAATTCTGAATTCTTAAATATCTTATCCGCAAAGCCGACGAATGAAAAAATATCATATATGAAAAGATTAAACCTTGGCTTCTGGGGCGTTGTGTCGAGAGCCCTCCACACCTCGATAGAACTTGAGAAATTCGAACAGAGAGAATATAGAACGTTAGCGCTAGTATTGAGAAAGCAAGAATACGAAATTGGAATTGATTTTAATGTCATTATCGCAACCAAAAAAAAAAAAGCAAATATGATGCAGAACCAAAGGGCTTTTTTAAAAATTTAATCGAATTTAGAAAAGTATTTAACAATTTAACCAAAATATTTTTTTTATTAGCAAATTGACCTAAGTCGTCGTGTCAGATGACGACTATCTTAAAAATTAAGATTTCTTTTGGTGTCGTCATGTCAGATGTCGACTTCAAAAGAAGTCGCCATCTGACATGGCGACTTTTGTAAATCTGAAAATGTGAAATATTTTTTCATTAGTGTCGCCATCCAATAAAAAAATATTTCTTTTATTGGTGGTGTCGTCATCTGAGATGTGGACACCAATGCAAATTATAACCCTAGTTTCCTTATTTTACACGGCCGCCGTTACACATTTCATATTTCTTTCTCCATCTCCAACCGCAACCTCGCGAAAAATCGTCCGATTTCTCTCCAAAAGGTAAGTTTTTTTGTTATTTGTTGATTTTAGATAAATTATGATTTTGATATATGCATTGGGAGTATATTATTTGTTGGTATATATTTTGGTGTTGTGGATGGTGAAAAGTTTGTTCCAAAAGAAGGCGGCCATGACTCGACTCCGGATTGAGGTGGCTGGTGCTTCGAGGTTGTCATGGGAGGGCGACTGCCGGCGTGCGTGGGCGACGGCGGCGGTGACCAACGTGTGCGGCGGCGAGGGTGGGCGGCGGGGTCAGGTCGGAGGCGGTGGCGGGTAGTTTTTGTAATGTTGAGATTAATGTTGATAATTTTTTGTATTATATTTCAGGATGGATCAAATGAGACAACCAGGCCCGGTTGACACAGATATCTTGTCATTGCGGTCTTCACATCGACCTGAGGATGTATGGGGAGGTGATATGGATAACATACTTCGTGTGAGAAACCTAGATAGCTATTTTTGGGATATGTGTCCACTAGATATACGTGTTGTTAATTTGTTGCACGTGATTAGATTTTATGATATATATAGGTGTGGTAAGATTGAACTTGACATGCACCTGATCACGACTTTAGTTGAGAGATGGCATCGTGAAACACACACATTTCATCTTAGATCGGGAGAAGCGTTCATCACACTGCAAGACATTGCAGTAATATGGGCGTTGTCAGTAGATGGCACCGTAGTATCTGAGATAGATTATGATAGGACTCTACCCGAATGGCAAGAATATTGACATACATATTTATGATTCATACCAGATATCAAAGATTTTAAAGGTGCGAGGTTGAGATTAGTTGTTTTGAAAAATCATTTGCTGCAAAATCCCTTGGAGATACATAGTACGCCAGATGATGTTGCTAAGTTTACACGGGTTTGTGCGTTATTGATGTTATGGGGAATTGTGTGCCCTGATTCATCAGACAATTTTGTTAGGTTATTGTATTTACAAAAGTTGGAGGATATCGATTCTGCCCGTACATATAGTTGGGGTAGTGCTGTGTTGGCATACTTGTATCACGAGTTATGCACGTCATCGGAGAGAGGGAAAAAAGTTATAGGTGGTGCATTACAACTCTTACAGGTAAACAATATGTTTGTTTGTTTTAATAATTAAAATATGTTTCTGGTCAATCTAACTTGTATTATTGATGTCACTACAATAAATGAGATTTGGGCATGGTCACGAATCCCAAGTTTGACTCCGCAATTTGGTAGCCAAAGATCTGATATTGGGCCAATAATGGTCGGCACGTAGATACAGTGAGTGGTATGAACAAGTCACACGTAGATACATTGGACGTCAAGAGTATTTTGTACAGACATGATATCAACATGGTGATGGCCCGGCATGGTAGCATGTGGTACGTTAATTACGTGAAATTTTGTTTTTATAATTGTGTTTAGATGTATAAATTTTATATGGACTTTTGGACTTTAAAGATTGAGCAGATGCAGCAGTTAACTACAAACTATGACCGACATCTGGCTGATGGAGTGCCTATTACGACATAGTCGATGAGGCAACACAGGACTATGTTCGACAATGTGGTGCGAGTGGCTCGTGAACGATGAGACAGAAACTTCCCGGCATACAATGAAGTCCAGTCTGTTGATTCACGTCGGTTCCATGCAGGCACTCCATCTACACATATGCCGACAGATATTGCAGGTCCAACTGCACATATGCAGACAGATATTGCAGGTCCATCTACGTGGACATAGCCAGATATGTGTACAGACTATTATATTCCTGTACCTGTACCATCATATGATCTATCTCCCTTCACGCCATATCATCCCCATGTCCACTCAACCACAGTCCAGCAGCATGGATACAAATGACAATCTTGGGTTTGCGACATATGCATCTATGACTTCACATTTTGATGTCTTGGCAGTTCTATTCCCTCAGTTGGCGCCAATTCAACAGCCTGCCAACACACCTGCGGCAAGGGAAAGGGGCAAAGAAGTCGTTCAACAACGAAGAGTTAGAAGACAAACAAATCCTCCTCCTTGTGGTACTGGAGGAAATTTAGCTCGTCGTCGTTGAAGTCATCATTATGTTGTAAATAGTAACCAATTCTTATAGTTATAAAATTAAGTTTGAAAAAAATGTTTGTTCTTTGAGCATACAATCAACGTAAAATAATTTTGTAATTAAACGTACAATAATGTCACAATAACGTACCTGCAATGTGCCGACCGGAGGAAACGACTGGAGGAAATAATGAAGATTATGGTTTACAAGTTCTGGAGAGAAAATGTTTACGAATTTTGAACAGAATTTGTTTAAGAATGCCGAAGAGATTTTGCTTTACGAAATGAGTAACACTGGTGTTCGGTTTTGAAAACGAAGAAACTGATTGTTGTCGCCATCTAAAATGGCGACATCAAATAAAAAATATTTTTTTTTTCAATTGTCATGAGTAACATTGTGCTCGGTTTTGTAGACGAAGAAACTGATTGTTGTCGCCATCTAAAATGGCGACATCAAATAAAAAATATTTTTTTTTTCAATTGTCATGAGTAACATTGTGCTCGGTTTTGTAGACGAAGAAACTGATTGTTGTCGCCATCTAAAATGACGACATCAAATAAAAAATATTTTTTTTTCAATTGTCGCCATCTCAGATGGCGACAATTTTTAAAAACAAAAGAAATTTACGTCGTTATATACCGACACCGGTGAAAAAAATATTTTTTTAAAAGATGTCGCCATCTTACATGGAAATATTAAAAGAATATTTTTTTAAAGATGTCGCCATGTCAGATGGCAACATCGGTGATATTATTTTTTATAAGATGTCGGGATCTTACATGGCTACATTAAAAAAAAAAAATTTAAAGATGTCGCCATGTCAGATGTCGACTTTACCTAAAGTCGCCATCTGACATGGCGACACCAAAAGAAATCAGAATTTTTAAGAAAGTCGCCATGTCAGATATCAACTCCAAATGAAGTCGCTATCTGACATGGCGACTTAAGTTAGTTTGCTAATAAAAAAAATCGGTTAAATTGTTAAATATTTTTCAAAAATCGATTATATTATTAAAAAACCCCGAACCAAAGCCTATATTTTTTAACCAAAAAAAAAAACCTCTAGATGATTATGCTTTTCTTATACAATTTCTTACACCATCTTATAATTCTAGCATTATTTTCTCGAAAAAAGAAAGTGTAGAAAGATGAGTTTTAAGAGACCTAGAAACTCTTTATTCAAAACTACTATCAAAGAAGAGATACAATGTAGTTTATATAGACTTCTAATACTAAAGAGTCCTAAGAAAAGAAAACACTCCAATAAATCAAATACAAAGATTATCTTAGCTCCTTATCTCATAACAATCTCTATCTATCTATTTATTCAACACTCCCCCTCAAGCAGGGTCATATATGTCTATCATGCAACAAAAATCTTCAAATAAAGGATGATGAAGTGCCTTAGTTAAGATGTCAACAAATTGCATGTGAGTGGAGACATAATTGAGATCAATAATTCTCTTCTCGATCTTTTCACTGATGACGTGTCGATCTAACTCAATGTGTTTGGTACGGTCATGATGCACTGGATTTTTAGCAATGCTTATGGCGGCTTGATTATCACACATTATTTCAACTGGATCATTGTTGTCTAGCTTGAGTTCACTTAGCAACCTTTTCAACCACATTCCTTCACATATGCCTTGAGCCAAGGCACGATACTCTGCTTCTGCACTGCTCCTAGCTACAACAGTTTGCTTCTTACTCCTCCATGTTACCAGATTTCCCCATACAAATGCACAGTAAGCAGATGTTGATCTTCTGTCAGTGTGAGAGCCAGCCCAATCAGCATCACTGTAAACTTTGACGCTTCTGTTTGTCGACTTCTTGAAGAACAAACCCTTTCCAGGATTTCTTTTGAGATACCTCAATATTCGATATACAGCATCCATATGATCCTTGGTTGGGTTATTCATAAATTGACTGACAACGCTAACCACAAAACCAATATCCGGGCGTGTGTAAGATAAATTAGCTTCCCCAGTAAGCGCTGATACCTTCCTTTGTCAACCAATGGATTGTCTTCTCTTGCTTCCAGCTTTACTTTAGTGTCCATCGGTGTGTCTATGGGTTTGCATCCCAACATTCCAGTTTCCTTTAGGAGGTCCAATACATATTTTCTTTGAGAAATAAAGATACCGTTGGATGATCGAGCAACTTCCATTCCTAAAAAATACTTCAAATGTCCTAGATCTTTCATTTCAAATTCCCTAGAAAGTAGAGCTTTCACCCTAATCATTTCATCATTGTGGTTTCCTGTGAGAACAATATCATCAACATACACTATAAGAATAGTGATATTTCCTTCCTATGAATTTTTGACAAACAATGTGTGATCAGACTGACACTGTAAGTAACCGTTCCCCTTTAGAACAGTGGAGAAACGATGGAACCAAGCTCGGGGTGACTGCTTCAGGCCATAAAGGGATTTCTTCAAGTTGCATACTTTATTAACCGTAGACTGAGTCCCAAATCCAGGAGGAATATCCATATAGATTTCTTCCTCAAGATCTCCGTTGAGAAAAGCATTCTTGACATCAAGCTGATATAAGGGTCAGCCCATATTTCCAGCAATAGAGAGAAGAACTCGGATAGTATTTAACCTGGCAACTGGAGCAAACGTCTCTTGATAATCAATGCCATAAGATTGGGTATACCCTTTTGCAACTAATCTGGCTTTATATCGCTCTATGCTCCCATCAGATTTATGTTTCACTGAAAAAATCCATCTACACCCAACAGTCCTCTTATTTGGAGGTAAATCAGTAATGAGCCATGTTTTGTTTTTCTCTAGAGCTATTATTTCGTCTAGGACAGCAGATTTCCAATTTGGGTCTTGCATAGCTGTCTCAACATTGGACGGTATCTGGACCTGATCTAAACATGACACAGAAGCTCGATATGTAGGAGATAAGTGATCAGTTGAAACAAATTTAGATATAGGATGTTGATTGCATGATCTCACCCCTTTTCTAACTGCTATAGGCCTATCACCAGAATCATCAATACTGTGGTTAGAAGAATCAATATTACCTCGTGGTTTCTCAGCAAAACGTGGATCCAAGGAGGAGTCATGACAAGGCTGAATTTGTTCAGGTTCCCGATGCCTCCTAGAGTAAACCTGCAATGGTGGTTCAGGCACATGAAGTGGATGATGAGAGATTGTGAAAGGCTCTATAATGGGTATGGTTGGTTGGATTGCTGCTGGAGTTTGAGATTCATTCAGATTGCTCTCCCCCGGAATCGAAGAACGAGGATAAAAAGGCTGATTTTCAAAGAATGTCACATCCATGGTATGGAAGAAACGCTTGAGAATTGGTGAGTAGCATTTATACCCTTTTTGGTTGGGAGAATAACCAAGAAAAATGCATTTTATCGATCGAGGGTCAAGTTTACCCCGAGCATGTGAGTGGATGTGTACAAAGAAAGTACATCCAAAGATTTTGAGTGAAATAGTCGTAAAAGGTGCGAGGTAGGATAAGTCCTGAGAAGGGTTTTTATAGGAGCATCAAACTTGAGGATACGAGAGGGCATTCTATTAATGAGGTAAGCGGCAGTCAGAACTGCATCACCCCAAAAACAAGAAGGTACATTATGGGAAAAGAGTAAGGATTGAGCAACCTCAAGTAAGTGACGATTCTTGCGCTCAGAGATCCCATTCTGTTGAGGAGTATCAACACATGAACTTTGGTGGATAATACCTTGGGTATGTAGGTAAGCGCCAAGGTTGGAGTTAAAATAGTCACGGGCACGGTCAGTTTTTAATACACGAATACGGGTAGAGAATTGGGTTTGAATCATGGTGTTGAATTGCTTAAAAAGGTCACTTGTTTCAGATTTGTCTTTCATTAAGAAAACCCATGAGAGTCTAGTGTGATCATCAACAAACAATAAAAACCAACGAGAACCAGTGACGTTTTTAACTCTGGAAGGACCCCAAATATCGCTGTGAATGAGTGAGAATGGATAGGATGGCTTATACTCAATAGGTTTGAAGTAATGACAAGTATGTTTAGATAATTGACAAACATCACACGTGAAAGAATTCAAATTTTTGTTGCGAAATAACGAAGGAAAAAGTTTTGCAAGATACAAAAAACTCGGATGCCCTAAACGATAATGTAATAATAAAATATCATTGTTCAAACTCAAAGAATTAATAGAAAATGAGGAATTAAATGAACGTGCACACTGAGAAGCAACAGCACAAGTGGGTCGAATGAGGTATAGGCCTGCACAGATCTCAGCATTGCCAATCGTCCGCCTCGAAGCCAAGTCCTGAAAAACACAAGAGGTAGACAAGAATTTAGTGACACAGTTGAGATCCATACTTAGGCGACTAACGGATAAAAGGTTGCACTCAAGATCAGGAACATATAAAACCAATTTTAGCACCAAATCCTCCAAGAGGGGTACTGAACCAGTGCCAACAACTGGCACGCAGCAACCATTTGCAATCCGGACAGAGCAACCTAAAGTGCTTGGCTGATAGGATTGAAACATGTTCAAATTCCCCGTCATGTGCTCAGATGCACCTGAATCAATGATCCAATAATCTGATAACATCTGATGTGAGAGCAAGGCTTTGGAAACAATACCTTTATGGGCATGATTACCAGCACCAAGAGGCGGAGCGTTGTTGGATGGAAGTGCTTTAGACAACAAATTTTGAAGGGCATCAAGTTGCTCTTTGCTGAAGGGTTGGGAAGCTTGGCCAGATCCGTCAGATTGGGCAACTTGAGCACGCCGCTGACGGAAAGATTTCCAGTTTGCCGGTTTACCATGAATCTTCCAACAAGTGTCAAGAGTGTGATTAGGTCTGTTGCATTTTTCACACCAAGGGCGACCATTACGCATATTATTGGAGGAACCGGAAGGCTGCCCAACCGAGCCATTATGATGAGAAGCAAGATCTTGTTGAGGTGCCGCACCAGGAAGGGTTCTTGGTGCTGCCAAGGCTGATCCCTCAATTAACTGGTAGAGTTCATCATTAATTTCCTTCGGCTCTCTCCATGGCCCATGGCGGAGAAGGCTTCACGCAGCCGAGGCAGGGGCTTAATGGATAGAACCCGTGCCCGAACATCATCAAGGTTGGTGTTGAGGCCCAATAAAAATTGAAAAAGGCGTCGAGTTTCGACGATGGATCTGTGAATTGCTTCATCATCAGAACACTTCCACTCATAGGACTCGAAAAGATCCAGTTGTTGCCAGTATCTTGTAAGGTCTGTGAAATACTAGGTAACGGTGGACTCCCCCTGTTTCAGCGCCTGAATGCGGCTTTCGATGTCAAACAGCTCGGCGATATATCCTTGCTGGAGAAAGTATCCCTGGCAGCATCCCAAACTGATTTGGCTGTGGAATACAATAGGAATTGTTCACCAATATCGGGTGTCATGGAATTGATAAGCCATGATATCACCATATTGTTTTCGATATTCCATGTTTTAAACGCGGCTTCATCAGTTTTGACAGGGCAGCGGCTTGAGCCAGAAGTAAAGTCATCTCGACCCCTACCTCGAATAAACATCCTCACCGACTGAGACCATTGAAGGTAATTGAGTCCACTTAACCGATGATTCGTAATAAAATTCGAAGAAAAATCAGTAAGTGTTGGTGGGGTGAGTGTAGTGTAGAATTTGTGGTGGCCGAGGAAGAAGAATTTGTAGAAGCCATTTGTGCGATGGGTAGTGATGAATTGAACGAAAAAAAAAATCGTGAGCAGTAGCCGTGAACAGTAATCACGCTGCGTGAACAGTGATCGCTTCACGTGAACAGTATCCGTGAACAGTGTTCGCGTAGCGTGAACAGTATCCTTGAACAGTAATCACGCCGCGTGAACAGTAGTCGCGCACAGTAACAGCCGCGAAAAACTTTGTGAAAAAAAAAATTCTTATAAGATCTAATGGCTCTGATACCATGTAGAAAGATAAGTTTTAAGAGAACTAGAAACTCTTTATTCAAAACTACTATCAAAGAAGAGATACAATGTAGGTTTATATAGACTCCTAATACTAAAGAGTCCTAAGAAAAGAAAACACTCCAATAAATCAAATACAAAGATTATCTTAGCTCCTTATCTCATAACAATCTCTATCTATCTATTTATTCAACAGAAAGGTTCACTTTTTTTCACAGGAGATCCGAAAGCTGCACCTACCAAAGACTTTGGGAAAGGCTCAAATCATTCAGCTTAATGATGTTTGCAAGCGAACCATTCTCCACATACCTTAAAATACTCACTTGTGACACTATGGTGATAGCAATATCCATGATTTCCAATGTCTCTCAATTATCCTTTTCAAACGCCCATGAACGCATACTACATACAGATGTAAGAAGAAACGGGTATTGCAAATCACATGATTTGGCTCTTTTTCTTGAAAACCAAGATAATCAAGACTACTTCGTATGTCATTCACTTGATAAAAACAGAAGAAACCATCCGATGATTTATAAGTAAACTCGTGTTTTTTTTTAATTACAATGGGTATGGTGTGTTTTGTTTAACGTGGACTCGAACCCATGTCTTGTTTATGCCACTGCACAGGGTGGTGGCAATGTATCGATGCACCTAAATGATAGTTTTCTAAGCAATACCTCCTAAAAAGACATTTTGCACCAAAAATCCTATGGGAACTCCCTTTTACATAATATTTCCTCCATGCAGAAATTTCCACCTTCTTAGAGTTAGTAATGATAATAAATTTCAAAACCACTCTACAATCATCAAGGATGATCAAAATCATGTACCCATAAATTCACAGCCCACAATAAATTTTTTACGTTCAACAAATGGTCAAAGAAACAAAAACAAGCATACCCACACATAAATACAATCAAATCCACACATATCAAAATTAATAACAATCTAGGAACCCATCGAAGTAATAATCAAATAAAGCACATTAGAAAAAACTAAGTGTAAAAGAAATAAACAACATAAACATGAATTTACCGGCGTTGCAAGATCTGTTCGATGCCATCGAGCAAATGAACTTGCAAAAGTATTCGATCTATAAAATATTGAGATTTGGAAGAAGAAAAATATGAGAACTGTGTTTGATGCTCTCAGCCAATGTAACACAATCTCTGAAGGTTAAAAGGCTTTGTTTGTTTCATATTTTTAGCGAACTATGTTTTTTTTTCCCCAAAATGGCAAAGGAAAATGAGAGACAATCCACACCTGAGTGTTTTTTAGTGTTATTTTCTAGGAAGTGGGAGCTCTTTTGTTGTTATTATATGATGTAATTTATGGACTATAACCTAATACTATTTGTTTACAGATGTGCTTCAAGGCTTGAATTAATTGTTGATTTTTTGAATTTGAAGGAAAAGTTCGCTTGATGTTCTTTGATCCTTAATAATCTCAAATGCTAGATCAAGAATATGAGATCTCCTTATTGTAGATTTCGGAGCTGCCCATCGTAGTATCACTATGTCGACGAAGTGTATTTGATTCTTTTGTTGTAACTATGGACCTCTAGTTCGAATTGTGAGTATTCTTGCTATGGAGAGTATGTTTGCTTTGACCTATGGGTGTTATTACTAATTTCAAGTTTAAATGAAGTTTAGTTTCTAAATAATAGAGAATATTGAATGAAACTTGATAAACTAAGAGTAATAATGGCTTGGTGAAGTAGTGTTGTTGTATGATTTAATTGATAAGAGTCATCTTTTTGGGTTATTGATTTATTGAGATATTTTATACGACAATGTTAACGTCCAACAAACTTTGGCAATTTATTGTAAGTGGAGCCTTGAGCCTAGAAGATGATAATTTCGTTGAATATTGTGATAATTAAGAAAATTGTGTCTTAATTCTACGAAATCTACGTATGAGTCTTTAAATGAAGAGCATTTATGATTAATTTATTATTGGCTAAATAAATGAGTTATTGAGTTGTTGTAGATCCTTCTTGAACCTCCGGATAAAGAGGAAGGTAGCTCGATTTTGAATTCTGGCAATAAGGTACGTAGTGGCGTACAAACAGTTATGCTTAGAATTAGTCCTATGATAATGCATATATTTGATATTGACTATGATGTGCAATTACATGAAATCCAAGTTGTGAGTATCGTTTAAATGTTTGTGGCATGGTGGATATGTGAAAGCACATAATATGAGTGCGAGTTGAGTTGAGTTGCGATGCCTATGGCATGTTGGGTGTGAGAATCGTTGAGAAAAGGCGTGGTGAATATGCATGATTGCCTTAAATTTTTGATTGATTTGATTGTGTAGTAAGTGATATATCGTGAATGAAACGATTTATATCGATGATAAGTGTCATGTTTAATTAATGATATTGAACTTGATGATTATGGATTTGTGGAATATTGTCCCTGGACAGTCTGAGAAAGCTTCTATTGGCCAGATTTATCCAGGGAGTATACTTTATAGATTCTTAATAATCTTATTTTGTTGCATTACAAATTTGTATTTGACTTGTGTATGATTATTGAGTTGGTGTATGCTTACCCTGTGTGAGGGCTGTTTATGTTGAAACAGGCAAAACATGAACGACGCTCGGGAAGGAAGCTTGAGCCCATGGAAATATAGTGCTCACAGGAGCATGGTATCAGTATTGTAGAATGGAAATGTGATTTATACAAGTGAATTATATTATTTAATTCAATGCTCGTCTGTGAGCAGTTTAATACTTGTGTATGGTATGTTCAAATGTTTTGAAGTACCCCTTTCCATTTGGTTGTCATGGGTATATATTATTTGGGGGGGAATGTGCATTATGAATCGAGTATACATCTGTGATGTGTGTTTTGTCAGGTACTAGTTAGATGTGTTAGTTTGGCGATTTATTGAGGGAATTGATTATGGATTGAGGGTTTGTACCTAGGATTTTATAGTGACGTGGAAATGATATTGTGTTTCTTTGATATTGTTGGGATTTCCAATTTTATGGGGAGACTCTGCCAAATTTATATAAAATCCAACATAATAATTACGAAACTTGTAGTGAGAAATTTAAAGAATGAAAAGTTATATATACATATGACGTCATAAATGCATTATGTACGTGATGGGACGTTGGGGTCTCACACATCCACAACCCCTCTCTTCGCGTGTTGAATGACTCGCACAGTACACACTGTTTTCTAGATTCTAACTTGGCCAAGGCCATGGGCCTTCCCTTCCTCCATTGTTCAGGCTTTGCGTATTGGTTGCTAATGGACAACCTTTGGATAGTTCTGGAGTTTGCCCCGATATCCCTTTACAGCTATGTGGTGATGTTTTTCCTATCGATTTTTATTTGCTCAAACTCAACACATCAATCATAGGGAAATCAAGTAAAAACACCAACAAAAATGACGAAATCATCAATCTCACCGATAGACCCTTAACTCGATCCCGCACACATGACAATAGATGATTTCATTCCGTTCGTTGATATTTTTACTTGATTTCCCTATGATTGCTGTATTGAGCTTTTTTAGTGCAACAAGGGAAAAAAGATAATAAATAGATGTCGTATGAACAAAAGTATTCCAAGCAAAACTTAAACTTATTCTTTATTAATCAATCAACCTACATATTTATAATAATCCGAAAGATCATACTTAAGAAATCACAAAACAAAAACCTAATAAATCTCAAAATCAAATCTAATAAAATCTCAAAAACAAATCCTAATCTTAATGAATCAAAAAATCAAAAACTATTAGATATTGTTGTGGTATTTCCCGTGAATGAATCTTTCTTTTGTAAATAATATCCCTTCCCTTATCTTGCTCGGTCGGGCTCTTTGTATGCGTAACATGTTTTCATTCAAAGCCCCATAAATATATATTCATTCCTCTGTAGAATTTAAATTCCGCAGTTTTTCATCTAAACATTTCTCGAGTCCATGATTCTTTTAAATTTTCTTTTCCAGGCAACCCTTAATGACTCTTTTCTGGCCGATCTTGATGAATTGTCTGATATGAAGATGATCTTCTGGTGAGAATGCTTCGTTTTCTCTTCATTAGTGTGACTTTTTTACATGTTCCCAAAAAAATGACGGGTTTGATGCCTGAAATTTGTTATTTATTTCTAGTTTTCGCGTTATGTTTGTTTGTATCCCCACTTCCTTTGTGTTTTCTTTGTTACTGTCTTGCTTATGGCCATAGGTTGATGACATTTTGCTTTCAGGAGGAGGAGGATGCTGATGCAGAACAACATGGAGGAAGATGTAGATGGTGACTTGGCGGATATTGAGTCACTTAATTATGATGATCTAGATAGTGTATCCAAACTTCAGAAGACTCGGCGTTATACTGATATATTGCAGGTCAGCTTTCCATGAAAAACATTCATGAATTTTCGTTTTCTGTAGTTTTAAGATATTTGTTTAATAAAGCCCCTGTGAATGTAATACTATGATCTTTTCTTGCAGAAAGTTGAAAATGCACTTGAGAAGGGTTCTGAGATCTCAAATCTTGGAATTGTATTAGAAGATGATCCTGAATATAGTTGATTGTTGATTGTAATGCCTTATCCGTTGAAATCGTAAATGAAATTGTGATCATTCAAAACGTGACAAGTATCGCTTAAAATTTCCTGAGCTTGAATCACTCGTTCATCATCCAGTCGACTATGCTCGAGTTATTCAAAAGATAACGGATCTGACTCTTGTTGATCTAGAAGGTCTTTTACCCGCCATTATCATGGTTGTTTCTGTTACGGCATCAACCACCAGTGGCAAGCCTCTTCCCGAGTATGTCTTGCAAAAGAGAATGGACGCTTGTGACCGAGCTCTTGCTCTTATTCAGCAAAGAAAAAGGTTCTTGATTTTGTTGAGAGTCGAATGGGTTACATTGCTCCAAATCTTTCTGCGATGCAAAACTTATGGGAACAGCTGGTGGTCTCTGGCATCTTGTAGTTCAGCTTCTAGGTGCCAAAAGGAAGAACTTAGCAGGGTTTCCAACAGCAACCTCCCAATTTCGTGTTGGTTATTTGGAACAAGCTGAAATATTTCAGAGCACTCCTCCTTCCTTGAGGATGCGTGCCTGCAGACTTTTGGCTGCAAAATCTACACTTTATGCACGTGTCGATTCTACTAGAGGAGATCCAACAGGAAAAAACAGGGAGAACTTTCCGTGCAGAGATTCATAAAAAGATTGAGAAGTGCCAAAGCCTCCTCCAGCCAAGCAGCCTAAGCCTCTTCCGGTTCCTGATTCCGAGCCTAAAAAGAAGAGAGGCGGAAGAAGGTTGAGGAAGATGAAAGAAAGGTAGTAGTTTTATAATTTTTTTGAAAATATGATTGACATCTACATTTTAACTTAAACATAAAAAAATCTCATGTGATTTCCAACTTCTTTAAGATATGCTATTACCGACATGCGAAAGCAGGATGCAGTTTGGAGTACCAGAGGAAAGCTCTTGAGGTATTTATATCAAACATCATATATTACTTCACGTTTTTTTTCACAATTATGTTCATAATGGTTTTGGTTTTGTTTACATGGATTCTTGGTCTTGACATTGATTGAGAAAAAAAAGGATGAAAAAACACATTGAACCAGTGATCCATTCTGCCTGCAGCAAAGTGGAGCAATGTTTATTTTGCTAATTGATGTGATCACGTTTATACATTTTTGTGTAGGTTCTAGGACAATCAAAACATGTTTGCTTTGATTTTTATATACTTGGTTCTAAGCTGATGTTGTGATATATTATTTTTATGGTCATATTCCTTTGTCATTGATCTAGGTTCTCACTCATTTCTCATACTTTGTGATTTTTCTTGAAGGCGATGAACTTGGGGAAGGATATGGAATGCTTGGTCATGGTGGTAATTATGGTTCGCAATCGCGGGAACGGTGCCTGGAACGGAGGTCATCGTTCCAGTTCCAATGACATTTCACGGAACGGTCACGGCGCGAATTTTTTAAAAATAATATTAAAAAATTCAAAAAGATTGAATAGTTTGAAAAAAATATTTTTAATCTTCTTTAATTATAAATAACAATAACTAAGTATTTACTTTCAATAAATTGGGGTAGGCTATTTTCATCTTCTTTGATTCATAAATAATATTTAAAAAGATTATTTTTAAGAAAATAACAAATTAATTTTTTTTTAGATCTTATGTACACTTTATTAAAACATAAATTTATCCTCAGTATATACTAAAATTTTCACAACCATAACAAAACTACTTTACCTTCAAATCATAATATTAATAAAAATATAAAATCAACAAACTAAATGAAATATTTTTCATTTAATTTCTAATTAGTTAAATTTTCAAGTAAATTGTAAAATCATTAAATCTTATGTAAAATATAAATTTATCCTTAATATCTCATAATATTTTTTATAATTTTGTTTACAAAAATTAAATTATTTCAAAAATCATTTAATTATAAAATTATTAAAATACACATAACAATTTATTTAAATAATTCCTAATAACATTTATATTTCAGAATTATTAATATCATTTCAGATTAATAAACGTTTTTTTTAAATTTTTAAATCAAAATAAACTACTTTTAAATAAAACACAAACAAGAAAACTATAACTTTAGACCCCACATACAATTACTACATCTCACTCTCTCCTTCGTTTCGTTCATCCTCAATCTCTCTTTCGTTCCAATGAAAAAAAATTCAAAAATTCAATTTTTTTTAATTCACATCCGTTCCGCGCCGCACCGTTCCGCCGTTCCACCTCCGTTCCACCGATATATCGCCGATATCCGATTACATAAAGCTGTTCCAGAGCAACCTACGTTACAAGTTGGAACTTTGGCACGCTCACCTCCGTTCCCGTTCCGGAACGGCTGTTCCGGCCGTTCCGTTCTCGTTTCTGCGAACCATGGACTGGTAATGGCAAAGCTACGTGTGTCAGTGGGTCAAAGCAAGCTTGCTGCTAAAGTAGCAAAGAAGTGAACTTTTTCTGCTAGTCTATTTTTCTTTGTTACATATCCAAACTGCCTTTCTTTCCAACTAAAGTAGAAGTTCGTTTACATAGCAGTTTGGTGGAAAAGAATTTCAGCTCGAAAGTAGAATGAGAAGTTTATGACTTGATATGTCAAATCAAATATGATCATTTTTATTAACCATTTGGATGATTATTTTATCTTTCATGCATTCATCATTGAATTATTACCTTTTTCATTTAATTTCATGGGCTCTTTCTTTTAAGGTTTAAGGAGAAGCGCTATGGGAGCAGTGGCACAACTTCTGGACTGACTTCAAGTTTGGTATTCACACCCGTGCAGGTTTGATGCTATTTTTAAACTACATTTTTCTGATGCCTGTGGGTTTAATGCTACTTTTTCAGAATGGCGGCACTTTTATTGATAGCTTGTTTGTTAAGAATAAACTACATGTTTTCCGATGCTGATGTTTACTGTGATGACATGGCTAGTTCGCTTTATATTCATCTGGGTATGCGCAGAGAATTTTATATTTGCTTTTTTTATCTATGAAATTGTATTTTACCGATGCCAAAAAAATCACACGCCTTAAAAGGATCAATGCAAAGTTTGAAATATAATTAGTTCATACTGTTGCTACTTGGATGTGCTTTGCTCAAATTCTGTTTTGTCAGGTTATTGAACTCTCCTCAGGCAAACCTGCTTCGGGGTGGAATTCAGAGTACCTACTTTTCAGAAACTGGAACTTTTTCAAAGATCAAGCGGACATGAGACGCCTTCGTGTAAACTAGCTTCCATTTGAGATATATGTGTCAGGTATGTGACCAATATTACAACTGTTATCTAGAATAAATCTCAGTATTTATGCAATGCAGTGGTACTCAGGTCTAATTAGCCTTGTTTTACTATTTTACCAACTTGAGCTTTATGGAGATTTTCTCTCTTTGCCCTTATTTGACATGGATGCCAATACCCTTTCTTTTTTAATATTGATGAAATTCTGCTGATATCTAGTTTTCCTGGGCCTTGTTCTGGATCGCCAGTTCGTTGATTCAAATTCTTACCGCAGAACAGGTAACCTGAAGCATACATTGAATTCAGATATCACTGCTTAAAAACTGAAATGACATGTAATAATTCTTTAGTCAGATTTGAATTGTTAATAGGGATTGGCCAGGAAAACTCCAACAAAAGTTGTAAATCAATTGATAGCAAGTATAAAAAAAATGTTAATGAAAATGCACTCCTGCCCGATTGTGTTAATAAACTTTGATTTCTCCAGCATCTTCATTACTTCTCCTCCGGGGTAAGCTAGGGTTTATTTGATGCCGCTCCTAAGGGCATTGCCCTTAAGGACGACATAACTAACCGTTAGCTAGCTATAAAAACTTGTCTTGTATTTTAAATAAACCGAAAATAAAATAATTTTTTCTATATCGAAATACTTTTTTAGAAAAATCATATAATGTATCATTCATATGCAATAATAATATGTTTATTAATCCTTGATGTCTTTTTTTCTCCTAAATGTCTATAATGATATTTAGCTTTGTTCATATGTTATAAATGCAATTTAATTTTAAATATACTAATAAGATCACTAATTAAAATTAAAGTGGTATCCATTTTCCAAAACAATTCAGTATGATGCAACTTATGTGTCTGCCGTAAGTACTTACAAAGATGGTACCATTGACTCAAAAGACTTCTTTGGTACAACACCACATGATTTGCAACTGGCCCATTTAACCAAGAATTTTACTCATAATTTCCTTTGAAAAATGTTGAATAACAAGTGAGATTAATAAAAATACATGAACATAATGTGAATTACTTCTATGCAACCATCTATCAAGTTATATATATAATGTGCACATGGTTTTGCTTCATCAATTGCATTTCAACTTCCCTACTCCAATTTATATTGGCTTTTAATAATTAAGGTTAGTTTCTTGATCGTTCAGTTGGAAATGCTAAACTAGGGGTATAATTGAGCCAATTTGAGAGCTTTTCGAGTCGGCTCCAAAATTATATGGTTATTTATTCGGAATTATCGAATTTGAATCTAACTTGTGTTGGAAATTCTGTGTGAATTATATTAAAACGTAACCAAAGAAAACCGAATTTCGGATTTTTTGAGTGCCGCGATCGATCGGCATGTGTCACCCGATCGATCGCGACAGTGCAAATGAAGAAACTATTTTCTGCAACGAGTGATCGATCGCGCTTTAGTGGGCGATCGATCGCGCTTTAGTGGGCGATCGATCACCCGAAGCAGAAAATGGAAGAAAGAAGGTGCGATCAATCGCGCCAGAAAATTGAAGAAAGAAGGTACGATCGATCGCACCTCTGAGTGCGATCGATCGCGCCCTGCACAGAGCTGCAGACTTTCGCGTGTGGTTGCGTTTTTTCATGATGCTTCCAAATGATGCCTTTTGATGACACTATTTGGTCTAGTATAAAAGGAACAACCCCTGAACGAATTATGATCAGATTTTCGAAAATCAAACACAAGATTAAAGAAAACTTCTTGCAAAATTTCTGCACAATAATATTGTTCATTCTTCCTTTTATTGAGCACTTTTAAAACCTTTGTGGTTTAAAGAATTTGTGAATTGAAGTGCTTCTTTCACAAACCCTAAGTCGTTGTATCTTAGGAGACAAATTGCAATTGAAACCGTTAGCACCAAGGCGGAGCAATATTGTCTTAAGGACGGAGATTACAAATCCCGCCTCAACGTTTTTTCCCTTGCCTTTCATGCACATACCAGGATATTTTGTACTATAATCTTAAAGAAAATATCAAGCATCAAATGGCTTCATCGAGTACGAAGATGACTCCCATTCATCATGGTTAAATTCCGGAGAAATTCAATGGCAATGACTTCAAGCGGTGGCAACAAAAAATGCTGATTTACTTGACAACCCTTGGGTTGGCAAGGTTCCTCAACGAGGATGTTCCTACCATTACGGAGGAAGAAACCGACAACCAAAAGAGGGATGCGGTTGATGCATGGAATCAAAGTGATTTCTTGTGTAAAAATTACATACTCAATGGACTGGACAACACATTATACAATGTGTATTGTCTAGTGAAGACGTCCAAAGAACTATGTAATTCTTTGGAGAAGAAGTATAGATCCGAGGATGCCGGCATGAAAAAATTCATCGTTGGACGATTCCTAGACCTCAAGATGGTCGATACTAAGCCCGTGACAGTGCAAGTACAAGAGCTGCAAGTGATTATGCACGACATCCATGCGGAATGAATGAATCTAAGAGATTCATTCCAAGTTGGCATAATGATTGAAAAATTGCCTCCATGGAAGGACTTCAAGAATTATTTAAACCACAAGCGAAAAGAAATGACTCTTGAAGAACTTGTGGTTCGTTTAAAAATCGAGGAGGACAATAGAAATTCCGAGAGGAAAGCAAGTAGGTTCCAAATGGAACCAAGGGCTAACCTTGTTGAACCAAGAACCATATCAAAGCGTGAGTTTGACGGTACGGCCTCCAACAATGGCAAAACGAAAAAGTTCAAAGGGAATGCTATAAGTGTGGAAAGCCCAATCACATTGCAAAGGATTTTCGTAGTAAGGACAATCGTGAGAAAGCAAAAGATCAAATCAATGTGACTGAAGATCGGATATCAATCGACTTGAATGATCTAATGCTAACCGCGGTAATCTTTGAAGAATTTGGTTGACAATCCTATGGAATGGTTCGTCGATTCCGGTGCAACCCGACATGTGTGTTCGGGCAAAGCCATGTTCTCCACATACACTCCAATAAGTGGATTCCAACTCTACATGGGAAACTCCACTACATCTCCGGTAGTTGGATTGAGAAATGTGGTTCTAAAGATGACTTCGTGAAAGGAGTTGACTCTGATTGATGTCCTACATGTTCCTGACATCCGAAAGAACCTGATATCCAGATCGGTACTAGTCAAGGCGTGCTTTAGACTAGTTTTAGAATTTGGTAAAATTGTTCTCTCCAAAAATAGAGTTTTTTGTAGGAAAAGGCTATATGGAGAAATGCCTGTTCAAAATGAATGTAATGACGGTTATACGTCAATTTACAAGCAATAAAGTGAATGATTCTACTTATTTGATTGAGTCTTGTAATTTACGGCATGATCGTTTGCGTCATGTAAATTATGGTATACTTAACAAATTAGTGAAGTTAAACCTATTGCCTCAAATAAATGTTAACTTGAAACATAAATGTAAGAAATGTGTTGATGCTAAGTTAATGAAACCGTCATTCCATTCAATTGAAAGAACTACGACACCTCTTAAATTAATTCATACGGATCTATGTGATCTAAAGTTTGTGGAAACTAGAGGTGGGAAAAAATAATTCATTACCTTCATTGATAATTGTACGAGATATTGTTACGTCTATTTGCTAAGAAGCAAAGACGAGGCATTGGTAGTGTTTAAACACTGCAAGAATGAAGTTAAAAATCAACTTAGCAAAAAGATAAAGAATGTTCGAAGCAATAGAGGTGGGGAATATGGAGAACCGTGTGAATAATTTCGCATTGAGTAGATTATTCACCAAACCACTGCCCCTTATTCACCACAATCATATGGTATTGCCGAACGTAAGAATCGTAACTAAAAGAGATGATGAATGCTATGTGATAAGTTTTGGATTACCCAAAACTTGTGGGGGGAAGCAATCCTATCGGCCAACTTCATCTTAAACAAAATACCACAAAAAAGTAAGGATGAAACTCCTTATGAGTTATGGAAAGATCACAAGCGTTCCTACAAATACTTGAAAGTGTAGGGATGCCTGGCTAAGGTAGAAGCACCAAAGCCAAAGTAAGTAAAAATAGGGCCAAAACAATAGATTGCATTTTCATTGGATATGCACATAATAGTAGTGCATATCGATTCTTGGTTCACAAATCGGAAATAGATGATGTGCACAAAGGTACAATCATTGAGTCAAGGAATGTGGTATTCTTTTAAGATAGGTTCCTTGTAAAGAAAACAAGCCCTAAGAAAAGGGTGCATGAAGACGCTAACCGTGATTCTATTGAGGAAGTAGAGCCACGACGTAGCAAGAGGACCTAAGTGGCTAATACTTATGGTCCTGACTTCATAACATATGTGCTAGAAAATGAACCAAGATCGCTTAGTGATGCCTTGTTTGGCACCGAGGCTCCTATGTGGAAAGTGGCAATCAATGGCGAGATATAATCCATAATGCAAAACCACACGTGGGAATTGGTAAACCTTCCAACCGGAAGTAAACCATTGGAATGCAAATGGATTCTTAAAAGGAAATATAAGTCTGGTGGTTCAATTGATAAGTACAAGGCGAGACTCGTGGCAAAATGATATAAACAAATGGAAGGTTTGATTACTTTGATACATATTCGCCAGTCACGATAATTACATCAATTGGAGTGACCATCGTTATCGCTGCTCTAAACAATTTAGAGATACATCAAATGGATGTAAAAATGACATTCCTCAATGGGGAACCTGAGAAAGAAATTTATATGAAACAACCCAAGGGGTTTGTGGTTCCCGGATAAGAGAAAAATGTGTGTAGACTCATTAAGTCATCGTATGGAGTTAAGCAAGCGCCTAAACAATGACATAAAAAATTTGACAAAACAATGTTGTCAAATGGTTTCAAAATTAACGAGTGTGACAAATGTGTATATATGAAAAACATGCCTAAAGCATATGTAATAGTATGCTTGTACGTTGATGATATGCTCATAGTGGGAAGCAATTTAGAAATCATCAACGCGATGAAGAAAATGTTAATAAAACATTTTGAAATGAAAGATATGGGTGAAGCTGATGTGATACTTGGAATTAAAATCTCCAAGATATCCGAGGGACGAATGTTGTCGCAGTCTCATTATGTTGAGAAAATACTTGAGAAATTTCTCGTGAATGACCGTCGTCTGTAAAGATACCTATGACCCGAATCTACATTTTTTAAAAACAAAGGAGACACTGTCATGCAATTAGAACAATCAAGGATAATTGACAGTCTCATGTATCTCATGAACTGTACACGTCCTGATATTGCATATGCGGTTGGAAAACTAAGTAGATTCACGAGTAATCCAAACAATGATCATTGGAAGGAATTGACGAGGGTAATTAAATATTTAAGATATACCCTGAATTATGGATTGCATTATACAAAATATCCTGATGTATTGGAAGGATACAGTGATGCAAATTGGATATCGGACACGCAAAACTCCAAGTCGACCAAGTGGTTATGTGTTTACCATTGGAGGGGCTGCAGTGTCGTGGAAATCTACCAAGCAAACTTGTATTGCTAGATCCACTATGGAATCTGAATCATAGCCTTTGATAAAGCGGGAGAAGAAGTCGAATGGCTTAGAAGTTTCTTGGAAGAAATTTCCTGTTGTGAAAAATCTGTGTCTGCAATTAAAATACATTGTGATAGCCAATCGACTATAGGAAGGGCACAAAGTAGCATGTATAATGTCAAGTCTGGACATATACGTCGTAGACATAATACCATTAAACAGTTGATCTCTAATGACGTTATTTTTATTGACTACGTGAAGTCAAAGGATAATATTGCAGATCCACTTACAAAAGGCTTGCCTAGAGATAGGGGTGCTTAACGGATCAGTCCGGTCCGGAATCGGTCGATACCGGATCCGATTATCCCGGAATCGGATTGGATCCGGTTCCGGTCCAACCGGTTTAGGGTTGGACCGGTTCCAACCCGGAACCAATTTTTTGTTTTTTTTGTTTTTTTTAAAACAAAAATTTAAAAACGAGGATAACTTTACCTAAAAAATATATTTTTTTAAAAAAACTGATCTGGTTATGCTTCAACCCGAAACCGGATCCATTTGGTCCGGAACCGGTAAGATACCGGATCCGAAATGGTAGAACCGATCCGTCCGGTATCATACCGGTTTGGAACCAGTTCGGAACCGGTTAGTCCGGTTTCGGTTCCGGTCCGATTTTGGGCCGGGTCCGGATTGACCCGGCCCGTTAAGCACCCCTACCTAGAGATCAAGTATATAGTTTATCGAGGGAAATGGGGTTAAAACCCTATATTCAAAGTCTCATAGTGGATATTCAACCTTGTTGACTGGAGATCCCAAGATCTAGGTTCAAAGGGACAACTAAATTATGAGATTGATAAACACCTTGGAGATCAGTTTCCAACTCATTCATATGATAATGAGTGTAGCCTGCAAAAAGGATATGAGGATAGACCAAAGGCCTTTAATGATTCCTAAGACATATTAGGATATGTTGGAGTATAACATGATACTCTTTTAGGAGATCACCTATGTAAGTGTGAAGTGTGGCCGCTTCAAAGAATTGAAAGCACTTATGAAACCAAGTGTGGTCCATGGCCAAAATGTACACAACCGTAAGAAACCAATACGAATGTTAGAGTTGTTATGCTGTGTGTTCAATTGTCTTGGTTTACACCAACGACTAAATATTTCAAGACTGTAAGTTCACTATTAAGTCAAGTAAATCCGATTGAATTCTACCACTGAAGGTTCATGACCGCAAGCGACCTCTTCATAAGTTATAACAATTCGTTAAAGGTGCTCAAACTGCATACATGCATTAATTTAATTCATGTGGGGGGTTGTTGGAAATTCTGTGTGAATTATATTAAAACGTAACCAAAGAAAACCGAATTTCGGATTTTCTGAGTGTCGGATCGATCGGCGTGTGTCGCCCGATCGATCACGACAGTGCAAATGAAAAAAGCTATTTTCTGCAACGAGCGATTGATCGTGCTTTAGTGGGCGATCGATCGCCCGAAGCAAAAAATTGAAGAAAGAAGGCGCGATCGATCGCGCCCTGCATAGGGTTGCGGACTTTCGCGTGTGGTTGCTTATTTTCATGATGATATGCTTCCAAATGATGTCTTTTGATGACACTACTTGGTCTAGTATAAAAGGACAACCCCTGAACGACATGATCAGATTTTTGAAAATCAAACACAAGATTAAAGCAAAATTCTTGCAAACTTTCTGCACAATCATCTTGTCCATCCTTCTTTTTGTTGAGCACTTTTAAGACCTTTGTAATTTAAAAGATTTGTGAATTGAAGCGCTTCTTTCACAAATCATAAGTCGTTGTATATCGGAAGACAAATTGCAATTGAATCCGTTAACGTCAAGGCGGGACAATATTGTTTAAGGACGGAGATTACAAATCTCACCTCAACGTTTTTTCTCTTGCTTTCATAGACATACCAGAATATTTTGTACTATAACTTGAACTTGTTCGAACCTTTAGGCGGTTCGAATAGTTCACGACTATGTTTGAATATTTCAGGCAGAGTTAAAAGTTGAGCCTTGATTTGAACTGCATTCGAGCCAAAAAAGAATTAAAATTTTTAATTGAACATAAACTCGAATAAACTTATTTGAGCTCGAATTTGAATCTTAATTTTTTTGATATTTGACTCAATTCTTTATACTCCTTGTGCTAGATCCAACTTGTTAGCCTGTAAATTAACGGACCAAGCCAAAGTTTGGGCCAAAGTGTGGACTCACAACGTAGCACAATGTTAAATGTTTTAACAGTATTCATTTTCAAGTAATTTGATTGATAAAATTCACTACTGAAACTTCTATTATGAATTATCATTCATTTTCAGCAAAAAAATTAAATAAGGTGAAAAGTTTTTAATATATTGAAATTTGAACTTAAGAAAAATAACCGCTAGGTTTGAGTGATTTCATTTTTAACCTATATTATTATCTGCAGTATCTACACTATATTATAAGAAATGCGGGATATAGGATAATCATTCATCCTCGGGGTGGATGCAAAATTTCCGGGAAGATGGCCAAAAAAATATAAACATTAAAATGGAGGCCACAAATTTTTTAGGGGTCAAAATATAATTTAGAGGGATAAAATTAAACTTTTAGGGGTAAAATGTAATTTTTAAAGAGTAAAACTGTAATTTTTTATTAAAAATATTTTTTTGAGGTAATAAATTTTTTTTGGGAAGGAGGGCACTTGCCCACACATAATTCCGCCCTTGCTCATCGTGCTATGCTGAGATGTTAAATAAACATGTCACTCTTAATCGAAATTATTATAAAATCATAAATTTTAAAAATTAAAATTATCCTACTTAAATAATTATTCTACCTAATTGCAAAAAAAACTTGAAAAGTTGTTTTAGATATATTAATTTTGATAAAATCTCTGATTATTTTACAATAAATTTTTTTCAACAAAAAAATTAATGTGCGAAAAACTAATTTTTACACACATAATACGCAAAAAAATTCTAAGATATCAACAAGTTTGTTCACGGAAACTTATTTTTCCCCCTAAAATACTATTCTCTTCTTTACTTTGTAGTTTGTACTATAAGGAGTGAAAACAAGTTTTTGTCTTGTCAAATGTTTTCTTTCACTTCAATATGGATTTACCCCTAAAAAATACGGTATTTGGCAAAGAACCTTACTATGTGATTTTTTAAATAGTTTATTTGCACCTTTAATTTGAAAATAAGCAGCTTATCTTTTGTAACTTTTAAAATAGATAATTTTACACACCGTTTACCTTATTTGAATGAAAATAGACAATTTATCCCATTCGATTTTTGAATGAGTGTAAAACGCACACTCTATGTATAATGTGTGAGGGGGTCCTTGCACTATGTTTGTAAATCATATTGGATAAAATTCATATTTATAAAACACAGAAGGATAAGGTAAAATATCAATACCACGAAAGATAAGTTATCACTTGCTCCTAACTAGAACAACAATTTTTCGGACAAATTTCTTATATTTTGCCACCATTTTGCATAAACTCGATCTAAAGCCATACAAAACTGACGTGATGAGTGAGAATTATTTTTTTTTTTGTTTTAGGAAAATGACAATTGATTCGATCAAGGATATTTGTACAAATTGTTTTTTATAATTATTTTAAGTTTTAAAATTATTTTTATATAAAATTACTAACAATTATTTTCATTTAAAACAAACGTGATGAGTGACAAATGATTCGATACACTACCAACTTTTTCGTAACCTGAGCAGTCTATTTTCTTGTCAATCCCCTCCATAATTTCTGAGTCTTCGTGCGTGATTAAATGAAAGAATCTGTCAAAGACACCCCATATTGTACGGATACAAGGCCTTTTCACGGCGGCGTACGGCGATGCCACCGCATGCTGTCGGACCAATTAATTTAGCACAGACATGGAAAAGTCATGAGTGACAGGCTACGATGGTAGGCTCCTAAGACAGCTAAATACTATTTCGGAATTGACATGAAAATACATAAAACTTTTATTACAACTTTCATTTATTAGTGATAATATATTAAAACATCCATATAATTTTGGTTTATTCTAGATTAAGTTCTTAAAATATTTGGTGACCTCGTTTACAACCTAAAGTTTTAAAAAAATTCACGGTTCAGTTCTCGATGATAAGTAAGCTGTGAGCTTGCACTTATTTTTTCAGTTCTGAATTTCGGGTTCTCAAGGGAATGAGATTGATTCGGGAATATTTTTTTAAAACTTTACTGATTAAATCTGGTTACTGAAAATTTAGGAATTGAATCGGGAATGAACTCAAACTACATGAACATTTTAATATATTTTCTCTGTTATTTAATATATATATATATATATATATATATATATATATATCTTGAAATTTGTGTAGTTTTATTGCTAACCTTTTTGGCCTTTTGAGTTGGTTTTTTGGGTCTTTCTCGAGCTTTGTTTCGTGAATTGAAACTCCATTCACTGCCTTTTTCGGGAAATTGAAGGCCAGCAGGTACTAATTATGAGTTTGTTTGGATTACAAAGTAAATGGACTTTTGACCTATTTGAGGTAAAAATTATTGTATCATAATCCAATTATATAAAAAAAATTTGTTGAACGTAAAGTTGATATTTATTTGAATTAAGTTTTGTTTAATTTTATATTCCATGATAAAATTTGGGAAAATTAGAGATAAATATCTAAAATCTAAGTTTGACTTTCTTTTTACTTCCCACCTAAAATTTCTTCAAAGATTCCTGTCTCTTTTCATCTTATCATTTCTAATGGCTCTCTAGAGAGAGAATTTTTTTTAAAGAATACCAAATTACCATTATGTTTAAGATTTTGGCATATTTTGCTTATTCTAAGCAGTTTTTGCGTATTTTAAGCTGCGATCCTTAAAAATGGTATCAGAGCCTAAGATTATTCTGGAAATACTAAAATAATATTTTGAATACTAATATTATCCTTTAACGAATGTTCGAAATGTTACTCATACATGTGATACTTCCAACAATTAGAAGAACTAAATCAAGAACATCTGGTCGAAGCTAAACACTTCAACCAGAAATGAAAATGCTACAAGAAGACGGTGCTAGCCCAACTAGCATTAACCAATATCAACAACTGGATAAGATAACGATGAACCTTTACAGGATGAACCTCAAACTTCATTTCGAGTTATCTGATGCTCAGGATGAAGACCATCCTAAACACAACAACATGATTCCGGACCCCAATGATCCAACAGGGTCCTGACCAAGCAATTAGGATGGGAGAACCAACCTTTCGAGAAATAGAGCCGGATACTTCTAAGATATCCCAAGATCTTATAGAGATTCAAAAGTTGGTGCATCGTTATGGATACTTACAATATCATGTCCATCATATTCAAAATCAGATGAAAATCATGATTAAAGATCAGGAGGAGATTCTTGAAAACCTTCAAGATGTTCAAACCCTAGTGAAAGAGTTGGAGTCACGACCAAATCCTACAAGAAGAAGAAAATGAGGGTGGTTACCACCGTCCCATGGAACGGAACCCCTTTTATATCAAAAAGCGAAAACGGATGAGGTCTGAAGGCCTTTGACAGAGACTGAAAAAATGATTGCAGTCCTACGAGTAGATCCAGTACTTCCTACAAAGTAATGTAAATAATCAACCTGGAAGATCTACGTGAGCTTGCTGATTCATTTGAGGGATTGAATCTCGTAGACTTTAAAACAAATCAAGTTGGCGAAATTTCTCAACTTCATCACAGGAAAGTTTCGAGTCACATAATCCACCCGACGGAGATCAAAGAATGCCTCATCAGGAAGATTTTACCTTTGGAGAAACTTTATATCCCCAAGTTGGAACAAAGAGTCGTTCCCGCAGGCCAGACATACATCAAACGCCTTACGGGAAATTTCAGTTAGATGTGATACATCCATACAGACTTATGCTCAACATGGATATCTTGGATTTTAAAAATCAAGAAGTTCATATTAATAAATGGGCTTCAGCAATGAGAATCGCAGCAGTAACATTTGATCTAAGCAAAGAAGGATTCATATTACTCCTTAATCTGAGTCTGGAAGGATCAGTCAAAATTACCTGGGAACTCGTAGACCCAGGTACCAAGGAAGAAGTTCTATCCGGAGAGTTCCTGAAAGAAATTGTGGACAAGATGCTAAATTTCTTAAAAACTATTTCATTGGAGTTGGTTACTTCAAAGGAATGGAGCAAGAGAAGGCGAAAAAATATAGACAAACTCTATATAGCCTAGAACTACATGATATATGTTATGTACACGAGTACATCCAACTCTTCACAGAGTATAGATGGAAAGCAAAGATGACAGAAAAATATGCAGCAGAACTGTTCTTTGCCAAAATATCGAGTCCATGGAGAGAAATGCTTATCCAGGAATATACACCACAAGAAATAGATACGGTGTCCAGGAGAATGTCATTTCTTAAAATGAAGCTTGCGGAGTGGTGCTATCAAGCAAAGCTCCAAAAGAACTATAAGAAGCTAAGAGGAATCAACAAGACAACTCCTGTTTGATGTAGATGGAATGATATCCCTACTATCATTGGAAACTACCCCCAAAAACGAAAGATGAAAAGCACAGAAGTAGTTCAAGAAGAAGTGGATCTTCATGGAGACCCAGGAAGTTCTGGTGAAAGCAGAAAGCCCGAAGTTACAGATCAGGGCAAAGATCAAGACCTACCAGGTAGAACCTCATCAATAGGTTCTCATCAAACAAGTTCTAGCAGAACACCGACGAAGAGGACTTTCAACGCACTCATACTTGGGTGAATGAAAGTTTTAAAGATTGTAACTGCTGGACATGCGGAGCAAGATGACATATCTCTACAGATTGTCCAGAAAACCAAATCTGTGGAGTAAAACAGTTCGAGCATACCAAGGAGTTTAAAGATGCTGTTTATTTCCAGGATTTGGTGCAGGTGTATCAATTTGAGGACATCCCCTTAGATGAAAGCATCTATGAAGAAGTGATCTATTCTGATAATGGGGGTGAATCTAGTTCAGAATCAGAGTGAATGAGAGTTCCTTCAACACGTGATTATAGAAGAGTGGGTATTTATCTCATAGCACAGTTTCATATAAAAACTCTTATGAAGATCATTAAAGAAGAGCCAAAAGCCAAAACTTCAGATATATGATGGATTTACAATTGGATCAATGGAAAAAGCCATGGATATGATTGGTCTTCAAAGCAGGATGCATCAGATTAACCATAAGGTGACAACAGGAGAATTTGCGATCCCGATGGAATTCACGGGAAACCAAATTGAGATGCAGTTAATCCCCTACAGAGAAATTCAGGAGATTAAGAACAAGGTCAAAAGAGAAGTTGCTAACACGCTCTCATGGATTCATATTCGAGCCATTAGAGTTATCATCAACGCAGCCTTCAAGGAAGGAATTGATTCACCGCTAAATCTGGCGATCTTTGACAAGAGAATCCCGAACCTTAAAGATTCTTGTTTGGGAGCAGTTGGAAGGAATTTGTATGCTGGAAAGATGACCTTCAACATCTATCCCAGAATAGCATACAATTTGAGAGATCGAGACTTAAACGAGGTTCTTACTCTTCATCAAGATTTTAAAAGAAGTGATGTGATGAAAAAAAGGAATAGACTTTACTCGATTACCTTCAAGGTGTCTTATGCACTCTCAAATACTCATCATTCAGAAGTATTCTTGAGAAAGGAATTCATCGAAGTCCCCAGAATCTTCGAAGATTTCACAAAAGCAGTGTTACCGGATATTATTAATACTCCGGCGATTGGAGAGATCGACATGAGGATACAAGACCAGCCTGTTTTGAACAGAAGCAGGAGCCTTATGATCGAGCCAAGAAGAATGTATTTCCAACAGAATAGGTTGATCAGTAACTATATCAGGGAAGAACGGAAAGCCGTCTCGAGCAAGATTCCAAAAATGCCTGATGTATTCAAAACAACAGGAATGCTGAAATGCCCAGAAGGCTGGAGAGAAGTACATATAATCTTCGACATTGCTGAGAAGAACAATATCTTCCCTTGCGATGTCTTATATCATTTGCAACAATCTACAGTTGGTAGGTCTCAAGGAAACCTTCAAATTGGTGAAATTGATTTAACAATCTGCAGGGACTGCAGGTAGATCCCAGAACAACTTATTCTTGGGATTGAGTTTCTTGAGGAACACAAGCCTTGAGAAAGATTGCATGATGGAACGGAATTCAAGGTGGAAGGGAAAAGATACAGAATCCGATGGCCGCCGGTCCATTCTCAATATACATCCCATTCGGGATGTTATAAGATAAATATCGAGTATAATATTTTGCAGCTTATATTGATTCAAGAGCTGGAATATGCACTGTCAAACGAGACATCTTTCCTAAAGAAGTTGATGATAAATTACCAGCAATTGCCGGAAGAGACTTTTCCAAGCGGATTCTTATTCTTAATGAAGGAGTCTAGGCGGCGGAAATAATAATCGGCGGAGTAGGCGGTACCCCCTGGTACAAAGTCAAGATTCCACCTATTTATTTTCATGATACATGAGCTGATATGCTGCTAAAAAACAATTTTCTACAGACATTCAAGCGGTTTACACAGAATAACGAGACAAGGAGGCTTATTTTCACAACCCTTTGTGACATAAGATTATTATCCAGCAACTAAGGGAGGCGTTTCACAGAAAATTTCCATTAGTTTTCGCAGCAAGCGTGGTGATGAAGGAAAACTTCGACACCCAAAGATGAAGGATCAACAGAATTTGTTGAAGAAATCCTTCAGTTTCCACAAAAAGGTTCCAGTGAAAAGAATTCTCAAAATTTTGTCTGGGTTAATACGATGTCTTTCAGAGAACATGATGAGGAAGAAATTAATCCAGATACCCTGTTGTTACTGAAAAAAACATTACAAAATGAACTTCCACAACCTGAAAATACCCTCGAAGAGCAAACCACTCTATAGGATGATGAAAAAAAGATTCAGAGGAACTACAACGAGGATCCTCTGGCATGGTGGAACAAGAATGAGCTCAAAGCCACTTTGAAGGTGAAGCCGGAAAAGAAAATGTCGTCACATTCAAACCAATCCCCATGAACATGGAAGATCGGATGGACATGCAGATAATACTTAAGAAACATCTTGACCTTAAGTTAATCTCAACAGGTGTTTCTCCATATAGCAGTCCGGGATTTCTGGTTCGGTCATGGAGAAATTAAACGAGGAAAGCCAAGATTAGTGATCACCTATAAAAGGATCAACGAGATCTTGGATTTCGATTGATATTTTATCCCAATCAGAGAACATTTGATAAATAGCATAAAAAATGTCAAGTTGTTTTCTAAGTTCGATTATAAGTTTGGATTCTACTAGAATAAAATGGAGGAAGCTAGCAGACAATTCACAAGCATTCTACACACCGCAAGGACACTACATCTGGAATGTTATGCCAATGAGATTGGCAAATGCTCCACAGATATATCAAAGGAAGATGGATAATCTTTTCAAGGATTATTGCAGCTTCATATTCGCGTATATTGAGGACATCCTCATTGTGTCAAGAAGCATGAAAGAACATCTTAAACATTTGGAAATCTTTTCAGATGTTTGCTACAACTGAAATTCAAGAGGCTTATGCTATTTATTTGCATAAGCGGCCTGTCTATCCTGGGTGGGTGGCCTTTAATTTCAATCTGACCATTTTCACATTCTCTTCAATTTCTCGTACCATATCTGGTTCACTTACAGAAGATTGATCAACATCATCTCAATATAAAGGTGACCTGCATCCTCGCCCATACAACACCTCAAATGGTGCCATCTGAAGACTTGTTTGATAACTATAATTGTACGAGAATTCTATCAATGCCAATGAATTTTGCCAAGAGTTATCAAATTCTAATATATATGCACGTATATATATCCTCCAATGTCTGCATGGTTCTCTCCGTTTGCCCATCAGTTTGAGGATGATAGGATGTACTCAATCTAACCTCAGTCCCCATCGCTGACTGTAAACCTTCCAAAAAATGAGAAATGAACATCGGGTCTCTATCAAATACAACGGAAACGGGTACTCCATGTAATCCTACTATATTTTGAATATACAGCTGAGCCATCCTCAAATAGGTGAACGTACTGTAAGGTATAAAATGTGCTACCTTCGTCAGTCTATCAATTATCACCCAACTTGCATCAAAACCAGAAGAAGTTCTTGGCAAATGAGTAACAACCATAAAATATGTTTCCACTTCCAAGTCGGAATTTCTAAACTTCTCAATTCACCTCATGATCTCTTCTTTTTGCTTTAACCTGTTGACAGATCAAACATCCTTTAACAAAATCAAGGACATCCATTTTTATCCTTCTCCACCAGAATTGTGTACGTAAATCTTTCTACACTTTCTTTCCTTCAGGATGTATACTGTACTTACTACAATGAGCATGTTGTAGTAGTTTTTGACTTAATCTAGAGGTAGCACGAACTAGCCAAAGCTTTCCATACCTCAAGCTACCATCATTGGCCACCACAAAGTTAGATAACTTCCCTTGGGATATCATCTCTTTCCACCTTTGCACTTCATCGTCAGTGTTTTTTGTTGTTTTGATATTTTAAAAAATATCAGGTTCAACCAATAGTGTTGACACCCTTACTGGAGATGTAAGTGTGTCAAACTCATATCCCATAGCGCAACAAGAAGTCATCAAAGCTGATAATATAATCACATCATCACCAGTGCATCTAACCTTTCTACTTAGAGCATCAGCTGTCAAATTCGCTCTACCTGAATGATATTTGATCTCACAATCATAATCTTTAAGGAGATCCATCCATCTCCTTTGTCTCATGCTCAATTCTGCCCAAGTGAACAAAAATCTCAAGCTCTTATGGTCAGTATATATGGTAAAAGACGTACCATATAAATAGTATCAACATATCTTCAATGCAAAGACTATGGCTGCCAATTCCAAGTCATGCAATGTATACCTCGTCTCAGGTGGCTTTAATTGTCTCGATGCATAAGCCACAACATGTTTATCATGCGTCAATACACAACCTAAACCAAGTAAAGATGCATCGGTATATAGTGCAAACCTCTCATGTTCCGATGGAATGGTCAACATTAGAGCAGTTGTCAACCGGTGTTTCAATTCCTGCAAACTATGCTTACAAGCTTCTAACCATATAACATTACCCCTTTTGTGTCAGTTGCGTCAGTGAGTTAGCAACCTTTGAAAATCCTTCAACAAATCGTCTATAGTACCTTGCTAAACCCAAGAAACTACGGGTCTCTGGCACAGATGTAGGCATTGACCAGTTCAATACCGCTTCTATATTTCTTGGATCCACTGATATACCTTCTTTGGAGATCAGATGTCCCAAAAACACCACATTGTTTTACTGAATTTGGCGTACAATTGGTTATTTCTAAAAATTTGCAACACAGTACGCAGATGTTGGACATGTTCTGTCTCACTCCTAGAATATATATGTATATCATCAATAAAGACAATAACAAAATGATCAATATAAGCATGTAATACTCGATTCATTAGCTCATGAAGACAACTAGAGCATTAGTAACTCCAAATGGCATTACTAAGAACTCACAAGGCCCTTATCGCGTTCGAAATGCTGTCTTTTGTACATCTTCCCCCCTAACTTGTATATGATGATACTCAGACCTCAGATCTATCTTTGAATAGATTTTAGATCACTGTAACTGATCAAACAAGTCATCTATATGTGGGAGGTGATACTTATTCTCAATCGTTACCTTGTTCAATTGTCGATAATCAATGCACAATCGCATTGATCCATCATTCATTTTAACAAAGAATACTGGAGCACCCCAATGCGATACACTAAGACGTATGTGTCCCTTGTCAAGTAAGTCCTGCAACCGAGTCTTTAACTCCCTCAGCTCAGTGGTTCCATTCTGTATGGTGCTCTAGATATAGCAGAAGTATCAGGTAGCAGTTCAATTTCAAATTCCACTTCACGACTAGGAGGAAAACTTGAAATTTCCTCTGGAATACATCCATGTACTCTGCTACCACATGTATCTATTCTAGTTTTATCTCTTTTTTTCTTTTTTGTTACATCAATGACATAGAAAAGATGTCATGTATGTCCACGTTCTAACAAATGTGACATTTTAATGACATATACCAATGGAATCTTTGTAAGAGATCCCTGCCCATAGAAAGTCCACTGACCCCCAACCTCAAAACGAAAACATACTGTCTTTTGGATACAATCAACCACTGCCTGATATTTATTTAAAACATCTATACCAATAATCACATCAAAATCACTCATACCTAAAATCATCAATTCCATCTGTAACACATTATCCTCAATATATATTGAACAATCAAACATGATATGAGTTGATACCACATTCTTCCCGGTGGGTGTCGAGACATATAGAGGCATCAAGAGTGGAGATGAGCACATATGATACTTTTCAACAAAACTCTTCGCAATAAAGGAATGCCAAGCGCCAATATCAATTAAAATAAAAGCATGATAAGTAAATAAATAACACTTACCCGCTATCACTTCGTCAGGAGCAGCCTCTACTTGCTCCTTGTTCAACGCATACACCTGAACTTGGGGCGGCCTTGTAGTTTGTCCCCCAATTTTACGAGGCATAAACTATGGCCTCTATTGTAATGTGCTTTCAGATACATTGCCTTTGTTCTGCTTCCCTCCAGTCTGAGGATAATTCCTCACAATGTGCCCTCATTCCACCCATAACAAACTGGACAATCTCTGTTTGGAAAATCGTGTCTAAAGTGTGGCCCTCCCCAATTAAAACATTTCACTCCCCAGTACTGCCCATTGCGACTGTCCCTTATCAAATCGGTCACTATCTTTATGGTTATCAAACCTCTTGACACTGAACCTCGAGGATGGTGCACATCCTCCTGGTTTTAACTCCTCTAGGTCTCATGCTTTCTAGAGTAGGTTTCTAAAATGGACCTACATCTCTGTAAGCACCAACTCCAATCTCCGCCAGCTCTGCTCGGGTTAGTGCCTCCTTCAAGAAACGTCTGATTTTGGCCTTGATGTTAGCAGCAATATGTGGGACATACCTCAGCAAGGATGAGTATGGTAAATCATAGTCTGCTACCTTCTTATTACCCTATTTCAAACTTGTAAACTCATCTTCATTTAACTGCCTAGCTGCAGCAGAGAAATAATTATCTATGAATCGACTTCTGAATATATCCCAGTCCACAAGCTGTCCCTGAGCTCTCAATTCGATCACTCTCACCTTCCACCACATCGATGCTTTCTTAGCCAATTGAAATTCAGCTAAGCTTAACAAAGCTGACTTTACAAACGGAGCTGACACAAATATATGTTCAATACGCTCCAACCACTCTTCAGCTTGCTCGTCGGATTCAGTCCCTTCATATCGAGGCGACTGATAACTTAAGAACTGAGTCAATGTCAATTCTCCTGGTAGCAACATCTGTTTCACTGGCCCTTGGCCTACCGGTGGTGGTGGCAAAGGAACCTGACCAACTCTAACATTCATACTCACATCATCCCCTACTTCGTCTTGGGGATTCACATGTATTCTAGCTGACATGCTGCAATTCAAGGGTTAACAACAATACTCAAGCAATTAAAGCATGTTAGTATAACACAATATACTACATCACATGCATAAACATGCTTCTAATTGACCACTCCTCTCACTAGTTCACTTCCCGTACCCTTTGTTCAACCCAGTCATCTAACCATTTCTGTGATACCGTTAAATGTGAGGCCTCGTTATCTTAATTCTTAATTAAACATACAATTAAGTGAATGTCATTCTTTACTTAATAGGATTAAGATAAGATTACTACTCAACAAGATATGCACTACATCTCTCTATTAAAAACAAATAATAACAAGCACGTAACAACTCGACTAATCTACTTAATTCCCTGAAAGGGCAAAGTAAAAACAAATATGACCAAGCACGTAACATCTTAGCTATTTGACTTAATTCCCTAAAAGGGCAAAGTAAAAACAGATAGAACCAAGCACGTAACCGTGACCGAAGTGGCCTTTCCTAAATGTGCTCCTGAGGTTGGGTGAAACCCTTGAGCCTGGGGTAACCAAGGTTGAGTGAGCTCGTTGTGAGCGGGCTCCTGAGGTCGGGTTAAAACTCTTGAGCCTGGCATAACAAGGGTTGAGGTGAGCGTGTCGTAAACATGCTCATGAGGTCAGGTGAAAACCCTTGAGCCTGGTGTAACCAGGGTTGAGGTGAGCTCGTTGTAAACGTGCTCCTGATGTCGGGTGAAGACCCTTGAGCATGGATTAACCAGGGTTAAGGTGACCGCATCGTAAACATCTCCTGAGGTCTTGTGAAAACCCTTGAACGTGGCATAGCCAGTGTTGAGGTGAGCTCGTCGTAAACGTGCTCTTGAGGTCGGGCGAAAACCCAACACTTTAACTAGGTAGACAACAAATGATAGAAATTCTCAAAATTGTATTGAAATCATAAAAGAGTAAATCATCCAAAAACACAACCTTTGAGAAAAAAAACAAACAAAAGGACGTAAATTAAGAATAATATTTTGCGGAGGTAATACGCATTCCAAGGCCTCTTTAATGACTTCCCCGAAAGGTCTTCTAGGTAATATGCTCCTGATCTTAACTTCTCTACTATCTTGAAGGGACCCTCCCACTTAGGATCTAGCTTGCCCACCTGCACTTCTTGCACCTTTCTCATTACTAGATCTCCAATCTGGAAACTTTTCTGAATAACTCGTTGGTTGCGGCTACGATAAGCTCCCATCTTATGGCGATGGTTTCCTTTTTTTCTTCAATAAGATCAAGATCAACAGTTCTTCTCTCATTGTTCTGGTCGTCATAAAAATGCACTCTTGATGATTCTGCTCCAATCTCGGCTGGGAGTATTGCCTCATTTCCATAGACCATACAGGGTGTCTCACATGTTCCCATCTTTGGTGTAGTTCAATAGGACCACAAGATGTTAGGTAGTTTGTGATATCCCCGAAATGATTATGTGATTTAATCATTTATTTATATTATGATGATTTAGTGTTAATTCATGAGGTTGAATTAATATGGTTGAGGAGTTACTTTTCGGGGTGCATGCGACATATGTTGGGATGTTGGGGTTGTGGCATAATTATTTTGGGGTGTGTATTATTGTTTTGGTAAAAGCATATTTAAATGGGAATTGAAGTATTTTATTGAGAAAATACTATAAAATATCATGTGAGGATATTTTAATACATCGTGCTAAATACCGGGACCAAAACATAACACATCACATAACCCACCACCCAACCACCCCCCCTTGACCATGCCCTGCTGCCAGCTGCAGCTACTTGCCCATACCTCTTGTCCCATCTCTCACCCAACCCTCCCATGTCTGAAATCACCCCAATTCTCTCCCACATTTCGTCCAACAGCTGCTAAGGGAGTTAGAGGAGACCTTCCATTTTTATTGCTTGGGAAGCTTCCAAAAATCGGAGCAAAAAGGGGTGAGAAACCATTTCTGGGTTTGAAATTTAGTTGATTGAGTTCATACTTGAGTTGGTGTGAAAAATGGCATGTTAGCTTAGGTTTCTTAAAACCTTCGATTTAAATGCTTACATGGTGTTGTTATGTAGCTCTCAGTATTTTTCCTTATGTATTTTACATGTTTTATGTTGGGGAAATAAGCATGTGAAGTAGGGTGTTCAGAAATCTGGGTAGGATTATGCCCTGTTTTTCTGGAAAATGTGGACTGGGAGTGATTTTGAGGAGGCGATATTATGCATGTTAGATGGGTTTTAGGGTAAACCTTTGATGTGAAAATATGCATGGTAGTTTTGTGAAGCCTTTGGCATTTTTATTCGAGCAATATTCATGACTTATGTGGTAGATTTCATTGCTTGAAAGTGGGTACTCAAAAATCTGGGTAGGAAGACAATGCTCTGTTTTTCGAAAAAGTTGGTTGAGTACTGATGTTATAGGGTGCTTTTAATGCATGTGGGTTTGTGGTTGGGATACATATCTTGTATGATTACACTCAGGGTAGTGTATTGTAGCTACTAGCATGTTTGTTTGGGCATGTTGTATGTCTTACATGTTAGAATGAAAGGTGTGAAAATCAGTGTTGAGCATTCTGGAAAATATCGCGCACAGACCATGTGGCGATCGATCGCCACAAATGGCGCGATCGATCGCCGAGGTCCAGTAGCCAAAATCAAAGGCACGCGATCGATCGCCATGAATGGCGCGATCGATCGCCATGGGACAGTGGAGTTTGGCGATCGATCGCCAAGGGGTAGCGATCGATCGCCAGAAGCAAAATTTTGAAATATTGATTTTTTTGTTGGATTTTTGATTTTGGATCATATATTGGCATCTAATATTGTGTTGTACACTGGTGTAGAGCCTTCACAGACGGCTACACAACGCAGGGGATAGAGTCCCACCACACACTACATTTTGGAAAGGTACGTAAGCGACGTACGGGCATCCCAACGGTAACATGTACTTATGTTTGTCTGTTTGACATATGATGAATGCAATGTGATGCATTAAGAGTTGATACATGTTATTATGCATTGTTGTTGCATATTATGCATTGTTGTTGCATATTGTGATGTGGAATAAAGAGGAGTATTCCACGAGTCAGGGGTGATCACAGTGAAGGTTTAATGCTTACGCTTGACCGCTAAAAATGTGGAGCGGGAGGGGGGAGGCTCGCTTGCACATGGAGGCGGGGTATACCATACTAAGCGATGATGAGATACCGCTAGTATGAAGAAGCGAGGATGAGATACCGCTTGTTTTAAGATTGTAAAGCGAAGAAGCATTAAAATAACTGATGATGACTGACTCAAGAAAAAGAGATGATATGTCATGACATTTATTAGTGAAGCCATACATTCATATAGTGTTTGATTATGAATGTGGTACAGGGACAACCACTGGGCATTGTAAATGCGATGAAAATACAAGAAGTGTTTTGTATTTATGATTATGCATTTACGCCTTACGTATTCATATTATGTTGTTTATGGATAGCTATGTGCTCATGTGTTGGGGGTTGTCTTTGTAGGTGCTTTTGCTAAGGAGAACTAGGGTCGGGGCTGATACTTTGCGCTGTAAGGAGTGCTACTACAATAGCAGGACAGAGTTCTTATGCGTAGTCTCTACAAGTAGTAGAGTAGAACTATAGTGTCACTCCTATTGTTTTGAGAAATGTAACTATTATCTGTTGAAAATTTTATGGGTACATTTGAACTGTAAGCTCAAAATGTCAACACGATTAAATACTCTTATATTGAAATGCTTAGTTCTCTTAATCGCACCTATTAGTATCTTGAGTTATCGGGGTCTCACATAGTTTTTCCACCAAATGTCCTTTTGCCCTCCCAAGCCTAGATTTAATGCTTTGAACCAGAGACATGTTACCGACCTCTACTTTACCCTTGCTTTGAGAGTAAGCGATAGAGGTAAAGGCTTGATGAATCAATTCTTCACACCAGGTCCGGAGTAAAGCCCTTGAAATTGTCTTCCATTATCAGATATTATCTTCCTCATGACCTCACATCGGCATACAATGTTCTTCCAGATTAAGTTGAAGACCTCTTTCTCCGTGATTCTTGTTAATGGCTCGGCTTCAACCCATTTGGAGAAATAATCAATAGCCACAATCAAAAACAGCTCTTGGAAAAGGTCCTACTATATCAATCCCAATTGATCAAACGGGCATGCCGCCACAATTTCTTTCATCATCATGGCAATCTGATGCTGGAGTATAGAATGCCTCTGACAACTATCGCAATATATAACCATAGTTTTAGAGTGTTTCTGAATTGTAGACCAAAATTATCCAGTGAGTAGTACATTTTTTGCTAGGAAATATGATCATAGATGATTTTCTCAACATCCATCATGGATTTCTCTCATTACATAATTTATTCTTTTGGTCCCAAACAACGCAAAAGTGGTCGAGCAAAAGACCTCTTATACAAGATTCCTTCAATGAGTATGAACCTCTGACTCATCTGCTTGAGCCTGTAGGCTTTTTTGGGATCATCCGGGAGCTAAGCCTTGTTAAGATAGTCCAAGAGATCTACTATCTAATCATTTTCTTCAAGGGATCCAGATGGATGATCTTGGCTTATGGTTTTAACTCAATTTGAAACCCCACATCCCTGTTTTCCCAGGTGCGAAGGGCACTAGCCATTTTAGCTAAGCTGTCTGCTTTTCTATTCTCTTCTCTTGGGATTTGTTTGAACATTACTTCTAGAAATTCTCTTTGATTATCTCTATGGTACTGGCATTAAATTTTCGTTATTAACCTCATATACTACATTCATCTGTTGAGAATCAGAGAAGACATGTATGCGCTTAGCTCCAACATTCTGAGCAGCCCTCAATCAGGTCAATGCTGCCTCATATTCTGCTTCATTATTGGAGACTCGAAAGTCCAATCGTACTGCCAGTTGGACCTCATCTCCACTAGGGATACCCAATTCTACTTCCCTCATTACAGGAGGAGCCATCAACAAATGATTTCCATAACTCCTCTATCTCAAGATGTCTAGTGTCTGCAAAGAAATATGTTAACGCCTGAGCTTTGATGGCAGTGTAGGGTTCGTACTGTATGTCATACTCTCCTAGCTCGGTTGTCCATTTCACTAGCTGTCCTAAGACATCTGCACGACCGAGAGTCTTTCCTAGAGAGCTATCTGTTAATACAGTTATAGGATGTGACAGAAAATAAGGCCTGAGTCGCCTAGCTGCCATAATCAGCATTAGGGCTAACTTCCGATCTCTCAATACCACAATTCATCTCCTTTTAAAGCATGAGATAGGTAATAGATAAGTTGTTGATTTGTTTGCATCTCTTTCACAAGAACCGAGCTGATGGCTTCCTCAGTGACTGATAGATAGATAAATAAGTTCTCCGTAAATAAAGGCTTAGCTAGTATAGGTATCTCAACCAAGTATCTCTTCAATTCTTCAAATGCTTCTTCACATTTGTCATTCCATTCAAACTTATCTACTTTTCGGAGTATCTTAAAAAAGGGTAGACTTCCGTGAGCTGGTCTGGAGATGAATCTTGATACATCAACGATTTTTCATGCAAGGCGTTGTACCTCTTGAAGGTTCTTTGGATGAGACATTTCACAAATAGATTTGAGCTTTTTTGGATTAGCTTCAATACCCCTTTCAGTCACCATGTAGCCTAGGAACTTTCCACTTTTCACCCCAAACACACATTTCTAGGGAGTGAAGAAAGTATCAAACATGTCGGTTATGAGGTTGGTGCCACTTTTTGATTTTACCTGAATATCGTCTACTTATACTTCAACATTTTGGCCTAACTGTTCTGAGAATACCTTGTCCATTAGTCGCTGATAAGTAGCCCCCTACATTCTTGAGCCCGAAGGGCATAACAACATAGCAAAATGTTTCATCTGAAGTGACAAAACTCACATTATCTTGATCTTCTTCAGCCAAAGGGATTTGATGATACTCTTGATAGGCGTCCATAAACATAAGTATTGATGTCTTGTAGTGGTCGACCATCTGATCGATTCTTGGTAAGGGGTAACAGCCTTTTGGTCTTGCCTTATTAAGATCTCGGATGTCTATGTGCATCCTCCATTTTTACCCGAGCTCGTGGGTACAAAGACCACATTTGAGAGCCACGTTGGGAATTGAACATCACGAATGAGACCTACCCGAAGGAGTTCCTCCACTTTCTCTCTTATCACTTTATCTTTTTCTGGAACAAGGTGCATTTTCTTTTGCTTCATAGGTCGGGTTCCTGAGAGCACATTTAAGCGATGTTCTAAGATGCTCGGGCTGGCCCCTTTCAGATCATGAGCTCTCCAAGCAAAGATGTCCTCATTCTTCATCAGACATGAGAAGATATATGCTCTATTGTTTGTGTCCAGATCCCTTGCTACTTTTACTTTCTTATCTGTCAAGCCGAGCACAACTATTTCCGGCTCCTCGTCTAAGCTATTTGAGATATCTCTGTCAATATGCATATCGTACCCAACTCTTTCAATACAACCAACCTCTCGACGAGCCTGTTTTCCCTCTTATTTCACCTCTTCCACATAGCAACGACGAGCTTCATTCTGATCACCACATAGAACACCGACTTCCCTGCCCGCATGGAATTTAAGTTTCTGATGGTAGGTAGAAGCTACTACTTTGAAGTCATTCATATCAGGTCGGCCTATGATTGCATTATATGAAAAGGGGGCCTCAATCACAGTGAAGTTAACCATTTTTCTTATGCCTGACATCCCATGACCAAGAGATAAGGGCGGCGTGATCTGTCCAAGTGAATTGCATGTCCAGTGAACCCATATAAGGGAACATTGATATGCTCAAACTTTGACCATACTATGTGCATCTGATCTAATGTGTCCTTGAACAGAACTTAACTGAGCTCCCAGTGTCAACAAAGATCCTCACGACATCATAATTTGCTATGGTTATAGTGACAACTAGTGCATCATTGTACGGTGCTACTATACCTTTCAGATCATCCGGTTCAAAGCTTATGATCGGTTCATCTCTTTGAATTACCTCTTACGCAACTTCAAAACTTTCCAACCTCCTGCCATGACTTTTGCGAGCTCGACCCAGTCTCCGTCAGTGGGTCCCCAGGAGATTACAGTTAAACCTCAATAATGAATGTTCGATAAAGTAATAACCTCGTTTATATAATAATTTCTTTCGGTCCCGACGTGGGCCAATGGACTAAATAAATAACCTCGTTAAATGCATTAAGTAATAAAAATATTTAAATCTTTAAGGGCCTAATGAAAATATAAATTAATAATTATTGAATTCATATATATATAGATATACTAAAACCATTCATTCAATCAACAATGCTCATACAAGAAGTCATTTATTCTTAAAAATGCATCTATAGTTGATTGTTTTTCTTTTCCACATGAACCAAAATGAACATTATTCTTAACTTTTTGTAGTGCAGATACAACTTTCGATATATTTTGCTCATGTTGTAGTAAGTAGTTGTTTAAGGTGAACATTGCTTGAAAAACCTCTTTTGACGATACATTTGCGACAACGCGACTATCATATGGCTCTGGATCATTTTCATCATCATTGTTCATTAGTGACTGGATAATTTCTTCGTCGGTAGGCGATTCCATAACTGCATCATTCTTGCTCGGATAGTTCAAAAGATGTTCGACATCCATCACATTTCTATAGCGTAAATTAGAAATGACATCACTTAATCCTTGGATGTCTTCATCTAATTGACCTCAAGGCACTGCAAAATGCTAGAATAAAAATGACGACGATAATGAGCTTTCAATGCTCGAATAATCCCAGCATCACATGGTTGAATCTTAGACGTTGTGTTAGGAGGCAAGAAAAATAACTCTACATATCTTTTGGCTAATAATTGGATGCTCCTTCTTATGCTCATAAATTGCACGCCTCATTTTGTCGGTTAAAGTTGATTTCTTTACTCCTTTCAAATGATGAGAGTCCATTTGAGGATAAAAGAATGTGTATTGTACTTTGAATATATCTTCTACCTTTTATAGCTAAAGACTAAACATTTTAACATTCTACACATAAGTTAAAAGAATGTATGTACATGAACTTAGTTTTCAATGCATTAAGTTTCACCACAAAAAATTGAAATTCTCTAGAGTCAAGTAATACTTTAACTGATATCTTTTATTTTTTCTTACCACATATAATGTATGCATTTTACAATGAAAAATCATCTATAAAATAATAAATGTTGATTTACCGATAAATGAATAATTTATTCATTTATCGATAAATTAAATAATCTCGCTAAATGAATATTCTTTTCTTGCCCGAAGGATATGCATCGAGGTTTTACTATATATTGATTGTTCCCCGGGTGGGGTTATTTTCCATCTGTTCAACATTTCTCCTCTGATTTTCTGCTTCTCTAGGAGGAACACCCCTGTCGTGGGATCTAGGTCAGCTATCATGTGGTGTTCTCTCTCTCTTGTTATCTCGATATTGACTTCTATCATTATAGTTCTGATAAGGTTCCCGAGTCTTTGTTAGAAGAGTTTTCTAGTTGAGAACTCTTCGAATGACCCTTTCTACCTCATCTTTAAGCTTCTGACATTCGTTAGTTACATGACTGTATTCTATATGGAATCCACATTATTTAATAGATGGAGGCAGACGAGGACCCTTCTCTGACTTCCTTTGTCTTTTCAGTTTTTTTTTATCATCACAGATTTCATAGCTCTTTCAAGGCTCATGGATAGAGGTGTGCGCGAAGCAAATTGGCTTTTTTTGCAAATCAGCATGCCTTTTCTTGCTTACCTCTACATTCTCTTTCTTCTCTAATGACCTTAGATTGGTCCTTTCTATCTCTGAGGGTCTTCGAGATTGATATACTTTTCAGCTCGCCTCAGAAGCTCATCATAACTGCGAGGGGGTTTCTGCACTAGTCACTTGAAAATTCCCCAGCTTTAAGTCCTTGTGTGGAGACACTAATAAGCAAACTAAACGACTTTGTTCTGTCTAAGCAAATTAAACTACTTTTGTCGGTCTAAGCAAATTAAACGACTTTGTTATGCCGATCTGACAAGAGTAGTGAGGAAAACACCACATTTGATCACATTTGATCACATCAGAATACCTGTGCAATAGAGCAGCATTCTCAAATCTTCCGAGGTGTTTTTCCAAATCTGTGCTTCCATGATATTCTCCCACTGCAGGATGTCTAAATATTGGTGGGAGCTCCTCTCCCAAGATATCTTGTGAAAATGGGCTTTCTTTCATAGCCAATGGAGCTCGGCCACCTATGTGTTGACCCAATCGTCTTATTTCTACCCATACCGCGTCCATCGGATCTAATACTGGAGGCTCCACTCGCGTGTTTATATCAGCACATTCGGCCCTATTAGGTTCGGGGGCCTGCTCTGGCCGAACAAGCGGTGGTGCCTGATTGGGTTATGGAGGTGGTGGAGCCTGGTCTTGGAATAAAGTATTCTGCATGGTTCGATTGATGAACTGTGCCAGTTGATCCATAGTAAGATCTCCAACGTTCCTGACGGGAGGGGGTGGTTGATCCTCAGGTTGTGGAGGGACATTATGATTTTCAGGGTCAGGGCTTCCTCCTCTACCAAGGTTCCTCCTAACTCCACGCCCACGTCCACATCTTCTAGCCATATCAATGTTTTGACTTAGATAATTCCCACAGATGGTGCTAATTGATATCACCAAAAAGTGTGATTACCTTCTGATATCAATAAGAGGTAAGACAATATCTCTATGTTCTTCAATGCAAATAATAATAGCGTCAACTTGCTCGGGATCCCTGCCTTAGAGTGATCTGGAATCACGAAATAAACGTGAGAAGGGGGCCGAAAGTTTTTCTGGCATGTCCCCTCCGACGCTCAAGTCAGGCTAGATGATATGAGAAAATATATGCTTGTAAAGTAAATGAAAATTTATGAATGAATAAATATATAGATTGAACCTGGTATTTATAGGTGAAGAACTAAGAGTTATCATGTGCATAGGATTCTTTCCATGTTTATCCAATCTTCTTAGGATATGATAAGATCTTATGAATACAATCAAATACCAGATATTGCTCCGCAGATCTCGCACTTGCCTAACTTAGGAAATTCAGTTAAATTAATCTATCCACGTATTAAGCAAGTCATCAAAAGAGATCGGCCAATGAGCTCGGACCCAAAAGAGATCGCTGGAACGTTTGGAGGGCAGCAAAGTGATGAGACAAAACACGTCAACCAATCAGGTCGGTCATAACCAAAGAGTTCGGAAGATAATGCGTGGTCTTTAAGTAAAACAGCTATGATAATAAAAAGATGTCGGGTCATCAGGCAGTGCTTACTATTAAGGGGTATCAGTAGTATTTTTTTTATCACTATTATAACTACAATTTTTGGGTGAGGGGGAAACTCGATCCCTTGCCAATATGAGAGCAATTGGATGACAAACACCAGGCTAACTCTGGGTTGTCACTACCATTTATTTTAAGATAGTGTATTTATGTATACACGCATACACACAATATACAAATGATACATATATCATCAACTTTTGAATTAAAATCAATTATAAGTCTCTATTGTAATTTAATTTTTGACTATGAAAGATGCTGCACTTATTAATTAAACAAGTGACATGGTGCAATCTGATTTGGACTTACTGTTCATTTATGGGTTAATGGTCCAATACAGCTGGCCAATACATCCGAACTCTAATTAATTAGGGTTTTAATTCAATCCACATATTTTTTTGTTGAATTGATTTGACATTTGCCCATTACATCACGCAATAAAATAAGTTTAATGAAATTCAATATACTATAAAATTGACATCGTTCAACTTAAAACGATCAAAAATACCTAATGATTTACTTTTTTATTTCTATTTTTATCTTTAACTACTTTTTTTTTAGAAAAGCAATAATAACAGTAAGAAAATCAAACGCCCGATTAGAAACTCTTTGGAATTCCAATCTCGATTCATTTGAAGAGTTGATCACCCACGAATACTATCACATTATCTTAAGTGATTATGACCAAATTGAATCGTGTATATATTATAACACTCATCTTTTGAATGTCTATAAATCCTCGTTTCATTTGCCTTCTGTATTTTATTGTACTTTGCTTAGCATTTCATATATTTTAAAGTCCTCGTGTCAAAAATGGTTCCTCTCTCCTATCCCATTTCTTATCCAAGTATTTATATCATGACATTTTGAGTCAGTGAAGATTTACCTTCCTATGTTATCGTTAATGACATTTTATCATATGTGATATCGCTAATAGATATTTTATCCAATATAATTTGTAAATAAACATTTTATCCTTGATTTACAAAAACAATGCACAGTATCCCCACCACACATCATACACGGATATCGCGTTTTGCACCAATTTTCAAACCAAATTGGTAAATTGTCTATTTTCATATAATATGGGGTAAACTGTATAATTTGAAAATCATTTAGGTTAAACTGCCTATTTTCAAATCACATTGTTATAAGTTGAGAATTTGAAAAACCTCATGAGAGTTCGTTGTCAAAAACCTTATCGTTTTAGTTATGATAATCATAATAAGTGTGTCAATTATATAATCCTGTCGATTTCAGTTTAATCAATTCTTTAGTTTATGAATTATTCGAATAATGCCCTTTGGCAAGAACTTTGATATAAAATTTTATATTGGAATTTCTTGATATGGATTGAAAGAAAATGAAATCCATTCATCAAGTAGGAGAAGACTACAAACTATTCTACTCCCAATTATTCATATACATCAGCCATGGAGCCATAAATGAAAATCGACACTTTTTGACCAAAATCTCAGAATTGTGGCTCTAATCAATGGTTCAAATAATTTTAAAATGGATTAAAATTAGAATCCTAGTATCATTATTACCTAAGAAAAATATGTAGCAACCAACTGGCTGTCCTGTCTTCCACCAAAATTTAATTTATTTATTTTTTCACTCAATTTAAATTTTTTAATTAAGAGATTTCAATGCTAATATTGGCTTCCAACACGTTGGAAGTTGGTGATGTGATTTAATATTCTCTCAATTAATTCATTTTGTTTTTTACATTTATTAAATTAGAGTTCTGTCCCTCTCTTATTTTATTATTGCATCAATTTGATCCATGTATTTATAAATTCGGATAACCGACTAATTTTATGATAGGTATAAATTAGGGTTGTAAACGAATCGAATATGTTCAAGAATTTTTGAGCCGTCTCGAAAAGTATTTGATTTGTATTCTAAATTTTCGAATCGAACTAAACTCGAACATGTTCCAATTTTTTCTTAAATACCATATAATGTATTCAAGAACTTACCAGTTGTAATACATTAAATTACACATATATATTTAAAATGCTATCACTACAACCTTTAGAAATGAAAATAATTTTTTTTTAAAATATGTAGCATTCGATCATTCGAAGGAAATTTATAATTTATACGAAATGTTTATAGGCGTATCGCGTATGCTTTTCATAAAGGTGGGTTTAACAAGAGTGGACACTCTCTACTCAAAAAATAAATAAAATAATAATAATAATAAATAAATAAATTTTATAGGATGTTTTTTTACGCTTTTATATTTAGTTTTCTACTCCACTACAAACAAAAATTGTTTTTTTCAAAATTTATATATTAATTATGTAACTCAATCTTTTAAAATTATATATATTAGGACCGGATTAATGTGTTTGGAGGATGTGTGAATAAACACTTTGCTAAGTTTTGATCTTTTGCCAATATAAAGTTGATTCAATTGGGTTAACAGATGAGATCGATTTCTTAATCACACTGAACTTCGCATACTACTTTTGGATAAGTGCGAAATCGTTCTACAAGGTTTAGGAAAATCGATCTCATGGCTAGAAACAAGTATAAGGTGTCGAAAGTAAATGGACAATATATGTTTCTGGAAGTTCGAAGTTAAATCATCTACGTTTCTCCTTATTCCACTTAAGGAAGGATTCCACTATAAGACTTTGAGTAATACAAGATTTGTACAACCCCGATTCAGCTGGATTTACCCACTACCAGATTAAAACTCTGTTATTTCCGGATTTTAAAGATGACAAAACAGATCAGACCGATCAAGCCGTAAAACCATGTCAAAGCAGATCACACCGATATGGTCTATCGCAAAATCAGAACGGATCGATGTAAACCAGTTTGACCAGATCAAAGCACGAGATCAGCTCAATGAAGATCAGATCAGAGCAGACAAAGTTGGATAAGTTTCGTTCTTCAGTCTGAATCATTAACGGCTATTTATTGAAGCATTTAATGATGTAATTAATGGTGAAAAATACCAAGGACTGAAGATTACCTTAAAAGGTAAGAAGACAAAGGAGAGCCTACCTGACAGACGCCGAAAGCACAAACCAGAAGGGAAAGTGCCTAAAAGAATAAGACTGAAGCTTGTTCAGAGATTGAACAGAGTCAAGAGTTGCACAGAAAAGGAAATAATGTCGTTGGAATAAACGACTATATAAGAATGCAACTAGAGAACTCAAAGGGTGAACTGATCGATAAAGAAACGAAAAGAAAACAAAACAGCACAAGCTTAAAAGTCCAGATATTCTTGAGCAAAACTGCTATTAAAAGATATTCATCTTACCAGTCTGCTCAAAGTTTTCATAAGCACAACATATTGTAATATTTGATCATCATAGGATCATTGTGTGCATAGACAAAATCAGTCTGTCTTTTGTATTTATACTAAGATAGAGGAGTGGGATTCAATTGTAACTGTCAGACAGTCTGTGTCTGAACAGATCGAGAGACTAGGAGTTTCAGTCTGGTAGTGGGATAAATCCATCTGAATCGGGGTTGTACAAGTGGCTGTATTACTCAAAGTCTTCTAGTGAATCCTTCCTTAATTGGAAGAAGGGGAGACGTAGAAGAATTACACCACCTTCGAACTTCCAGAAACATATCATGTCTACTCTCATTCCGTACTGAGTTACACTCATTAAGCCAGCAAGCCGCTCTTACTAGTCAAAAACAGACCGTTCGGCACTATTAAGTGGTCTGTTCTGCTTAGAAGTTGATTAAGAACTATATTTCACTCACTAACCCGAGAGAAATCAATAAGGATTAATTTTAAAGGAGTGTTCATTAACCCCCCCCTCTAAACACTCCGGACCGATCCTAACAAGTGGTATCAGAGCAGGTCATCTTAATCATCAAAGATACTTGGACGGATGACATCATTCAACAAGATTTTCATGTTCTCAAAAGAAGATTATGATGATTGGAGAATCAGAATGCAAGCTCATCTGGCAGCACAGGATGACGATATGTGGTACGTCATAACAGACGGACCAATGAAATATTAAAGGTGAATCCTGCACTAGGAGGACTAAGTGGCGAACCTCAGATGATCGAAAAAGAAAGGTCCACCTGGACAAATGAAGAAGGAAGAAAGCCAATCTAGACAACGTAGCCAAAGACATCTTATTCAAAATGTTGGACAAGAATATGTTCAGTAAAATCAAAATGTGTTCAACTGCCAAAGAAATTTGGGAGAAGATAGCACAGCTATGTGAAGGGAACGACCAGACTAAGGAAAACAAGCTGAAACTCTAAACGAGTTTGATGAAAGAGTCACTGGCATTATCAATGAACTGAATGGTCTGGGCAAGGAATACTCTAACAGAGAAATTGCTCTGAAGATAATGAGAGCATTGCCAAAGGAATGGGATGTCAAGACAATTGCAATGAGGGAGTCTAAAGACCTTAACAAAGTTGAACTCCATGATCTGTTCGCAGATCTTAAGGCGTATGAGTTTGAACTGATCACCAGAGGTGAAGCAGAGCCATTCATCTCTCAACCAAACAAAGCACTAGCAGCCATTCCAGACCAAACCACCCCATCAACAGATAGATCTAAGAACAAACGGAACTTCAAACCTTCTCATCACTACAAATCGAGAAAAGACGATGCTGTTAACGATCAGGCTTGCTAAAATTTTGGTAAGACCGGACACTTTATTACAGATTGCACCAGACCGAAGAAAGATGAAAGAAAAGAAAGGCATCGTGATGACAAGAAAAAGAAGCATTACAAAGATCATAAAAATAATCATGGGAAGTCCCAAAAGGTTGTGGTAGCAGAGGAAGGTAACAACAAGTGGGCTCAGACTGACTCAGAATCAGAAAGCTCAGAATGTTCATCGAGCGAAAGCGAAGAGGAAATCCAATGCCTAATGGCAGACGAAGAAATGAGTCAAATGGACGAGGTATTCGATCTTGATTCAAATGAATTCACACGAGAAGAGGTCATGTCTGCACTGCAAGACATGGCTAATGATTATAGAATATTAGCAGAATCACTTGAGAAACTAAAGCTAAAGCCAAAGATCAAACAGATGAGCATATCAAACCAAGCTGCTCTGAGCTAGGTGAATGCAATAATCTAAAGATCGAGCTGAATAAGCTGAAAATCTCTTACGAACAACTCCATGAAGAAAACAAGAGAATTAGCACACAAAATGCTAAACTTTCTCACATTTTCAAAACATGGACAAAATCAAGAGCATTATTGGAAGAACTTCAAGAGGTACAAAGAAGTGTCGGTGACATCACTGGCATAGGCTTTGACATCAATGATTGCACCAAAGATGAATCTGAATTGTTGCTGGAAAAGAACAAAATCAAACAAATGACATTTGTTAGATCTAGCACAATATATGAATCCGAAGTGCCTACAATTCAAACAGGAGTCTCCTTCGGGGATCAAGGTTTGAGAAAAGGAATTCGGTACGTTAACCAAGCCAAAGAAAAGGCACCAGCAAGCTTTGTGTCTATCAGACCAAACATATAGGTGCAAGATCTAAGGCAAGGAAGACCATCCAACTACCATAACTCAAAACCAGTTCAACGAAGATATAGAATACCTTATAAGAATCAAAGGCTTCCATATCGCACACATCACACACAACATCGAAACAGATCAGCACACATCACACCAAACACACACAAGCAATTAAAGTTGATTCAGGTGTGGGTTCCCAAAGGGCTAATCCGTTCTGGACCCAAGTAGGATTGGGTACCAACAATAATTATGCATGATGACAGGTACTGAAGAAACAAGTGTCGGACTGGTACTTAGACAGTGGATGTTCTCGACACATTACAGGAAACGTCGAGCTGCTGTCTGAAGTCACAGAATGTTCTGGTCCAAAGATTATCTTCGGGGATAACTCAAAGGGTAAGACCGTGGGCAAGTGTAAGATTGTACATGGTAATATCACTATCAATGATGTGCTATTAGTTGAAAATCTATGCTATAATCTGATTAGCATAAGTCAATTATGTGATAATGGTTATGCTGTAGAATTTCACAAACACACCTGCACTGTCAAAACATCAGACGGTATGACTATGCTTGTAGGAATCAGAAATGGAAATACTTATAAGATTAACTGGAATTTCGCTCAACCTGATAATCCTACTTGCTTCATCACGAATAATGATAATAAACACTGGCTATGGCATACACGCTTGAATCATCTCAACTTTAAGACTATCTCTAGCCTGTGTAAACATGATTTAGTTGTCGGTCTGCCCAAGATCGACTTTGCCAAGGATAAGATCTGTGAAGCTTGCCAAATGGGCAAACCGATCAGATCATCCTTCAAAAACAAGAATGTCAAATCCTCCTCACGTTGCTTAGAACTATTACATATGGACTTGTTTGGTCCTATACCAATAACAAGTTTATGGGGAATGCGGTACACCCTTGTTGTTATTGATGATTACTCGCGTTTTACATGGACTATATTTTTGAGCAGTAAAGATCTGACCGGTCCGAAGTTGATCAAGCTGCTGAAACGCACTCAAAATGAGAGATCATCAAGTATAGATAGAATTCGAAGTGACAAAGGCACTGAGTTCTAAAATCAGAATCTTGAATCCTTTCTAGAAGACCAAGGAATTAAGCATGAATTCTCAGCCGCTCGAACTCCTCAACAAAATGGAGTTGCAGAACGAAGGAACAGAACGCTTAAGGAGGCAGCAAGGACGATGCTTGCAGATTCTGGTATTTCCCAAAAGTTCTGGGTAGAAGCTGTAAATACTGCATGATATACTCAAAACTGATCCATGATTAACAAGAAGTTAAATCTAACACCATATGAAGTATGGACAGGTAACAGACCATCTATCTCTCACTTTCATGTATTTGGTTGCAAATGTTTCGTTCACAATAATGGTAAGAATCATCTTACAGCTTTCAAAGCTAAGTCAGATAATGAAATATTCTTAGGATATTCATCTATTAGTAAAGCGTAAAGCTTTTCGTATCTTCAATATTTGAACATTGACTGTAGAAGAATCAGTTCATGTAGTGTTTGATGAATCCTTGTGTATTAAGGGCAACAAGGAATTAATTCAAAATCAGATGGAAAATATCCATCTCGAAGCTAACAGTGATGATGAGATTGTAGCTAATAGATCAAGAGACAATCCACCGGAACCTGAAGTACCAGATAGACCGGATCAAGGCACTGAAGTTCTTCAGATCGAGCCGATCCGAAGTTTTTGAACTCTAATATTAAGACAGATGCTGACAATGTCACAACTACTAATCCACCTGTACCAGATATTCCAGAATCAAGCTATCGATGGACAAAGAGGCATCCACCTGATCTAGTGATTGGAAGTACTTCCGCACCCATAAGAACCAGAGGACATATGATGGATGAATTCACTCAAGCCGCTTTTATATCTAATCTTGAACCCAAACCGATAAATGAAGATTTGGCTGATTATAACTGGATAGAGGCCATGCAAGAAGAGCTTAACCAATTTGAACAAAATCAAGTCTGGAGATTAACCCACAGGCCAAGTGGTCTGCCTGTTATTGAAACCAGATGGGTCTTCAGAAACAAGCTAGACGCAGATGGAGTGGTGGTTAGAAACAAGGCCAGACTGGTGGCACAAGGCTTCAGACAAGAAGAAGGAATCGACTTCGATGAATCTTTTACACCAGTCGCCAGACTTGAAGCCATCCGAATATTTCTCGCATTTGCTGTTTTTAAAGATTTCAAAGTATATCAAATGGACGTAAAGAGTACATTTTTAAATGGTAAACTTCAGGAGGAAGTCTACATTGAACAACCTCCTGGATTTCAAAACCACTCGTTTCCAGATCATGTATACCTACTGAATAAAGCAGTATATGGACTGAAACAAGCTCCAAGAGCATGGTATGATACTCTGTCTCAATTTCTTCTGAACCACGATTTTCAGATCGGCACAGTGGATAAAACGTTATTTAAATTTATTAAGGGGAAACATACATTGTTAGTTCAAATTTGTGTTGACAATATCATCTTTGGGTCAACTAACCCCAAACTCTGTGAGAAATTCTCTAAGTTAATGCAGGGACAGTTTGAGATGAGTATGATGGGAGAACTTTCATTCTTCCTGGGTCTCCAAGTCAAACAGCTCAGCAATAGTATTTTCATCAATCAAACCAAGTATACCAAAGGGCTACTCAAAAGATTCGGAATGGAGACTTGTTCAACTGCGTCAACTCCAATGAGTCCTTCAATCAAGCTAGATAAAGACGAAGGGGGGACAGCAGTTGATGTAACCATGTATCGAGGTCTGATCGGATCGCTATTATATCTTACAGCGAGCCGGCCTGATATTATGTTTTCAGTTTGTATGTGCGCTAGATTTCAGTCTGATCCCAAGCAATCCCACTGTATTGCCGCTAAGCGCATTCTTAAATACCTAAAAGGATCTCAGAACGTTGGTCTTTGGTATCCCAAAGAATTCAAATTTTAGTTTAATTGGATATTCAGACGCCGACTATGCAAGGTGTAAGATTGATCGCAAGAGCACAAGTGGAACCTGTCAATTTCTAGGTGAAAGATTGATCTCATGGTTTAGCAAGAAGCAAACATCCATTGCCACATCTATAGCTGAGGCGGAATATCTTGCCGCTGAAAGCTGTTGCGCTCAAATGCTCTGGGTTCAACATCAGCTCAGAGACTATGGCATTCAAGCTGCTGAGTCTCCGATATTTTGCGACAACACAAGTGCAATTGCTATAACATATAATCCAGTTTTGCACTCTCGAACAAAGCATATTGATATCAGACATCATTTTATTCGAGATCACGTTGGCAAAAAGGAAATTCGGATTGAGCATATTTCAGCAGACCAGCAAGCAGCAGACATTTTCACTAAACCACTCCCTGAGGCTAAGTTTAATTATTTCGTCAAATTCTTGGCTTAATAGATTTATCTTAATATTTTAGGCGTTTCATTAATTTTGTTTTAAAGACTGAGTATTAGCACAGATCGACAATGCAATAGTCAGAAAGACAAAGACCGGTCCGAACTTTCAGACCGATGTCAAATCTGATATTATCCTATGATCTGTCTGTTCAATCTCGACCCGTCTTTAAACATAGTAATACTTTTTAACAGCCCGGACTGATCGAATTTTAACCGCCTTATCTCTCTCTCATCTTGTTCGTTAAATTTGAATTATTTAAATATCAGTCATCAAGATACTAACACGTGTCCTATCTCTTCTATTTAGCAGGCTGTACATCTCACTCACATTTCACTTTTTACAAATTACTGCTGTCTGTTTATATCTTTCAAATCCTTCAATCTTCTCTGCATTCTCCATACTTACTCAAATGGCAAGTATCACTCACAACTCTCTATCTGTTGAGTTTGATGAGATTTACAGGGCTGAAGATCCAGAAATGATTTCTATGTTCAAATCCTTGGAATCCTCAGGATTAAGGAATTTTCTGGAATGTGGGACGGTGGTTTACGAGTCGGAGATTCGAGAGCTGTTCGCCAATGCTGTTTCTCACAAGCCGTTCATTTCCACCTCCGTCAAGGGCAAATCTTTCGACATATCTCAGACAACGCTGTCAAAGACCCTAGGTCTTCCTATTATCGGACTGACTGATTTTGGCCACATCCCTCAAGCCACCCTTACAAATCTTCAGGGCATAGTATCCATCTTTGGACAGAAACTGCAGCCATCCTTCAAGAAGAAAGAAATGATGTTTCATTTTCAAGTCCTATGTGATATTGTTGGCAAGCCACTGTTGGGCCAAGCCCGAAGTTATGACGCCGTAACCGCAGAAAAATTCCGGGCCATGGCTGCTATCCATTCCGGACAGAAGATAAACTGGTCCGCTATCTTGTTTGGAGTCCTGCTAGAAACAGTCATTGCATCAAAACAGACTGTTTGCTTTGCTGTTCCTCTCAGCAAGCTCTTGGAGACAATGGACATCGAGCTGGGGAAGCCGTCTGCACTTAACCCCTTCAAGATTCTCAACCCCAAGGGTCTGGCCTTACTTAAATCCAAAGGTGCCCCACCCACTCCCTTTAATCTGGTGGCTGTGAAGATTGAACTGGGACAGGAACAGGCTGCTGCAAGAAAGACCAGAGTCAAGCGTAAACTGACAGTCCAGACTGACTCAGAAGAAACTCAGTCTGCCTCTGCTCCTTCATCCCCAGCCAAACCTCCTCCAACGAAGCCAAGAACCCCGATCACCAAGCCTCTGTCGACATTAAATATCAAACCCATACAATCTTACCTTTAACAAAAGCCACCCCTGCAACCCAAACTCCAGTGCAACTTTCAAAAACTCAACCTTCCACAGCTCCAACCACTGTACCTAGAGTCACAATCCGCGTCCCCTCCACTACCCCTGTGGTCAAGGGAATTGTTATAACAGAATTAGGGGACCACACCCAATCAGGGATTAAGCCCTCGTCTACCATTGGAAAAGGGAAATCAATCCTAGTTGAGCCCCTCTCTTCCAAACCAAAGTCAGCTGCTCAAACTGCCATTGATATTTCCATGGAAGATGTCGAAGACAAAGTTAAGGAGCTTACTGTGGTATTCGATGAATGGGTCGAATACAGAACGATCAACCACTTTGGTCTATTCTTCGGCAAGCTCAAGAGGCTCCACAAAATGGAACAAGAAGTCCTTAAAGGGACAGAAACCGATGACGTTTGGATTGCGGTGCACAGCAAGGAGTTATTACAGGCTAATCACAGGCTCAGACTGGCAAACTTGCTTATTACAGCCAAAAAGGCGAACTTTGATGCCATCAATCCGACTGCCAAAGATGACGGTGCTATCATTGCTCAGCTGGAGATGGACATTAATACTCTCCACATGGCTATTCGCTTTCAACGACAGAAGCTCAACATATCCACTCCCGTTCCCAAGCCCAGCTCACCCCTCTGCAAGCAAGACTGTGGCAGAACCATTCTTTGAGCCAATTATTTCTGATACAACGGAGCAGCCACTGACCAATGCTCCGTCTGCCGCAGAGACTGAAGCCATGGATGTCCTGCTGGACTCTCCAACAACTTCCATTCCTCTGGCGTCCTCAGTCTCCCATGTTCAGAACAGTCCAAAAGACGCACCTCCAAAAGTTGTCTCACCAGACTCCGTCGATCCGGATCTAGTGGTGTCAACAATTATTGCAGCTATGCAGGATGAGGAGCCTACTAGACCTATCACTCCTCCAGATCAGTCTGCTGAAGATTTGGTGTTTTTGCAAGAATTTTCTACGGACTTAGTTACATTGATCCAGTCTGATATACGCCAATCTGTTGTTTCCACACTCGTACCAGTTGAGGCAGAAGTTGATCTGACTGCGTCACCTTCTGATCACTCTCCAGACCATTTAACTGCTGGAGCCTCATCTCTCGCCAAGTCTCTTCAACAACTCTCTGACAACTGTATCTTTCTCTCTCAACGAGTCAGAGAAGTCCATCAAAAGTCAAAGGTCTACACACTTGGATTTTGAATCCTTCAGAGACAAGATGACGGCTAGCATAAGCGAAATTCAGCGTGGACTGAATGACCTATTCTCTCAACAAGATTCATATAAAAACAGCCTGAGAAAAGAACAGATCGAGCTGGCAACTGAAGTTCGGACTTCCGTCACCAAATCTCTTATTGCTCAAGACACTCGTCTGGATGCTATTTGCGCTCAGCTCACGCAGATCGTAGATTTCCTTCAGGAGATTGCTGCTGACAAAAAGGGGGAAAAGAAAAAGGATTTCAAGCCAGCTCAGCAGTCCTCAGCAAAGAAGTAGATGTCTATATGAATCAGACATGTAAATGTATCTATCAGATTTTTCTTCAATAAAATCAGAGTCTTTCAGCCACTTATCTAAGTCTTATTCATTTATTTTGAATAGTTCATTTATTTTGAACAAAATGACTTAATCGATCCGAACTACAACTTACAGTGTTCATTTATTTTGAACAAGAAGACTTAATTGATCTGCAAGAATACTATTCAAAGCTTTTTAAAAAGACTGAATAAGAAGACATAAAAGCTAGGTTTTGTCATCATCAAAAGGGGGAATTTATTAGTTCCGGATTTTAAAGATGACAAAACAGATCAGACCGATAAAGCCGTAAAACCATGTCAAAGCAGATCACACCTATATGGTCTATCGCAAAATTAGAATGGATCGATGTAAACCAGTTTGACCAGATCAAAGAACGAGATCAGCTCAATGAAGATCAGAGCAGACAAAGTTGGATAAGTTTCCTTCTTCAGTCTGAATCATTAACGGCTATTTATTGAAGCATTTAATGATGCAATTAATGGTGAAAAAGACCAAGGACTGAAGATTACCTTAAAAGGTAAGAAGACAAAGGAGAGCCTACCTGACAGACGCCGAAAGCATAGACCATAAGGGAAAGTGCCTAAAAGAATAAGACTGAAGCTTGTTCAGAGATTGAACAGAGTCAAGAGTTGCACAGAAAAAGAAATAATGTCGTTGGAATAAACGACTATATAAAGATGCAACTAGAGAGCTCAAAGGGTGAACTGGTCGATAAAGAAACGAAAATCATCAGGATCATTGTGTGCATGGACAAAATCAGTCTGTCTTTTGTATTTATACTAAGATAGAGGAGTGAGATTCAATTGTAACTGTCAGACAGTCTGTGTCTGAACAGATCGAGAGACTAGGAGTTTCAGACTGGTAGTGGGATAAATCCAGCTGAATCGGGGTTGTACAAGTGGTTGTATTACTCAAAGTCTTCTAGTGAATCCTTCCTTAATTGGAAGAAGGTGAGACGTAGAAGGATTACACCACCTTCGAACTTCCAGAAACATATCCTGTCTATTCTCATTCCGTACTGAGTTACACTCATTAAGCCATCAAGCTGCTCTTACTAGTAAAAAAAGACTGTTTCGTACTCTTATATTCAGTGGTCTGTTCTGCTTAGAAGTTGATTAAGAAATAGATTTCACTCACTAACCCGAGAGAAATCAATAAGGATTAATTTTAAAGGAGTTCATTCACCCCCCCCCCCCCCCCCCGAAAACACTCCAGACCTATCCTAACAAGTGGTATCAGAGCAGGTCGTCTTAATCATCAAAGATACTTGGACGGATGGCATCATTCAACAAGATTCACATGTTCTCAAAAGAAGATTATAATGATTGGAGAATCAGAATGCAAGCTCATCTGGCAGCACAATATTCCCATGTCATCTACGAAATCTTGAACTAACAGTTTATTAGCTCAAGCGGCATGATCTTCCTTTCAAAAATTATAGAAACTTATATTTAATTTCATCGAAAACTTTATGTTGATTATCATACTAATCGAAGGATTAAGCGCTCGTCGTTTTATTAAAAGTTATACAAGTTTAACTTACATATGGTTACATTGTATATTAGCACAAAGAATGCCTGAATTTAGTCTCTTGGTCTCTCACGGCTATGTATCACCAATTTCAACTATACGAGCCATGTTAAATAACTTTTCAATTTTTTAGTTATGAACTACTCTGATCTTCTATGAATTGAGTCAGAGTAATTACGATAACGTAGATTTTTCTTTTCTATTTTATTTTTGACATTTAATCCACAATTTGTCCATAAATATTTAGTAGGAATACAAATATTTTAGGAACTAGCAATTTATTACATAATTTTGTCGAAGTGCCGATCAAAGCACGTGGCCTATTATATGTTTTTAATTTTTTTTTAAAATATATAGTGCATGACAATGAAATTCTTTTTTTAATTGATAACAAATTAAATTGTAGAAGTACGTAAATAATTCTAGACATTGGAAAAGGTGATCGAAACGTATCGGTTGAGCTGCTGTAAGTTTAAAATATTTGAATTGTACCATTATCACCATGTATAATTTTTGTAAGAGCAGATAAGTTTAAAATATTTGAGTTGTACCATTATCATCATGTATAATTTTTGTAAGAGTCAAACACTTAATCCTACAATTTACCCAAAAATTAATTCAAATATAAGCATTATTTTTTTTACAAAAAATTATTTTAATGATTTTCTATATAAAAAAACAAGGTAAACTCACTTAAAATCCTCTTACCCAAACATAATTTTAACATTTCTGCATATGTCAAAGATTCTTTATTTAAACTCCATTATATACTTCTTTTATTTATTCCAACTCCATATCTATCTCAAAAGACATAAAAGCTCTTACTTTAGTTGCATAAAACACCCTAATGCTTTTAGGGTTGTTACAAAAACATACAAAATCCCATTTTAGCTAATAAACATCTCCTAATAAGGGGACGTAAATGCAGGGGCCTTAATGAATATGAGATCCTTCAGTTTCTGTCATCTCGAGAGGACCCAAGATCATACTTTTGCAAAGGACTCACAGTTCATGATGAATTTTTAGCCCTAAAATTCTCATATTCTAAGAACATGTGAAAATAAATAACAGGCCCACCATGCTTTCATATTACAATAAAATTTTAACAAATTGCAATATACCATTTTGACCATAACGACACGGGTGAGGTGGGTTGCAAAGCATTGCAAAGCCAACAGTCAAAAATTTACTGCCCCCAGACTGTCTTACGAATGGCTCCTCACTATTCAACCTCAGCCCCCCAGGCAAGGTTAGTCTGCAAGTTATCCGAATCCTTCAGAAATCGCACAGCACAGCCCAATTCGTTTCCTACCTTAGTGCGTAAGGTATAATCAAGATATAAGAAAGATTTAAAGAAATCTGGGGAGATAGATGGGCAACAACCTTCATTTTATTCTGGAAATACTTATAATATCTATTACATTAAAACGACTTCTTTTGGGAGGAGACGAACTTGTTTAGCCTCTCATATAGATGAAGCTTGACTCAAGAACACATAAACTGAAATACAGAACAATATTACAAACGATTATAAAATAAATAAAGAAAGAATTATTACCAAGCTATGAAAGTTGAAAGATTACAAAGCTTGGAAACTATAATTTTTATTCTCAGAAAACTATTGAGAATTTTCGATATCCTTAGCTTCCTGAATGAGTGCCTTTATATAGGCATGAATCTGAACTTCAACTCGGATTCCATTGAGTGCGCCCTAACTTTCACGTGGTCTGGTATTTTTGTCTGGGTGTGCCAACTTTTCTCGTGAGTGATCCATTATTTTTGTCCGAGTGCGTTGAACAGTTACCACACTATCTTTTAATGGTCCACGCCTTTTCTTTGTCGGGGAATCTTTACATTATTGGTTTTTGTGGCCCCCGAGCTTTAGGAAAACGGGCTATCTTGTCAGCAGGTCTTTTGTTTTTCCTCCCTCTGATATGTCGGGTTTGGATCGAATCCTTTCCCAAACTCTGGTTCTTTCTGCTCCGGGTATGCTTGGCAAATCGGTCTATCCATCGGCCAATGTGTGCCATGTATTAGAATTTTCGGTAAGTTTCTTTTTCCTGCCAGTACCTTGTTTTCCCAAAGAATTATTCTTTTTGTTTCAAAGAATTCTTTGGCAAATCTTGTTGATGTTCCTGTCATGGAATTCAGCAAGAAAGTACCGTTGGCTGAATTCTGAAAGAACTTAAATGAGTATTCGACGTTGTTAGACAAACCCAAAGACCCCATGCACGTTTGGTTGAAACTTCATCTTCTGTGATAGTTCCAGCCAAAATTTGTACGCCTTATGCTAGCGCCATTTTTATATTTTTAAGGCGTTTCTGTCTGGTCATCTGACTTTATAAAATGAAAAGCCTCAGTGAAGCCTTTCTTTGCTGGTTCTGGAGCAACACCAAAAAAATACAACTCCAAAATATCTCTTATAGCCAAATGTGGATTATTGGCCCATGTCTCGTGAACAGCTTCTCTGATCCGCTTTGATAATTTTGAGATTTCAGAGAATGCTGGTGCAACAGTATAAACCGAAACCAGAGCTCCAAAATTATACCACTCCTGAACTTTGTTTGGATGGCTGACTTGTTTCATCCAAATTCTCGGATATTTTTCGGAGATATCAACAATATATTTGTCTGGGTTGATACCCCGTCTGGTAATTAGTTTCTCTCAAGTATGTTGGCAATCCTGCATAGGTGAAGAAACTAAATCATCATTAATTTGAACCCTAGAATTGCTAGTCATTGGCCTAAGGTTCAACTCCCCCTCTTTTACCCCCGAGGTGCTAGGTTGACTTGAGGATTCAGATTGTGATAACACATGACCCTCAACATTCGCTACAGATTGTACATCCTCAAGTAATGCATCATCTGTAGCACTCATGACAGGGGTACTTGAATCCCTTGCCTCCGGGTTAGATGATCCTCGTTCACTAAACACTCCTTTCTGCACCGTTTGAGGTGCGACCTGGAGGATGGGCCCTTTCAAGACTTCAAACAAACGTTCATGGTCCCGAAAGCATGCTCGCATGTGATCAGTAACAAGTTCTTGATCTGCTCGTTGAAGTCGTCCTGCGACCTCAGCATTGTGACAAAGAGTCTCAAAGTCTCGTTCCAGGATCTCCAGGTTTTCCATGAGATTCCTCACTCTTTTGAGGGTATCGCTAGCAATGTGTCCTTCCATCTCGTGTTAGGAAATCTGCGAGAACATGTTTATCAGATTTCACAATGACAATATCATAATCATAATATTGACATTCAGCTTGCCAACTTAAAAGTCTAGCCTTTTCTGGTTTTGATTCGATTTTATTTTTCAGAAAAGACTTAACACTAGTATTATCTATTTTTAGGATAAATTTCTTTGCGAGTGGCCATTTTTTAAAAGCCTTTCGAACTGCAAATAACTCATTCTCGTTGATATGCCATCTGATAACTTTGCTGTTGTCGAATAGACCGCTGCAATATCTGCATGTCACTTCTCCATCTGATGTGGCCTTCATAAGTACCGACCCACCAATGATCACTGACATCTGTGTATAATACCAGGTCATCCTCGTCGTTCGGTATTGCAAGCTTTGGTAGTTGCCTGCAAACTTCTTTAAGTTGTTTGACAGTTTGTCTGCGATCTCGAACACTTTCCTATCATTTGCAAGGTTATTGATGAACATCTCAGCAAAATTAACAACGCCCAGAAAACTCTGGAGTTACTTTAAATCCTTGAGGTCATCCGGATATCCTTGCACTTTCTCAACAATATGATTCTGCAAGATGATTCCCGATTCGTCAATCTCAATTCCAAGGAACTCGATTTGTCTTGTGGCAATTACCGCCTTTCTTTCGGAGAGCACTAATCCTTCCTTGTAACAAACATCTGAAAAGATTTCCAAATGTGTAAGATGTTCTTTCATGTTTCTTCACGCGATGAGGATATCGTCAATGTACACGAACATGAAGCCGAAGTAATCTTTGAAGAGATTGTCCATCTTCCTTTGATATATCTGGGGAGCATTTGTCAATCACATTGGCATGACATTCCCTATAATGTCCTTGTGGTGTGGAGAATGTTGTGAACATTTTGCTTGCTTCCTCCATCTTAATCTGGTAGAATCCAGAATTATAGTTTAACTTAGAAAACACTTTGGCATTCTTGATGCTATTTACCAAATGTTCTCTGCTTAGGATATACTATCCTTCGAATTCCAAGATCCCGTTGATACCTTTGTAATTGATCACCAGCCTTGGTTTCTCTTTTAATTTCTCCATGATTCCGTACGGAAAATCCCAAACTGTTGTATGGAGAAACACCTGCTGAGATTAACTTAAGGTAAAGATGCTCATTAAGTATGCATATCTTTCTGATCCTCTTGGTTCATGGGGATCGATTACCTTATGAACTCATACTCTCCTTCAGTTTTCACCTTTAAAGATGTTGTAAGCTCATTTCTTGATCTACCAAGCTAGAGGATCCTCATTGTAGTTCCTCTAGATCTTCCTTTTTACTTCCTTTAGAGTAATCTGCTCTTCGAGTGTAGCTTCATGTTGCATGGCCTCCTCATGTAATGTATTTCAGTAACAGTAAGATGTATGTAATAACTTCTTCTTCATCTTCATCAACATCTTCATTCTGTTTGAATGACATAACATGTATACCATCAAAAGTCATTTTTGCTTTTGACCAATTCCTTGTTCTCTAAGTTGAAGAACCGCTTCGCCAAATTTCTGCTGATCCTTCATCTTTGGGTGTCAAAGTCTGCCTTCATCATCACGCTTGCTGTGAAAACTAATGGGAAATTTTCTATGAAAGGCTTCTCATAGTCTATGGACAATGATCTTATGATCATAGAGGATTGTGAAAATAAGCCGACGTGTCTCGTTTTCTTGTGTAAAACGCTTGAATGTCTGTAGAAAATTGGTTTCTAGCAGCAAATCAGCTCCTGTATCATGTAAATAAATAGGTGGAGTCTTGACTTTGTACCAGGGGTTACTGCCTGCTCCTCCAATATTTTCGTCATCTGGATTCCTTCATTAAGAATAAGAATCCGCTTAGAAAAGTCTATTCCGACAATGGTTGGTAATTTCTCACCAACTTCTTTAGGGAAGATGTCTATTTTGCCCGTGCATATTCCAGCTCCTGAATCAATATATGCTGCGAAATATTCTGCACGATATTGCTCGTATAACATCCCGACAGAGATGTAAATGGAGAATGAACTGGTGGTCATTTGATCCTATATCTCTTTCCGTCCACCGTAAATTCCATTCCGTCTTGTAATCTTTCCCAAGGTTTATGGTCCTCGAGAAAGTCAACCCCAAGATAATATAAGACATCACAAGGAAATATGCAATACCCTTGTACCACATTGGTTGTGGATGAAAATTTAAAGTGGTTTATAAAGGCTTGCAATGGACTATTATAGCAACTTGTGTTAACCATTTTCGTAGACCGGTGACGGATACGAAGTAGTTGCTATAGGAGCCCATTGTGCAATCGCGCTTGCGCGGGCCTAGGCCCGGGGCGTGACAGAATGGTATCAGGCCGGTCACCGACAGAGAACACCGGGAGATAAGTGTTATGCGGGGCAAAGTGTTACGTGAGTGGGAGCCACCTCTTGAGCCTAAAGGGGCAAAGTGCTACACGACGGGGGCCACCTCTTGAACCTAAGGGGCAATGTGCCACGTGCGTGGGAGCCACCTCTTGAACCTGCGGGGCAAAGTGCTACATGACGGGAGCCACCTCTTGAACCTGTAGGAGCCACCTATAGATTCCCGGTGCCGGTGAATTGATGAGTTAGGTCGCGATGACGACGTCGCGTTCTAAAGGAGGGGTAATTGTAATACCCTTGTCCCACATTGGTTGTGGATGAAAATTTAAAGTGGTTTATAAAGGCTTACAATGAGCTATTATAGCAACTTGGGTTAACCATTTTCGTAGAGCGAGGACGGATACGAAGTAGTTGCTATAGGAGCCCATTGTGCAATCGTGCTTGCGCGGGCCTGGGCCCGGGGCGTGACAAAATATATTGTTCTTTTCAGCAATTTCAAAGATTTTATGCACTTCGCGCCATCCTTCTGGACACTTTAGAATACCCGTTGTTTTGAAGACATTAGGGATCTTCTAAATCCTACTCGAGATGGCTTTTTGTTTATCCCCGGGATAGTTACTGATCAACCTATCCTGTTGGAAAAACATTCTTCTTGGCTCGATCATCAGGCTCCGACTTCTGTTTAAAACAGGTTGGCCTTGTATCCTCATGTCGACCTCTCCTATTGTCGCAGTATCAATAATGTCCGGCAATACTGCTTTGGCAAAATCTTTGAAGATTCTGGGGACTTCAATGAATTCCTTTCTCAAGAATACTTCTGAATGATGAGAATTCGAGATCGCGTATGACACCTTGTAGGTGATCGAGTAAGCCCTGTTCCCTTCTTTCATCAAATCATATCTTTTAAAATATTGATGAAGAGTAATGACATTGTTGAAGTCTCGATCTCCTAAATTGTATGCAATTCTCGGATAGATGTTAAAGGCCATCTTTCCTACATACAGATTTCCTGCCACTGCTCCCAAACAAGAATCTTTGAGGTTCGGGATTCTCTCGCCAAAGATCGTCAGGTTGAGGGGCGAATCAATTCATTCCTTGAAAGTTGCTTTGATTATAACTCTAAAGGCTCCAATATGAATCCATGTGAGCGTGTTAGCAACTTCTCTCTTAACCTTGTCCTTAATCTCCTGGATTAACTGCATCTCAATTTGGTTTCCCGTGAATTCCATCGGGATCACAAATTCACATGTTGTCACCCTATGGATAATCTGATGCTTCATGCTTCAAAGATCAATCATATCTATTGCCTTTTTTCATTGTTCCAATTGTAAATATATCATACATCTGAAGCTTTGGTTCTTTCTTCATGACCCTCATAAAAGTTTTATGAGAACGGTGGTGAGAGAGAAAAATCCTGACGGTTCTTCTCTGATCATGTGTTGAAGGAACTCTCCTTCAGAATAGATCTCTTCTTCATAGATGCTTTCATCTGAGGGGATATCCTCAAATTGATACACCTGCATCAAATCCTGGAAATAAACAGTATCCTCGAACTCTTTGGTATGCTCGAACTGTCTTACTCCTCGAATTTTGTTTTATGGACAATCTGTAGAGATTTGTTCTCTTGCTCCGCATGTCCAGTAGTTACAATCTTTGAAACTCTCATTCGCACGAGTATGTGTGCGTCTGAAAGTTCTTTTCGTCGATGTTTTGCTAGAACTTGCTTGGTTAGAACCTATTGACAAGGTTCTACTCTTGGTTGCTCCTGATCTTTGCCCAGATCTGTAGCTTTGAGCTTTCTGTTTTGACCAGAACTTTCTAGGTCGCCATGAAGACCTACTTATTCTTGAACTACTTCCTTGAGCATAAGGATGATTCCTGTGTTTTTTCATATTCTGCCTCTGGGGGTAGTTTCCAATGATAGTATGGATATCATTCCATGTACAACAAAGATGAGCTATTTTGTTGATTCCTCTTCGCTTCTTGTAACTCTTTTGGAGTTTCGCTTGATAGCACCACTCCGCGAGCTTTTTTTTAACAAATGACATTCTCCTGGACACCGTCTCTATTCCTTGTGGTGTATATTTGTGGATAAGAAATTCTCTCCATGGACTCGGTATTTTGACAAAGAAAAGTTCTGTTGCATCCTTTTCTGCCATATTTGTCTTCCATCTATATTTTGTAAAGAGTTTGATATACTCGTCTACATAACAGATATCATATAGTTCTAGGCTAATTAGAGCTTGTCTATATTTTTTAGCCTTTTCGTCCTCCATTCCTTCAAAGCAGCCCACTCCAATGAAACAGATTTTGAAGAATTTTGCCATCTTGTCCACGATTTCTTTCAAGGCTCTCCGGCTACAACTTCTTCCTTGGTTCCTGGGTCACCGAGATACCAGACAATTTTGATTGAACTTTCCAGACTCATTTGAAGGAGCAATATGAATCATTCTTCACTTAGATCCAGCGTTCCTGCGGCTACTCTCATTGATGAAGCCCATTCATTAATAAGAACTTCTCGATTTTTAAAATCCAAGATATCCATGTTGAGCATAAGTTCATATGGATGTATCGATCTAAATGAGATTTCCCGTAAGGTGTTTGGTTTATGTCTGGCCTGCGGGGATGACTCCTTACTCCAACTGGGGATCTAAAGTTGTTGAGGAAAAATCTCACTGATGTGGCATTCTTTGATATCCTTCGGGTGGAATGTGTGACCCGAAACCTTCTTATGGTGGAGTTCTTGTTACAACTTCACCTGTCTTCAAGTCTATGAGATTTAATCCCGCAAACGGATCAGTAAGATCGCGTAGATCTTCCAGGTTGATTCTTTCCATTACTTTGTGGGTAGTATTGGATCTCCTCGGATGACATCGATCAATTTTTTGTTTCTGTCATGGGTATTTTGACCTCCTTGGCTTTCCCTTTTTGATGCATAAGAGGTTCTGTTCCATAGTATGGTGGTAACCATCATCCGTTCCTTCTTCCCAAAGAACTTGGTCTCGACTCCAACTCCTTAACTCGGGTTTGAACATCTCGAAGGTTTTCAAGAATTTCCTCATGATGTTTGATCATAATCTCTATACGACTTTAAATCAAATGGACTTGTGCAAAGACATGGTATTGTACCACAACACTGTACTGTCTTTTGGGTCTCTCTAAGATCTTGGGATATCTTAGAAGTACGACTCGATTTCTTGAAAGGTAGGTTCACCTATCCTATTCGTCTGGTCCGGATCCGGTTAAGTGGGTCTGGAATATGGTTATGCTCAGGATGATCTTTCTCGTGGGCCTCTGTTAATTCGAATTGTAGCTCGAGGTTCATCATGTAAAGATTCATCGCCATCTTCTCATGTTCTTGATACTGGTATATGCTAGCAGGGTAAGCACCGATTTTCAGTAGAATATTTCATTTCTGGTTGAAGTGTTTAGCTTTGGCCAGATATCTTTGATTTAGTTCTTCCAATTTCTGGAAGTACCACATGTATGATTTGCACCTCGAACATACGTTCGGATCCATAATTTTTCTTGAATCGTCTCCTCCGTATATGTTACAAATTAATATTCAAGATAGTATTTCCGGAATAAACATATGCTCTGATACCATTTTACGAAGACGGATCGCGAAGGAAAATGTTATTAGAAAACATAGTAAAACTTTGTATGAGATTTGAAAAAGTATTTAAAACTCTAGGGGATATCATGCAATTAATTCCTTTTTCACTTTATAATAGTAAATTGGTAAAGTGTTATGGGGTAAGGAGTTAAGATGATGATTAAAGTATTGTTGGGGAGTTAGAATATAGAAATGGATAACGAGAGTTAAGTTAAAGAAAATTTGAGTTTAGAGATTTTTTTGTTAGGTTACCCAAAAAAAAACAAACCAACATTGTCTGGCCATATGCACGCCTTTTGTTTTAAGCTTTTGGAGAGTAGAAAGGTTGAAGCAACTGATGGGGATGATGACCTAAGAAATGTCACCCACGCGCATATTAGCATGCGGCAGTGCCTCGGCGAAACTAATACTTAACATTCTGCAGTTATCTCAGGAATCGCACTGGAAGTCAGACACTGCATATGCGGAGCTAAAACTTTGTCTAAGTTGCGCCTAACAAAGACTGTCTTGATTGGTAATATTGTGTATGAGTACACACCACAAGTTTACGGTTTATTTGATGATGCTGTTAGTAGGGTATATCACCATATATTTAGAATATGTCATTTGAAATATTTTCAAAAAATTTCAAATGTATGGGGAGATTTCCTTAAGTGTAGCATCAAATTTTCCTAAATTTACAGTTGTGGTTCTCTCTCTTTATTTTTTTAAAATTTTATGTTAATTAAATATATTTATATCATAAATAAAATAGAATTGTAACATAGCACCATAATTTTGTAATGACATGAGTTGTTGAGAGTTAATATTAGTACTTACAAATTAATCCTGGACAATTACATTTTGATATTATAGATAAATTTTATAATCTTTGTCGTTCATTTGACTGGAATTCCAAGATTTTGCCTATTTCGTGTGCTTCTCTTTGCTTTGCTAAGAAGGGGGAGTGGGAAAATGCTTGTATAAACCAGATGTATGTGTTCATCTATGGATCAACTCAATATGATTGATCTAAAATTATTCGTATGTTAGTTTATATATATTTTTATTTAAAATACGTTTTGTTTTAATATTGAGTTGATGTATAAGTTGGTCCAAACAAAATGTTCACGAGTATTTCCCGGCGTAGTGTGAGATTTCGGGGGTTTAGGAGCTGGAATAACTTGTAGCTTGCTGAGATTCTTTGAGATATACATTCCACGAAAGACTCTTTGATGGGTACGGTGGATTCTTAGTACAAAGGCAATGTTTTTCTACTGATGATATTGTCTAATATTTTTGTTTATATATGAAAACGAGCAAAAATATGTTGGGTAAAATTATCTTGATGTATCTTTGGTATAACAATAAAGCAAAGTAGCAAGATGACTCAATGGACATTTGTCGATGCGAGGTTTGGAATCTCTGTCCTTAAAATGATATTGTCCCGCTACGATGTTAACGGTATCAATGACATTTCGTTTCCCAATATACAACGACTATAATTCATGATAGAAGCCTTCAAATCACGAATTCACAAATCACAAAGGTTTAAAATCACTCAAACTTTGTACAAAGAGGATTACAGAAGATATTTTGACCGATAGAAGCGTTTGGAGAAGGCTGACGCATGTGTCCGATCCGACTTGATTCTACATTGTTCATATAGCCTACCCCAATTCATTGGATTAAAGACTTAGTTTTTGTTGTTGTTGTTGTAAATTTTGAACAAAGAGAATGATGAACTAGATGCACATGTTTTGCTCTTTAAAACGATGTTATACTAGAAAATGATGTTTTTAATCTAAGAGGAGGTTGATCTATTTATATTAGACAAAGAATGTCATCAAAAAACATCATTCGGAGGTACCATTACATGAAAAAACACACATGCACGCGAAGGGACACACCCTTCTGAAAATATGCACAGATCGCACCTTTTTTTTTCAACATGCTGCCAGACGCAATCGAGTCCGCCTAGAGGGCCGATCGATCGCGCCTGGAAGAACCTCGATGGTATTTTTCCTAATTTTTTATGCTTGATTTTAATTCACCAAGAATTTTCCAACAAAATGTAATTATTATTAAAGTTTCATTTAAACTTTGATAAATTAAATATCTTTGGGTAGTTTTATTTATTTTTTAATTTCTCCCTAGTTGAGATAAATTGTCAGAGCTATTGTGTTTTTTGAGGCTTGTAGCCGAGCACGACCTGATATGTTAGGTTCACGGATGTAAATGAACCGAAACGTGCCGAATGTCACGGAAATTTTAAGGTTGGAATTCGAGCTCTAGTTCGATTTGAAGTTCAAAATTTTAAATTTTAAGCTCGAATTCGTTTCGAATCAAGGCTCGAAATATTAGAGCATATTTGCAACTGTTCGAACTACAACTCAAATATAGTCCCGAAAAGCACGAAATATGTTATATAATTATATTTTATTAATAAAATATTAAAATTCGTGAGCAGCCCACAAACTGTCGAACAAAATAATTTAGGTTAGGGTTCGGCTCGAAAAAAATATGAACATATTTGAAATTGCTCTGAATTCAATAATTTTGAATACGAATCAGATATTTATTAAATTGGCTCGAAAAACTCGCGAATGGTGTGAGTCGTTTCTGAGTAATAAACTTTACTGGTGCTATTTTCACAAGACAATAAACGTTACATTTTATTGTCTGACCCGTTTATGATGTAGTTCTTGCAAATGAAGTCGGTTTGATTTCATGCATCAAGTACGGCCCTGTTTTGGGTGTCAAATACTCCCATTCTTCAACCGTAGGAACATCCTCCGTTAAGAATCTTGTCAAACTTAGTGTGGTTAAGTAAAAGAGCATCTTTTTGTTGCCACCGCTTGAAGTCGTTCTCACTGAACTTTTTAGGCATTTCACCCTGATGAACGGGAGTCGTTGTTTCACTCGAAGAAGCCATTTGTTGCTTATATTGTCTAAAGATTGTAGTAATAAACTTTACTGGATGTGTATCTTAGGAAGGTAGCAAGCAAAAACAATAATGACTTTGTAATAGGAATATCGATGTGAGATTTATTCTCCGTCCTTAAGATAATATTGCCCCGCTACGATGCTAATGTTTCAATTGGCAATTTGTCTCCTAAGATACAAAGACTATGATTTGCGATAGGAGCACACCAAATCACAAATTCACAAATCACAAATGTTTGAAATCACTCAATGTGAGACCCCGTTATCTAAAGGATATTAAGGTGCGATTAAGAGAACTAAACAAATATATATCAGAGTGTTAGGCCGTGTTGACTACCTGAGCTTAATCGATTACAGTACCAAAAGTTCAAAAAGGAATTTCACTTATTCCTACAAAAGGTACTACATTATAGTCTTACTCTACTTCTTGTAGAAGCTATAAAAAAAATATGCTAATCCTGTAGCACTCCTTACAGCTCAGCATTTCAACCCCGACCCTGGTTCTCATCATCAAAAGCACCTACAAAGACAACCCCCAACATAAGCATATCACAATTCATATTCAACATAATATGAATGTAAAGCGTAAATGCATAAATCATAAATACTTCCTGTATTTCCATCGCATTTACAACGCCTATTGGTTGTCCCTGTACCATAATTCATAATCAAATCACTATATGAACATATGGCCTCATAAATAAATGTCATGACATATCATTACTTTCTCTCGAGTCAGTCATCATCAGTTATTTTAATGCTTCTTTGCTCCTTAATCTCAAAACAAGCGGTATCTCATCATCGCTTCTTCATACAAGCGGTATCTCATCATCGCTTAGTATGGCATTCCCCGCCTCTATGTGCAAGCGAGCCTCCCCCCTCCCGCTCCACATATTTAGCGGTAAAGCGTAAGCATTAAAATCCTCACTGTGATCACCCCTGACTCGTGGAATACACCTCTTTTATTCCACATCACAATATGCAATCACAATGCATAATAACATGTATCATACTCTTAATGCATTACATGCATTCATCATGTGTCAAATAGACAAACATAAAGTACATGTTACCGTTGGGATGCCCGTACGTCGCTTACGTACCTTTCCAAAATGTAGTGTGTTGCGGGACTCTATCCCCTGCGCTGTGTAGCTATCTGTGAAGGCTCTACACCAGTGTACAACACAATATTAGATGCCAATTTATAGTCCAAAATCAAAAATCCAACAAAATATTATTTTTTCATTATTCTGCCTCTGGCGATCGATCGCTACCTCGAGGCGATCGATCGCCAGACTTCACCGGCCCATGGCGATCGATCGCGCCATTCATGGCGATCGATCACGTGTCTTTGATTTTGGCTACTGGCCTTCGGCGATCGATCACCCCATTTGTGGCGATCGATCGCCACATGCTCTGTGCGCGATATTTTCCAGATTTCTGAACACTCATATTCATACCATTCAAACCAGCACATAAGCTATACCACATGCCCAAACCAACATGCTAGTAGCTACAAGGTATTATCGTGAGTGTAATAAAATCAAAGTTATACCCAAACTTAAACCCACATGCATGAAAATCACCCAACAATATCAGTACCCATCCAAGAATTTCTGAAAACAGGGTACATATTTCATTTCCAGATTTCTCGAGCACCTCATTTCATGCTATTAAAACTACAACATATAACATAAAACATGCTCGAACAAAAACTCCAAGAGCTTTACAAAACTACCATGCATGTACTCAAATCAAAGGTTTACCAAAAACCTAGCTAACATGCATGATAATACCTCCACAACTTCACTCCCATCCCATATTTTCCAGAAAAACAGGGCACACACTTTACCCAGATTTTCGAACACTATAATTTACATGCTTAAATCCTTCACATAAAACATGTAACATGCTCAAGGAAAAATACTAGAAGCTTCATAACAACACTATATAAGCATTTAAATCGAAGGTTTTAAGAAACCTAAGCTAACATGCCATTTTTACACCAATAAAAAGCATGAACTTAAACAACTTAAATTCAAAACCAGAACATGGTTTCTCACCCTTCTTTGCTCCGATTTTTGGAAGGCTTCAAAGCAATAAAAATGGTTGAACTCCTTCCTATTTTGCTCAGCAAGTGTTGGACGAATTTTGGGAGAGAAAGGGTGGGATTTCAGACATGGAAAGGTGGAGTGGGAGAAGGGGAAAGGGGTATGGGTGAGCAGCTGGCAGCAGGGTATGGGTCAAGGGGGGTGGTTGGGTGGTGGGTTAAGTGATGTGTTATGTTTTGGTCCCGGTATTTAGCACGATGTATTAAAATATCCTCACATGATATTTATAGTATTTTCTCAATAAAATACTTCAATTCCCATTTAAGCATGCTTCACCAAAACCAATAACACACACACCCCAAATAATCATGCCACAACCCCAAAATCCCAACATATAACACATGCACCCTGATATGCATCTCCTCAATAATATTAATTCAATCCCATGAATTAACACCAAAATCATCATAATTTAATTAATGATTAAAATCGCATAATCATTTCGGGGATATCACACTCAACAAGAAGATGATGAACAAAATGCTTCAGATTTTGATCTCTATAACTCTTGTTAATTTAAAAAATTGGTGTTTAAATCCAACCAAGGGTTGCTCTATATATATTAGACCAAGATGTACCACCAAAGGACACCATTTGGATGCACCAAATCATCAAAAAATGCAATGAAACATGTGGAGATGCACCAATCTTCTGAACCCACACAGGGCGCGATCGATCGCCAAATGGTGCGATCGATCGCGCCCTTTATACTCCAACATTCTGCATCGCGTGATCTAATGCGCTTTGCGGTCGCGACCGATCACGCCATGCAGAAATTTCCAATGTGTTTTTTCATCAAGTTGCGATCGATCGGGCCAACATGAGGCTTCTATTACACTCCGACGTATAGATTTGTTTTGTTTGGTCCTCGATCCTAAATTTTAATTCATTAAGCATTTTCCAATAATCACCCACATGAATTAAATTAATGCATGATGCAGATGAGTGTCTTCAACAAATTGTTATGACATATGGAGAGGTATCTTGCGTCTTTGAACCTTCCGTAGTAGTATTCATTCGGAGTTACTTGACTTAATGAACTTATAGTCTTAAACTATTTAGTCATTGATGTAAACCGAGGAAATTGAACCCACACCACAACAACTCTAACCTGATTTCTTATACATTTCGGCCTTGGACCTCGCTTGGTTTCTTAAGTGTTTTTCCAAATTTTGAAGCGGCCACCCTTCACACTCACGTAGGTGATCTCCTAAAAGAGTATCCCGCTATACTCCAACATATTCTTATATGTCTTAGGAATCATTAAAAGCCATATGCTTATCCTCGTACCCTTTTGCATGCTACACCTCTTATCATAGGAATGGGTTGTAGATAGATCTCCAAGGTGTTTATACAATCTAATAATTTGGTTGTCCTTTTTGAACCTAGATCTTGAGATCTTCAGTCAACAAAGTTGGGTATTCACTATGAGATTTAGATTATAGGGTTTTAACCACATTCCCCTCGATAAACTATATACTTGATCTCTAGGCAAACCTTTCGTGAGCGGATCTGCAATATTATCCTTTGACTTCACGTAATCAATGGACATAATGCCATTTGAGATCAATTGTTTAATGGTATTGTGTCTACGATGTAAATATATATACTTACCATTATACATGCTACTCCTATCCCTATAAATAAATGGCTATCGCAATGCATTTTAATTGCAGACACATATTTTTCCCAACAATGAATTTCTGCCAAAAAACTTCTAAACCATCCAGCTTCTTCACCCACTTTATCCAAGGCTATGAATTCTGATTCCAAAGTGGATCTAGCAATACAAGTTTGTTTGGACGATTTCCATGACACATCAGCCTCTCCAATGGTGAACACATAACCACTTGTGGACTTAGAATCTTTTGTGTCCGATATCCAATTAGTATCGTTGTATCCTTCTAACACATAAGGATATCTTGTATAATGCAATCCATAACTTAAGGTGTACCTTAAATATTTAAGTACCCTTATTAATGCCTTCCAATGGTCATTACTTAGATTGCTGGTGAACCTAGTTTTACCAACCGCATATGCAATGTCAGGACGTGTGCAGTTCATGAGATACATTAGACTGTCAATTGTCCTTGCGTATTCCAATTGCATGACAAGGTCTCCATTTTTTTTAACTATGTTTATATTTGGATCATAGAGTGTTTTCACTGACAATGTGCCATTTGCGAGAAATTTCTCTAGCATTTTCTCAACATAATGAGATTGAGTCAACACTCGTCATTCAGATGTCGTGGAAATTTTAATTCCAAGCATTACACTTACTTCACCAATGTCCTTCATTTCAAAATGTTTTGTCAACATTTCTTTGTTGTATTAGTGATTTCTAAATTGCTTCCCACTATGAGCATATCATCAACATACAAGCATACTATCACATATGATTTAGGTGTGTTTTTTGTATATAAACATTTATCACACTCATTAATTTTGAAACCATTTGACAACATAGTTTTACCAAATTTTTCAGGCCATTGTTTTGGCGCTTGCTTAAGCCTTTGCAATGACTTAACGGGTCTACACACCTTCTTCTTTTGTCCGAGAACCTCAAACCCTTCAGATTGTTTCATATATATTTCTGCCTCAAGTTCCCCATTGAGGAATGCCTTCTTAGCATCCATTTGATGTATCTCTAAATTGTTTAGAGCAACGATATGTATTATCACTCTTACGGATGTTATTCTTGTGTGTGATTATGTGTCAAAGTAATCAAGGCCTTCTTTTTGTCTAACTCCTTTAGCCAAAAGTCTTGCTTTGTACTTATCAATTGAACCATTGGTTTTATTTTTTTTCAAAATCCATTTGCACTCTAATGTTTTACTTTCGGGTGGAAGGTCCATTAATTTCCACGTATGGTTTTGCATCATGGATTCAATCTCGCCATTAAAAGCATCTTTCCACATAGGAGCATTAGGGCTAGATAATGTGTCACTAACTGATCCTGGTTCATTTTCTAACACATATGTCATGAAGTCAGGGTCATAAGTATTTGCCACTTTGGTCATCATGCTACTTCGCGTCTCTTCAATTTCTTTTGAGTCGTAGCTACTTCAAACGTCATTTTCTTAGGACATATTTCCTTGTTTGTTTTGTAAGGAAATATATCTTCAAAAAATAACGCATTTCTTGATTCCATGATTGTACCTTCATGCACATCATTTATTTCATATTTATGTAATAAGAACCGATATGCACTACTATTGTTAGCATAACCAATAAATACACAATCTATTGTTTTAAGCCCAATTTTTTCTTGCTTTGGTTTTGGTACTTCTACCTTAGCCAAGCACCCCACACTTTTAAGTATTTGTAGGAAGATTTGTGGCCTCTCCACAGCTCATAAGGAGTTTTGTCATTATTCTTGTGTGGTATTTTGTTTAGAATGTAATTGGCGGACATGATTGCTTTCCCCCACAAGTTTTGGGGTATTCCAGAACTTATCAACATAGCATTCATCATCTCTTTCAGAGTACGATTTTTAAGTTCGGCAATACCATTTAACTGTGGTGAAGATGGGGCAATGGTTTGGTGAATTATATCATACTCAGAGTTAAATTCGTCAAATGGTGCTCCATATTCTCCACCTCTATCACTTCGAACATTCTTTATCTTTTTGCTTAGTTGATTTTCAACTTCATTCGTGTAGTGTTTAAACACTTCCAAGGCCTCGTCTTTGCTACGTAGCAAATATACATAACAATATATTGTACAATCATATATGAAAGTAATGAAGTACTTTTCCCACCTCTTGTTTGCACAAACTTTAGATCACATAGATCTGTATGAATTAATTCAAGAGGAGTTGTTCTTTCGATTGAATGAAATGACGGTTTCGTTAACTTGGCCTCCACACAAGTCTCACGCTTATGGTTTAAGTTAATATTCATTGAAGGTAATAAGTTCAACTTCACCAATTTGTTTAAGTGAATTATAATTTACATGACCCAAACGATCATGCCATAAACCACACGACTCAATCAAATTAGTAGAAGCATTAACTTTATTACTTTCAAACTGACGGATAATCGTCATTACATTCATTTTGAAAAAGACTTTTCTCCATTAGCCTTTTCCTACAAAAGCTCCATTTTTAGGGAGTACATTTTTTCTAGATTCTAAAACTAGTCTAAAACCCGCCTTGACTAGAGTCGATCCCGATATCAGGTTCTTTCGAATATTAGGAACATGTAGAACATCGATGAGAGTTAATTCCTTTCCCGAAGTCATCTTTAGTACCACCTTCCCCAATCCAACGATAAAAAATGTTGTCGAATTTCCCATGTAGAGTTGGCGACCACTTATTGGCATGTATGTGGAGAACATGGCTTTGTCCTAACACACATGTCGGGTAGTACCAGAATCGATTAATCATTCCATAGGATTGTCCACCAAGTTTGCTTCAAAGGTCACATCGGTTAGCATTAAATCATTCAAGTCATCCGACATCCGGTCATGTTTGTCACATTGAATTTATCCTTTACTTCCCCCACAAATGTCTTTGTTACGACAATCCTTTGCCATATGAGTTGGGTTTTCCACACTTTTAGCATTTACCTTGGAACTTCTTCACCTTGCCATTTTTGGAGGCCATACCGTCAAACTTTCACTTTGATCCGGTTGTTTGTTCAACTAGGTTAGCCTGTGATTTCATTTGAAAGCTACCCGCCTTCCTCTCAAAAACCTTGTTGTCGTCCTCGATTCGTAGTCGAACCACAAGACTTTCAAGACTCACCTCCTTTCGTTTATGAGGCAATTTTTCAATAATTGTGGCGACTTGGAATGAATCACTAAGACTCATTCCCTCCACATGAATGTCATGCAAAATCACTTGTAGATCTTGCACTTGCGCCATCACAGGCTTGTTGTCAACAATCTTGAAATCTGGGAACTGTCCAACATTGAATTTCTTTATGCTGTCATCCTCGGATTTGTACTTCTTTTCCAGCCATTCCCAAAGTTCCTTTATTATTTTCACAAGACAATAAACGTTATATAATTTATTGTCTAACCCTTTTATGATGTAGTTCTTGCAAAGGAAGTCGTTTTGATTCCATGCATCAAGTGCCGCCCTCTTTTGGGTGTCAGTCTCTCATTCTTCAACCGTAGGAGCATCATCGGTTAAGAGTCTTACCAAACTTAGTGTGGTCAAGTAAAAGAGCATATTTTGTTGCCACAACTTGAGTCGTTCACATTGAACTTTTCAGGCATTTCACCATGATTAACGGGAGTCGTTGTTGTACTCGAAGAAGCCATTTGTTGCTTATATTGTCTTAAGATTCTAGTAATAAACTTTACTGGATGTGTATCTTAGGAATGTAGCAAGCAAAAACAACGATGACTTTGTAATAGGAATGTCAATGCGAGATATGTAATATCCGTCCTTAAGATAATATTGTCCCGCTACGGGGCTAACGATTCAATTGGCAATTTGTCTCCCAAGATACAACGATTATGATTTGTGATAGGAGCACACCAAAGCACAAATCCACAAACCACAAAGGTTTGAAAGCACTCAACAACAAGAAGAAGATGAAGAAAATGCTTCCGATTTTGATCTTTATAACTCTTGTTAATTTCGAAAATTGGTGTTTAAATCCAACCAAGGGTTATTCTGATATATATTAGACCAAGATGTGCCACCAAAGGACACCATTTGGATTTATCAAATCATGAAAACAACATTGAAACATGAGGAGACACACCAATCTGCTGAACACACGCATGGTGTTAACGATCGGCCAAAGGGCGCGACCGATTCACGCCCTTTATATTCCAACATTCTGCATCGCGCGATCGATCGTGCGTGTCGCGCCCTTTATATTCCAACATTCTGCATCGCGTGATCGATAGTGCGTGTGACCGCGATCGATCGCGCAATGCAGAAATTTCCAAAGTGTTTTTTCATCGAGTCGCGATCGATCGAGCCAACATACGTCGATCGATCATAGCTTCCAGTACACTCCGACGTACATATTAGTTTTGTTTGGTCCTTGATGCTTAATTTATAGTTCATTAAGCATTTTTCAAAAGTTTCGAGGATGGAACTCCGTTAAAACTATTTTTTCAGAACAATAGAAACGAAATTACGATGGCATTGACAATGTTCATACTTCTTTGTAGACATGACCATGGTTCAGAACGGCCGGTTCGACGGTTCATAAATCCTCGATCTTTAACCTTAACCTTCATTGACGGTTCCAGTTACGGTTAATGAACCGCCGGTTAGGGTTCTAGTTCCGGTTACGATTTAACCCTTATTTTTTTAAAAAAATAAAAATATTATTAAAATTTGAAATAAAGTGTAAAATGTATTTGAATGTGTTTTCATCCATGGATTAAACATAAAATAACATGAAATAAATCAAATCCATGGATTAAACATGAAATAAATCAAAGCTCGGATAATCAAAATATGTAAGATATATTTGTTTTGTTAATATCAATAAATTATAACATTATATTTAGACCAACAAGATTCTTATAGCTTAGTGGTTGAAAACATTCCATCAGTTTCCAAATTGTTATCAAATAATTTTAAATTTTTTTTTTGTGAAAAACCCAAAAAAAAACGTTTTAATACTTACAAAACACTAAAAGGTAATTTGTTTCTCAAGAAAACCCGATAAAACTCCTTATGAGATCTGAAATAATAATAAGCTAAATATTTATATTTTAATATATTTGGTTATAAATGTTTATTCACAAAAATGAACAGACTCTTTAACAGCTTTGATGCCAACCGACGTATCAACCCATTATGCCTTTAATTGCCAAAAATCTCTTTTATCAAATTTTAATATTTTTTTCTCCCAAAAGGGTACAAATTTAACCAACACAGTCCACATGTTTTTTTTAAGTAACACTATTATAATATTTTCCAATTCCACGACTCCATAAATGATATTAATAACTAGGACCGTAGGATGCAAACATAACACACATATATATAACTTTAATTAATTCAAAGCCTTACATTGGCTAATTTAATTAAATAATATTAAAAAAGTTAAAATTTTAAAAATAATGGAAAACAAAAGTGTTACTTTTGTAGCGTGATTCACGATTCGGGTTCACGTTTCTTCAATACATGCGAACCAGGATCGTGATTCTTACTAACCTTTTTTTTTTAACGAGGAGTTTACGTTTCTCTCTCCTCATTAATTTTCGTGTTTGGATGCTTTCTCATTTGTATTAATTTATTGTATTTGTCTTTTCCTTTAACTGATAATGAATTACATATAATCTGGGTTATTTATTTAAATAACCCAAATTTAAAAATTATTTACCAAAATAACTTAAATTTAAAAAATTTAATAAAATGACCCAAAACGCTAACTGGATTGGCGTCTTCAGTAGAAGATGACAATTTAGTTGGTGTCTCCAACTTTCAAAGTTGGACACGCCAACTTCCAAAAAGTTGACCACGCCAACTTCTTTAATTTTTTATCTTTTTTCCTTTTTTTTAAAATAAAAAATAAATTTAAAATAAAACTATAATAAAAATATATAGAAGTTCAAAATTTGTATGGATTTTATTTGCTCACAACTCATAAATCAACTCAATATTATTAATCTATATTGACTGATGTAATATTTTATGTTTTTTTCTCTTTAAAATAAATTTGTTTTGAGTTGGTGTATAAGTTGAACGCAAACCAGGTATATAAAAGCATTTTCGGCTGCAGGGGATGTCGCCTGTTTGAAGACACTGACCCAGTTAAAATGATGCTGCTTGTTAGAGATTTCATAATTCTTGAATTGAATAAAAATATAAACGACCATACCATTAAAGCATTTTCCGGCATGACCGTCGAGGAATATTTGTAAAAAAATTCAACATAAAATTTACCCTAAACGATGCATTACAGGAATGCTGAATTCCCGTAACGATGCATTACTCTAAATTTTTCAAATTTATCTTTTTGAATTAGAGTAATGAATCGTTAAGGGAATACAACATCCCCATAATTCATTAGAGTAATTTTTATGTTGAAATTTTACAAATATTCTGTGACGGCCATGCCAAGAAATGCTTTTATGGTATTGTGGTTTATATTTTTATTCAATTCAAGAATTAAGAAATCTCCAACCAGCAGCACCATTTTAAATGGGTCAGTGTCTTCAAACATGAGCCATCCCCTGCAGCCGAAAATGCTTTTATATACCTGATTTGCGTTCAACTTATTCAACAACTCAAAACAAACTTATTTTAAAGAGAAAAAAACATAAAATATTACATCAGTCAATATAGATTAATTATATTGAGTTGATTTATAAGTTGTGCGCAAATCAAATCTATATAAATATTAGACTTGTATATATTTTTCTTGTATTTTTATTTTACATTTATTTTTTATTTTTTAAAAAAGGAAAAAAACAAAAAATAAAAATAAAAATAAAGAAGTTAAAGTTGGCCACGCCAACTCGATTGGCGTGTCCTGGACACGTGACATCTTGGGTGATTTTATTAAATTATTTAAATTTAGGTTATTTTGTTAAATAATTTTTAAATTTAAGTTATTTAAATAAAACCTCCCTCTATTAAATTAATTTTTTACTCTGATTTTCTCATGAATATATAATATATGTATTTTTGTACATATTTTAACTGGTAGCTCAACTTATTTAAAGTGTCGTGTTAATTTTTAACGAGTAAATATATTCAGATTATTTCAAAAAATTTATTGTACTTCATGTACTGAATAAAAATAAAATTGTTAATACTTTAATACTGAAAAATGGTCAGAAAGTAACTAAATAATTTAACTTTTCAAGCTACGTAAAAAAAATTCTTTCATCCAATCAAATTTTTATGCAAATGTTTTTCAAAACAAAATTTAGTTATTAAAATTAGAGAATATTAATAGAAAAAAATTCCGTACAATAATAAAATAAAACTAGGTTTTTCGTAGCATTATCAACCGAAACTACATTCAAAAAATGTTTATAAAAAAAACAAAATTAAGAGACTAATATACAAATATAATATATATATAAATAGATTCTTATAAATAATTGTATCTACTTTCTGGTCATGTTTCACTATTAAAGTACTAACAATTTGATTTTTATTCAGTACATGAAGTACAATAATTTTTTTTGCAAGAATCTGATTATATTTACTCATTAAAAATTAACACGATCGGCACTTTAATTGAGTTTTGAATGATTTTTACAATTCTTTGAGTTTAATTTGTTGTGTTCATACTTACAATAGATTGTATCCTTGATTGCTTATTTATTGTAATTGAATTGACCATAGAAGATTGTGATACGATATAGTAAATTAAACCGTGGATTTTAGACTAATATCGAAAGATAAAGTCAAATACATGTGTGATAGTATTAGATTTATCAAAATCGAAGGCTAGAAGTTTCATAAATCGACATACAATATTGAGTGCTAAATAAGTGCATGATCATTGTCTTGTTGCATCTTAGTATTGTACTTGTTGTAACCGGACCAAGGTATAACAAGTGCATTAGGAGAACTCGTCATCTTAGAACGTTTGAATTTAATTCTTAACTATAGGCGAATTGTAGGGGATTGCATGTGTGAACCGAAAGTTGATAATTGTCTCTATTGATTCTATTCTTATTCATTCTTGCTTGTTTGGGTTGATATTGAGTTCATTACTCAATTTAGTTAATTAATCACAATCAGTTATCGTAGACTAAATGTAGTTAAACTAGTGGAGTTTGGTAATTATTTCCTAGTCCTCGTGGGTTCGACACTCATACTTTTAAAATCATTATACTAAAACTTGACACCGTGCACTTGCGGTACACAATTGTTACACTGAAAAACACTGTTTAAAATACCAACGATCAAGTTTTTGGCGCCGTTGCCGGGGACTAGTTTTAATAATATCAAACGAGATTAGTTGACTGTAGGTTAGTCATTCATTTTTCTTCTTTTTCGATTTTTTATTCTTTCTACTCTTCTACTGTTTGTGTTCTTTTTGGTTGATTGTTACAGGTTGTTATCTCTTGGTGCAAGCTAAGGAGTAGCAAGCCTACACTTGAGCCCTTTGATCCCGAGATTGAACGCACTTGTCAAAAGAGGCTAAGGCAAGCAAGAACACACATGGCTAATACCGAGGAGATTCCGGTACCACCAGTTGCAAGATCACTCATGGACTATGCCCACCCTGCATTCCATGGATCACTGTCGAGTATCACGAGACCAACCATACATGCTAACAATTTTGAGATCAAGCCTGCTATCATACAGATGATCCAACATTTGGTCAAATTTGGGGGAGCAGCCACTGCCGATCCAAATGCCCACATCTCCAACTTTTTGGAGAATTGTGATACATTCAAGCATAATGGCGTTACTGACAATGCCATCAGGTTACGTTTGTTTCCCTTTTCTTTATGTGATAAAGCTAAATCTTGGTTACAATCGTTGCCTACAGGGTCTATTACCACGTGGGATGGAATGTCACTTTTGTTCTTGTCAAAATTCTTTCCACCATCCAAGACAGCTAAGATGCGGAATGATATCACAACCATTGCCCAATAGATCCAGAGACACTGTATGAGGTTTGGGAGCGCTTCAAAGATCTACTGCGGAGATGCCCACATAATGGCCTCCCTATCTGGCTGCAGGTACATACATTTTATAACGGTTTATTTTCTGATAATCGTTCTATGATTGATGCAGCATCAGGAGGAACGGTGATGAGGAAGACGTCGGAGGAGGCTTATACGCTGTTGGAGGAGATGGCTGCTAATAGCTGTAAATGGCAGTCTGAAAGGAACGTGCCAAAGAAGCAAGCCGGAGTGCATCAAGTGGGTGAAGTCACTGCCCTAGCTGCCTAGTTGGAAGCGCTGAACAAGAAGATCGATAGTTTGAGCATGCATGCAATGCAAGTTCAAACTATTACATGCGAGATTTGCCAAGGAGGACATCCGAGCACTGAATGGCAAGTAGGTAACCCTTTCATTACTACTAATGAAGCTGTTAATTTTGTAGGGAACCGACCACCACAGACCTACCCCTACCCAAATACGTACAATACTGGGCCGAGGAACTATCCCCAACCACCATCGGGGTATGCACCAAAGCCAAGCGTGGAGGAGCTGTTGACCAAGTTCAATCACAGCGACGGAAACTAGATTCCAAAATCACGAGGCGTCAATAAAGAACTTGAATGTCCAAGTGGGACAGCTAGCAAAGATTGTAGCTGGATGAGCACAAGGAGCACTTCCTAATGACACCGAGACAAATCCTAGGGAGCAAGTCCATGCTATCATGTTGAGGAGTGGAAAGGAGATCGCTGAGAAGAATGATGTACAAGTTGAGTTAAAAGGCGAGGCGGACATCAAGCAAGAAGAGGGACAAACACGCGACACAGGTCAGTCTACTAAGACCTCTACACACATCACACCTACTAAGGTAGAGATCCCACCCCATTCCCCGCTGCGCATAAGAGAGCAAAGATTGATGCTAAATTTGCTAAATTTTTAGAATTGATTAAGAATCTTCATATTGAGATGCCTTTCATTGATCCTATTCGGCACATGCCGAATTATGCTAAGTTTTTAAAGGAGATTCTGTCAAAAAAGCGGAAACTGGGAGAGCATGAGATGATAAACTTAACTGAGGAGTGTTCTGCTGTCATTCAAAATGATTCACCTCCAAAGTTAAAGGATCCGCGGAGTTTCACTATACCTTGCAAAATCAATTCTAAATCTTTATGTGATTTGGGGACAAGTGTCAATTTAATGCATTTGTCTGTGTACAGGAAGCTGGGCTTAGGAGAGTTAAAAGCAATCAATGTCTCATTGCAGATGGCAGGCAAGTCCATCAAGTACCCTCATGGGATAGTAGAGGATGTACCGGTCAAGGTTGACAAATTCACCATTCCGGTGGATTTCATGGTGCTAGACATAAAGAGGAGGCGGACATGCCATTGTTATTAGGAAGACCATTCCTAGCTACTGGAAGGGCATTGACAGATGTCCAAGAAGGGAAGTTGATCCTCCGAGTAGGGGGATCAAGCTACTTATGATATGTTCAAAGTTGTAAACACTACACGCACTGAGCACCGATGTTTTAGTGTCAATATAATTGATACACTATCTTTTGATGCAATGCAGGTTAAGAGTGAGAAGAAGGTGGATGTCAAAGCGAATGGCCAACAAATAGGAGATAATTTTTGTGTAGAAGACTCGGTATTAATGAATAGGAAAAAGATGAGACTTTTTCCATGGAAGTCTGATGCACCATGGGCTGGACCGTTCAAAGTTGTCGATGTTCTACCATTCGACACCTTCAAACAGAGAGATAACCACGGAGCACTATTCACTGTGAAAGAGAAGTGGTTATGACATTAACATATGGAGGATGGTAAATCGTCCCCATTGGGCCTGGCGGTACTTGAGCTTACATGGTAAAACGTTCAGCTTGGGACTATAAATCAAGATTTTTTTCTTATCCTTTTACTTTGTTTTTGGTTTGTTTTTGTTTTTCTTTTGTTTTTGTTTTGATTATGGTGAGAGACTCCATGCGTGTTGTGACGTGTTCCAACACTATACCCCACGAGCTGATGAGGAATTGGACAACGATCACTGACGATCGTTGTCAAAGGTAAATGCTTTGTCTCATTTTCCATGCCTAGTACATTGAGGACAATGAATGAATTAAGTTTGGGGGAGTGCATTACTGTGTCATGCTTCTTATTTGGAAATTGATCGTTTCTTGAGCACCAACAACAAAAAAAAAATTTCTTGAAAATGAGTTCAATTAATAACATAAGAATGAATCATAATAGTGATCTCTATCCATGACAATATTAGTCTCACTATGCATGTCAACTTGAGTTTTGATGATTGTAAGACTTGTTTGTGAATATCTTGTTTTGAGTAGCATGTCTAAGATGAGGAATACATTGAGCACATTTGAGTCATAATCTTGTGAATTGCATTTGGAGTAGTAATAATCTTTGTGAACTTGATGAATTGTTTTGAGCATCTTAGAGTACGTTAGAAACTATTTGATGATGACACTTTGAGGCGAAATTTTATAGTTATAAACTCGACTTGGAAATGATTTAGGCGATCTTTAGACCGTTTGAGCCTTTCAAGCTTACCATGATATATATCAATCTCTAGTGTCCCATTTTGAGCCTAATTGCAAAAGAATGGTGTATGTTAACATACTACTAGCCCCATTCAATATTTTTTTGGCAACTCATTATACCTACCTATTTGAACTTAAATTGAAAAAAAATTATCCTTACCCTAAAGGAGTATAATGATCTCATTAGATGCACTTGAATTGCTACATTTGGATGAACTATTGTTGAAAAAATTGATGAATGAGAAAAGAAAAAGATAGATAAAGCCTTGAAAAAAATATATATATCTAATTAAGACCTAAAGTGGCCAAGGCTAAAAGAAAAAAGAAGAGAAGTTCAATTTTGTGCTAAAAATATGAACATTACATGCTTATACTCTCTTCTTTGTGTTACCCTATCTTTTCTTTGAAGCCAAACACCTAGGCCTAACATTACAAGCTTTAAAAGACCTATTGATCCAAGTTAAGGAAGTGACTACATTAGTGGAGAAGTGTTTGAAAATATGACTATAGGGTGCTAAAAAATAATCTTAATTTCATTGCCTAGCATGATTTGATTTATGAAAATGCATGAAACTTGAAAGTGACAATAGCACACACGCACGTTCTGAGTTGGAGACATGTTGCTTGATCTAGGAGAAAACACAACATGTTGAACTTTCTGATGGACTGTTGTTTGTCTGCAAGTGAGATGTCTGAGCTACATGATGACTACGAATTGGTTTATTTGAATCTTCAATATTGAACTCTACTGTGTGATCTTATTTCTTGCTCGAGACGATCAAGTTTAAGTTTGTGGGAGTTTAAGTGTGATTTTTACACTTAATTTGATATATGATTAGAGGCATTTTTGTAGTGATTCATGGAAAATATTACGCGTTTTGGTATATATTTGTATATTTCAGGAATCCAGGTCCAAATGCATAAAAGTGGAGAAAATAAGCTTTAATTAATGAAAAAGGACCAAACCGAGTACAATCGGATATTATCGAACAAGGAAGGAAATAAATCAGACTGAGATATATAGCAACACACGTGACATGAGACGTACGGGACTTTGTGAGGGAGCATAATTATAAGGTGATAGGACTTCACGTGGACAGGAGACGAGAAAGTCGGGGGATCAGATCAGGAAATAAAAGGATAGCGAACTTGAAGAGAAGATTTTTAAACGGAAGAAAATAAAGAGTGAAGAAGAAACGTGCTGCATATAAGTGAGGTGAGAAGCAAAAGAAGGGAAGAGAGTTACGTGACTTTAAACAACAGAGAGGGGATCAGATTTATTAAAAAGGAGGAGAGTTTTAAAGAATTGCCGTCTCATCTAAAAGCCCGAGTGTGACATCCCTGAAATGATTAATTGCAATTTGGTGCATTAATTGTGTTTACAATGATTAATTATGTGGTAATTAATTATGTGTTGGAATTTATTTACCTTATGGAAATGCATGGTCATGTGGATAGGGTGACACGGGATTGCATTTCAGGGTGCATGTGGTGCATGTCGGGTAAATATTATTGGAAGCATGATTGATTTGCCATTGGTAGCAATCGATTAGAAATCATGTGTTTAATTGATATTATGGTGCATTTTGAGTTAATGCTTTGAAAATATCATGTTGGGGTGTTTTATACACCATGGAATTATTTTGGTATGCTTTTTAATTAAATAAACACCTTTTATACCCAACCACACCTCATCCACTCTTACTTTTAACTTTACCAAAACAACACCCAAACCCTTCCTTTCCCTTCCCATTTTCGAGCTTGAGCTCAAGGGTGAAGAGGAGTCTTTGCAAAATCTTGTTTTGTGGAGCTTGTTGGGTGATTTGAGATCCCCAAGAGGTATGGATACCTCATTGTAAATTTTGTAAGGTTTTGTTTGAGTTTGGGTTGGTTTTGAATGATTTTGAAATGGGTTTTGTTGGGTTGTTGTGGGTTTAGTTATATGTTGGATTTATCCTTGTTTTGAAGTACATTTTGGTTGGATGTTGTATACATAGGTATTTAATGATGTTTATTGTTGGTTTTGAGTAGTTGGGTATGGATGTTGTTGAGTTATTTAAGGTTGTTTGAGTTTGGGAAGGAGAAGGGTGAATAGTGCCCGATTCTCGCTTGCCCAGAGCTCGGCGATCGATCGGCGTTTTTCTCGCGATCGATCGCGAGCCACAGAGCTGAGGCAGAGAGCTTCAGCGATCGATCGCGAGATGGGCGCGATCGATCGGCGAGGCCGCGATCGATCGGCGCTAGCTCCGCGATCGATCGCGGATTGTTGGATTTTGTTGCCCGAGACAGTGAGGTCTCGCGATCGATCGGGACTTGATGGCGATCGATCGCGAGACACCAAAAATGATGTTTTTGGTTATTTTTGTGGGATTTTTGGTATTGGACTATTATTGGATTCTAATATTGGTATTTGTGAATATGTAGAACCAACCCAGGTGGCAACACAGCCAAGGCATTGAAGTCCTACCATATCCTACATTTTGGAAAGGTACGTAGTGGACGTACGGGCACCCCAACGGTACATGTATCTTATATACTTATTGTTTATGCATTGTGGATGCAAGTATATATGTGGTATTGCATAGTGGATGCAAATACATGTTATGCATGATGTTTATAGATGCATATGATTATTGGTGGATATCCCATGAGTCGTGGTCATCCCTTGATGATTTTAATGCTTGCCGCTATTTGGTTTGGTTCCGCTAAATGTGAAGTGAGGGGTGGGAGCGCCGCATGTCACATTTGAGCGTGGTTATCATATAGGACGAGGAAAGGGTATTTGCCGCTCAATGAGAGGCGAGGGGTGGGAGTCCCGCAGTCCATTGAAGCGAGGTTATCCTATGCCGTCTATATGTAAATAAGCGAGGGGCATTAAAATACATTGTGATGGACAGACTAGGGATTGGTGATCAGTATTTGGTATTGATGAAATGGTATATGTTCATGACATGTTTAGACCATTAAAAATAATCTATTGATTATACTCATGAGTTATGGTACAGGGACAACCAAACGGGAAGCGTTTGAAATGCATGGGGAAAACAGGAAGTGTTTTATTATGATTATGCATTTACGCTTTATCTTCATATTGTGTGGAATATGAATGATTATTATTGCTCATGTTTGGGGGTTGTCCTTGTAGGTACTTTTTGGCATGATAGAAGGGCTTGAACGGGTTGAGATGGTGAGCTTTTGAGGATGCTTTTTGGGACTTGAAGGACGGGATTCTTTGGATAGTATCTACTCTAGAAGTAGTATAAAACTATAATTGAACATTCATTGATTGGAATGTAATTAATCCTTTTTGGTAGTCCTCATTTTTGGCATGTAATGCTTAAGCTCATAAACTCAACACGTTATTTCTCACTCTGATCATTTATATTAGCTCTATTATGCCTTGATTCCGCACTTAAGGATTAGGGTCCTTACATTAGTGGTATCAGAGCAGTGGTTAGAGAACCCGGGAACGAGTGAAGGGTAGCCTTAGCATGATAGGCTAGGTGCTTACATTTGAAGCATGTTTATGCATGTGGTGCATATTAATGTATATCCTGTTATACTAACGTGCTTATTCTCATTCCTGTTATCTAACGGCATAACATATATACTGCTTTGGAATTGTTGTTAACATTTGTATTACAGCATGGCTGCTAATGAGGAAGTTGGAGATATTGGTAGTGTGAACGCAAGCGTCGGTCAAGTGAACCTCTACCTCCACCGGCCGTAGGCATGGAACAAGTGGTTCAGTTATTGCTACCGGGTGAGATTAGTTTGACGCAATTTCTGTCTTATCATCCGCCCCGGTTTGAGGGGACAGAGTCCGGAGAAGAGGCTGAAGAGTGGTTGGAAAGACTTGAGCAGATCTTTGTATCGGCTCCTTGTGCTGTGACAGCTTGGCTGAGGCTAGCGGAGTTTCAATTAGCCAAGAAACCTCTGATGTGGTGGAGGAGCACAGTAATGGAAATGAGAGCACTGGGTGCTGTGATTGACTGGACACTCTTCAGGACTAGGTTTCTGAATCGGTATTTCTCTGCTGCGGCGAGACAGACGAAGGAGGATGAATTTACAAGTCTGAAGCAGGGGAACATGACCGTGGCAGACTATGCCACACGGTACTCTTCATTGCTGAGGTACGTTCCCCACATTGCCACCAGTGGGCTTTATGAAAGGGTTGCGACCGGAGCTCTATGACCGGGTTATCACTAATAACCCAACTTCGTTTGATGATGCTCTCACAAGAGCGGAGCTTGCTGAGCTAGGAGTGGGAGCTTACGCTATGCCACCACCAGTACCGCAACAGAGGCAGACTAGTGACAGCTTGAGGCCTCGGGGTGAGCCATTTAAACCCCGTGGTGCCTCTTCATCTTCGCGATATGGTGGAAAGAAACATTTTGGTCAGAAACAGGATGGCAAGAAGGGTAATTGGTCGGCCAATAGAGGATCTTCACAAGGGGATAGGCCGGGAGAGCCAAGGTGCAACAATTGTGGAGGGCCACATTCTTCAAACAAGTGTCCTGCATGTTATGTCTGTGGCAAGATGGGCCACATCGCTCGGTATTGCCCCACACGGGGAGGACAGTCTGAGTTTCAGGGCAACAGGCCGAGGTTTGAGGATAGGACAGTGCAGCAGAGGCAGCAGTTTGGGCCTCGACCATCGGGAGGTCAGACAGTAGGACCACCCCAGGGACAGGTGTATGCACTGACCAGGGAGCAGGCCCAGGCAGCCCCAGAGGAGGTGATCGCCGGTACGTGCCATTTATTTACGTACCCTGCTTTTATTTTGATCGATACAGGTGCCTCCCATTCTTTTGTATCGGTGGGTTTTGTGGAAAGACAACATATGCGCACGTCTTCTTTACCCACGCCTCTCCTTGTCTCGACACCCACTGGAAGAAATGTCGTTGCTGATCAGTTTATGGCAGACTGCCTCATTTATTTTGAGGGCAACGAATTGAGATCAGACTTGATTGTGCTGGGTATGTCAGACTTCGACTGCATCTTGGGTATAGATGTTCTGAACAGATATCAGGCAGTGGTAGATTTCCGGCAGAGGACAGTGAAGTTCAGACCTGAGTTGGGCAGTCAGTGGACTTTCTATGGCAACGGTTCTCGTGCGAAGATTCCGTTGGTTTCAGCAATCAAGATGACTCAGTTGTTGGAACGTGGCCACACGGGCTATCTTATCTATGCCGTGGACACGTCTGGAAAGGATAAGGAACTAAGAGTTGAGGATGTGCCAGTAGTGGCAGAGTTCGCTGATGTATTTCCAGAAGAGATCCCAGGATTCCCACCGGCTAGGGAAGTCGAGTTTGGGATCGAACTGTTGCCAGGGACATCCGCTATCTCTCGTGCACCTTACAGGATGGCACCGGCTGAGTTGAGAGAGTTGAAAGAGCAGTTGCAGGATCTCCTGGACAAGGGATATATACGCCCGAGCGTGTCGCCATGGGGCGCACAGTTCTCTTTGTGAAGAAGAAGGACGGTTCGATGCGGTTGTGTATCGATTACCTGCAACTGAATAAGGCTACAGTGAAGAACAAGTATCCTCTTCCAAGGATCGACGATCTGTTTGATCAGTTGCAAGGTACCAGGGTGTATAGCAAGATTGATTTGAGATCCGGGTATCATCAGATTCGGGTCAGAGAGGAAGATGTGCAGAAGACAGCGTTCCGGACCCGATATGGACATTATGAGTTCCTAGTGATGCCGTTCGGCGTGACGAATGCTCCAGCAGTCTTTATGAGTCTGATGAACAGAGTGTTTCAGCCGTATCTTGATCAGTTCGTCATTGTGTTTATTGACGACATTCTCATCTACTCCCGGAGCGAGGAGGAGCATGTGAAACACTTGAGGACAGTGCTTCAGATTCTCAGAGAGCATCAGTTGTATGCTAAGCTCAGTAAGTGTGAATTTTGGCTGAGCAGTGTAGTGTTTCTGGGGCATGTCATATCGAGCAGCGGGATATCTGTAGATCCCAGGAAGATTGAGGCTGTGATGGAGTGGGCTGCCCCCACTTCTGTACCAGAGATTCGGAGTTTTCTGGGTTTGGCCGGGTATTATCGGCGCTTTGTCGAGGGCTTTTCGAAGATTGCCAAGCCGCTGACTCAGTTGACCCAGAAGGGAGTGCCTTTCTTTTGGTCAGAAGCTTGTGAAGAGAGCTTCCAGGAATTAAAGCACCGGTTGACGACGGCGCCAGTATTAGTGATCCCGACGGAGAACTCCAGATTTGTTCTGTATACTGATGCATCACTTCAGGGCCTTGGGTGTGTTCTGATGCAAGATAAGCATGTGGTAGCTTATGCATCGAGGCAGTTGAAGCCGCATGAGACCAGATATCCAGTTCATGACTTGGAATTGGCGGCTATCGCCCTGAAGATCTGGAGACATTACTTATATGGTACTTCATTCACCATATACACGGACCACAAGAGCCTCAAATTTTTATTCACTCAGGCAGAGCTGAACATGAGGCAGAGGAGATGGATGGACCTACTCAAGGACTATGATTGCGAGATAGAGTACCATCCGGGGAAAGCTAATTTGACAGCAGACGCTTTGAGCCGGAAAGTGAGGAGTTCCGCTGAGGACGTCATTCATCTGTCGGCTATGATGACCTCTTATTGCCATCTGGGCTATGATTTTGACATAGATGCATCGCCTGTGTATGTATCGACTCTGTTAGCCGAGCCAGATATCTATGAGGACATCAGAAGAGCTCAGAGGTCAGACGATGAGGTTCAGAGATGGTTATCTTTAGTGCATCTTGGTCAGCCAACGAAGTTCAGAGTGGCCGATGACGGATCCCTGAGATTGGGTGACCGTTGGGTGGTTCCGAGTACGCCGGAGTTGCGTAAAGGAATCTTGGAGCGAGCTCACAGTAGCAGACTTAGCATCCACCCAGGCGGGAAGAAGATGTACAGAGATCTGCGTGGTCAGTTTTGGTGGAAAAGGATGAAGTCTGATGTCGTCGCTTTTGTGAAGAGGTGTTTGATCTGCCAGCAGGTTAAGGCAGAGAGACAGAGACCCGGCGGCGAGTTGAGAAGCTTGGAGATACCGAAGTGGAAGTGGGAACACATTTCCATGGACTTCGTGACTCATTTGCCGAGGAGTGCTTCGGGCTTCGATGCTATTTGGGTAATTGTGGACAGATTGACAAAGGTAGCCCACTTTATTCCCTATAGCATGACTTTCACATTTGTGAGGATGGCGCAGTTGTATATTAGAGATGGTGAGATTGCATGGGATCCCCGTTTCCATAGTGTCAGATCGAGATCCGCGATTCACATCTCATTTCTGGGAAGGCCTTCAGTCAGCCTTGGGAACTGAAGTCAGATTGAGTACTGCTTATCATCCTCAGACGGATGGCCAGACCGAGCGCACTATTCAGACGCTCGAGGACATGTTAAGAGCTTGTGTTTTGGAGTTCGATGCCTCTTGGCAGGATTCAGTGCCTTTGGTAGAGTTTTCGTATAACAATAGCTACCAGGCGAGTATTCAGATGGCTCCGTTTGAAGCTCTTTATGGCAGACGGTGTAGATCACCCTTGTGTTGGGATGATTTGGACCGCAGATCGGTCGGAGGACCGGAATTGATTCGGGAGATGGAAGAAAAGATAAAGACAATAAGGCAGAAAATGAAAGCGGCCCAGGACAGACAGGCAGCTTATGCAAATAAACGGCGGAAACCGTTGGAATTTCAGTTGGGAAATAAGGTCTTTTTGAATATCTCGCCTTTCAGAGGCGTTGTGCGATTTGGGATGCGCGGGAAACTGTCTCCGAGGTATGTTGGACCGTGCGAGATTTTGCAGCGCATTGGCACCTTAGCTTACCGACTGGCTTTGCCGCCTTCTTTATCTGGTATACATGATGTGTTTCATGTATCGATGCTGCGGAAGTATGAGCCGGATCCGTCGCATGTGTTACAGCCTTCCGAAGTTCAGTTAGAGTCCGATGTATCTTATGTGGAACGGCCTGTCAGAATTCTGGATCGAGCAGACCGTAGACTTCGGAACAAAGTGATACCTATGATCAAGGTTTAGTGGGATCGCAGGGGTGTCGAGGAGGCTACGTGGGAGACGGAGCGGCATATGGTGCAGCACTACCCGGAACTATTCTCTGGTATGTGTTTATGTTTAGTTTCCTTTTGGGGTAAGTGCATGTGATTTCGGGGACGAAATCTTATAAGTAGGGGAGTATTGTGACATCCCTGAAATGATTAATTGCAATTTGGTGCATTAATTGTGTTTACAATGATTAATTATGTGGTAATTAATTATGTGTTGGAATTTATTTACCTTATGGAAATGCATGGTCATGTGGATAGGGTGACACGGGGTTGCATTTCAGGGTGCATGTGGTGCATGTCGGGTAAATATTATTGGAAGCATGATTTATTTGCCATTGGTAGCAATCGATTAGAAATCATGTGTTTAATTGATATTATGGTGCATTTTGAGTAATGCTTTGAAAATATCATGTTGGGGTGTTTTATACACCATGGAATTATTTTGGTATGCTTTTTAATTAAATAAACACCTTTTATACCCAACCACACCTCATCCACTCTTACTTTTAACTTTACCAAAACAACACCCAAACCCTTACTTTCCCTTCCCATTTTCGAGCTTGACCTCAAGGGTGAAGAGGAGTCTTTGCAAAATCTTGTTTTGTGGAGCTTGTTGGGTGATTTGAGATCCCCAAGAGGTATGGATACCTCATTGTAAATTTTGTAAGGTTTTGTTTGAGTTTGGGTTGGTTTTGAATGATTTTGAAATGGGTTTTGTTGGGTTGTTGTGGGTTTAGTTATATGTTGGATTTATCCTTGTTTTGAAGTACATTTTGGTTGGATGTTGTATACATGGGTATTTAATGATGTTTATTGTTGGTTTTGAGTAGTTGGGTATGGATGTTGTTGAGTTATTTAAGGTTGTTTGAGTTTGGGAAGGAGAAGGGTGAATAGTGCCCGATTCTCGCTTGCCCAGAGCTCGGCGATCGATCGGCGTTTTTCTCGCGATCGATCGCGAGCCACAGAGCTGAGGCAGAGAGCTTCAGCGATCGATCGCGAGATGGGCGCGATCGATCGGCGAGGCCGCGATCGATCGGCGCTAGCTCCGCGATCGATCGCGGATTGTTGGATTTTGTTGCCCGAGACAGTGAGGTCTCGCGATCGATCGGGACTTGATGGCGTCGATCGCGAGACACCAAAAATGATGTTTTTGGTTATTTTTGTGGGATTTTTGGTATTGGACTATTATTGGATTCTAATATTGGTATTTGTGAATATGTAGAACCAACCCAGGTGGCAACACAGCCAAGGCATTGAAGTCCTACCATATCCTACATTTTGGAAAGGTACGTAGTGGACGTACGGGCACCCCAACGGTACATGTATCTTATATACTTATTGTTTATGCATTGTGGATGCAAGTATATATGTGGTATTGCATAGTGGATGCAAATACATGTTATGCATGATGTTTGTAGATGCATATGATTATTGGTGCATATCCCATGAGTCGTGCTCATCCCTTGATGATTTTAATGCTTGCCGCTATTTGGTTTGGTTCCGCTAAATGTGAAGCGAGGGGTGGGAGCGCCGCATGTCACATTTGAGCGTGGTTATCATATAGGAGGAGGAAAGGGTATTTGCCGCTCAATGAGAGGCGAGGGGTGGGAGTCCCGCAGTCCATTGAAGCGAGGTTATCCTATGCCGTCTATATGTAAATAAGCGAGGGGCATTAAAATACATTGTGATGGACAGACTAGGGATTGGTGATCAGTATTTGGTATTGATGAAATGGTATATGTTCATGACATGTTTAGACCATTAAAAATAATCTATTGATTATACTCATGAGTTATGGTACAGGGACAACCAAACGGGAAGCGTTTGAAATGCATGGGGAAAACAGGAAGTGTTTTATTATGATTATGCATTTACGCTTTATCTTCATATTGTGTGGAATATGAATGATTATTATTGCTCATGTTTGGGGGTTGTCCTTGTAGGTACTTTTTGGCATGATAGAAGGGCTTGAACGGGTTGAGATGGTGAGCTTTTGAGGATGCTTTTTGGGACTTGAAGGACGGGATTCTTTGGATAGTATCTACTCTAGAAGTAGTATAAAACTATAATTGAACATTCATTGATTGGAATGTAATTAATCCTTTTTGGTAGTCCTCATTTTTGGCATGTAATGCTTAAGCTCATAAACTCAACACGTTATTTCTCACTCTGATCATTTATATTAGCTCTATTATGCCTTGATTCCGCACTTAAGGATTAGGGTCCTTACACCAAGCTTATAGAAAGGTTGGACAATTTATTATTTATTCTCTAACATTCCCCCTCACTTGTGGGCCGATTTGTTCCTCTTTTTTGGGATGCCCATCAAGTGAATATTTAATGTGGGTGGAATTGTTGTTTGTGAGTTTTGAACTCAGGACCTTGGCGTTAGCCAGAGACTCTGATACCATAAAGAATTGCCGTCTCATCTAAAAGCCCGAGCTTATAGAAAGGTTGGACAATTTATTATTTATTCTCTAATAAGTTTTTCATTGGCTGGGAGAATACATGCATCATTCACGTAAAGATAAGAACAGAAGAAGATATTGGAGAGCTAAGGAGTTAACGGGAGAAAAGTGAGAAGAGTTACGAAGAGGAGGAGGAGACGGAAATATCTGGAGATTTATGAACAGAGAAAGCGAAGAGGAAGCAATGTACGTGATTGGAACAGAAGAAAAAGATCAGACGTGAAAAAGCTGATAAAAAAGCAGACATTCATTCTTCAGGCACGGACGAACAGATTGAACGTGAAGAGATTTACGTGAGCCAAGAGTGACGTGAAGAAAGGGTGAAGATCAATACACGTACAGCAAACAAAGCGAGAAACGGAGCTACGGATCGACGACGCGATTTAACATCGCTAGTTTATGCGTATTTCTAAACTTTGTTTGTTCCTATTTAATTTCTTTATGCCATTGATGATGAAAAACATGATTTTGCATTTGATTTTAAATATGATCTAGGCTAAGTTTGTTATCAGGGGATCCCATGTTTTGAACCCATGATTTAAATTGAATGTTTTGATTGATTCTTATATATTTAAGTGCATAGATCATTGTTCTTCATGCTTTTAAGGTTTTGACCATCCTTGAATGATAATAAATTACAATTGAGATCGAGAGATAAAATTGGAATTCGATATAGTGATTTATGCCGTGGATTTCAGGCTGATATCGAGAGATAAAGTCAAATAGATGTGTGATAGCAATAGATTTACCAAAATCGAAGTCTAGAAGTTTTCATAGATCAACTTACAATATTAATTGTTAAATAATGATACGAGAGTGGCTTATTGTTACGCTAGTATTAGATTTGTTATAGCCGGACCAAGGTATAACAAATGAATTAGGAAAACTCGTCACCTTAGATTGTTTGAATTTAATTGTTAACTAATATGCGAATTGTGGGGGATTACATAGGTGAACCGAAAGTCTTGATAATTGTTTCTTTTGATTATTAATCTTATTCACCATTGATTTTTTGGGTTACATATTGAATTAATTTGTCACTTTAGTTAATTAATCATAACCATTTTTCGTAGGCTAAATATAGTTAAACTACTGGAGTTTGGTACTTATTCCATAGTCCTCGTGGGATCGACAATCCGTACTTTTCATATCACTATACTAAAACTTGACACCGTGCACTTGCGATACGCAATCAATACACTGAAAAACACTGTTTAAAATACCAGCGATCACTGACTCGTTTTGACACCTCTAAGATGAATCAGTCTTCTCGTGTAAAATCTCATATAAGTACGGAACAAGAAATACCCAAGCATGAAGTACCCGAACAACAGAGATGCCCTCTCGGCTCATTTGATCAAACAACAACGGAAGACCTGACATAACTGCCAGCCAACAAAGGTGGATGAACGTGCATTGCACGTCTGAAGCCAGTCACGTCATGATCAAGGGCGAGTCATCTTCCAAAATTAACGCAGATCAACTGCTGAAGTTGGCACTATAAATACCAACCTAGAGTCACATAGAAATGTTGATTTTTTTGTGTGTAAAAAGTCCTGAGAAGAGCATAATCATTACTCTGTTCGGCTTCTACCTCAGTTAAAAGGAAGAACGGTCTCCTTTTTTTGTTTTTATTCCTGCTGAAATATTGTACTGAAAGGTTGTAAACCATCATTGTTTATAGTGAAAAGTTTATATCGGACCAGGTCCCGTGGTTTTTCCCTTCAATTTTGCGGGGTTTTCCACGTAAAAAATTGTGGTGTCTTCTATTTATTTTCTGTTGCACTTACTTTGCCGAACACTGAAAATATTGGATCACATCATTGGTACCGTCTGTGGGAATCTTGAACAAAGACGTTGAAGCAGAGAATATTTTGTTGATAAAATGGCAGGAAGCAGAGGTTGAGGACAGGGGTCGAAGGGGCATCCCTTGCGTCAACCACCAAAATTGTCTCCCATGCACTAGGAAGAAACTGACGATGTTGAATCACCACATAATGTTCCTCATCATAACAACCCGACAATTTTCCCTACCATGTACCACTAGAACAGCTCACCCAAGTTATTGCCAGAACTCTGGGGGAAGTAATGAAGCAATTCATGGCCTCGCCCCAGGAGGAAGAAACCAGCAAAGAGGAAAATTTGGCCTCTTCGAAAGGGTATGAAGAGGAGATCAAGAAGACTCGAGATATTTTCAGCCAAACAAAGGGGAGAAGAGTAGAAAAACTTTGCACCATCAAATGGAAAACCTAAAAGATGAGCTGCAACAGATGCGGGATAAAATGGAGTGCCGAACCCATTCGATCGGAAAGGGTACACCATTCTCGCCTGAAGTCCTTGATGATCCTTTACCATCGAATTTTCGAGCATGATCGCACTTTATTTAGACAATAAATTCTATCGATATACGTTTTGACTTAAATAGCACGATTTATACCGAAAATGCACGGTTGTCATGCTTTAGTATAGAGTATGAGAAATAAGAGTGTCGAACACACATGTACTAACTGTAAGTACCAAATAAGACATTTTTAACTATATTTAACCTACTATAATTAATTAAATAATTAAACTAAATAACTGAAATAAAATACTACTAATGATCCAACCAAGAAAACCAAAAATGACAAGAAAAATCCACTCAAAATAATAATCAAGACGTCGATTCACCAATGTAATACCCTATGACCCTCGATTGAATATGCATATATCTCGAAGGTGACGAGTTCTCCGATTTTATCTAATATACCCTCTTGAGCTATATTAAATCTAATATCAAATTGCAGTAAATCACTTTAGCATACTTTAACAACTCAATATTGCATTAAGATTTGTGAAATTACAAGCTTTTGATTTAGATGTCTACGCTATCACACGTGTATTTGGTCTCATCTCTCGATCTCAATCTAAAATCCACGATACAATTTACTTGATCGTATCATAATATCATCTGTTGATCTCAATCATGATAATTAATACCAATTCAAAGGTAGCTACACCCTTAAAAGCATCAAGAACATAAATTATGCACATATGATAGGAATTCAATCAAGATAAGAATAGTTAAATCATAGGTTCAAACTAAAGGATTCCATAGTCTTGATAAACAAACTTAGTTCACAATAATAATTAAAAATCAATGCCTAAACATGTCTTGCAACAATCAAGTATGAACAAAACAAAACTAAAGTTTAATGACAACAATGAACTCCCAGCATCAACTCCGTTGTAGATCATAACTTCCTCCCTTTCTTCTTTTTCATCGTGTTCTTCAGTCTCCTTGTTGGCTTGTTCCAAGATCCTAGGATGAAAGTGGTGTATGGTGGATGATGGATGAAGTTGGCGGAGGCTACTCCTAGGTTACAATATGGTTCAAGTCTTCCAAGTCTGATAATTTTCGTCCATTTTGATGTATTTATAGAGGAGGGGGAATAAGTAGATTGCTTGTAGGAATTAAACTCTAAAGGTATTTTTTTTTTCAAATTTTCCACCTAATGAGAAAGCTACCGATCGATCGCTAAGAAGCCACAAATCGATCAATAATTCCTTAAAATTGATGCTCATTTTTCGGAATTTATCGATCCATCGGTAAGAGGCCGTCGGTCGATCGGTGGATGTTTTTCTTCCAAACACGAGCTTTCATCGTTTCTTCGATCGGTTTGCTCGTTTGAGTCATTTTTCATCGTTTTTAGCTCCTTTCATTCACTTCCTCCTACTTTCACCCAAATTCCTGAAACATTCAATTTAATACCAAAAAGTGTAATAACGGTCAAGAATCGTAGTAAAATATATCGAGAAAACATAGAAATATAAGTGCAAAAATGGCACTGATCAACTCCCCCAAACTTCGGAAATTACGATGGCAACGAAGATCCAGAAGAGCATTTGTCTCGATTTGAGAATTCTTCGCTCCTCCATCAACTTACAGATGGGGTGAAATGCCAGGTGTTCTTGACTACTTTGGCATGAGCGACTTAATCTTTGTTAAACCAGCTGCCTCCAGGAGTCATCGACACCTTCTCAAAGTTCAGTTTCTTGTTCTTACATCAGTTTGCTAGTAGTAGAAATTGTAAGAGACCAACTCTCAACCTGTTCGATCTCAAACAGCTAGAGAAGAAATCACTTCGAGTTATTCTTGACAAGATTCAAACAAGCATGTCTCCACGTTCTTCATATCAAGTCAGAGATACTTATCAGCTCCTTCACTCAAGGGCTGTGAGAATGAGTGTTAGGATCGGTCCGGAGTGTTTAGAGGGGGGGGGGGGGGGGGTGAATGAACACTCTTATTAAAAATTAATCCCTTGTGATTTCGTTCGGATTAGTGAGACGAAATCTGTTTCTTAATCAACTCTTTTGCAGAACAGACCACTGAATGTTTTAGTGCGGAACGGTCTGTTCTCAAGTTAGTAAGAACGGCTCGATGGCTTTGAATAACAGAACGAGTACATAATGATAAGACACAGAATATGTTTCTGGAAGTTCGAAGGTGGTGTAATCCTTCTACGTCTCCCCTTCTTCCAATTAAGGAAGGTTTCCACTAGAAGACTTTGATTTATACAATCCTGTTGTATAAACCCGATTCAGCTAGATTTACCTCACTACCAGACTGAAACTCCTAGTCACTCGATCTGTTCAGACACACTCTGTCTGACATTTACAATAATTTCTCACTTCTATCTTTCAATACATAATACACAAGATAGACTTCTGTCTATGCACACAGTGATCCTAAATGATCAAATATTACAATGTATTCGTGCTTAAGAAGAATTTCAGCTCGAGAGCTTCTGAGCTTGTAAGCTTGTGCTGTTTTACTTTCTTGTACGTTTTTCGATTGACCAGCGAGAGTCTACTTGAGATCTTCTGATGCATCCTTTTATAGTTGCATGTACCAACGACATTATTCCCTTAATGTGAAACTTTTGACTCTGCTTATACTCTGAGTAAGCTACAGTCTTCTTCTTTAAGGTACTTGCCATTCTGGTTCATGCTTTCGGCGACTGTCAGGTAAGCTCTTCTTTGTCTTCTTACCTTTTATGGTAATCTTCAGTCTAAGGTCTTTTTCAGCATTAATTACGACATTAAATGCTTCAATAAATAGCCGTTAATGATTCGGACTGAAGAACCAATCTTTATTCATCCTTGACTGCTCTGATCTGATATAGGTTGAGATCGATCTGAAGCTTCGATCTAGTCAGTCTGTTTTCTATCGATCCGGTCTGATATGTAATATGCCTCATCAGCTTGATCTGTTTTGAGCGATCGATCTGGTCAGTCTGATTTCTCTTGATCCGGTCTGATATGTTTTGTCATCTTTAAAATCTCATCTACAAGGTCCGGAACTAACAAATTCCACCTTTTTGATGATGACAAAACCTAGCTTCTAAATCCTTTTATCCAGACTTTTAAGAACTCTGAAGCGTATACTTTCGGATCGATTACTTCTTCTTGTTCAAAATAAATGAACATGATTAAGTTGAATTTCGGATCGATTAAGCCTTTTATATATTTTAGTTCAAAATAAATGAACAAGGACTTAACGAAAAAGGATGGTTTTATTGATCACCAAAAATCCTATATACAGACAGTCTGATAATTCTATTTTTTAGAAGACTGAGGCGGATGCGGCTTGAAGTCTTTTCTCTTTTCCCCCTTTTTGTCAGCAGCAATCTCTTGGAGAAAATCAACAATTTGTGCTAGCTGAGCGCTGATAGCGTCAAGACGAGTGTCTTGAGCGTGAAGGGATGCTCTGACTTCAGTGGCCAGCTCGATCTGCTCTTTTCTTAGGCTGTTCTTATAAGTAGCTTGCTGAGAGAACAGATCATTCATTCCTCGCTGAAGGCTGCTGATACTGGCTGTCATCTTCTCTTTAAAAGAATCAAAGTCCAAGGATGTAACCCTCTGGCCTTGATGAACCTCTATAACACGCTGAGAGAGAGACAGACAGTTGTCGGAGAGGTGCTGAAGGGTCCTTGCCAGGGATGGAGGTGCATCAGATAGTTGGCTTGGAGAGTGATCTGATGACGACAAGGCTTGATCAGCGTCTGCGGCAATGGGTATGAGTGAAGACATAGCAGCTTGGCGACTTTCGGACCGGATCAAGGTGACCAAATCCGAAGAGAATTCTTCTATGAAAGCTATATCTTCATCTGTTTGAACTGGAGGAGTGCTGGGTCTGGAAGGCTCCTCAATCTGGAGAGCTGCAACAACGGTGGACACCACCAGATCCGGATCGACGAACTCTGGTGCGCCAACTGTTGTAAGTGCTGCGGTTGGACTGATTTGAACATGGGAGACTGATGATCCCAGAGGAATAGACTTTGTTGGAGAGTCCAACAAAACATTCAAGGGTTCATCTTCTGTAGCAGACGGAGCATTAATCATTGGCTGCTCTGCTGTCTGATCCGCTATGCGTTCTGCTGTATGATCTGATGTCTGGTCTGCTGCGCCAGAGGGAACAATCTCTATGAAAGGGTCTGTCAGACTCTTGCTTGCAGATGGATGATCCGGGCCGGGTACTGGAGTGGATATGCTGAGCTTCTGCCGTTGAAATCGGACAGCTAAGTGAAGAGCATGGATATCCATTTCTAATTGAGCGATGACAGCACCATCATCTTTGGCAGTTGGAACATTCGGATCGAAGTTTGCTTTCTTAGCATCCAAAAGCAAATTCGCAAGTCTGAATCTCTGATTTGCCTTAAAGAGATCTTTGCGCTGCACAGCAATGCGAACATCATCAGTCTCTGTTCCCTTGAGGACTTCTTCTTCCATTTCTGTAGGCGTTTCAGTTTGCCGAAGAACATCTCAATGTGGTTGATTGTTCTGTATTCGACATACTCATCAAAAACTACAACAAGCGTCTTCACCTTCTCATCAACATTCTCCATAGCGATGTCGATGGCTGTTTGCGCTGCAGATTTGGGTTTGGAAGAGAGGGGTTCAGTGAGAATGGCTTTGCCCTTGCCTGTGGAAGATGGAGATTTGATCCCTGATTGGGTATAGTGTCCCAACTCAGTGATAACAATCCCTTTGACCACGGGGATGGCAGAGGGGACTCGGATGGTTACTTGTTGAAGCGGTTGAAATTTGGGTTGTAGGTTGAGGTGCAGGGGTGGCTTTTGTTGGAGGCAATATGGGTAGGGTTTTGAGAAGTAAGGTTTTGATTGGCTTGGTAATCTGGGTTCTTGGCTTTTTGGGAAGGGGCTTGGCTGGAGGTGTAGGAGCAGACTGAGTTTCCTCGGAGTCAGTCTGAATGGTCAATTTGCGCTTGACCCGAGGTTTTTGAGCAACAGCCTGTTCTTCTCCCTTCTCAATCTTGACAGCCACCAGATCGATAGGGGTGGGTGGAGCACTCTTGGACTTCAGTAGTGCTAGCCCTTTGGAGTTGAGAATTTTGAAGGGACTTAGAGTAGACTGCTTCCCCAGCTCGATGTCCAAAGTCTCCAGTAGCTTGCTGAGAGGAACAACAAAGCAGACGGCCTGTTTGGAGGCAATCACTGTTTCCAACAAGACTCCAGACGGACCATTTCATCTTCTGTCCAGAAACAATAGCAGCCATGGGCCTGAACTTCTCGGCAGTGACGGCGTCAACACTTCCGGCTTTTCCCAATAAAGGTTTACCAATGATCTCGCATAACACCTGGAAATGAAATAGCATTTCCTTCTTCTTGAATGAAGGTTGCAGGCGGTGGCCAAAGATAGATACTTTCCCCTGAAGAGCTGTGAGAGAAGTTTGAGGAATCTGGTCAAACTCAGTCAGTCCGGAGTTGGGAAGACCAAAATCTTTGCCAGCGTTGACGGAGAGATTTCAAATGATTTTCCCTTTACGGCGGTGGAGATGAGAGACTTCTGAGATACAGTGTGATGATCACCACTTGCAAACATGTTACATTGCCACAACATGATACCACAACATGTTACATTGCCACAACATGATACCACAACATGTTACATTGAATTTAGGTACCAAGAATTTAATTAAACTATCCTTAAATACATCATTGCTTACATAATATTAAGTTGATGTCATTGATTACATAATATTAACTTGATGTCATTGATTACATAATATTAACTTGATGTCATTGCTTACATATTTTCTTGAAAAACTTCTATAAATACCAAGCTAGATTCATTAGTAGAAACACAAAAAGTATAAAGGAAATACTCTCAAAATACGCTCAAAATATCAAATATTCTAGCAAGAAAAGAAGTTGATTTTTGAAGGTTGTAGATCCATACTCTTTCAAGTTTAAAGAATCATCGTAAACAATCAGGTAAGTGGGCGTTTGTTATATTATTTTTTCGTTATGATAACATATGAATGCTTATGAAAAATACAGTCGAATATGTGAACTGTTTTAAAAACTATGATGTCATGAAAATTCTGAATATCGGGAGATAAGTGCTATGCGAAACAACGTGCTACGTACGTGTGAGCCACCTCTTGAACCAATGGGGGCAAAGTGCTATACGTACGGGAGCCACCTCTTGAATTCGTAGGAGCCACCTCTATAATCCTTATGTTATGTAGATCGATCTAATTTGATAAGTATATGATATGTGTTCTAAGATGATGCTTTTGATATGACTCAAAGAAGCAAAATGCTGTTATGTGTATCAGTTTATGTTTTGAAATCTGTTTTGAAATCTGTATAAGTATATGTTTTTGGCATATTCGATTGGCCCCCGCTTACTGAGTGTCAACCAGAACACTCACCCCTTACATCCCCTCCCCAGATAAAAGTGAGACAGATACCAAAGATGCAGAACAACACAACTTTTGGGGTTGGTGATCTACCGCAAGTATTTCAAGATTTTACATAATTATGCTTCCGCTAAACTCTGTTAAGATTTAAGTTATGGTTTTATTTTCAGTTGTAAAACATTTATGTTTATGGAATAAATAGACTGGTTGTATTAAATTATGTACTATGAGGCTTGTTGATTTTCAATTGTATTTGGAATCAACGCCGGTGTTATCGATCCCGGTCTCGGGGCGTGACATACAGCATTGACGAAAAGTTCACGAATCTCTGACTCGTAAACCACCGTGCCACACTCCAGAAAGTTTCTTAATCCAGACGATTCCAAAGCTCGGTAAATAGAGACCATCTCTGAATCTTCAGCCCTGTATAGATCATCAAACTCAACGGAGAGAGAGTTGTGAGTAATAGTGGACATTTGAGTGTAATGGAAATATGAAGTGATTAAAGGAAATAAAGAGTTAGAGAGCAGACGGCGGTAATTGGCAAAGAGTGAATGAAGGTGAGATGTACAGCCGGCTAAATATGAGAGAGAGAACACGTGTCTTTATCTCGATAACTGTTAGTAAAATAATTCAAAATAAACGGTCAGGATAAAAGAGAGACAAAGTGGTTAAAATTTGCGATCAGTCCGGGCTGTTTTAAACAATTATTTTATTTAAAGATTTGTTGACCAGACATATCATGGAATAACATCAGATTTGACATAGATCGGTCTGAAAGTTCGGACCGGTCTGTGTCTTTCTGAACATTGTATTATCGATCTGTGCCAGCATACAATCTTTAAAAGAAAAAAAAATAAAACTATTAAATCATCAAGTTAAGTCTATTATACCAAGAATTTGACGGAAATAATTAAACTTAGCCTCGGGAAGTGGTTTGGTGAAGATATCTGCTGCCTGCTGATCTGTTGAAATATGCTCGATCCGAATCTCCTTTTTGCCAACATGGTCTCGAATAAAATGATGCCGTATATCAATATGCTTGGTTCGAGAGTGCAAAACTGGATTATACGTTATGGCGATTGCACTTGTGTTGTCACAAAATATTGGAGATTCAACAGCTTGAATGCCATAGTCTTTGAGCTGGTGTTGAATCCAGAGCATTTGAGCGCAACAGCTTCCAGCGGCAAGATATTCTGCTTCAGCTGTAGATGTGGCAATAGATGTTTGCTTCTGTTGGGTTTTGGAAACCCGAATAATCTTGGTTTTGATGTTAACAAAACTTGTTATTGTGTTGCTAACATATTTCATCAAGTGTGCAGTTCGTAGATGATATTTTACAGCTTGATGATGTGCTAAGAAATGCCCTTGAATTTGGTTGCTGAAATGAAGACCAGCTGGAGTACCAGTTGACCAGACCAGCTGGAGGACCAGCTGAAAGGACCAACTGCAGTACCAGCTGAAGGACCAGCTGGAGTACCAGTTGACCAGACCAGCTGGAGGACCAGCTGAAAGGACCAACTGCAGTACCAGCTGAAGGACCAGCTGGAATACCAGTTGACCAGACCAGTTGGAGTACCAGTTGACCAGACCAGCTGGAGGACCAGCTGAAAGGACCAACTGCAGTACCAGCTGAAGGACCAGCTGGAATACCAGTTGGAGTACCAGTTGACCAGACCAGTTGGAGTACCAGCTGAAGGACCAGTTGGAGTACCAGTTGACCAGACCAGCTGAAGTACCAGCTGAAGGACCAGTTGGAGTACCAGCTGAAGGACCAGCTGGAGGACCAGCTGGAGAGAACCAGCTGGAGGACCAGCTGACCAGACCAGCTAGAGGACCAGCGGGACTTCCATAAATAGCCCAGAAAACAGAATATGACCGTTGCAATGTTTGAAAGCTTACCAAAATTGTCCCAACGGTTATATTCTTGTATCTAACGTATATATCATTACTTGGGGCTATATATACATGATTTGGAAGCTCAATAACAGCTGATTGAAGATCAATCCAAGCCTTCCAAAGCAAACCCACTTGGGATTCAATTGAGGAACTTCAAAGACAAAAGCTGCTAAATGAAGAGCACTCCTCAAACCTTTGGCACCTCTTACCTTGCTGTATCAGATTCATTATGGAATCATTTGTGCCTTTGTATTCACTCTATTCATTGTTTTTGTGAGCTAAAATAGAAGAGTGAATACCATTGTAACAGTTGATGATTCATCACAACCGATTGAGAGGTCTTTGTATGTGAGACATTAAAGAACATACATAGTTGAGTTGCTAGGAGTTCTAGTTGGATGGGGAATGCCCAACTGGACCGGGTTTGTACAAAGAGTTGTATAAATCAAAGTCTTCTAGTGTATCCTTCCATGAGATGGAAGAAGGGGAGACGTAGAAGCGTTGTGCTTCGAACTTCCAGAAACAAATGCTTGTGTTATTTACCTTACTGCTTTTACATACTTTCTTGCATATCTTTAAAATGCCTTTCAAATGTTTAATCGGTTTTAGAGCGGGTTATGTCGAGTGTCTTCCGCTCGGTTTTGTAACCGAACTCGATATAATCTCTCGGTGCAATTATTTCAAGAACACGAGCTATTGAAGCTCAAGTTGGTTGAACTCGGGTGTGGAATGGCAACTCACCCCCGAAATCGATCCTAACAAGTGGCATCAGAGCCAGGTTGTTCTTGGAAAGCATTTAACTGATTTTAGACGGAAATCTTTTAAGAAAACTTTCTCATGAGCATGGAATTATTTTCATAGCATAATTTTCTAAAACTTGGTATATGAAATTTTTTAGCATAAAAATCAATTTCATTGCATTCATTTTGCACGAAAATAATTTTAAAACCTATTTTAAATGTTCAAATTTTTGTTCAATATGTTCTAAACTCATTTTAAGTTTAAAATCGTTATTTTGAAATTTTTTTCTAACAATTTTCGAAGCATTCAGTTTTTCTGGCAGCTTGCAGCGACTTTGGGAAAATTGGCATAACTTCTTGCTCGGATGTCCAAATGACAAACCGTTTTTTGCGTTGCACACTAGACTCATAGAGGATCGCAACGGTATAGGTCTTGCAGCCCAAAATTGCTTGAGGAAAAGCAGTTTATTAGTTCAACTTGGACTAAGTGTGCTGCCACCGCAGAAAGATGAAATGGACATTGTTGAGTTTTGTCAAGAAATTCGAATTTGTTACCAAGTATGCTTCATCCATCATCAAAAGAGGTTATTTTTTTCAAAAATTAATGTGCATTGCATTTTTTTAAATTTGTTTTAGCCTACCCCATTTGCCCCTCCCTTGCTCAAATTTTCAAACCTTTTAAAATTAAGGGGGAGAGTTTAAACTCAATCCTTGAGGGGGAGTAAATTTTATTTGTCTTCCTTTTTTTGATTCACACAAAAAGGGGGAGAAATATGTTGTTTAAAAATATTTTTTGTTATGCAAAATTGTGCTCTAATATTCATATTTTTATTCAAGTTTTGTGATCATCAAAAAGGGGGAGATTGTTGGGTTTTGGAAACCCGAATAATCTTGGTTTTGATGTTAACAAAACTTGTTATTGTGTTGCTAACATATTTCATCAAGTGTGCAGTTCGTAGATGATATTTTACAGCTTGATGATGTGCTAAGAAATGCCCTTGAATTTGGTTGCTGAAATGAAGACCAGCTGGAGTACCAGTTGACCAGACCAGCTGGAGGACCAGCTGAAAGGACCAACTGCAGTACCAGCTGAAGGACCAGCTGGAGTACCAGTTGACCAGACCAGCTGGAGGACCAGCTGAAAGGACCAACTGCAGTACCAGCTGAAGGACCAGCTGGAATACCAGTTGACCAGACCAGTTGGAGTACCAGTTGACCAGACCAGCTGGAGGACCAGCTGAAAGGACCAACTGCAGTACCAGCTGAAGGACCAGCTGGAATACCAGTTGACCAGACCAGTTGGAGTACCAGTTGACCAGACCAGTTGGAGTACCAGCTGAAGGACCAGTTGGAGTACCAGTTGACCAGACCAGCTGAAGTACCAGCTGAAGGACCAGTTGGAGTACCAGCTGAAGGACCAGCTGGAGGACCAGCTGACCAGACCAGCTAGAGGACCAGCGGGACTTCCATAAATAGCCCAGAAAACAGAATATGACCGTTGCAATGTTTGAAAGCTTACCAAAATTGTCCCAACGGTTATATTCTTGTATCTAACGTATATATCATTACTTGGGGCTATATATACATGATTTGGAAGCTCAATAACAGCTGATTGAAGATCAATCCAAGCCTTCCAAAGCAAACCCACTTGGGATTCAATTGAGGAACTTCAAAGACAAAAGCTGCTAAATGAAGAGCACTCCTCAAACCTTTGGCACCTCTTACCTTGCTGTATCAGATTCATTATGGAATCATTTGTGCCTTTGTATTCACTCTATTCATTGTTTTTGTGAGCTAAAATAGAAGAGTGAATACCATTGTAACAGTTGATGATTCATCACAACCGATTGAGAGGTCTTTGTATGTGAGACATTAAAGAACATACATAGTTGAGTTGCTAGGAGTTCTAGTTGGATGGGGAATGCCCAACTGGACCGGGTTTGTACAAAGAGTTGTATAAATCAAAGTCTTCTAGTGTATCCTTCCATGAGATGGAAGAAGGGGAGACGTAGAAGCGTTGTGCTTCGAACTTCCAGAAACAAATGCTTGTGTTATTTACCTTACTGCTTTTACATACTTTCTTGCATATCTTTAAAATGCCTTTCAAATGTTTAATCGGTTTTAGAGCGGGTTATGTCGAGTGTCTTCCGCTCAGTTTTGTAACCGAACTCGATATAATCTCTCGGTGCAATTATTTCAAGAACACGAGCTATTGAAGCTCAAGTTGGTTGAACTCGGGTGTGGAATGGCAACTCACCCCCGAAATCGATCCTAACAGCTTCTTACTGAACCAAGAGATCAATCTTTCACCTAGAAATTGACATGTTCCACTGGTGCTTTTACGATCAATCTTATAGCCAGCGTAGTCTGCGTCTGAATATCCGATCAAGCTGAAGTTTGAATCTTTGGAGTACCAAAGACCAACGTTCTGAGATCCTTTTAAGTATTTTAGAATACGCTTAGCAGCAATAAAATGTGATTGCTTTGGTTCTGACTGAAATCTGGCGCACATACAGACTGAGAACATAATATCAGGCCGGCTCGCTGTAAGATACAAGAGCGATCCGATCAGTCCGCGATACATAGATACTTCGACTGCCGTTCCCCCTTCGTCTTTGTCTAACTTGATTGTAGGACTCATTGGAGTGGATGCAGTTGAGCATGTTTCCATTCCGAATCTCTTAAGAAGCTCTTTGGTATACTTGGTTTGGTTGATGAAAATACCATTGCTGAGGTGTTTGACTTGAAGACCCAAAAAGAATGAAAGTTCTCCCATCATGCTCATCTCAAACTGTCCCTGCATTAACTTAGAGAATTTCTCGCATAATTTGGGGTTAGTTGACCCAAAAATTATATCATCAACATAAATCTGAACCAACAGGGTATGTTCCCCCTTAATAAATTTAAAGAGAGTCTTATCTACTGAGCCGATCTGAAAATCATGGTTCAGCAGAAATTGAGATAGAGTGTCATACCAGGCTCTTGGAGCTTGTTTCAGACCATATACTGCTTTATTTAGTAGATATACATGATTAGGAAATGAGTGGTTCTGAAATCCAGGAGGTTGCTTAATGTAGACTTCCTCCTGAAGCTTACCATTAAGAAAGGCACTCTTGACGTCCATTTGATATACCTTGAAGTCTTTAAAGGCAGCATATGCAAGAAAGATTCGGATGGCTTCAAGTCTGACGACTGGTGCAAAGGATTCATCGAAGTCAATTCCTTCTTCTTGTCGGAATCCTTGTGCCACCAGTCTGGCCTTGTTTCTAACCACAGTTCCATCTGCGTCCAGCTTATTTCTGAAAACCCATCTGGTTCCAATAACAGGCAGATCGCTTGGCCTGGGGGTTAGACTCCAAACTTGATTTTGTTCGAATTGATTAAGTTCTTCTTGCATGGCCTTAATCCAGTTGAAGTCAGTCAAAGCTTCATCGATCTTCTTAGGTTCCAGAGTTGAGATGAAGGCAGCATGAGTGAATTCATCCATCATCTGTCATCTGGTTCTAATCGGTGCAGAGGGACTTCCAATCACTAGATTAGGTGGATGCCTCTTAGTCCATTGATAACTCGATTCTGGATTGTCTGTGTAGGGTCTTCCTACCTTAAGATCATTTAGTACACATAAATTGGACAGAACATGCATTTATAACCTCTTAAGGGTTCCGGTTGTAGCTTGAGCTAAGGAGATTACAGGCCAAAATAAAGTTTCCAAAAGCTATTTAATTACATTCCCAATAAAGAATGTTAAAGCTATAGATTTACACTACTCCTAGAGTAGAGACTATCAAAATCCTGCATCCTACATTCATCATGCTCCCTTTAGCTCACTTCCTCAACCCGACCCTAGGCCCTTGGTCCAAAAGTGTACCTACAGGGATAACACATCGTGAGCATACATATATTTACTTAACATTATATAAAAGCATACAATAATGCATAACATCTTAGTTAAGTAAAGGTTATTGGTCGTCCTTCGACTTCCTTGTTATCCCTGACTCTTATTCATATATTAGGGCGTCTTACCCCATTGTATGGCATCTTACCATATCATCATCATCGTGTGGCATCTTACCACGTGGGCATCTTACCCAATCATATGGCGTGTTACCATATCATAAACATTGCGTGGCATCTTACCACGTGGGCATCTTACCCACTCGCATACTTTGGGTGGCATCTTACCACGTGGGCGTCTTACCCCAATCATACACGTCGTATGACCTTATCGTAAACTTCATCATCATAGATGTCATCATAAACATCATCATAAACATCATCATAAGCATCATCATCGTAACATCATCATAAGCATCATCATCGTAACATCATCTTAAACATCATCATCGTAACATCATCATAAGCATCATCATCGTAACATCATCTTAAACATCATCATCGTAACATCATCATAAGCATCATCATCATAAATATCATCATAGACATCATCATCATAACATCATCTTAAACATCATCATAATATGTAAGGGTATGGTTTACCGTCCGATGCTTGTACGTCTCTTACGTACCTTAATTCCAAAAGAAGGAGGAATCGTAGACTTTATCTCCTTGAAGTCGTGGGTACCTGGGACGGTTCTACATAACCATACAAATTGATATTAGTAGCTAAATATAGTCCAATATCCAAAAATCCCACATAATTATCAAAAATCCATTTTTTACAACTCGCGATCGATCGCTGCCCAGGCGCGATCGATCGCGAGATCGCACTGGACGAGGGGTAAAATTTCTCTTCTTGGCGATCGATCGCCACTTTTGGCGCGATCGATCGCCAGCCTCGCCGATCGATCGCCCAAGAGTGGCGATCGATCGCCAAATGCTACTGGCGGGCACTGTAGGCTCGCGATCGATCGCCAAGAACGGGCGATCGATCGCCGAGTGCTGTGCTCCGAAATTTCGCCATTAATGCTCATTTTTCAAGCTCTTCCTCATGCTACCCAAAACCAAACTTCCTCATAACATCAATAACATAACAACCCACTAAAACCCACATAAAACACTTCAAAAAAAACATACCCCAACCATAAACAACACATACCCAAACAAACCCACATAAAACATCAAAAACTTAACCCATTTCAATACCAAACATCATAAAACTTATAGGAATGGTTCCATACCTCTTGTAGGCTCCAAATCCTAGCAAAGATCACACAAACAAAGTTTTTGTGGAACTTTTCTTCTCCTCTTTTGGTGGAACTCGAAAATGGGTAGGGTTTGGGGTTTGGGAAGTGATTTGGGGATTTTTAATAAAGTGAAAGGTAAAGGGGTTAAAGTGATGGGTAGAGGATTTAAAAAGGGGGTTACTTTAACTTAATTAAAAATTGTACCCCAAACTTAACATGATGTATAAAATGCTCCAACATAGTTTAAAAGCATTTTACAAAAATGCTCCAAACTTCATCTAAAATCACATCCTCCTCATATTAATAATTAACACAATTAAATCATGTTAACATCTTAATACCCAACACATAGGTCCATCAACACATGATACATCATATAAACATAATTAATGCCTTACATGCAATTAATTAATTTCGGGGCATCACAGTCTGGTCCAGACGGATGAATAGTAGCAACATGATCAGCATCTTCTTTGATATGAGAGTTTGAATTATCCGGATCGGCTCGATCTGAAGAAGCTTCATTGCCCTGATCCGATCTGTCTGGTACTTCAGGTTCCGGTGGATTGTCTCTTGACCTGTTAGCTACAATCTCATCATCGCTGTTAGCTTCGAGATGGATATTTTCCATCTGATTTTGAATTGATTCCTTGTTACCCTCAACACATAAAGATTCATCAAAAACTACATGAACTGATTCTTCTAAAGTTAAGGTGCGATTATTGAAAACTCGATAAGCTTTCCTAGTTGATGAGTATCCTAAGAATATTCCATTATCTGACTTAGCTTCAAATGCTGTAAGATGATTCTTACCATTGTTGTGAACGAAGCATTTGCAGCCAAATACGTGAAGGTGAGAGATAGACGGTCTGTTACTAGTCCATATCTCATATGGAGTGAGATTCAACTTCTTGTTAATCTGTAAGGACCCCAAGCCCTTAACCCTTGATTAGTGTATTAATCATTATGTGTGGTACATGCTTTCAATATATTCAATCGGGAAACACAGATGATACTTTACCATTGAATGGCAATTACAACATGAAGCCATAACCTCGATCCTTGACCATATTAGGATCGTCTTAATAAACGCGAGGATACTTACCTCACAACAAACTCTGAAACAGAGCGACATACCAAAACCAACATATCACCCAAGAGGCAAAACGTACCTCGATGCGGTTCATCCCAAAAGTCAGTCCCTCGTGACTGCAAAACAACCAATACTTACGACCGTAGATCGGACAGTCATCCTTAGTTCTAATACAACTAGTAAGAACGCATCCTGAATGACACCTCAACCGTGAGAACGTTGACCTCGTGTCAAACTCTGGAGTGGAATAGACTTCCAAATCCATCATAACGTCAAAGAGCGTCAGCACCACTCAACGCTAATACTCCAAGAGCAGTTAGTCAACTGAAACTGCAAGGATTCGAATCGCTCCCGATTCCATCGTAGATATCATTCAAAGACATCTCTATCATGACTCACGCTGTCTAACACACATCATTACTAGGAAAACACTAGTATACCACGATGTACACATACCAAATCTGGTCTCCACTTCCAAACCTCCTCCATCAAATGAGCAGTCGCATCATTGCAACTCAATTTGGGCAACTCACGGCCACAGATTCACACAAAAGACATCTCACAAGATGTCCACCTTCGGGTATTCCAAGGATCACATCCTGATCATAAATAAACCATCGAGACTCCACAGAGTTCAAATTCTGAAAGGACATGCAATAAACCCATTGCATCCTCAACGCTTGTGTCGACAGCGACACCCAATAAATCCAAATTCCCGCCATCCCTTGATAATCCTAGGATTTAACAATCAAAACTTGGGAAGGCTATCTCATAACTCGAAGGAAAACACCAACAAGGGAACACCTCAACCCACACAAGATAATCCCTCCTCAAAGGGAGTCAACTAACTTCACGATTGTTTCTCATAATTTATCGTGCCATGGAGATTCCCAATCTCAAGGTGTTCAATATCTCTCATCAGAGATTTAGCCATCCAAAATAGCATAACTCTATGCTTGTCAAAAGGAAATCAATAACTGGCATCCGTACACTCACCGGTATACCTGCCTAAGCAATGACATCACATGCATACTCAATGCACTTGGCTCGGGTATCTACAACATGCCCCTAAGCCCCAAACACAACTGTCAATTCTGAGTCACTCCCTACTCAGTGGAGGATGATAATCGACGATCAACAACACGGCGTGATTCCCAAAATCAACACCACACGTACCAATTTACCGAATCTTTCAAAGATTCCCAAATAGATATTATACTACCTCCTTCCCCACAAGGGAAGTGCTATCGAACTCGAGATCCACTAGTCTCTAACCACCGTTCGAAAAAACTGGATACAATAACACCCATTGCATCCCAAATACACGGATTCCCCAGATCGAGTCAACAACGACTTGATGACTCTCTTGTTGGTACTTCAACATTATGAGCTGTCCCAGACAAGTCTCACCAAGATTAAACATAAACGTATACACGTTTCAGTGAGGCATGCACAACCTCAACCTCAAATGACGTGGTGACTACTAAAGTCCACCATAATCCACATCGTATCACCTTACGATTTGCCAAACTTGGTTCCAACGTGTAGTATCATGGCTCCAACAAGCACACTATATCTTTCCCCCAATATCTGGCTAGAAAAGCGCTGTCTCCATAGGCTCATATCAAGCCCACCAACAAACCATATGTTCCATCTCGGTATGCCATACCGTACAAACCGTTAGAGTAATGGGTCATCGCCCAACATATCTCTAAAATACCAAGCACAATGGACAACCCGGTGTCCTTGCTCACTTATGATGCAATCATAATCCAATAAGATTTATCCCACACCCTCAGGGTGGGTGCAACCATGTCTACCCTACATCACAACACAAGCGAGTAGTTTCCTCAATGACTACTCTTACCACCAATCACTTGGCCCTAGCCAAACCAACGACCATACCCAAGGGTATCATTGCTCGACAAATATGTACCTCTATAACATGATGTGGTACATTTACCGGTACTAATACATCCAATATTCCACCGAGCGAACCTGCTCAGCAAAAAGGTCTCGTCAACTAGTGACCCAGACTCTACCATGTGCTCACCATCGGCACTCAAACCATACAACCAAATACATAACATAAATGTATTAACCATCAAAACGACGCTACACGTCTACATAGAACATCCACTATGTCATTGTCATCCCGTGACGGTACCTGTCAACATATGGCTTTGAAATAATATTGTCGACTCATGACGGTAAATGTCGATACATGACGTCTATAGTCTCATCGTCAAACACATGACAACATAAGTAAATCAACACATGATATCCACAATAGTGCTAAATAAACAGTAATATGCCATACCTCATTGCTAACAATATAGCGGCATACCTGTCTCCGTCATCCAACAGTGGTACGCAATCAACACCCATCGCTCGTAGGTGGCGTAATCCAGCATCATGTGCATAGCGGCATAACCCGTCGCTATAGAATCAGGGGCATAATCCCTCGTCATAGAGTCAGCGGCATAAAACTTCGCTATACACATCTGGCGGCATGAACCATCGCCCTAGATGTAGCGGAATGTACCATTGCTATGAATACCCGGCGGCATAAGTCATCGCCAATAGAATAGCGGAATGAGACATCGCTATCAATACCCGGCGGCATAAACCATCGCCAATAGAATAGCGGAATGAGACATCGCTATCAATATATCCGGCGGCAAGAACCATCGCCAATCAATATAGCGGAATGAACCATCGCTATCAATACATCTGGCGGAATGAACCATCGCCAATCAATATAGCGGAATGAACCATCGCTATCAATACATCTGGCGGAATGAACCATCGCCAATCAATATAGCGGAATGAACCATCGCTATCAATACATCTGGCGGAATGAACCATTCGCCAATCAATATAGCGGAATGAACCATCGCTATCAGTACATCTGGCGGAATGAACCATCGCCAATCAATATAGCGGAATGAACCATCGCTATCAATATATCCGGCGGAATGAACCATCGCTATCAATATATCCGGCGGAATGAACCATCGCCGAATCAATATAGCGGCATGAACCATCGCTATCAATATATCCGGTGGAATGAACCATCGCCAATCAATATAGCGGCATGAACCATCGCTATCAATATAGATAATGTGGTTGTTCCGGTCCTGTTATAGCAGCGGAATTTTAGGACCCCTCGCTTCGACATATAGCGGCATCATATGATATCCCTCGCTTCGACAATGACAGCGGCATGTTACCTCGCTTAGACATGACAACGGCAAATATCATATTACCATCGCTTCATATGACAGCGGCAAGTACCTCCCTCGCTCGAATATAACAACTACCGGAACTTCCACTAGCTCCATGTACCTGCATCCAGGTTAATACCACAGTTCACAATATAATGATCGATATCACATTCCAGTTATAAACACAATATTCCACATTAATCACTAGAATTGTGACTGTTCCGGTCCCAATACAACAGCGGAATTTTAGGACCCCTCGCTTCGACAATGACAGCGGCATGTTACCTCGCTTAGTCATGACAGCGGCAAGTACCTCCCTCGCTCGGAGATAAAGGCTACCGGAACATTCATCAATTCTACCACAATAATCAAGCACAACAGTTGATTCCATTATCACAATATATATCACTATCATTTCACATATACCATCACATGTAAGGGTTCACTACCCACGATATAATACATGAAGGGCCAGACATCACCATTAATGCCATCCCATCCCATGCTACACGATTCCTGCAATCACAATGATTAGCAACACCACTTTTCATATCATAAAAAGCACATAAACAATTAGTTATGTCGTACAACATTAATGCCATCATGCATAAATATGTGCTATCAATAACTTCATAGGCCCTCAACAGCCCCAATGAGCAACCACTGCTCTGATACCACTAATGTAAGGACCCCAAGCCCTTAACCCTTGATTAGTGTATTAATCATTATGTGTGGTACATGCTTTCAATATATTCAATCGGGAAACACAGATGATACTTTACCATTGAATGACAATTACAAAATTTCTTTAATATTCAACATTAAGATCATCTCTACCCACAATTAGACTCATAGATTCCGCCCATTTCCATCCCCATTACACCACTTTTCACATGATAGACTTTTATAAAAATTTGGGCAGAGTCTCCCCATAAATAGAGCCATCCCGAAATAAAAGCGCATCACAATATATAGTTCCCGGCCAGGGAAAACACATATTCAACAGAACACAGCAACACTAAGTAAATTCCTAGCCAGGGAAGACACCACACATAAGACGACATAAATGGGTCTCAACACCCACATAATACACCCATGACTCTCATATCATTAGCAATTCTACTCTAATTGCATGCAACACAAAATGAAAGAGAGAAAGGCTCATGCCTTTATATACAATACATATACAAGCATAATCGTGCTCACATGCGAGCATCATGAATATGTATATAATCCTCAGGTGTATATAAGTACTCTATACGATACCGTGCTCCATCAAGCCCTGGTACCACGATCCTGGGAGTACATCCAATCAACAGCTCGAGCTCAACTCCAAAGCCATCGATGTACCTGTTCACCTGTCCCAACAGAGACAGCCCCCAACGGGGTGAGCATACCAATACACAAAATCCCATAATCACAAAAATGAAATTCATAATTTACAACGAAAGTAAATACTAATGAATTTTAAATGATACTCCCTGGATGGCAACGTTCTCATCCGGGATTCCGTGTACTGTCCCTGTTCTCACAATTTATCAAACTCATCAAATCTCAAAATCAGTAAATCAACACATTGATTTAACTCATAGCATGCCTGATTCTCAAGTATCAATAATTAATGATTCCAAATTTATTATACATACAAATATAGATATCTCGATATCTAACACTGATTTTTCAACTTTGCTACCAATCACAGATAACTCAAATGCCTAGCATTTATTTTACCAATTCTCCATTTCACTTAGACATCTCACATGTCTTATAATGAATGCATGATTCCACGATCATTCTCAGGCATCTCAAATGCCCTACAATAGTCATATAGACCCAGTACCCCATATCTATTATAAGGTCATACTACTCTAGTATTACGCACACTTGTGGCAGCGATATCAAGACTAGGTCGTTCCATAGTCATATCGACACACATATATATATAACCATACCCACAACCATCTAATGCAATTAAAACACATTATGCATTTCACAAATGCTTTCATATAAAGTAATGCTCGTACGTCACACGTACCTCAAATCTCCGAAGTCCGAGCCAAACCTTGCTCGAGTTCCATACCCCGAGGAACGATGTGCTAACACGATAAATAATTCGCAATTATTTACGAACATGCAACCCATGCTCAAGCACACCCATTACCCTTATACAAAAATATATTGTCAACACACGACAATTAACCATTATCGAAAATTGCTCAAGAACTCCCCACAAATTTTCGAACCTTCACAACACTAATCGAACCCAAACTAAGCACCACAAATCATCTAAAACATGAATTAATCGATTACTAACAAGAATTATCACCCCTTGCCAAAAACCCCCAAAAATTCGAACATAACCCCTCAAACAGCATTCAAAATTCGAACCATTAAAGCAACAAATTTTTGAACTACAAAGTAAGAAATTTTCGACCCAAATCAAAGCACAAAACGCCCCAAAAACACCTGAATAAAAGCCCCAAAAATCGTACCAAAATCGAGCCCCAAAATCGGACAGAAATCCAGTTCGAACCCTAGCGCTTTTCTGGAAAATCCGAGCTCAAATCGCGACCAAACTTCGAATTGATGGTATGGATAAGAGCGCCTGGAAGAGACGAAGCTGGCGGCGGGTCGGACGCGCCGAACGGCGCCGGGCGAAGCGCTTTTGTGCGCGGGGGTCAAAGGGGATCGAGAAGTCGCGGACGCGGGAGAGAGAGAGTGACGGGAAAAGTGGGGGAAAAATGGTTCCGATAATTAAAATCTCGGGTTCAACTGGTATTTATAGCAAAAATACCCCGAAATACTAATAGCCCCACAAATACATCATGATTCATTAAAAATCATCTGTTTTCAAAAATTCTCTCTCTAACTCAAAACCCCCCTACCGGTGCCCACACAAGCACCCGAGATTCCAAGACACTTCAACAACCCAACTCTTAGGTTTTTCACCGTAATGAGAATACAATCTCAACCTCGGAATCCAACGATCCCAACTACTCAAATAAACGAGCCCAGAAGGCCCAACACCGCGATTAAACTCCAAATCGCCACGTAAAACAACTTTAGGGGTTATTAACACTACGGGGTTAACATTTATAATCCCTGGTCATCACATAATCATAGACCGATTTTGAGTGTAGCATGCAGTATTTACAGCTTCTGCCCAGAACTTTTGCGAAATTCCAGAATCAGCAAGCATTGTCCTTGCTGCCTCTTTAAGCGTTCTGTTTCTTCGTTCTGCAACTCCATTTTGTTGGGGAGTTCGGGCGGCTGAAAATTCATGCTTAATTCCATGATCTTCCTAGAAAGGATTCAAGATTCTGATTTGAAAACTCAGTGCCTTTGTCACTTCGAATCCTGTCTATGCTGGAAGATTTCTCATTCTGAGTGCGTTTCAGCAGCTTGATCAATTTCGGACCGGTCTGATCTTTACTGCTCAAAAATATAGTCCAAGTAAATCGTGAGTAATCATCAATAACAACAAGAGTATACCGCATTCCCCCTAAACTTGTTATTGGTATAGGACCAAACAAGTCCATATGCAATAGTTCTAAACAACGGGAGGAGGATTTGGCATTCTTGTTTTTGAAGGATGATCTGATCTGTTTGCCCATTTGGCAAACTTCGCAGATCTTATCCTTAGCAAAGTCGATCTTGGGCAGACCGACAACTAAATCATGTTTACACAGGCTAGAAATAGTCTTAAAATTGATATGATTCAAGCGTTTATGACATAGCCAGTGTTTATTGTCATTATTAGCGATGAAGCAAGTAGGGTTATCAGGTTGATCAAAATTCCAGTTAATCTTATATGTATTTCATTCCTGATTCCTACAAGCATGGTCATACCGTCTGACGATTTAACAGTGCAAGTGTGTTTGTGAAATTCTACAGCATAACCATTATCACATAGTTGACTTATACTAATCAGATTATAGCAAAGATTTTCAATAACAGCACATCATTGATAATAATGTTACCATGGACAATCTTACCCTTGCCCACGGTCTTACCCTTTGAGTTATCCCCGAATATGATTTTGGGTCAAGTACATTCTTTGACTTCAGACAACAGCTCGATGTTTCCAGTCATGTGATGAGAACAACCACTGTCCAAGTACCAGTCTGATGCAAGTTTCTTTGGTACATGTCATCAAACAAGATTATTGTTGGTACCCAATCCTACTTGGGTCCAGAACGGATTAGCCCTTTGGGAACCCACACATGTATCATCTTTAATGGCTTGTGTGTGTCTGGTGTGCTGTGAGCTGATCTGTTTCGATGTTGTGTGTGATAATGTGTGCGATATGGAAACCTTTGATTCTCATAGGGTAGTCTATATCTTCGTTGAACTGGTTTTGAATTATAGTAATTGGATGGTCTCCCTTGCCTTAGATTTTGCACCTTTGGATTTGGTCTGAAAGACGCAAAGCTTGCTGGTGCCTTTTCTTTGGCTTGGTTAACATATCCAATCCCTTTTCTTAAACCTTGATTCATGAAAGAGACTCCCGTTTGAATTGTAGGTGCTTCATTTTCATATACTGTGCTGGATTTAACAAATGTCATTTGTTTGATTTTGTTCTTTACCAACAACAATTCAGATTCATCTTTGGTGCAGTCTTTGATATCAAAGCCTATGCCTGTAACATCACCGACATTTCTTTGTACCTCTTGCAATTCTTCCAATGATGTTCTGGATTTTGTCCATGATTTGAAGATATGAGAAAGCTTAGCATTTTGTGTGCTAATTCTTTTATTTTCTTCATGGAGCTGATCATAAGAGATTTTTAGCTTATTCAGCTCGATCTGTAGATTTTTGCACTTACCCATCTCAGAGTAGCTTGGTTTGTTGTGCTCATCCATTTGATCATTGGCTTTAGCTTTACTTTTCTCAAATGATTCAGCTAAGAGTCTATAATCATTAGCCATGTCTTGCAGTGCGGACATGAGCTCTTCTCGTGTAAATTCATTTGAGTCAAGATCAAATACCTCATCTATTTGACTCATCTCTTCGTCTGCCATTAGACATTGAATATCTTCTTCGCTTTCGCTGGAAGAATATTTAGAGCTTTCTGAGTCTGAATCAGTCTGAGCCCATTTGCTGTTTCCTTCTTCTGCTACTAGGACATTTTGGGACTTTCCATGATTTTTGCGGTCTTTGTAGTGCTTCTTTTTCCTGTCATCACGATGCTTCTCTTTACGTTCTTCTTTCTTCGGTCTGGTGCAATCTGCAATAAAATGTCCGGTCTTACCACAATTGTAGCAAGCCTGATCATTAACAGCATCGTCCTTTCTTGATTTATAATGATGAGAGGGTTTAAAGTTCCTCTTATTTTTAGACATGAATTTACCAAATTTCTTGATAAATAATGACATAGCATCATTACTTATCTGTTCGATAGATCGATCTGTTGTGGGGGCGGTCTGATCTGGAATGGCTGCCAGTGCTTTGTTTGGTTGAGAGATGAATGGCTCTGCTTCACCTCTGCTGATCAGTTCGAACTCATATGCTTTAAGATCTGCAAACAGATCATGAAGTTCAACCTTGTTCAGATCTTTGGACTCCCTCATTGCAATGGTCTTAACATCCCATTCTTTTGGCAGGGCTCTCATAACTTTCAGAGCGATCTCTCTGTTTGAGTATTCCTTGCCCAGACCATTTAGTTCGTTGATTATACCAGTGACTCTTTCATCAAACTCATTTAGAGTTTCTCCAATCTTCATTTTTATGCTCTCAAATCTTTGAAGAGCAACAGTCAGCTTGTTTTCCTTAGTCTGGTCGTTCCCTTCACATAGCTGTGCTATCTTCTCCCAAATTTCTTTGGCAGTAGAGCACATTTTGATTTTACTGAACATGTTCTTGTCCAATGTTTTGAACAAGATGTCTTTGGCAATGTTGTCGAGGTTTGCTTTCTTTCTTTCTTCATTAGTCCAGAGGGATCTATCCTTCTCGACCATTTGGGGTTCACCACCAGTAATGGAGGCTGCTGTATTGACTTTCAGAATCTTCATTGGTCCATCAGTGATGACGAACCACATATCGTCATCATGTGCTGCCAGATGAGCTTGCATTCTGATTCTCCAATCATCATAGTCTTCTTTTGAGAACATAGGAATTTTGTTGAATGATGCCATCAGCTCGAGTGTCTTTGTGCTGATTAAGATAACCTGGCTCTGATACCACTTGTTAGGATCTGTCCGGAGTGTTTAGATGGGGGGAGGGTGAATGAACACTCCTATTAAAAATTAATCCCTTGTGATTTCGTTCGGATTAGTGAGACGAAATCTGTTTCTTAATCAACTCTTTTGCAGAACAGACCACTGAATGTTTTAGTGCGGAACGGTCTGTTCTCAAATTAGTAAGAACGGCTCGATGGCTTTGAATAACAGAACGAGTACAGAATGATAAGACACAGAATATGTTTCTGGAAGTTCGAAGGTGGTATAATCCTTCTACGTCTCCCCTTCTTCCAATTAAGGAAGGTTTCCACTAGAAGACTTTGATTTATACAATCCTGTTGTATAAACCCGATTCAGCTGGATTTACCTCACTACCAGACTGAAACTCCTAGTCACTCGATCTGTTCAGACACACTCTGTCTGACATTTACAATAATTTCTCACTTCTATATTTCAATACATAATACACAAGATAGACTTCTGTCTATGCACACAGTGATCCTAAATGATCAAATATTACAATGTATTCGTGCTTAAGAAGAATTTCAGCTCGAGAGCTTCTGAGCTTGTAAGCTTGTGCTGTTTTGCTTTCTTGTGCGTTTTTCGATTGACCAGCGAGAGTCTACTTGAGATCTTCTGATGCATCCTTTTATAGTTGCATGTACCAACGACATTATTCCCTTAATGTGCAACTTTTGACTCTGCTTATACTCTGAGTAAGCTACAGCCTTCTTCTTTAAGGTACTTGCCATTCTGGTTCATGCTTTCGGCGACTGTCAGGTAAGCTCTTCTTTGTCTTCTTACCTCTTATGGTAATCTTCAGTCTAAGGTCTTTTTCAGCATTAATTGCGACATTAAATGCTTCAATAAATAGCCGTTAATGATTCGGACTGAAGAACCAATCTTTATTCATCCTTGACTGCTCTGATCTGATATAGGTTGAGATCGATCTGAAGCTTCGATCTAGTCAGTCTGTTTTCTATCGATCCGGTCTGATATGTAATATGCCTCATCAGCTTGATCTGTTTTGAGCGATCGATCTGGTCAGTCTGATTTCTCTTGATCCGGTCTGATATGTTTTGTCATCTTTAAAATCTCATCGATAAGGTCTGGAACTAACAATGAGATTTGTTCAGATTGTTGGCCAAGAAACCCCAATCCGATTATGATGAATTGCTAGGAAGGGCCTCTAAATATATCAATTTGGAAGAATCCCAAAAGATGAAGAAAAAGAAAGACGTAAAGCCGGGTGGAGAGATGGTCTGAAAGGATAAACGATCCGAACAAACGAAGAGGACCTTCGAGCAATATACCCCGATGAGGCCCCCCTAGAGAGGTGGCCATGAACCAGAAGGTTCCTAAGAGAGGTAGAGGAGGGCCTTTCAGAGGACGCCCAGCGGAAAGGTAATGGGGCATGCAAAATGTTTAATGTCAAGCGAGTTCCTTATAATCCTCATGCTCGGAACAATGCAAACCCTGGGAGAGAAGCACCTACGCTAGTGCCATGGGTGGTTAGAGGAGAAAGACATGAAGAACATGATGCTCGGCCATTGGAAGAACTTGCCCCCAATAATGCTCTGAATCGAGGAACCATCCATATGATAACGGAAGTACTATCAAGAGGAGATTCAACCAGAGAAAGAAAAAATTATGCTCAAAAAGTACAAATAATGTCAATCACACCAGAAAACATATCAGTTGGACTGTCCATTGCCTTTGGACCCGAAGATCCGCAAGGGGTGCACTTTTCCAATGATGATGCATTGGTTATCTATGCTACTGTGGTGAACTATAATGTGCAAAGTATCTTCGTGGACTCAAAAATTTCAGTTGATGTGCTCTTTTTAAATACATTGGCCCAGATGCACTTAGGAAACATGCCAATGCAAAGGGTAAACACTTCACTCCGTGGGTTCGCTGGAGAATTCATGAATCTGGTGGATCCAGTTTCATTGCCAGTTACATTGCGTGAGGAATTGATGATGAAGACAAAAATGGTCAATTTTTTGGTAGTTGATGCCCCATTGTAACATAATCTTGGGGCCACCAGCGCTAGCGGCATTCCAAGTGGTGTCCTCCACTTACCATTTGAGAATGAAATTTCCCGTAGGTGTGGAGGTCGGGCAAGTCCAAGGAAACCAAAGCTACTCGAGGAAATGTATTGTAAGGCCCCGTTCTAATTAATTATGATTAACCGTGAGTTAGCAAACCCATGTGATTAAAAGTTGAGATTTTGAATTAAAGTGTTCCGGGTCACAACGTTATTTTTAATTAAGATCAAATACAACAAAATTATACAAATTGGCATGCAAATTTCGGCCAACACCTTATAAAATACATTAGAAATCACCATCATGCGACACTTGGGGGTTGTAGCATAAAATAATCAAAAAAATTACAATTGATGGCTTAGTGGTTCATGCCCACTACCTTATTTTTTAATCATAAATAGATCGTTCTTCTCTCCCAAAAACAATCCCTCCCCCATTTTTGAAAATGCTCCTCCCAAATTAGAGAAAATTTGGTGAGAAACATACATGCAATTGTAGTTCTAGGAAGGTAGAAGGGAGATAACCCATATCCTTCAAGAATTTGAGGAATTGGAGCTTGGGTTGGCTTGATGGTAGAATTATTGAATCTTCAAGGGTATGATTTCCATTTTAAACTAAATTTTAGTTGGATTTTGTTGAATTAAAGTCAAAAATCTAGGAAGAGAAGTGAAAATGTTGATTTCATTTTGTTAAAACAGAATCTGCAGATTTTGATGTTTCTGACAGTAAATAGTTTCTTATTTTCGATTCACTTAGAGTCCAAATTTGAGGTTGGTCTTCAAATCAAAGTTGTAGATATTTGAATTTTATGCAGTTTAAAAAAAAAGAATCATGCAATTTGGATCTTCTAAGTAAACGTTATGTTGATTTTACTCTAAGTGCTCATTTTTGACTCTGCATGTTCATGCATGTTGCATGCAGACCGTGTTTCGAGTTTCTGGGCAAATTTTATTTCTAATTTGATGTCGGTATTCATTTTTAGCCCTGCATGTGGGCGAAAATACACATGCAGTGTGTTCTTCAAATTCCTGAGAATTTTTGGCTAGGAATTCCAAAAAATGTGTAGAAATAGGAATTATAGTGTTTTAAGTGGGCTGTAATTTCCACTAGAATCACTCAATTTGGATTTGAAACGAAAAAGTTATAGTATTTATACTAACACTGCTCAAGCTGGAAAATAGGTTTTCAAATGCTACGTTTTTAATGTCAAACCCTATTTAGATGGTTTAACCATCTTGACATCATAATAGATGTCGGGGATGGCGGGTAGGACGATGACAGACAATTTAGGAAGCGACTGTAGTCACGCGCATTACTACCGAACCTAGACATGAGGGATGACGAGCACATCACATGATGATTCTCCTAGCGCAAAGTGTGTGTGATATCGCCCTCTGCTCGAGCTTGATATTGTTTGATGATACCTTCCTTTGGACTCCGATTCTGGTATCTTGAGATTCGATTCTTTGTACATCGCAGTCATACATGGTATGCATTGCATGATACTTTGTCACTTGACATGATTTATTTATTTCTCGTACTGGGGTACTGACCCTTTTGTGGGGGCTGTCATGTCTTTTGTTGTTCGGTCATGACAGGTGTTATAGTTAGACAAATGTTGGATGCTCGTGAGGAAGCATCATAGAATACCTGAGTTCAGCTTTGGTATGTTGAGTCTGAGTCCCAGTAAATGTTAGAATACTTTTTAATTACATTTTAAATTACTGGGGTATGTCCCGAGTATCTGAATTTTAAGTATTCTATTACTGGTTGGTTATATATTCGATGCTTATGTGATGAGTTGGGAAACTGAAATTACATATTTTCAATATCATTATATATGTATCACCTAAAAGCGAAAACTTTTAGGGCCATTTAATAAGAAATTGGAAATTATTCTTCCGCTGTTTACGTAAATTAATCACTATGTGATAATTCAACATCCGATTAGGATCGGGGCCCTCACATGTATTGTGCAAGAACTAAAGTAGGAAAAACAACGGAAGGGAGACGAAGTTAACCAAGGAGTGGTGGCAAAAATAAAGAAGAAGGAGTTGAGGGATCAGAAGAGCGAATAGCCCCGGGAGAGGAGTTCCTCACAATCGAGTTGGGGCCATGATCGCTTTTATTTTAAACAATTATTTCCAGTGTAGCGATTTTATACCGCAAGTGCACGGTGTCAAGTTTTAGTATAATGATATGAAAGTAAGGATGTCGTACCCATAGGGACTAGTAGCAATTAACAAAGTTAATTAACCTAACTGTATTGAGCCTATGAATATTGAGTGAAACTTAATTATTGTAAATCCATAAATGTAGCCAATCCAAACAAACAAGCGATGAAAAGCAACGAAAATCAAATGAGATGAATATCAAGACTTCGGTTCACCCATGAAATCCGCAATTCTCCTTTTAGTTAAGACATCAAATTCTACGTTCTAAGGTGACGAGTGTTCCGATTTTATCCAATATACTATGGTCAAGTTATATTGAACCTAATATTAAAATGTAACAAGTCAATGGTCATGTACTCATACGCTCTATAAAAACTTATAGCTTTCGATTTTGGTAAATCTATAGCTATCACACGCATGCTAGATTTTACGTGGTCAGTTTCAATCAAAAACCCACGGTATGAATTATCTTGTCAAATTATAATATTGTATGGTCAAGTCAATTATAATTACTAACATCAATTCAAAGGTAGTTAATCCTTGAAAATCATTAAAAACATAATCATACTCAAAGAATTATAGAAAAATCAATCAAAAACTCAAACTTGAATCATGGGTTCATACAAGGGATCTCCTAGTCTTGATAAATAAATTAGCCAACTACCATCATCAAATATGGATGTAAAAACTTGTTTAACAACAAATCAATCATTCTAAATCCAAAAATAAACAACACTAAGTGTTTAGAAATACTTAAGATGCTAGGCGTCGACTACTTGCTTCGTTGCGTCGTCCTGTCTCTTCGATTCCGACTTGCTCTTCAATAGCTTTTGGTTGAATGGAAGTGGAGGCTATGTTTAGGGTATAAAACCGAGCAAAAAGTCCCTTGCAATCGTCCACAGTCATCCTTATATAGTGGTGGATGAGTTTACCATAAATTGGACACAAAATACCTAACAAGGAAATAAAATCTCGATTTTTTTGGGTTTGTCGATCGATCACCGTAAGTTGCCGATCGATCGCCACAACATTTTGGATTTAATAACCAAATTTTTCATATCCGCGATGGATTACCAATCGATCGTGGAAATTTTCTGGAAGGTGGCGATCGATCGCGATGGATTGCCGATCGATCGCTAGTTCGTAATTTTTGTTCCTCAAATAACAACTCCGCGATCGATCGCAGTAATGCTGCCGATCGATCATGGAGCTCAAAATCTTCATTCTCGAGATTTCGGTCCTTCTTCCAATGTGTTCGCTCGTTTGGGTCCTTTTTCAACATTTTTAGCTCGTTTCCTCCACTTTTATGCAATTGGACCTAGATTCCTGAAATCAATGAAAATATTCTAGAAAGCGTAAAATCGTCCAGGAATCCATATAAAAACACTTAAAATACAAAGCAAAATAAGTGTAAAAGTCACACTTATCAACTCGCCCAAACTTAGACTTGATCGTCCTCGAGCAAGCAATAAGATCAAAATGTAGAGTTCACCCTTAATACTTTTAAAAGAACTAACTTGGCAACTCAAATGTAAAGCTCAAAAATCCCACTAACACATCAACAAGAATCAATTCAAAAATCAAAAAGAAGTGTTTTAACCAAGCAATACATCACAAAATCGGAACGTGTGTGTGTGCTATTGTCAATCTTGAGTTTCATACATATCTTTAAGATCAAATAATGCTAGTAAACTCAAAGTCAAGATTACTATTAAGCACTCCATAAGTCTACTTTTCAAGCAATTCTCCACTAATGTAATTGTAGGATCGAGCGCTTATCGCTTTACCAATAACTATAGTTAAGGGTAATGGCGCAACATCAATCTTTTCAACCATACACTGGCACAAGCGCCACGTGTTTGATCGATCACAAAGTAGAGGCAATTGTTGAACACCAACAGTAATTATTCCCTATACTTGGATCAAAAAGTCTTTTTTAAGCCAGGGTAGGCTTGAAAGGCTCAAACGTTTCAAGGATCGCCTAAATCATGTCCAAGTCAAGTTCCTAATTATAAAATTTTACCTCAAAGTGCCCTCAAATAGGTTTTAGAGTGCTCCAAGATGCTCAAGACAAATCATAGTTAACAAAATTGTTCACTTTTCAATATATACTCCACTCAATCATGACTTAAAAGTGTCCAAAATGTTCCTCGATTTTGAAGTACTAACTCAACCAAGGATATTCACAAACAAGTCAAAAAATTTAAAGACTCTAATTGAGATGTGGATTAATTTCATTATATAATACAGTTGCAATTCTAATCCATTAATTTCTTAAGGTAGAACTCATTCTCCTTAAAAAAAATACAGTTGCAATTCTAATCCATTAATTTCTTAAGGTAGAACTCATTCTCCTTAAAAAAAAAATTTTGTTGCTCAAGGACACAAGTCATACTTTAATTCAGAAATAGAAGCAATAAATAGCAAGAGACGACATGCAACAGTAACACATGCAATAGCAGTAAATATTCCCCCAAACGTAAAATGTGCATGTCCTCAATGTACAAGACAACTAAAATAAAAAGGACAAAGCGCGTACCTGTGACGACGATAGTCAGTGATCGTCGTCCTCCTCGTAGCGAGCTGGTAGGGGGTATGGTGGGAAAACGTGACAGCACGCATGGAGTCGCTCACCAAAAAATCAAAATCAAAACAAAAGCAAAAAGCAAACCAAAACAAAATTCAAAAACAAAGATAGGGGATAAGTAAGAGTTCTTGTTTATAGTCTCAAGCTGGACTCTTTACCAATTACGCTTTAACAACTCGAAATATGTTGATTAGTGTCATCCACTTGGTAATGCCGCAACCGCTTATTATTGACCACATAAGTGCCTAGAATAATATCAGTTACCTTGATTGCTCCATGAGCATAGACAATAGCCACCATGAATGGTCCAACCCATGATATCTTTCGCTTGCTTTGGAAGATACGAGGTGGCGAAGCTTTATGTAGTTTGACTGTCTCTCCCTGCACGAATGTCCTTTTGTCTTTTTGGTTTCTCGCCTTCCTTGGCATCACCATATCATGGCTCTTGCCTTCTTCAGTATTTAGCTCGGTTGTTACATTCATCTCATCAGTACCTTGCACCACATCATCAGAAAAAGTGTCATTCACATTTACTTTTAAATAATCATGCTCGCTTTGTGTATGTGTTGAAGATTTAAACACATTAAATGTAATTCGATCTCCTTCTACACGGAGGATCAACTTCCTTTCTTCAACATCTCCTCCATGTCCAACACTAAAAAATCCACTGGGAAGGAGAATTGATCTATCTTGACAGGCACGTCCTCGATGATTCCTAGTGGGTATGTGATAGACTTTCCCACCATTTGTAACACCACCCTAGTGGGCTTTGGCTCTCCCAATCCTAATCGCCTGAAAACAGACAAGGGCATTAAGTTAACACTAGCACCCAAATCACATAACGTTTTAATAGAAGAAATGAGCCCAATAGTGCAAAGAATAGAGAAACTCCCTGGATCTTTCAATTTTGAGGCCGATTTCTTTTTCACAATGGCACTACACTCCTCAGTCAAACAAACAGTTTCATGCTCTCCCTTATGACGATGGTAAATGCACTAATGACGTGATTATGTCATGGGGTCCTTACAGTTGATCCATATTTAAACCTGAAATTACCCAACTATTTGTGCTCAGGATCTTCTATCAGACACCTGGTAGAAAAGGGTGTAGTAGCAATAGAACCTGGTGCCTGTCCGAGGATTCACCCTTCTGGGTCTTCACTTTCAAGTTGGCAGCCATCATAGATTTCACCACTTTCTCATCTGCATGGAAAAAAAAACAAATGACTTAGACCGGACAAGATAATTAAACTTATTAAAAGGTGGAGAGACTCAGGCTGCTCACCGAGGCAATGATGCACCCTTCAGGCTCAGCAAGAACAAGTGCAATAGCTCGTCGCCAATCAGCTCTGTCAGTTGTAGCACTGGTTGCCAAGTTTCCAATCAACAGAAAGGTACGGTTCTGACTCGAGGAGACCCTTGATTGGTTTGGTCCTCGAGAGACTCCCTCTATACACCATGAGACAATCCCAAGGTTGGGATGAACAAGCAAAATGGTAAAACTTTTCCAGTATTTTATTGAAGAGGGGTAGTTCTTAAGGAAACCAAACACTGTCCGAGAAGAAAAATAAAAGATCATAATCTCTTTCTTATTTAACTGAAAAAAGCAATGAAAGAGTTTGGGAGTAGGGGAGAAACCCAGAAAAGAAAGAACTATAAAGAAACCGTCCATCAGTTGATAACTGTTAGGGAAAAGTTGGCTAAGGGAAACAGTAAAATAATTAGCTACATCAAGAAACAACATGGGGACTCGAAAGCGAAGACCTCCTCGGAACTGATCCAAATAAAAATGCAAGTAACCATCGGGAGGTAAGTGAGGGTGATAGCCCGAGGGAGGAGCAATAATGGAGATGTCCTAGGGAATCTCCCATTTGGCTCGGATCCGAAATATGTGCTGTGTTGAGCCTTAAACACATGATTGTGTTTAATGCGTTAATTTATCCCCGGTTTATCTTTGAGTTTTGATGATCAACAAAACTTGTGTTTGTTATACTAATGTGTGTACTTAGTGTGCAGATTAAGTGATTAAAAGTGGATTGAAATGAAGAAAATCAAGTGTGCACAATCTGGCGTGATCACCCCAGGCGATGGTGATCATCGCCCCAGGCGATGGCAGCCAGGCGGGGCATCGCCACGCACATCGATTGGAGCGATGCCGAGGCTGGCGCGTGGGGGAGTTCGCCCGAGGCGATGGCATGAACGCCTGAAGCGATGGATTGATCGCCTGAGGCAATAGCTTGTTCGTTTGAGGCGATGGAAGGATTTGAGCTGCTGAAGCTACGACCTTGATTTTAGCCTTTGATCGCCTGAGGTGATGCGTGTAATATGCTGACCGTTGGGGCGCGGCGATGGAGATCGTTTGAGGCGATGGCTGAGGCGATGTAGGAGTGATTTCAGCCTTATGTGTAGCAACGGCTAGTATGAGCCTAGGGGGCCTCCTACACTATAAATATTGATGCTTTGGAGCATTTTGAAGCTAAGAAACAAGCCTACAAACTTCTACAAGCTTTGCTAATTCAAATTTATTATAGCATTGCAAACTCCATACATTGTTGTTGTATTGGAGCTTGTAATTGTTTTCATTTGATAGAGTCTTGTTGTCTTCGTGTGAGTGCACCGTGAAGGTGTTTTTGGTTTGATTTATTGTAAAGGTCCTCCAACACCAAAGCAAGTTGGAAAATTGTAAAGTCGCCAACAAGTAAAGTTGGTGCATGTGTTGTGGCTATCCTTGGAGCCCTTAAGGCCAAGAAGACTCGTGAAGAGTGTTGGTAGCTCGGGAAGAGCTTTGTGTACTCAGGAATAGTATTGTGCTCGGGAAGAGCTTTGTATACTCGGGAAGAGTATTGTGCTCGGAAAGAGCTTTGTATACTCGGGAAGAGTATTGTGCTCGGGAAGAGCTTTATATACTCGGGAAGAGTATTGTGTAGTGGCTAACTTGGAGCCCTCAAGGCCAAGATCTTTTGTTCTAATGGAACCTCGGTTGGGGGTTATCTAACCGGAAAGAGGAGACGTAGGCGATTCATCGCCGAACTTCTATAACAAATCCTTGTCTCTTTTATTGCTTTAATTCCTTTACGCATTTATTTATTTTGTTCTTTTTATTTATCGATTGACTCAAGGCTTCCGCAAGCGCAAAACTCTTTATTTTGCAAACTCATTTTAAAAAGCTAAAGTAGCCAAGGAATCTCATTAACCCCCCCCCCCCCCCCCCCCTCTTCGATTCCAACATGCTGGTTGGAGCAAACGCTCGATTCAAAGATTTCAAACCAAGGGACTCGGGCTTCACCAACACCTGTTCGTTCTCAGCCTGCTCATTCTCCTTCCGAAGAGCTGAAGAATCAGAAGAAATGCATGTCTCCTCGCTATCCAAAGAGGAAGAAGGAAGAGGGGGAAGAGTTGAAGCCCTCTCCCCCATGTATGTACCATAATGGTCGATCTCCCTCACCGAGGAATCGTCCGTACTACCAGAAGAGGAATACATACTTGGATAGTGGATGTCGGAAAGTCTGAAGACAAATTGCTAGTTCGTATACGGCTAGCTCGGAAGCAAGTTGAAACATGCGGTGAAAATGACAGGATATGGACATGTATTTATAGGATGGGCTAGTCGAACTGTCAATAGATCAACAACATTGAGTAGAATTCGAATAAACGATCACATATTAGCCTCAGAAAACCAAACGTTGCGAAGTATTTTTGAATTCGGGCGGGAAAGCCAGACGGGAAAAAGGAGCTGCAAATGAACCCCGAGCAGAAGCAAACCCTAGATTTTACCCGAAGATGATAAACCAAGACATCAATGTTGCTCTTCTTGCTTTACTTCATGGGGTGAGGTGATGTCATAGGATGAATCAGTCTCCTTGGGTAAAATCACATATAAGTGCCGAACAATAAATACCCGAGCAAAAGAGATGTCTGCTCGACTCATTTGGTCAAACAATATCGGAAGACTCGGACATAACTGACAATCAACAGAGGTGGATGAAGATGTGTTGCTAATGCGCGGATTGCTCGGACACGTCTGAAGCCAGTCACACCACGATCAAGGGCATATCATGCTCCAGAATTAACACACATCAACTGCTGGAGCTGGAAAAATACCAACCTAGAGTCACATGGAAGAGGGTTGAATTTTTCTTGAGAAAAAAGTATCGAGAAGAGCATAATCATTATTCTGTTCGGCTTCTACCTCAATTAAAAGAAAGAACATTCTAATTGTTTTTTTTATTCCCTTGATGAAATATTGTACTGAAAGATTGTAAATCATCCTCGTTGATAGTTAAAAGTTTATACTGGACCAGGTCCCGTGGTTTTTCCCTTCAATTTTATGGGCTTTTCACATAAAAATTATGGTGTCTTCTATTTATTTCTGTTACACTAGAATATATATATATATAGAATATATATATATAGCGTTAAATAAACCCTGGAATTATATGGAAAACAATAATAGGATGGAGTCGGTGTGAGGAACATTTGATTTAATTACCAGCTTTGGAAAAAAAATGAATAATCGACCACACGTTTCCATGCATGGGGTCTCTTCTCTAAAATTCATCACCTTAAAATATACACTATTTGTATTATATGATATAAGGGTCCCTTCATTTAATATTTTGTAGATCAGATTTAGACTTTTGGTTGTGTGTTGGGTACGTCCAGAAACCCACCGTCACGTGTTTAATAATTGTGTGTTAATTTGATGAATGATGACGGGGAAATATGCATGATTGTCTTCTAGTTTTCAGAATTGGGAAATATACTTGCAATCTTTATATGTAATTTTAGCTTTTTAGATATGCTAAATGATATACAATTATTCATTAATTTCATGGCTTGAATTTTACTTTGTGCTATTTTATTCAATCAGGAGACGACCACAGAGTCGCAGGAAATCGAAACTCTCGATTTTACATTCTATAAATATCGAAGTCTCCTACACTATATGTGACCCGAAATCTCCAACCAATTAGCCCAAATTTTTGAAACACATACGCAAACACACACTAGTTTTCGAAAATTGCAAGCAATGAGGAAAGAATTTATCTTCAATTTCACAAATCAAATGCATTCAATCATGATGAATCATCTCTAATATCTGTAAGTGGTCTAATTATTCAACAATCATAATTATGGTTTAAAATCCTGTCGAATATGTGAAGTATTTTTAAACCATGAAGTTCTGAGAATTTTTTATCACCGAGGAAGAAGTGCTAATACGGGGCAAAGTTTTACGTGTGATGAGAGTCACCTCTTCAACCTTTAATGGCAAAGCGGGGGAAGTGCCCGTGCATGTGAGTCATCTCTTAAACTTACGGCAAAGTGCTACATTCATTGAAGCCACAACTTGAATATATGGAAGCCGTCTCTATACTCTCAGTGTTAATGGATCCACGCTATGTTTAAGTTCTATGAATTTTATTTCTGATATGTTGTGTTCAGTTCTGGCTTTGATGAGAGCAATTATGTTCTACTTCGGTATTTGTATTAGTTTATGTTCGGTTATAGCTTTCTTAACCAATGGATTCAATGCCATTCGGTTAGGCAATAAATCTTGAGTTTTATTGCCTTTCTTTATTTCTCACATTTATACGGCAGCACATATTTTAATCTTATGCAAAGTTATTTAAAAAATACTAAAGTTAGTTAGAATCTAATTCATTATGTTAAATCCAGGGCAGCTTAACCCATACGCAACTGAAATATTTGCTTTAGAACCCAATTTTATTAAGGCTTTCAATTTCTAGCCCTTAGATTAATTAATTATAGAGTCGAGAATCTAAAAAAAAATGCATCCCTATATTTAATTAATAATTCATATTAATAAGTACTTATACCCGATCACACAATCCTCCTCTTTCTCACCCTAAAAAATTACACCCATTTTAAATTTTCAAAATATGATGTGTATTTGATTTTGACAGATTAAATTTCTATATTGATTGTTAGTTGGGAAAAATTTCTTGATCTTAAAATTTTTCTTAAACATTATATGCACTCTGATATTGATAGTTTATATTTAATTTTGGAGTTAATAATCTTAAAAGAAGGTGCAATAGTGTAAATTAAAGACTCAACTAAAGTACTAAATTTAATAAAATCTCTTGATTGTTTTCCCAATTGTTTTATAACATGTAGAATATTACTATACCAGTTATAGATATATCTACAGAAAGAAGTTTTTCAAAACTAAATATTATAAAAAATTATTTACAGACAACTATATCTTAAGATCGATTAAATGAATTAGCAGTTATAATAATAAGAAATGATTTAGTGGATAAATAATCTTGCTTCAAAATATACAAAAAAAAAATTTAGTTTAGTATCATTTTTTTTTTATTTTTTCAATAAAGATCTATTTTTATAATTTATCTAAGACCATCAAAAAATTTAAGCAGCCTCTAGTTATATCTTACTATCTCAAAGTAAATTATTGGAAGATGCACGCTTTCTGAGAGAGGTCATATAATATTTTCATCTCAGTTGCCGGGAAACAATTAAAACTAAAAGCAATGTTTTTTGGCAGTAAATTATAATATATTAATAGATAAAATAGGTACCACGAAGTTCAAGCCCAGATATGACTATACAATTCCTAGACACTAATATAGATATAACCACCAAGCAAAAACAATGATTAATACACAATCATAAATGTTGTAACAGAAAGACGGGTAGGTAATCGTAATCGCTGAAAAGCATAAGACCCTGCCCATAAAAGTGCAGAGATTTTCTTAATCGATCCAGATTCTCTCAAATCAAACAGTCCATGACTTCCAAAACTGAAAACAATTTAGAATTACGCCATAGATGGAATTAAAAGTTCCATAGCAGAATACAACAAAAAGAACCCAATAGTATATTGACCAACTTTTTATTTTAATTTTTTAATTAAATGAAAGAATTAATTAAATTATCAAATTGTGATTAACCCCACACAGGGCAGACAAAGTGAAAATAATCCCTGTTTTTACCCTCTTCTCTCTCTCTCTCTCTCTCTGCCAATATAATGCCTTCAGTAGACAACACTGACACGCTCTCCTCTCTTTTTCACACATAAAAAACAGTTCTTTTTTCTCTTTTTTCTATAATAAATAATATATATAATCCATATATGCACTACACAAGTTCTTTAAAGCTTGCTGCTATTTTACTTGTAATCCAAAGATCAACATTTTCCTACTATTTCTCCTTTTCTTATGGAGCGGGCTCAGCTTCAGCCGATGTTTAGGCCACCAGAAACTCCAATGGAGCCAATGGAATTTCTGTCTCGTTCTTGGAGTGTTTCAGCCCTTGAAATATCAAAAGTTTTAGCTCCACCGCCACATAAGCTTCCGCCGAGGAGTAATCACAGAAACGGCGTTGTATGGGGAGGCGGTGAAACTATACATGAAGATGCCTCCGACAACTTGGAGGCTGCTTTCGCCACTGTTTCCGGGAACCCTTTCTCCTTTGCATCTTCCGACACCTCTCAGCTTGTTATGGATCGTATCATGTCTCATTCTGTAAGTGAAGCTCGTGAAATGAAGAGGCTCTTTTTATGCACAAAAAGTGTTTTTTTTGTGGGTTGTTTTATATCACTGGTTTGATTTTGTATGCACTTTGTTTTTTTGCGTCTCCAAGCGTGTTGATGGAGTTGGAACTATATTGACTTATTCCACTGGTGCCAAAAAAAAAATCATTCTTTTGTCTATTTTCTATTCGGGTGTTGTCTTCGGGTGTGTGTCTGATTGTGATTTTTTTTTTATTTTGACTAAAATTATAATGTTTTATTTTTCCGGATACATTTCTTGATAATGGGATTATGGAAATTTTGTGGTCCTTTTCTGATATTTTATTTATTTTGAATGATTAAGGTTGCAAACCTTACCATCAATTATATTGATTCTTGCGGTTGTTTTGTTTGCGTTCCTATGTTCAGTTTATGTTTAGTTGAGCTCTGTTGTCGTTTAAGGTTTGTTAAATATAAAGAAGCATTTATTTTAGGTGTAATTGTATATGTGAAAACAAGGAGTTTCTTGGAACTTTAAGCTATTTAGAGAGCATTTAATAAGTAGGCTTGTTTTATTGGAGAAATGATCAAAATCAAAACATAAAAAACCCATGAGTTCTTAAATTTATTTTTTCCCAGACTCAGTCTCTCCCCTTAAATCCCATTTCTATCGTCTAGTGTATCTCATTACACTTCTTGTTCGTTGATATGATATGTATGTACAAACATGTGCAGCAGGATGTATCACCACGCACTTCAGGAAGGCTATCACATAGCAGTGGCCCTCTCATTGGAGGCCAGAGCTGCGGCTCTCTCACTGGCAGCCCCCCTGCTTCCCCATCTGAACTTGATGACCCCAAGGTATGTTAACTTTTATCATATTAATCTCTCGCATTTTTCTTGCTATCTTCTTAAATATAATCTTGCTTTGCTTTAATTTACTCTTACTTTAGTTTCACTTATTCTTGGTGTTGGAATGTGGGCATTTGTTTAATTTTTCTTGGGATTATGTACAACGCACAAGTTCTGTAGACACACATACATACATAGAAAGAGCATATTTCAGCTTTATCTTTAACCAAAAACTTAGTCAGAATGTGTCAAAAGAGTACTACCTTGATACCTTTCCTTATTCTACTCATCAAAATTTATGCTTCTTTCAGTATATTTTGTTTCTTGGACTTTGAGATAAGCTTGGATTAACTGCGGAATCATAGCATAATTTTTTTTAAAAATATTCATATTTTCCCAAGAAATATTTGTCGGTACAATGTCATGAAACTTTGTCATTGTCCAGATGAAGATAAATGAGAAAAGTAAAAACATGTTTAATTTGAGCCTCCGGCCTAGCGAGATGGTAAAGGCTCATGTCCCTAGGCAATTCGGAAAAAAAAAACATGTATAGTTTGTACATGGTCCATGAAGTGATAGGTGGGCATCTACCATATTAAACTCTTAGGTACAAGAATAATGCATAGTTATGGTACATTTATGTCAATCTTCATTGTTATCATGAATTGGCAATATTAATTTATAAAGTCTATCCTGTTATTATTTAGCACCAAAGGAATTTTTATGTAATTAATGATGAAGGGACCACAATATTTAGTTTGTGGCTCTTGTTGATCTGAGTATAGGGACCAATTTGTATGACAAGAAAAATGGTCCAGTTGTTATGGGATGTGTTCTATTGGTCTCATTAATTGAATCTTATTAAATTTCGGTATGTCCTCCACATTGAAAAAATGTGGATCATATTACGTTTGATTAAGACCTTGTACAAAGATAGATTCTATTTTTTCGATGCTGACGCTGATTTGTGCATGTAGAATTTACAATGGAGCATTCCGGTGAGCAACCAGTACAAGGGCTGTGCCGCCAGTGGAACCTCCACCGGTGGTGGAGGAAAAACGGTGGGGCGGTGGTTGAAAGACCGAAGAGAGAAAAAGAAAGAGGAGGCAAGGGTGCAAACCGCGCAGCTACATGCTGCCATTTCAGTTGCAGGGGTTCGCTGCTGCTATTGCTGCGATTGCTGCTGCCACTGCTGCGTCATCCCGTGCTGGAAAAGATGAACATATGGCGAAAACCGACATGGCTGTGGCATCTGCCGCCACATTGGTGGCTGCACAATGTGTAGAAGCAGCTGAGTTGATGGGGGCCGAGCGGGAACGCTTGGCTTCAGTCGTGAGTTCTGCTGTAAATGTTCGTTCAGCTGGTGATATCATGACCTTGACAGCTGCTGCTGCTACCGGTATCGTAATTCAGTATTTCTTCATAAAATTATGGCAAGTTTGGATCCATAAAAATATTTTTTGAAGCACTGTTCTTTTCAAGTAGTAGGAGTAAAGAAGCCGAAGCAGAAGTACCAAAAGGCACTATTTCTGGCTTGACTTTGATTCTTGGATTAAAAAGTTTCATGCGTTTCCAGTCGACTATTTTTCATGTTCAGTCGAAAGTCACCACATTAATGGCACTATGATCTATGTTTGTATTTTAGATAGAGCTTCATTTTACGTCGATTTGCTATCGATTTTGCAGCGCTCCGCGGTGCTTCAACGTTGAAGGCAAGGGCGATGAAGGAAGTTTGGAACGTTGCTTCTGTGATCCCTGTGGACAAGGGCATGAGAGTTACAAATGGTGGGAGTAATAATGGAAGTTCGAATGATAGTTTTAGTGGCGAACTTGTTCCCGAAGAGAATTTTCTTGGAATCTGCAGTAGAGAATTGCTTGCCAAAGGCTGTGAACTTCTAAAAAGAACACGCAAGGGTACTTCTCTTTTAAGTACCGAGTTCGCAAACTATCACTTAAAAAACTTGTTAATCCCTCAGGAAAATTATTCCCTAACAGTTGTTCCTCATATATCTTGCGTAGAGCATATGAGTGGAAACAGTGGGAATATTAAGCCCCTTCCAATAAAAGTTTTCGACTGCATTTCAGATTCTGCTCGATGACATTCTATTTCCTTTGTTATTTGTAGGTGATCTTCATTGGAAAATAGTGTCTGTGTATATAGACAGAATGGGACAGGTAAACTTTTGTTCTACATGATCGATCCATCGAGCCTATTTTTGAGTAACTCGGGATATTAGATTACACTTTACAATCTATGGAATCATTGAAACTTCTTTCAAGAACAAAAGTTAAAGCGTCTACGATGAATCTGCTTTTTCCACTTTTATCTTTTGATCCATACTTTCAAATTTGGCAGGTGATGCTCAAGATGAAGAGTAGACATGTTGCTGGGACCATTACTAAAAAGAAAAAGAGTGAGTTTTTATTTCTTTATCTATGGTTTATAATTTTATATTTTTGCTTTTGTCGTTTCAAAAATAATGAGATCATAATTCTAGGATGTCTGGCTTCTTTCTGTTCTGGGATTTGTGAAAGTAGTGTGAGATCTCAGTGTAAGTTTAAAAATAAAAAAGTTGCAATCTTTATCATCTTTTGGAATTTTCAGATGTAGTCTTGGATGTGTTGAAAGATATGCCGCCATGGGCCGGTCGCCATCTTCTGGAAGGCGGCGAGCACCGGAGATATTTTGCATTGAAGACCGTTGCACGAGGGGTCGTCGAGTTTGAGTGTAGGAATCAAAGAGAATATGATATGTGGACTCAAGGGGTTTCAAGATTACTCACAATTGCAGCAGAGAAGAACAGTAAACACAAGATTTGATGTTTTCTTGAAAATGAGTGACAAAAACTTGATCAAATGGATTTAGAATATAAGTAATATAGGAGAATATGCCTATCTTTAGGTCTGTGGACTTTAACAATATATCATGAAGCTTGGGTGGTATTTTTTTTTGTTGTAAAAAGGGGAATTTAAGATTGGTTAATTAAATGGAGTCTTTGTTTTTTTATTGGACGACGAGGTAACCCGTAGTCGCTACTTGGGTGCGTACTGGGTAAACCTTCGAGTAGACGCAGTTGCCCGCAAATCATGTCAATCCGCACTACGCAAGCGCGGAGCCTCAAAATAAAAAAGTGTTGGCAGTGATCGAACTTATGACTTTACGGCCCTGAGTTCACCCTGCTCCACCAACTCCGACCGCCTTGGGGCAATGGAGTCTGTTTTACTTGGTAATTTTGGGGTTGTATTTCCAAGTGAATGGAAGGAAAAGCTAGATAACCACGTGGTTAAAGTCTTATCTATGTTGTGGGGGAAGAATGGTGGATCTTGGGCTGGGGTTTATTTGGTCAAAAAAGGGAAAGGGAGGTCTTCTTTTTTAGTATAATATATATGATGAAGAATAATGCACGACAAACAAGTAATCTTGATTCTGTTTGTGTTCTAATTCATGTGGGACTATGTTTAGATTAAGGATGTTGGACAATGTGTTCTAATTCATGGTTAAGTCAAATTTCTTACATGTAAACTTCATCTATGCCATAAGGGTGGATCTAAATACGATAGACTAGGATTCCTCCTTAAATATGAAACATTCACACGGAGACGGCTCAAATAATCAAGCATCGAAATGGCTTATTGGCTAAACTTGAATACAAAAGTTTAATAAGTAATTTTGCATAAAAAAAGACAAGTAATTTTTTAGTTTAATAAACACTTTATTTTTTTATTTTTTCCCGTAAACACCTCATTTTTTAAAACTTGCCTAGGGCCTCCAAAAAATGTGAGGCACCTTTGCATCCACATAATACCATCAGTTGAAATTCACCTGGTGGAGGCGTTACAGTTAGTGTCAATTTATCCCTTATGATATCGTGAATATACACTTTACCCTTTATGGTTTGTAAATAGAAATTCTAATGTAGCTTGCAAAATATAGTACAATGCCCCCTCTGGGTGTTTCACACGTATTCATAAGCTACATGGGATAAACTACAATATTTTCAAATCACAGGGGGTAAACTGCATATTTTAAAAAACATAGGTGGTAAACTGTCTAGTTTCATAAATTAGTGTAAACTGTATATTTGGAAAATCACAGGATGGTTCGTTGTCAAAAACCTATTTTATTACGTGTACATCTATGATCAAGTACTTGATCATAGATTTAGGACAAATAACACGACAAAATAAAGAAATCCAACGAAACGAGGTTTCCTAATCAATAGAATGCTAATATATTTTCCTGTCATCAAAGATAAAGTTGAATCCACATAGATTTATTTCCATTCCCTCGATCAGTCATCCCCACCAATGATGGCCAGAAGATATAAGAACAAGTTGATAATGTCGAGGAAAAGGCAGGCAGCAGCGTCGATGTACTCGTCGTAACTAAACCTCTTGATCAAATTATCGGTATCATATATAATAAAACCTGAGAAAACTAGTGCTCCAACGCATCCAATCACCTGCTCTCCTAATCTTCCCATGGGAAACACAATCTGTTATCCATAAAACCAAAATAGACCATGGTGAAACCTCCTCAGGCATCAAAATTGATACGAGGGCATACTTTTGAGGACCAAAACTGAGTACTAACAAGTAGTAGCTATGTAGTATTAAAAGGGCTTCCTAAGAAATATACAAGATAAATCAAAGATGAAAAGGCCGGACAAATCAAGAAAACATAGACTAGTATAATACAAAGAATGATATTTTAGGACAAACTTTCACACCGAATAATACTTGAAATATAATCTAGGCAATTTTATTAAATTATATGATGACGACGATAACTATGTCATGATAGTTTTCAAGCCTGTGTAAAGGAGGAGCATTGTGTTAGGTAGCCAGTCAATATAAACATTAATAAATTTCTTATTTATTTGGTTGGATTTTTTTATGTGGAGATGACCTAAGCCCAATAGATTGACCCATATAGTGTAAGCCTATATGTAGTATATAAAGATGTGTCAAACCCTAGCACACCATCAGATTTTGAACAACAAAAAACACACCAAAGAGTGAGAAATAAGTGAGATTTTTGGATCGAGCTGTAATTTGGACAGCCTGCTTGCATAAGCATTTTCCCAAAACTCAACCATTGGATCGAGCTGTAATTTGGACAGCACGTTCACAAGTGAGTCTACTAAATATTGAGCAGTGGAGATCGGGTTTTGTTGTCGTATGGGTTGGTTTTCAAAAGGTTAAAAGAGGCTACTGGTTTCTCGAACGAATCTGGACCAGCCTGGTTGCAAAGGCATTTGACAGAACTTGAACCGTTGGATTGGGCTCAAATTTTGACAGTGTGTTTAGAACATCCTGGGGTATGTTTTGAACGATGGAGATTGAATTTGTATATCGTTATCGACGGGAAAGATTCTGGTTTGGAGGCCTTTGTGTGAGATCTTTCCATCCTCGTGTTATTTCAAAATTGTGTTATCTTGAAAGTGAATGATGATTGTATATTGTTGATTGGTGATTGTGGACAGTTTGTAATCTCATTATTCATTATAGTGAAGATTATTTTGGTAGACTATAGTCCCGTTGTTTTTACTCCGCACACCGAGGAGGTTTTCCACGTTAAAAATCGTACGTGTCATTTATATTGCATTTGATTGTGGTTGCTGGAATTTTTGGTTCTCTATTTGATATTATTTCCTATTAGTTTCACCCAAGAGGCATACAATATTTGTTCCGCCACGTTACTACTTTGTGTGTTTATCCCAACAAAGTGGTATCAGAGCCACGTTATGATTTGTGCCTTGTGGTGAAAATGGAAACCAATACATGTAGAATGGTAAATCTGAAGGATTATAATTATCATATATGGAAGGAAAAAATGAAGGACCTTTTATATGTGAAAGATTATTATTTACCTGTGTTTGAAAGTACAAAGCCCGAACAGAAAAGTGATGCTGGAAAATATTGCATCGACAGGTGTGTGGTTTTATTAGATAGTGGGTAGATGATAATGTGTTGAACCATGTCAGTGTTGAAACATATGCATGATATGCTAGGAAAACTAGACATAACAAGTTGTATTTGATCAAAAAGATGATGAGTTTGAAATACAAAGATGAAAATCCTATGACTGATCATTTGAATGATTTTCAAGGTATTGTTAATCAGTTGGCTGGAATTAATATCAAGTTTGATGAAGAAGTGCAGGGTTTATAGCTTCTTGGTACATTGCCTGATTCATGGGAGACGTTCAAGAATTCTTTATCTAACTCTGCCCCAGATGGTGTCATTACCATGGATTTGGCTAAAAATAGTGTTCTGAATGACGAGATGAGAAAAAAGTCATAGGGTTCTCATTCACACACAGATATCCTGGTTACAGAAAATAGGGGGAGAAGTAAAAGCAGTGGTCCGAAAGGCAAAGATATAGGCAGAAACAAGTCCAACAGATATGCCAATGTTGAGTTCTACAATTGTGGTATCACTGGACATATAGCAAAGTATTGTCGATGACCAAAGAAAGAAAACAAGAAAGATAAGGGAAAAGAAAAGAAAAATGATGGTGGTACTGGTGACAATCAGGTTTCTACTATTACTGATGATTTCCTTATCATACATGATTATGATTCTATTAATTTTGCACATAATGAGACAGGTTGGGTAGTTGACAGTGGTGCATCCATTCATGCTACATCTCGTAGAGATTTCTTTATATCATATACATCAGGTGATTGTGGAAATGTTAGGATGAGTGATAATGGCTTATCAAAAGCCATTGGCATGTGAGATGTATGTTTGGAGACGAATAACGGTACGATGTTATTTTTGAAAAATATTAAACATGTACCTGACCTTTGTTTGAATTAGATTTCTGTTGGAAAACTTGATGATAAAGGATTCTGCAGCACCTTCTCTAATGATCAATGGAAGCTTACTAAAGGTTCATTAGTTGTGGCTAGAGGTAAGAAATATAATTCATTGTACTTGATGCAAGCAAAACTATCTGAACACTCTATATAATGAAAGCTGAAAACAATGTTGAGTTGTGGCACATCAGACTCAGTCACATCAGTGAGAAGTGATCGCTGATTTTGGCTAAAAAGAAAATGATTCCTGAAATAAAAAAAATGAGTGTCTGAAGAAGTGTTCTCATTGTTTGGCAAGAAAACAGACCAGAGTTGTCTTTAAGACATCTACTCCCTCGAGAAAGATACTTATACTTGATTTAATTCATTCTGATGTTTGTGGTCCTATGAAAACAAAAACTATTGGTGGTGCATTATATTTTGTGACTTTTATAGATGATCACTCAAGAAAAGTGTGGGTCTAAAGATCAAGTTGTTGATGTGTGTGAGCACTTCCAGGCCTTAGTTGAGAGACAATCTGGAAAGAAATTGAGGTGCATCAGAACTGATAATGGAGGTGAGTATTATGTTCCTTTTGATGAGCATTGTAGGAAACAACGTATTCGTCATCAAAAGACATCTCCCAAAACTCCTCATTTAAATGGACTGGCTAAAAGGATATAGAACTCTAGTTGAAAGGGTGAGATGTTTGCTTTCAGAAGCAGGTTTTCCAAGGTCATTTTAGGGAAGGCTTTAAGTACAGTTGTATATGTCTTAAATCTTACACCATATGTTCCTTTGAATTTTGATGTTCTAGACATTGTGTGGTCTCAAACGAATGTCTCTTATAAACACTTACATGAGTTTGGATGCAAGGCATTTGTTAATATTCCTAAAGATGAAAGATCTAAGGTTGATGTCAAGACTCAACTATATATATTTATTGGCTATGGTCTGGATGAGTTTGGCTACAGATTTTATGACCCAGAGGAAAGAAACTCATTAGAAGTCGAGATGCAGTGTTTATTGAGAATCATACCACAAAGGATATTGACAAGGCAGATAAGACAGTGAGTAAGTCTAATGATGATTTGATTGATTTGGAATTAGTTCCTCATAATCAAGTACCAGTACAGGTTGAAGATGGTATTCAGAGTGACTTGCATGTTATTGATGATACTGATAGCCATTTAGATGTTGAGGATGATCATGCGGATCATACTCCAATATCAAAAACTCAAGTTCGGGTTAAAAGGTCTTCTAGACTGCATATAAACCCCAAAAACATATCTTACCGGTGAGTATGTGTTGTTGATTGATGGAGGAGAACATGGATACTATGATGAAGCAATGAAAGATGTGCAGAGAGATGAGTGGGTTGTTTCCATGCAAAGATGAGATGAAATCCTTATATGAAAATAATACTTTTGAGCTGGTGAAATTGACTAATGGTAAAAGAGCTTTGAAAAATAAGTGGGTATACAAGATGAAGCTGAATGAACACACTTCATTACCATAGTTCAAAGCTAGATTGGTTGTTAAAGGTTTCAATCAAAATTAAGGTATCGATTTTGATGAAATCTTCTCTCCGGTAGTTAAATTGTCATCTATCTGTATTGTGTTTGGTTTAGCAACCAACTATGATTTGGAGATTGAGCAGATGGATGTTAAAACTGTTTTTCGTCATGGTGAGTTGGATAGAGAAATATACATGGAACTGTTAGAAGGTTTTTCAGTGAAAGTAAAAGAGGATTATGTATGTAAACTGAAAAGAGTATGTATGGATTGTTGGCATGAATGCTTCAAGAATTCATGACTTGAAGAAGCAATTGAATAAATCATTTGCAATGTAGGATTTGGACCGTCAAAACAAATTCTTGGCATTAGAATTTATCATGATCGGGCGAATAAGATACTGTACATGTCACATGAGCAATACACTGAGAAATTGCTTAAAAGATTCAATATGAGTGAGTCTAAAGTGGTCAGCTCACCTCTTGCTGCACACTTTGAGCTTGGTGCTCATCACAGTCCTGCCATAGATAAAGAGAAAGAAGAAATGGGAAGAGTTTCGTATGCTTCGACAGTAGGAAGTTTGATGTACTCTATGGTGTGTACGCGACCAGGTATAGCTTATGCAGTTGGTGTTGTTAGTCGTGACTTGTCCAATCCAGGTAAAGAGCATTGGAATGTAGTGAAGTGGAGATTGAGATATCTGTGAGATACTTCCATTTTGAGTCTCAGATTTGGAAGTGGAAAACCAATGTTAGTTGGCTACACCAACTCAGATATGGCAAATGATGTGGATACTAGAAAATCTATTTCAGGATATTTGGTATCCTTTTCAGGTGGCGCTGTATCGTGGCAATCAAGATTGCAAAAATATGTTGCACCGAAGCAGAATATATAGCATCAACTGAAGCTTGCAAAGAGCTGCTATGGATGAAAAAGTTTGTGGATGAAGTTGGTCTTAAGCAGGAGCGATACATAGTATTTTGTGATAATCAAAGTACTATACATCTTGGTAAGAATTCTACTTTTCATTGAAGATCGAAACATATTGATGTTAGATATCATTAGATGATAGAAGTTATCAATAATAAATTGTTTGAACTTGAAAAGATTCATACTGATGATAATGGTGTTGATATGATGACAAAAGTATTGCCAAGAGAGAAGCTTGAGGTTTGTCATATAATCGCAGGAATGGCGTGTCTCTCCACATAGTCCGAAAAAAGGGGAGATTTATTTTGGTGAGTTTCCTCATGTGGAGATGACTCAAGCCCAATAAATTGGTCCATATGGTGCAAGCTCATATGGAATATATAAGGGTGTGTCAAACCTTAGCACACCATCAGATTTTAAACAACAAAAACACACCAAAACGTGAGAAAGAAGTGAGATTTTTGGATTTTAAAATCTGTGAAGAACAGCTTACCTGGAGAAGCGTTTTCGCAAAACTCAACCATTGGATCAAGCTGTAATTTGGACAACACGCTCATAAGTGAGTATATTAAATAGTGAATGGTGGATATCGGGTTTTGTTATCGTTTGGGTCGAAAGGTTAACAGAGGCTGCTGGTTTCTCGAGCGAATCTGGAGCAGCTTGGTTGCAAAGGCATTTGACAGAAATTGAACCGTTGGATTGGGCTCAAATTTGGATAGTGTGTTCAGAACACCTGTGGTATGTTTTGAATGGTTCGACGGGAAAAGATTCTAGTTTGGAAGCCTTTGGCTGTAATCTTTCAATCATTGTGTTTTTTCAAGATTGTTATCTTGAAAGTGATTGATGATTGTAATTGTTGATTTCTGATTGTGGACAATTTATAACCTCATTATTCATAATAATGAAGATTATTTTGATGGACTACAGTCCCGTTGTTTTTACTTCTCACACGGGGGATGTTTTCCGCATTAAAAATTACTCATGTCATTTATAATGCATTTGATTGTGGTTGCTGTAATTTTTGGTTCCCTATTTGATATTGTTTCCTGTTAATTTCACAAAAGAGGGATAAAATATTTGTTCCTCTGCGTTAATGCTTTGTATGTTTATCCCAACACTTAAGTATAGATCGAGAGAATCTATATAACTGATCACATTTATTGAGATTAGAAGTTGATTGATTTGATTAATATAACTATGATATAAATATGAAAAGAATTTAGCTAAAAATGGAAGGTGAAGTTACACATACCCGTAGAATACCGAAAGCTAATAGCAACAAGACAGCGCAGAGTAAAAAGGGTGCCAAGAAGCTAAAATCACAGCCTCGTTTGGCAGCGACAAATGTGAAAATAGTGAGAGCTATTGTGACGACGAGTGATAGGCCAGCAGCTAGCAGCACAGCTTCGCCTGTCCATTGAATTACAAATTATAAGCAATAAAAAATGGACTATGCAACTTTTCCCATGATTACGCATAACCAACAAATTCTAACATCATAATTTTGGGTTTTAAATGTTGTCCTCTTATGCTTCTTTATATATCCTAAAAAATGGCACACATATTTTCCATATACGTTGGTGAATGATGTTGAGAATTATCCCACATTGAGATTTTACAAGCTATGCTAGCTCTTTATAAGATATATATGGGCTGCTCCACTTATTGCCAATTGGTTTTAAGTTGGAATCCCACGAATTCTTAATAAGGTATCAGAGCAGGCTTTTTCACACGATTGGCTACTCTGTCCGCATGCGCACATCACCCGTGTTATCAGTCAACATTGTTTGACTTATATAATGTCACATATGATGGGCCGTATTGAGAATTGTCCAACATTGAGAGTTTACAATCTATGCTAGCTCTTTATAAGATATATATATGGTCTACTCCACTCATTGCCAATTGATTTTGAGTATAAACCTCATGTATTATTAGCAAATGATAAATATATATGCATAAACGAGTACCATTCACTTGAAACAAGGACTTGGATTCTATTTGGAGTAGAACATTTAGATAATAAATTCTCATGTATATAATGAAGAAGCTAAAAGTCAAATGAGAAAAGAGAGAGTTGAAAAGATAATTTATAAAAAAATCAAACAACACAATAATAAGCATTAAATAATCTCTTCAAAGTTTTGAAGTCAAATTAGTTGAAAAACCAGTTACTTACATTTAGAGAGACGAGTTTATTATAATAGATAAGCAATATATTTGCATGTAGATGTTAAAGAATATGTATGTTGAGAGAATGTTCTTAACTAAATCATCAATAGTGGAAATAAAATCGCTTGAGTGGTTATTTTACCGTTTTTATACGAGAACGTGCTAAGTAAATTTTGTCAGGATTAGGTTGCATTTTTGGATGGAAGGGTTTGGATTTCAAAACTTTAATACAAATACATTCAAATTGTTTGGTTAATTTTGAAATACATGGATTTCAAATCCATTATCATCAGTTTTAAGGTATTTTTTTTAAATAATAACAAGGTATTTCAAATTCTTAATTATTAAAGTCATTTCAAAACCAAATTTTCAAATATATTGTTAAAATGAATTCCTTCCATCCAGGGGCGAAGCCATGATCTTAAATCACCTGGGGCTGGTCTCATGAGTAAGGGAAATGTCCTACCATCATTTTAGGTAGGGTTAAAGCATTAGAATTTAAAATTTTCAACTACTAAATAATTTTTATTTTTTTTGAAAAAATGCCTTGGGCTGGGTGGCTCTGCCCCTGCATTAGTGCTTAACGGATCGGTCCGATCCGGAACCGGCCGGTTCCGGATCCGATAATTTCGGAACCGATCCGATCCGTAAAGGAACCGGATTGGATCCGGTCCAACCAGTTCCAACCCGGAACCGATTTTTTGTTTTTGTTTATTTTTTAAAAAAAACTAAAAAACGAGGATAACTTTATCTAATTTTTTTTTTTAAAAAAAAAAAACGGATCCGGTTCCGGTTCAATCCGGAACCGGATCTGAATTGTCCGGAACGGGTAAGATACCGAATTCGGAAAGGTAGAACCGATCCGGTCCGATATCATTCCGGTCCGGACCGGTTCCGAACCAGTTAGTCCGGTTCCGGTTTCGAACCGGACTAACCGGTCCGGTTTTGGGCCGGGTCCGGATTGACCCGACCCGTTAAGCACCTCTACCCTACCCTGCTTCCATCCAAATGTAACCTAAGATATCAAATGTAAGCGAAAGATCGTTTATGGGGTTTTTCCCAAACAGAAGAAGAAAGAAGTATCTTTATACCAATAATTTTTATCAGTTTTTTCTCTACATATTTATTTACTCATCCGATGGAGCATTTCAAATATGCATTTATCCTTTCGCTTAAACGGTTTCTCCTTTCTACCATTTTTCGACCAAGTCTACCTTCTACCTCCAAAATCCTCTCTCTAACTCTGACATACATACATACATACATACATAAATACATACATACATAAGAGAGAGTGTGTGTGTGTTGATCAATTACACAATGAGAAATAAATCTGAAGCATCACCTTTCTTTTGAGTGCAAACGGCACCAATCATCAAGGACATAGCAATGGTGAAGAGAAACAAAATGACATAGTTCCATGGATGTCGTTTGCTGAAACAAAACATCAGCATGCACACTGCATTTCATTCAAGCAAATCATCAGCTCCTTTTTATAGGCCATCATTATTCAAAAGTATAAATCAAGCAAATTATTATTAGTTGTGACCCAAATCTTCGACGACAAACATTTAGCACTGCTGCTCACATAGGGTCGAAATCGAAGTAGTACTTACAACTCAAATTCCCATGACAATATCAATGCTGTGTCACAAGTATTAATTAATTCCATACTGATTATCTTCAATATATTTACTTTTTATATTGTATCGTAACTAGGGATAATATATTAAAACGTCACTACATTTTGAATCCATTTTGGTTTCAGTACCTAAAGTTAGTCTCCGATGTTAAGCCGAGCATGAGAAACAAACGGATATGGACTGATTCAGTGAACTTCAAGGACTAAACTGGGTCTAGTTTGCTCCTAATTCAGTCAATCTCGGTCTGAATTGGGGAAAATTTTAAAACTTTAGGACTAAACCAGTCACTGAAAACTTAGAGACTGAACAAGAATAGACTCAAACCGCATGTACATTTTAATGTATTTCCCCTGATAACTATTAGGGGATCAAAGAAACTTAATTATTAGCAAAAAATTTTATGAATTCAAAATGTTCAATCTATTCTATAATCATGTACACCTATAATATACAAATGTCACGCCAGTCGATATTGTAAAGTAAATATTTTCGATGTAGTATAATCGATTCCCTTGAACTCTCCACCCCATGCATACGTTCGTTAATATTGACGAGCAAATTAATTCATATTATACAGCAAATACCATAAGTTTTCACAAATGAAATTTTGATATGTAACACATAAAATTCATATATAAGGAAAATTCAAATATATTTTTACTAATTTTTTATTTGAATATTGCTTGTAAAATTCTCATACCCCATAACCCAATTCACATGCTGGTAAAAACTAAAAAAGATGTTCATAAAATAAAGATTGGACTCACAAACGAAGGTAAGAACCATGGAAGCAATCATAACATAAAGCCCATTTTGAGTTTTCATAAATTCACGAACAGGATGAACCAGAAACATGGCAGTAGCAACCCCAAAAGCCAGAAGTAACTGCACGCACAGGATGGAATAAACTTTGCGGATGAAACCCCATCGCATCTGCGGATTCTCTGCCATGCCCGGGTATAACTGCCCTGTGTTTCCCGATTCCAAGTCGCTTTTCCCATAGAAAGTTGCCATCCCTTTAACCTTTTTTCAAAAAAACTAGTTTTTTGTTTTTTGGGTTTTGTTTATCAATAAAAATTGAAGTTTGTGTAATACGTGAGAATTTTCTTTATTATTTATGTGCGAATCAACCCTGGAGAACAAAAGGGTTGATATGTGTATAGATTGAAACGAAGATTCTGAAATTTGTGAAATTGGTGAAGTGAGAGGCAATGGAAGATGGAAGGGAATGAGGAGTTTTGATTCCGTAAGAATAGGGATTTTACGTGTGATTGATATAGATATAAGAACGAGATCGGTTTTTTAATTTTTAATTTTTAATTTATATTTCACTGTAGTATTATCCACAATCTATTTAATTTTCTTATCTCACGCATGTTTTAATTTTAAATTAATTATATGACTATTACAAAGTTTGAATTTTATAAATAAAAAGTATTATATTTTTTTTAAAGATTGATGAACAAGTGAATATTCAAGTCCTCATGCATCTATACTAATTGTCCACTTCTGCGCATGTTGCGTGTATATATATATATATATATATATATATATATATATATATATATATATATATATATATATATATATATATATATATATATATATATATATATATATATATATATATATATAATGATGTGATAATTGTAACGTTTATTTTTATTTTGGTTTTAGTTTTTTTTTAAAATTTAAATTATGAAATGAGTATACATTATTTTTATATTTAATTTTTTTTTGGATTTTAATGAACTTTTTAGGGTAATACGGTAATTTGTATGGTATGTGTGATGATAATTTATAAAATTGGAAAGAACATAACGTAAATTGGTGAACTTATATATGACATGTGTGATGGTAATATTTTAGATTGTTAGGAAAAATTGACTTGGTCGGATAATGTTCTCACGCATTATATAAAGTATAGATATATATCTATACTATATTAAAATGTAAGAACGCCTTATGCTAACCGAATTTGGGCCGACCTACTTACATCGAATAAAATTTACATTTGTAATTCTACTAACTACACTAAACTTCATCATCAACAGCCAAAAACGGTAGAGAATTGTAAAAAAATTTACCACGGTTTTTGCCTCTGAAACTGCTTTTAAGGGTAGAACTTATGCTTTCATACATGAAAATACTGAGGCATGGAAGAGCAGACACCATTCCAAATTATGATTTCAAAGGCCACAAAAGCACTGGTCCATCTCACATGATAATCTCCTAAGTTTAATTTATTTTATATATTCTCACTTATTAGGTTAAAAATATATAAGCGGGAAGCATGAACGCTTTTGGATATGTTCATTTCATCTTAAAGACAAGTAGTTGCAACTCTATTCTCTTCACAACCCAAAAACTTCATTTGATTTAGAAATGAGGGAATTTTGAGTGATTGTGTAATACCATTGTCCCAAATTGGTTGTAGATGAAAATTTAAAGTAGTTTATAAAGGCTTACAATTTCATATAGCAAGGACGAATACGAAGTAGTTGCTATAGGGATCCATTGTTCAGTCGCACTTGCACGGGCCTAAGCCCGGGGCGTGACAGAATGGTATAAGAGCCGATCACCGGCAGACAAAAACCGGGAGATAAGTGATATGCGGGGCAAACTGCTACGTGCATGTGAGCCACATCTTGAGCCTAAGGGGCAAAGTGCTACACGACGGGGGCCACCTCTTGAACCTGCGGGGCAAAGTGTCACGTGCGTGGGAGTCACCTCTTGAACCTGCGTGGCAAAGTGCCACATGACGGGAGCCACCTCTTGAACCTATAGGAGCCACCTCTAGATTCTCGGTGCCGGTGGATCAATAAGTTAGGTCGCGACGTGGACGTCACGTTCTAAAAAGGATGGGTGATTGTAATATCTTTGTCCCACATTGGTTGTTGATGAAAATATAAAGTGGTTTATAAAAGGCTTACAAAGGACTAGTATAGCACATTGGGTTAACCATTTTCGTATAGTGAAGACGGATAAAAAGTAGTTTTTATAGGAGCCCATTGTGCAGTCGCGCTTGCGCGGACCTAGGTCCGGGGCGTGACAAATTGGGTCTTTTTTCATTTGATTTATGCTAAGATTGTGATCTATTATTCATAAGTAATTAAATCTACAGGAATAGTGAATTATTCTTTAATATCAATAAATATAAAAATTGATTGGACTGAAGTAACGAAGGCTATCTACAGATTATTAAGCTTACTGAATTTTCCTGTATCGTTTCAATAATGTTCCTATCCATTTGTTGCTAATAATCATCGTCAAAGGTAATTGTATAGTTTCTTGCTTTAGTTAAGTTGTTTTTTATTTTATTTTTTATGATGGGTTAGATTTTACTTCATACAACATTTTTTTTATATTATATAGATATCTCATATTATACACGCACAACACGTGTGCGAGGCCTCTAGTGTCTATAATACTCGAAATCATTAGAGTAACCGCTTTGATATGATCCGTTACACCAAAAATCTTTTCGTTTTTGCCTGAACATCATATTTGATATGAAGATTTAATTATGTGGGCTTATTAATAATTTCAACAAATCTAAAAATTTAGTCCATTTTTCTCTACTAAGACTCCTATATATTTCATTAAGCCGCTTTTTAATTTATTTATCCATCTTAATATGAAAAATCATAAATAAACCAAGTATTTGAAAATCTTCATTTTAATTTGGATTAATGATCCGAAGACCATTATTCGCGAGATTATTTTTAAAATTTACCCATATCTTGTTTTATCCAAACATTTTATCAGTTTATTTCTAAAATAAGAGCTTATAGCTTATAAGCTACTCAAACAACTTATTAGGTGCAAGAGCTTATAAGTTGTTGTAAATAAGTTTAGCCGAACACCCAAATCAGGATAACATGCATAAGCCTCGCACGAACATAAGCAGTCTCACTTCTATACACTTGGTCTTACAAACACCAACATATATACAAAAATATACATATATATACATACATATTTATGTATCTTGTTGGTCTTTACAAACACCTGGTCCATATAAGTATTTTTCCGAGCATAAGCTGCACAATAATTATCTTTCTAAGAGGATATATTTTCTAAAAACTAAGAACATTTTCAAAAAGAGAGAGAATATGAAATATAGATTCAAACATAAAATATATTTTTGCTTATTTTCTATTTACTACAAAAAAAAAAATACTTCATAAAGAAAATTTTAGACTTCAAAATATAGACTTTGGGAAGTAACATGAAGCTCAAATAAAAATAAAAGAAGTAAATGACTGATTTCGAAGATCAGAGTTATGCCAAATTTATGAATAAAAAGATTATATTGTACTATACACATCTTGTTTCTATTTGTTACTCTGGGAAATATTTCATAAAAAGATAAATACGAGATTTCAAATTTCAACTTTCAAAAATAACATCAAGCTTTATAATAAAATATCAATTTTGCTGTAGAGTGATGCGATCCCATATTTCTGCTACTGTTGGGAAAACATTATGTCTACCGCTTGAAGTGTCTACTGCATCGAAGAAGCTTACCAATGAAAAGACCGATGATTGACTCTACAAAGGTCTATCGAGTCCAAAGACTAAGAGATATAGTCTACCGAGTCCAAAGACTAAGAGATATTATCTACCGGGAACAAAGACTAAGAGTCATCATCTACCGAATGCAGAGGATAAACGTCTACTAGAAGAAGGGTATCTCAGTCCACTGTGCAAATCCAGCAGACGATGAAGAAGACATCATTTGACTTTAGTTCAGCAGACTAAGTAACTAATGAGTTACCAGCAGATGATGGAAAAATCGTTTGTCTTTTGTCCAGCAGACAAATATTCAAGGAGATGTCAGCAGACGTATAAGGCAAAATGACAAAACACGAACATATTCACTCTTACAAAAGTACAACAGAGCGTCGCACTACATTATCAGCGCCACCAATCTCTTCAGAATGAACTAGCCGTTGATTAATAATGGAAAGAAGACAAAAAGAATTTGGATGAAAATCAGAAAGCTGATTTTACGCGGTTCTTTCCATTTGAAGAATAGTTGTCGTTAGACCTTCAAGTCTATAAATACGTCGAAGAGAAGAATGAAGAAAGCTCTCAACACTCTGAAATCCTGAATCAACTTCATTCAAAACAAGCAAAACATTCAAAACGCTTATTGAAATAGCTGAAGTTTTGCAAAGCAGTAAAAAGAGTTATTGTGATCTTGAAGATAAAAGTCTACTAAGTCTACTGCTCAAAGACACTCTATGGAAGAACATAGGTTTATACTTTGTGAGAGTGTTGTAAAGAAAATCAAATTGTAATTTGTGTGATTATTGTGTTTCTAGGAATTTATGCAAATCTGTGTGGGTGCCTAAGAATGTTGTATGCTGTAAAGTGTAAACCAAAGTCTTCTAGATCCCGCAGAGGAAGAAGTGGAAACGTAGAAGGATTTGTGCTTCGAACTTCCAGAAACATATCCGGTGTCATTTACTTTCAATACCATTTCCTTCTGTTTCGAAACGTCTACCAATCAGTTCTAAACTCACAATTCCAGTAGACACCTTCCGCACTACTTTTAGTTGTCTACTGACTTGCTATCAATTGAGATCTTACTGCAGTACTTAACAGTATATCAAAGAATTGAGAATTTGAGTCTAGTGTTTATTAAACCCCCCTCCCAAAAACTACTCTGATCATAACAAGTGGTATCAAAGCAATGTCTTCTCAATTGTGAGAATACTAAGAACTGATGGCCTCATTCAACAAGATTACGATGTTAAAAAAAGATGAATATGATGACTGAAGAATTCGGATGCAAGCACATCTAAGTGCTCAGGATGATGATATGTGGTAGATCATCACTGACGGACCTATGAAGATCTTGAAAGTCAACACAACAGTGGCTATTTCCAGTTGTGAACCTCAGATGGTTGAAAATGATAGAGCATCCTGGACCAATGAGAAAACAAAAGGCAAATTTGGACAATGTGGCCAAGGACATCTCGTTCAAAACATTAGACATGAACATGTTCAATAAAATCAAATGTGTCCTACCACTAAAGACATATGGGAAAAGATCACACAACTGTGTGAAGGAAATGATCAAACGAAAGAGAATAAACTTATTATTGCTCTATAAAAGTTTGAGACCATCAAGATCTGGAGAAACTCTCAATGAATATGATGAGAGAGTAACATGAATTATCAATGAACTCAACAGCCTGAGTAAGGATCTGTCAAACAGATAAGTTACCTTAAAAGTCATGAGAGATCTCCCAAGAGAATGGGATGTAAAGACCATAACTACGAGAGAATCCAAAGATCTAAACAAGATCGATCTGCGCAATCTTTTTGCTGACTTAAAGGCATACGAGTTTGAATTAGGCATTCGAGTTGACGATGAACCAAGTACCAGTCAACCAACGAAGGCCCTTGCTACTTCGGAGCCCCTGTCCACTGCAACAGATATGACTCGTTTGTCAAGAAATTTGGCAAGTTGATGAAGAAAATCCATAAGACATATTAGTCTTACCCAAGGAAGCAGAACTTCAAGAACAGCTCAGAAGAAGATGATCGTGTCTGCTTCAACTATCATAAACCGGGACATTTCATTGCTGATTGTACTAAAACAAAGAAAGATGATCAAAAGAGGACTTCCAAGGACTACAAAAATTCTAAGGAGAAATAAAGATCATCCAGGAGAGATAAAAATCAAAAGGTTCTTGTTGCTGAGGAAAGCAAGAGCAAGTGGGCTGATTCAGAATTAGAATCAAAAGAATCATCAAGCTCATCAAGCGAAAGTGAAAATGAAGGAGTCCACTGTCTCATGGCAAATGATGAAAGTGAGGTAACTGATATTAACCTTTCTGAATATACACATACTGAACTCACAAATGCATTGCAGGACATGATAAATGAGTATCAACTGTTGTATGAGTCCTTCGAGAACTACAAGACTGAACATACTAGCAAAATCGAACAACATGAAAGTAAACTTGATTATGAACAGTCAAGGGAGTTGGAATGCTTAAGGGAAACAATAAGTCTACTCGAAAAAAAAAGGACGAAGTTAAATGTGCACACCATAAACTCATCAAATTGGTTCGCACATGGAACACATCAACTGCTAAAAAATATGAAATACTCGAGTCGATTAGGCTTGCTGGTGATCTTGCTGGCATATGTTATATCAACCATGATAGTGAAGCCTCTAGCACAGTATCTCAACTGTGTCTGGTGAAAAACAAGTCTCAAACAATGAACTTTCTTAGATCCAACACAGCATATGAACCAAATGAGTTGGGAATGGAACCTGTCAAGCCAAATCTCGTTAAGGAACAGACATCACATAAAGGTATTGGTTATGTCAAACCAGTAGAGAAGACTAGACCAGTACAGAAGTCCTATAAGGGACATAAGCCTACTGGTCAAGTAACTCGAGAGGCAAAACATAATTGGTAATATAATTGTATGCCTGTCCAAAAGAGATATATGTTTTCAAATAGGAATCAAAAACCAAAATAACATGCATACACTCTCTATCACACACAACACCCTAGAACACCATCACCTTCTACTGCACACACATTTCAGGATACACACAGACCCAAGAAATTCAGGGTTATCCAAGTGTGGGTCCTGAAAGGACTAATCATGTCTGGACCCAAGTAGGATTGGGTACCAATGATATCATCATTTTAATAGCAGAGATCTAGAATCCATCAAGTTCAGAGCTCAGAGTGGTTCCTGGACAGTGGATGTTCTAGACATATGATGGGAAATGCATGTCTACCATCCGAGTTAGTAGACTCCACCGGACCAAGAATAATGTTTGGTGATAACGCGAAAGGTAGAATCATGGGTAAAGGTAAGATTATCCATGGTAACATTATTATTAAAGATGTACTGTATGGACACTCAGTAGAATTCAACCAGTACACATGCTCAATAAGATCTACTGATTGTAATATACTGCTTGTAGGAAAGAGGCATGACAACACTTATAAAATTGTTTGGAATTTTGATCAGCCAGCCTCACCTACTTGCTTTGCTGCCTTGAATAGTTCCAAAAATTGGTTTTGGCACAAGCATTTGAGTCAATTAAATTTTAAAACTATTGGGAGTCTACGTAAGCTTGATTTAGTTGATGGATTGTCCCAGATTGAGTTCTCAAAAGACAAGACCTGTTCAGCATGCCAGCTTGGTAAGCAGATCATATATACCTTTAAGAACAAATGTAGTAAATCTTCTTCTCGGTGCCTAGAGTTGCTGCACATGGATCTTTTTGGTCCTATACCAGTAACAAGTCTAGGGGGAATAAAGTATACTCTAGTGTTAATAAACGATTTCTCGCGTTTTACATGGGTCCTGTTTCTAAGTGGCAAAGACCAGGCTACTCCAAAGCTGATCAAACTACTGAAAAGGCTACAAAATGAGAAGTTGTGTGGGATAGATAGAATTTGCAGTGATGAAGGTACTGAGTTTACCAATCAGTCACTCGAATCATATCTAGATGACCTTAGTATTAAACACGAATACTCTGCTGCTAGAACCCCGCTACAAAATGGAGTTGCAGAGCGTAGGAATCACACTTTGAAAGAAGCTGCGTGAACTCTTCATGCATAGAAAGAAATTCTCAGAGATTTTGGGCAGAAGCAGTTAATACAACTTGATATACGTCACAAGCTGCAGTAGATATCGCAAAAACCATTGATGAATCAATCCAGTCTACTGAGCTGTCAACTCAAATACCTACTGACGAAGGAACTAATCCTCTTGGACCTCCACTCCTGTGGAAGAAGAATTATCCACCTGAGCAGGTCATAGGTAACTATACTGCTCCTCTCAGAACCAGAGGACAGATGATAAATAAATTTCTTCATGGTGCATTCAGCTCTCACATAGAACTCAAGAAGATAGATGATGCTATTTTAGATCCAAATTGGGTAGATGACATGCAAGAAAAACTTAATCAATTTGAGAGAAATAAAGTTTGGCACTTAGTACCATGTCCACATCATCACATTGTTATAGGTACCAAATGGGTATTCAGAAACAAATTGGACGAGAAAGGTACAGCAATTATGAATAAAGTAAGAGTAGTTGCACATGGATTGAAATTCAGAAACAAGCAAAACATTCAAAATGCTTATTGAAATATCTAAAGTTTTGCAGAGCAGTAAAAAGAGCTATTGAGATCTTGAAGATAAAAGTCTACTAAGTCTACTGCTCAAAGACACTCTATGGAAGAACATAGTTTTATACTTTGTGAGAATTCTGTAAAGAAAATCAAATTGTAATCTGTGTGATTATTGTGTTGCTAGGAATTTAGGCAAATCCGTGTGGGTGCCTAAGAAGGTTGTATGCTGTAAAGTGTAAAGCAAAGTCTTCTAGTGTAACATTTCTGCAAAGGAAGAAGGTGAGACGTAGAAACATTTGTGCTTCGAACTTCCAAAAACATATCCAGTGTCATTTACTTTCAGTACTATTTCCTTATGTTTCTAAACGTCTACCTATCAGTTCTAAACTCAAAAGTCCAGTCGACACCTTCCGTACTACTTTAATCTACTGACTTGCTATCAATTAAGATCTTACTGCAGTACTAACAGTGATGTATATCGAAGAATCGAGAATTTGAGTCTAGTTTTTATTCAACACTCACCCCTTCTAAATGCTACTCCGATCCTAACAACTACTCGGTAGAGAAATTATAGTAGAAAAATAAATATGGCATCGTGATTTTTATGTGGAAAACCTCCAAAACGAAGAGAAAAATCAAGGGATCGTCTCTATGTGCAGTTGGAGGCAATGTCCACTAATAAGTATGCAGATATTCCCGAGGAAATCAGAATGCAAGAAATCTGCCCGATTTTGAGAATTAATACATCCGAGCAAATAAATCTCATCCGAAAAATAAACATCATTATGAGGAAATAAAGCTCATCTGGATAATAGACATCTGTCTGAGCAAATAAAGCTCATCTGAATAATAAATATCCCAAGCAGACAATATAACCAAGCTCGAGGGAAAAACATCCCGAGTAGATAAATATAGCCAAGCTCGAGGGAAAACATCCAGAGCAGATAGATATAACCGAGCTTGAGGGTAAACATCCCGAGCAAATAAATATAACTGAGCTCGAGGGAAAACATCCCGAGTAGATAAATATAAATGAGCTCAAGGGAACACATCCGATTAAATATGATTGAGCTCTAGGAAAAACATCGAGCAGATCAATATGATCGGGCTCCATCGAAAAATCCCAAGCAGATAAATATGATCGGGCTCCAGGGAAAACATCCCGAGCAGATAAATATGATCGGGCTCCAGTGAAAAAATCCCGAACATATAAATATGATCGGGCTCCAAGGAAAACATCCCGAACAAATAAATATAACTGAGCTCAAGGGAAAACATCCCAAACAAATATATATGATCGAGCTCTAGGGAAATCATCCCGAACAGATAAATATAACTGAGCTCAGGGGAAATCATCCTGAACAACAATAGAACAAGCTCGACACTCTAGCACCAAAACTCAGTCACGTTTTAGGTTCAAATATTGATGAAACATCCCGATATCGTATTTAACCCGCCAACAATGGATACATATCAAATATCCCGAACAACAATACAACAAGATCGACAGCCGAGCATCAAAACTCAACCACTTTTTAGGTTCAAAAAGAAAATCAAACATCCTGATCCTGCATTTAACCCCCCAACAACAGGCACTGATCAAATATCATGAACAACAATAGACCAAGCTCGACACCCGAGCACCAAACTCAGTCACGTTTTAGGTTCAAATACGGATTAAAAATCTCGATCCCTCATTTAACCCACCAACAACAGACACAACTCGAACATCCTGATCAATAATAGAACGTACTCGAACATCCTGAGCACCAATAAACACGCTTGAACATCCCGAGCAACAATAGACAAAGCTCGACACCCGAGCATCAAAACTTAGTCATGTTTTAGGTTCAAATACAGATCAAACATCACGATCCCGCATTTAAGCCGCCAACAACGGAAATATCAAATATCCCGAACAACAATAGACAAGATCGACACCAGGGCACCAATAAACAAGCTTGAACATCCCGAGCTTGATGTAATAGGGCCTTACTACTAGATTGCACCCTCAAGGTACATACTATGGCCTTACTTCGAGATGGCATGCCCAAGCTAGATGTAATAGTGAATTACTGCTAGATCGCATGCCCGAGCTGCATAATTGGGCCTTAGTGCGAGATGGCAAGCCCGAGCTAGATATAATAGGGTATTACTGCTAGATTGCACTCCCCAGCTGCATAATATGGCCTTACTGCGAGATGTCATGCCCGAGCTCGATATAATAGGGCCTTACTGCTATTTACATGCCCGAGCTGCATAATAAGCTGTGAGATGGCATGCCTGAATGTATTGCAATAGTACACCAAAAAACGAGACAAACGATCCAAATTTCTTGCATTTTATGTATACACAGCAACATAAGAACTACACAGCCCAAGCATAAAAAAAGTGAGTCTAATAAAGTTTTGTTAGCCATGTCGAGCTCCTCTCCAATTAATCGCAATGAGAAAATTAGTTACATACTCGACTGATTTCCTTGAATTTTGACCAAGGAATCATAATAGCATCAAATCCCATAAGGAAATTTCAGTCAGTAACATGTAGTCTCTCCCGTAAGCATGCTGCCTAATTCTTCTTTAAATCCTCCAAGGTAATTAATATCTCGCGGAATGGTGACTGCACCATTTACCATAAAGGGAGAAATATAAAATTTGGAATCATTTTAGAACACGGTCCATGCGATATCCAAACATAGTTCAATATTTTAAGAAATTAAATTATAATACCGGAACAAAATTTGAAATCTTTCTCGTCATCATGTGCAAAAGTCCATGTTGAAAGAAATCCACCCGATGGACATAAATAAGAAGCACATGTTTAAGTTAAAATTATTTTGGGCCAATGGTTTGTGCTTCCTGCAATAACTAACACACTTAGGAACATCAGGAACTTGTTTTTCATTTAAGTTGAAGTTTGGAAGAATCCATGTATAAGAATAATATTTTGATTGTGAAAACTTATTTATTTCACTAAGTAATCCTCCTTTAAATACAATTACAAGATATAATGAATAAGGAAAAGATACAAGATTTACTGGAAAGAATATCATATAACTAAGGAAAGATTGAGGTAATCTTTATCAACTAGGAGAATATTGAGAGCAATCTTCTCCAGGGTTAATACCATGACACATTAATAACAGTAGCATTTAAAGAAGAAAATCCTTTTTGCTGAAGAGTCTGTTGGAAATGAATTAAATTTTTTTAAAGAAAAAAAAAAGAGAGATCTCGATCGATCGAGCATTGTAGCTCGATTGATCGAGCAGACCAGAAAATTTTGTCCAGATTGCAACAGTAGCTCGATCGATCGAGCACTGTGTCTAATGCCAAGAATGGCGTGTCCATTTATGTTAGAATGCATTTTTCATTGATGGGGTGCATCCAAATGGTAACTTTTGGACTTGTTTTTTGGTTCATATATATACAACACCCCCCCCCCCCCCCCCCCCCCACTAGTTTAAGAAGAAGATTCGAAATTCATTCAGACAATAAGTGAGAAAATAGAGAGCATTTTGTTGTTCATCATTTTTTCTTCTGGTTGAGTGCTTTGAACCTTTGTGGTTTGAGGACTTGTGATTTGGAGTGCTCCTATCACAAGTCATAGTCGTTGTATCTTGGAAGACAAATTGCCATAGCAAACTGTTAGCACCATAGTGGAGCAATATTATCTTAAGGACGGATATTACAAATCTCGTCTCGACATAAAACTTGTTTTGTAGCCATTGTTATCTTGATTCCTGAGATACAATTTGAGATAATTATTTACTACAATCTTAAGACAATATCGAGCAATACAAATGGCTTCATCGAGTGCAACAACGACTCATGTTCATTATGGCGAAACGCCTGAAAAGTTCAATGGGAACGATTTCAAGCGGTGGCAACAAAAGATGCTCTTTTACTTGACCACACTGAGTTTGACAAGGTTCTTAACCGAGGAGCCTCTTACGGTTGAAGAATGAGAGACTGACACCCAAAAGAGGGCGGCACTGGATGTATGGAATCAAAGCGACTTACTATGAAAGAACTACATCCTAAATGGGTTAGACAATAAATTGTATAACGTTTATTGTCTTGTAAAAACAGCAAAGGAACTCTGTGCATCGCTGGAAAAGAAGTACATATCCGAGGATGCCGGCATGAAGAAATTCATAGTTGGACAATTCCTGAATTTCAAGATGGTTGATACCAAGCCTGTGATGGCGCAAGTGCAAGATCTACAAGTGATCTTGCATTACATTCATGCGGAGCAAATGAGTGTATGTGATTCATTCCAAGTCGCCGCTATGATTGAGAAATGGCCTCCTATGTGGAAGAACTTCAAGAACTATCTGAAACACAAACGAAAGGAGATGAGTCTTGAAGACCTTGTGGTTCGACTAACGAATCGAGGAGGACAACAAAGTTTTTGAGAGGAAGGCGGGTAGGTTTCAAATGGAACCACGGGCTAACCTAATTGAACAAAGCACTGGATCAAAGCGTAAGTTTGACGGTACGGCCTCCAACAATGGCAAGGCAAAAAAATTCAAAGGAAAATGCTTTTAAGTGTGAAAAGCCCAATCACATGGCAAAGGATTGTCGTAATAAAGACACTCGTGGGAAAGCAAAAGATCAAGTCAACGTGATCGAACATGATCGGATCTCGGAAGACTTGAATGATCTAATGTTAACTGTTGTGATATTTGAAGCGAACTTGGTGTACAATCCTATGGAATGGTTCATCGATTCTGGTGCAACCCGACATGTGTTTTCATACAAGGCCATGTTCTCCACATACACTCCAATAATTGGGCGCCAACTCTACATGGGAAACTCTACTACATCTCCGGTAGTTGGACTGGGGAAGGTGGTTCTAAAGATGATTTCGGGAAAGGAATTGACTTTGATAGATGTCCTATATGTTCTCGACATCGAAAGATCCTGATATCCGGATCGGCTCTAGTCAAGGCGGGCTTTAGACTAGTTTTAGAATCTGAAAAATCTGTACTCTCCTAAAATGGAGTTTTTGTAGGAAAAAGGCTATATGGAGAAAGCCTATTCAAAATGAATGTGATGACGATTAAACGTCAATTTGAAAGCAATAACGTGAATGATTCTACTTATTTGATTGAGTCTTGTAATTTATGGCATGATCGTTTAGGTCATGTAAATGGTTCACTTAACAAATTAGTAAAGTTAAACTTATTGCCTCAAATGAATGTTAACTTGAAACATAAGTGTGAGACTTGTGTCAAGGCCAAGTTAACAAAACCGCCATTCCATTCAATTGAAAGAACTGCGACACCCATTGAATTAATTCAAACGGATTTATGTGATCTAAAGTTTGTGGAAACTAGAGGTGGAAAAAGTACTTCATTACTTTCATTGATGATTGTACAAGATATTGTTACGTCTATTTGCTAAGAAGCAAAGACGAGGCCTTGGGAGTATTTAAACAATACAAGAATGAAGTTGAAAATCAACTTAGCAAAAAGATAAATAATGTTCAAAGCGTTAGAGGTGGAGAATATGGAGCAACATTTGAAGAATTTTGCACTGAGTATGGCATTATTCACCACACCACTGCCCCCTATTCACCGCAATCAAATGGTATTGCCGAACGTAAAAATCGTACTCTAAAAGAGATGGTGAATGCTATGTTGATAAGTTCTGGATTACCACAAAACTTGTGGGGGGAAGCAATCCTGTCGGCCAACTACATTCTAAACAAAATACCACACAAAAGTAAGGATGAAACTCATCATGAGTTATGGAAAGGCCACAAACATTTCTACAAATATTTGAAAGTGTGGGGGTGCTTAACCTAAGCAAGTGAAAATTGGGCCTAAAACAATAGATTGTGTATTTATTGGTTATGCTAACAATAGTAGTGCATATCGATTTTTAGTACACAAATATGAAATAAGTGATGTGCATGAAGGTACAATCATGGAATCAAGAAATGTGGTATTTTTTGAAATGTTTCCTTACAAATCTAACAATCTAACAAGGAAATGATCCCTAAGAAAAGGGTGCATGAAAATGCTAACCATGACTTTATTGAGGAAATAGAGCCACGACGTAGCAAGAGGACAAAAGTGGCAAAGACTTATGGTCCTGACTTCATGACTTATATGTTGGACAATAAACCAAGATCGGTTAGTGACGCTTTGGCGAGATAGAATCCATAATGCAAAACCACACGTGGGAATTGGTAGATCTTCCAACTGGAAGTAAACCATTAGAATGCAAATGGATACTTAAAAGAAATATAAATCCGATGGTTCAATTGATAAGTACAAGGTGAGACTCGTGGCAAAGAGATATAGACAAAAAGAAGGCCTTGATTACTTTGATACATATTAACTAGTCAAGAGAATTACGTTAATTAGAGTGATCATTGCTATCGCTGCTCTAAACAATTTAGAGATACATCAAATGGATGTAAAAACAACATTCCTCAATGGGGAACTTGAGGAGGAAATTTATATGAAACAACCCGAGGGGTTTGTTGTTCCCGGACAAGAGAAAAGGGTGTGTAGACTCGTTAAGTCGTTATATGGGCTTAAGCAAGCGCCAAAACAATGGCATGAAAAATTTGAAAAAACAATGTTGTCAAATGGCTTCAAAATTAACGAGTATGGCAAATGCGTTTATATGAAAAACACGCCTAAAGCATATGTAATAGTATGCTTGTACGTTGATGATGTGCTCATAGTGGAAAGCAACTTAGAAGTCATCAACGCGACAAAGAAAATGTTAATAAAACATTTTGAAATGAAAGACATGGGTGAAGATGATGCGATACTTGGAATTAAAATCCCCAACATATCCAAAGGGCGAGTATTGTCGCCGTCTCATTATGCTGAGAAAATACTCAAGAAATTTCTCGCGAATGATACGTCGTCTGTAAAAACACCCTATGACCCGAATCTACATTTGGTTAAAAACAAAGGAGACCATGTCATGCAATTAGAATACTCAAGGATAATTGGCAGTCTCATGTATCTCATGAACTGTACACGTCCTGATATTGCATATGCAGTTGGCAAACTAAGTACATTCACGAGCAATCCAAACAATGACCATTGGAAGGCATTGACGAGGGTACTTAAATATTTAAGATACACCCTGAACTATGGATTGTACTATACAAGATATCCCGCTGTATTGGAAGGATACAGTGATGCAAATTGGATATCGGACACTCAAAACTCCAAATCGACAAGTGGTAATGTGTTTAACATTGGAGGGGCTGCAGTGTCGTGAAAATCTACCAAGCAAACTTGTATGGCTAGATCCACTATGGAATCTGAATTCATAGCTTTGGATAAAGGGGGAGAAGACGCCGAATGACTTAGAAGTTTCTCGGAAGAAATTGCTTGTTGGAAAAAACCTGTGCCTGCAATTAAAATACATTGTGATAGACAATCTATAGGAAGGGCACATAATAGCATGTATAATGGTAAGTCTAGACATATACGTCGTAGACACAATACTATTAAACAGTTGATCTCAAATGGCATTATGTCCATTGACTACGTGAAGTCAAAGGAAAATATTGCGGATCTGCTCACGAAAGGCTTGCCTAGAGATCCATTATATAGTTTATCGAGGGGAATGGGATTAAAACCCTATAATCAAAATCTTGTGGTGCATACCCAACATATGTGACTGGAGATCTCAAGATCTAGGTTCAAAATGGACAACAAAACTACAAGATTGTATAAACACCCTGGAGAATTAATCTACGACCCATTCCTATGATAAGGGGTGTAGCCTGCAAAAGGTGTACGAGGATAGGCATAAGGCCTTTAATGATTCCTAAGACATATTAGAATATGTTGGAGTATAGCGGGATACTCTTCTAGGAGATCACCTACGTAAGTTCGAAGTGTGGCCGCTTCAAAGAATGGTAAGCACTTATGAAACCAAGTGTGATCCATGGCCGAAACGGACACAACTATAAGAAACCAATACAAAGGTTAGATTATTATGGTGTGGGTTAAATAATAAATAGTTCAAGACTATAAGTTCACTATTAAGTCAAGTATATCCGATTGAATACTACTACGGAAGATTCAAAGCCGCAAGCTATCTCTCCAGATGTCATAATAGTTCGTCAAAGCACTCAGTTGCATACATGCATTATTTAATTCATGTAGGGGATTGTTGGAAATGAATTAAACTTTTTTAAAGAAAAAAAATAGAGATCTCGATCGATCGAGCATTGCAGCTCGATCGATCGACCAGACCAGAAAAAAATTTCATCCAGTTTGCAACAGTAAATCCATCGATCAAGCTCTTTGCTCGATCGATCGAGGACTGTGTCTGTTGCCAAGAATGGTGGGTCCATTCATGTTGGGATGCGTTTTTTCATTGATGGGGGTGCATCAGAATTGGTAGACCTTCCAACTGGAAGTAAACATTAGAATGCAAATGGATTCTTAAAAGAAAATATAAATCCGATGGTTTAATTGATAAGTACAAGGCGAGACTCGTGGAAAAGGGATATAAACAAATGGGACACCGAGTTCGATTTGAGGAAACACAAGTTATTGGTGTTTATTAAGTAGGTTTGAGGTTCCCGTATAAATGGGTTTTATCACGACGTCTGACAAAGGCGTGTGATGATTCCAATGTATGACCTTATATGTCATTACTTGATTTGTATGTGATGTTTAATTTCTTATGTGAACTGCATAAAATATATTGACTTTCACACCAGATTTCATGACATATTGAGTTGCACATGTCACATGATATATAGATGATTCATTGAGCATATCATATTGATCTTACCGCTCCTTAAATAACATTTGATTATGATGATATCTATAGTGTCATGGGAACGCTGGGGAAGATGATGACACAGTTTAGGTAGGGACTGTAGTCACACACATCGTCGTCGGACCTAGACATGAGGGATGCTGGGCACAGCACATGAGATTATCCTAGTCTAGTGTGTGTGTGTGTGTGTGTCGCCACCCTTTGCTCGAGCTTGATATGTTGATGATACCTTCTTTAGACTCTGATATTTGGTATCTTAAGATTTGATTCATTGTACCCATTATGCATAACATTCACACACGATATGCATTGCACGATCCTTTGTTATTCTTGACGTGATTTTATTGATTTCTCGTACTGGGGTACTGACCTTCGTTGTGGGGTCTGTCATGTCTTTGTTGCTTGGGCATGGCAGTGTTTACAAGAGGGCATGCTTCTGATGCTCATGTTAACGCATGTAGGGAAAACCGAGCTCAGAGATGAGTAAGCTCAGGTTCGATGTATTGTGTCTTGGTCCAATAATAGTATTCTGAATTTTAAATAATTTAAATTTACCAAGGTATACCCCGAGTATTTTATATTTTGGAGTAATACATTACTTGGAGACTTTATTTGTTATTTAAATGATGAATGACATGCTAATTGTGGAAATATATTTTCAGTATTATGGTACATGTAATATCAAAAACAATTAGAGCCATTTGTTAATAAATTTTAAACAAATCTTCTGTTTGTTTACGTAAATAATCATTGTGTGATTTGATTAGGATTAGGCCCTCACACAAACATATGAAAAATTTCCAAATGGTTGAGATGTTCCCTCATGTTTCTTGACGCGATAAGGTTGTCACCAATATACACGAACATGAAGCTGAAGTAATCTTTGAAATGATTATACATCTTCCTCTTATATTTGGGGAGCATTCGCTAAGCCCATGGGCATAACGTTCTAGACATAGTATCTTGTGGTGTGGAGAATGATGTGAATTTCTTGCTACCTTCCTCTATCTCAATCTGGTAGAACCCATATTTACAGTAGAGCTTAGAAAACACTTTGGCATTCTTAATACAATCTACCAAATGTTCTTTACTCGGGATATAGTGTCCGACGAACTCCAAGATATAGTTGATCCCTTTGTAGTTGATCATCACTCTTGGTTTTCCTCTTTTGATGTCTCCATGATTCCGAACAAGGAATCTGGGACTGCTATATGGAGAAACTACTGCTGAGATTAACTTAAGATCAAGATATCCCTTAAGTATTATTTCCATGTCCGTCCAATCTTATTGGTTCATGAGGATCGGTTTGTACCTGATGTCTCATGTTCTTTTTCGGCTTGTACCTTCAAAGAAGCTTTGAGCTCATTTCTATTCCACCAAGCCAGAGGATCTTCATTGTAGTTCCTCTGAATCTTCATTTTAACATCCTCTGGAGTAATTTGCTCTTTGAGGGTTTCATCAGGTTGTGGAGTCTTGTTTTGTATTACCTTAGTAACAACAGGGTTTCTTGGTCAACTTTTTCTTCATCCTATTGTCTGAAATACATAACATTCTCCCCCATCAAAAGTCTGACTATCCTTTTGACTGGGACTGTATTGTCTGAATTGAATAATCGCTTCACCAAATTTCCCTTGATCCTTCATCTTTGAGTGTCAAAGTTTTCCTTCATCACCATGTTTGCTGCGAAAACTAATGGAGAATTTCATGTGAAAGGCTTCCCGTAGTCGCTGGATAATAATATTATGATCACAAAGGGTTGTGAAAAGAAGTCTCCTTGTCTAGTTCTCTTGTGTGAAACATTGAAAGTCTGTAGGAAATTATTTCCTAACAGCATATCTGCTCATGTGTCATGGAATTATATTGCTGGAGTCTTGACTTTGTACCAAGGGGTACCTCCAACTCCGTCGATGATTATTTCCGTTTGCTTGACTCCTTCATCAAGGATTAGAATCCTTTTAGAGAAGTCTCTTATCACCTTGTCTTAATCTCCTAGATTTTTTTGCAGGGGATTAATTGCATCTCAATTTGGTTCCCCGTGAATTCCATTGGGATCGTCCATGTTGTTACCTTATGGATAATTCGATGCTTCCTTCGAAGACCAATCATATACATGGCTCTTTCCATATCTCCAATTGTAAATCCATGACATATCTGAAGCCTTGGTTCCTCTTTCATAATTCTCATTAGAGTTTATGAGAATTGTTGTGTGAGAGAAGATTAATGTTGTATCTTCTCTGATAATGTGTTGAAGGAAGTCTCCTTCACTCTGATTCTGAACTAGATCCACTACATCTTCAAAATAGATCGCTTCTTCATAGATGCTTTCATCTGAGAGGATGTCCTCAAATTGATACACCTGTACCAAATCTCGGAAAAAAAACAGCATCTTTGAACTCCTTGGTATGCCCGAATTATTTCATTCCTCATTTTTGGTTCTCTGGACAATCTGTAGAGATATGTCCCCTTGATTAGAACTTGTTGACGTGGTTATACTCCTTCTTGGTCCTGATCTTTGCCCTATCTGTAACTTCAAGATTTCTGCTTTGACAAGAAAATTATATGTCTCCATGAGACTTAACTCTTCTCGCGCTACTTCCTTGGGCACATGGTGATTCCTGTGCTTCTTCACCTTCTGCCTTTGGGGGTAGCTTCCGACGACAGTAGGCATGTCGTTTTGGACACATCAAAGGAGAACTGTTTTGTTTATTCCTCTTAATCTCTTGTAAGTTTTTTGGAGTGTTGCTTGATGGCACCACTCTGCAAGTTTGACCTTGAAAAATGGCATTCTCCTGGTTACTGTATCTGTTTCTTACGGTATATACTCAGTATATACTCCTGGATAAGCATTTCTCTCCATGGTCTTGGAATTTTTGCAAAGATTAGTTTGGATGCATCTTTGTCATCAATCTTCGCCTTCTATCTCTACTATGTGAAGAGTTAATGTATTCATCTACAAAGCAGATATCATGTAGTTCAAGGCTATAAAGAGCTTGTTTGTACTTCATAGCATTCTCTTGTTCCAGTCCTTCGAAGTTTCCCACTCCGATGAAAAGGATTTTGGTGCTTTGGGAAGTGAGTTCCCAAGAAATTTTAGCTGATCCTCCCAAGATCATATGAAGAAGTAATATGAATCCTTATTTGTTGAGCCAAGCATCCCTGCTGCAATTCTCATGGCAGACACCCACTCATCGATCAGTATTTCTCGGTTTTTAAAATCTAAGATATCCATATCAAGCATAAGACGATATGGATGTATCGGATCTAGCTGAGATTTTCCGTATGGCGTTTTATGTATATATGGTCTTCGGGAACGACTCATTGTTCTAACTAGGGGATCTAATCTTCCAGTGGTGAAGTCTTCACTATGAGGCATGTGTTGATCTTCTGATGGTTGATTGTGTGACCCAAAACTTTCGGTCTCAGGTGATCCTTGTGGTGGAGAATTTTGAGTATTTCTGGTTGCCAGCTCTCTCGATCCATCCTCGTCTGGTTCATCTTTATATTTACGAGATTAAGTCCCGCAAATGACTCTGCAAGATAATGTAGATCTTCTAGATTAATTCTTTACATTACTTTCTAGGAAATGTTGGCTCTTGTATGCCTGGTTTATTCTGCATATAATTATTTTTTAAAATGGTAAATTATGAAATAAGTTACGTGATTAAATTCTCGGGTCTTGTATTTTAGGACCGGATTGGATTATCAAATAATAATGGGTGGATTTTTGGTATAATTCAATTCTTGAGTAATTCATAAATATTATTATGGATTTGTTTCAATGAAGACTTGTTTGAGTAATAAGGTTTGGGAAATTGTTTAATTAATAGGTAAAGTGGGTTTGTTGGTAGGGTTGATGATTTATTTTATAAAAAGGGAATAATAAAAACGCTAAAACCCACTCCCACACACACTAAAATAATCGGCCGCCTCTTTCCCAAAACCCCTCAACCCGTCAGCCCCGACCCTCTTCCCCAATAAGAATCGATTTCTTCCTCCTCGGCTCGAGTTTGGTGCAGGTATGGTTGAGTAATCTTGTTCTAAACCTCAAGCATGTTTCTTCCTTGGTTGGGTAACGATTTGGGCGATTTTCTTTCCCCTTTCGAGTTCAAAAATTAGGGCTCGTATTGGGCTATGGTTGGTCTTTCTTTGGGGCAATTTTGGGATGCATTTAGTGGATTGTAATGAAGTATTGGGTTGAATTTTGAGGTGTAGGGGCTATTTTTCTTGGGTGAGTGTTGAATGTGTATGTGCATGTACTGTGTGTGCAAAGTGTGTGTGTGGGCTTGAAGAGTGTGTGTTGGTGTGTAGAGTGGACCTATATTCATGTATAAGTGTATACTAACTAGTATTAGAGTGTATATGAGATTGGTGCATGTATAAATGTACTCCACCTTGTATTGACATGTTTAGAAGATGATTATGCATATTGAGTATATATTGATGTGTGTAGGTGCTATAACTTGAAGTGTCTAGTCAGTACGCAGACTAACTTGATGAAATAAGTGTTGGGATGATTTATGTGTTGTGTAGCATCTTGTTGAGCTATTGATTCTTATTTTGAGGAGTTGGTTTCTTTCTGAGCCTTCTAGGGCGTCTGGACAGCGAGGAGGATGCTTGACCTTCATCATTGACGCTAAGGTACGTAGTGACGTACACACATGTATTAATATATTTTCAACTGTGTTATTGAAAAGCGAAAGTGTCGCTTGAGTCTAGGGTCGCTTTTGTGATTGAGCGATGTGTTATAATTATGTTTAGATTCGTTGAGCGACGAGTTATTATGTATGGGCCCCCTTTGAGTTGAGCGACGGATTTTAATTAGTTTTGGGGTCGCGAGGGGAATGTTCGGCATGAGAATATGTTAATGAGATTGCCTAGAAATGAGCAATGTAAATATAAGGTGGGGTCGCAGTTGGAACGAGCGACGTGTGAATAAAGTGATGGGATCTCCTCGTTAGCGAGCGAAGTAATGTGAATGTAAAGAGGGGTCACCACTGTGGCGAGTGATGTGTTAATTTAAATTATGGGTCGCTACTAGAACGTGTGATGTGATTGCGACGTGTATATGTCTTGTTTAGAATCTAATGCTATGTATTATGAGTTTGATAAATGATGGAATTGAGAGAACAAGGACAATGCGAGAGACTCCACCCTGTTCTAATAGATCTAGGAAGTATCATGTTATCTCACGGCATTACATTATGTATATCTTACTTTTTACTTTCACCTTATTTTGTTATTGTGGTATGTTTACCCCAGGTGGGGGCTGTTTCCGTGGAAAACAGGTAACATGGCTAAATTTTGGAGGACTTTGGAGATAGTGTTGGCACTCCTAGAGAGATATCAAAGATGAACTTGGGCTAGGCGTCGTAGCTGTATAGTTATAGGAATCTTTTGATGTCCTTATTTTTTATATGTATTAACATGTCAAAATTGAAACATTATCTCCCCTTTTTAGATCATTTCCCTGGCTGGGAACTTATATCTTGTTTTGATGTTGAATAATAATATGATTGCCCTGGCTGGGAACTTTTATTATTGGATTATGGTGTTTATAATTTGAGGATGTGCAAGGTGATGTGTATTCTCTTGGATGGACCAAATTATGGGGAGACCTTGCCGAAATTTTTGTAAAACCCCACAACCTAATTATGGATTTGGTGCTTTTTTAACTGCTAATGTTTGATTTGCAAGAGGAGTCCTACATTAGTGATATCAGAGCAGTGGTTCTAAGTTAGTGTTTGGACATGGGGAAGGTCTAGCGTGAATTGAGGTATGTGGCTAGACGTTTGGGCTAGTTAAAGTCTAGCGAAACAATGATTTCCTTGCGTGTGTGTCCATGTGTGAACGAGTATATTATGTTGTACTATTGATTAAATGATCTTAGATACTTATGCTTGGATGGGATAACTGTTGTTGGTTATGTGGTATTAAATTATTATATATTGTTGTTAACATCTGTATTTCAGCATGACAACTATTGAACCAGAGCACCTACCTGAAGGCGTATGGGATGCCCTGAGTGTTAATGCCTCCATTGGGTAGGAAAATCCTTTACCCTGCCACCTTTGGGGCAAGGGCATGTTGAGCAACAGTTGTTGCCAGTGGAGTTGAGCTTGACTCAATTCCTGGGTTTCCATCCACCGTGCTTTGAGGGCACTGAATCCGTGGAAGAGGTCGAAGAGTAGTTAGAAAGGAATGAATAGATTTATGTTTCGGCACCTTGTGCCAAGTCTGCGTGGCTGAGGTTGGCATAGTTTCAGCTTGGGAAGAAGGCATATATGTGGTGGAAGTCGACTCTTTTGGAAGCAAGGGCCCAGGGTCATGTTATTTGTTTGGGACTTCTTCCGGACTAGGTTTGTGAGCAGGTACTTTTCTGCTACTGCCAGACAGGTGAAGGAGGATGAATTTACGAATCTGAAGCAGGGCAATTTGTCGATATCTGATTACGCTCTTCAATACTCTTCGCTGTTGAAGTATGTCTCTCATATTGCTACTAATACTCATGCTAAGATGAGACATTTTCTCAAGGGATTGCGGCCATAAATATTTTATTGGGTTCTATCTAATAACACTGCTTCTTTTGATGACGCATTGGTGCGAGCTGAGTTAGCTGAGATAGGAGTCAGTGCCAATGGGGAAGTAGCACCGTAGCAAAGGCCAACTGCAGAAAACTTGAAACCTCAAGGGGAAACGTTTAAATATCGAGGAGCCTCATCATCATCATACCGATCAGGCGGGTGACATTTCGTCATCCCATGGACCGCAGGGGCAACATACCATCTAGCCGGGGGCAAGTTAGTGGACCCCGGGAGTTAAAGTGTTTCAGGTGTGGAGGATCTCACTTGGTCCGAGATTGCATGTCTTGCTTTGAATGTGGGATTCCGTGTCATATGGCAAGGTACTGTCCTAACTGTAGTGGGCGACATGATTTCAGAGGTAATTGGGGCAGGAATTCAGAAGGGACAGTTCAACAGCGACAACAGTTTGCACTTTTGGAAGGCAAATACCAGGGATGCTTGAGGGACAAGTGTATGCACTGAATAGGGAGCAAGCCGAGGCTACTCGAGAGCAGATTATTGCTGGTAAGTGTTGTTTATGTACTTACCATAATTTTATTCTTATGGATTCTGGTGCGTCCCATTCTTTTATCTCGACACCCATGGGGAAGGATGTATTAACTGTTAGAGTTTTAACTGACTGTACTATTTTTTTTTTAAGGACAACGAGTTGAGGGCAGACTTGATTGTATTAGATATGACTGATTTTGATTGTATTGTGGGGATTGATGTGTTGAGCAGATATTGAGCCACGACTGATTATTATCAGCGTACAGTAGAGTTCCAAACCGATCAGGGAAATAGATGGACGTTCTATGGGCCCCGAGTCCCATTAATATCTGTTGTTAGAATGTCTAAATTGTTGAACCATGGTAGTGAAGGATACTTTATTTATATATTGATTGATGCCGATCAGGTAGGGGTGAACATTGCTGACATTCCAGTGGCTGCTGAATTTACGGATGTGTTTCTTGAGGATATTCTGGGTTTTCCACCGGTCAGTGAAGTAGAGTTCAGAATTGAGTTAGAACCGGATGTGTCTCCGATTTCTTGTGCACCTTACAGGATGGCACCTGCTGAACTAAGAGAATTGAAGGCTCAGTTACAAGAATTTATTGATCAAGGTTATATACGCCCCAGTTTGTCACCTTGGGGTGCTCCTGTGTTTTTTGTGAAGAAAAAGGACGGTTATATGCGCATATGCATAGATTATCGACAAGTCAATAAAGTAACAGTGAAGAACAAATATCCTCTCCCTCGTATTGACGAATTATTTGACCAGTTGCAGGGTACCTCTGTGTATTCTGAGATTGATTATAGTCTGGATATCATCAGATCCGAGTTAGAGGTGAGGATATACAGAAGACTACATTCCGGACACGGTATGGGCATTATGAATTCTTGGTCATGCCCTTTGGAATAACGAATGCACCGTCTTTTTTTATGGACTTGATGAATCGGATATTTTAACCATACCTGTATCGATTTGTGATAGTGTTCATCAATGATATTCTGGTATATTCAACAAATGAGGCAAAGCATACATCACATTTGAGGATAGTACTACAGATTTTGAGAGACAGACAATTGTATGCCAAGCTCAGTAAGTGTGAATTCTGGTTGGACAATGTAGTATTTCTCGATCATGTGATTTCAAGAGAAGGGATATTTGTTGACCCGGGGAAGGTGGAAGCAGTGTTTTTGTGTTGTGCTCTGACTTCAATATCGGAGATTCGTAGTTTCCTGAGTCTGGCAGGGTATTACCGAAGATTTATAGAAGGATTCTCAAAAGTTGCTAAGCCATTAACACAGTTGACCCAGAAGGAAGTTAAATTTCAGTGGTCTGAAGCATGTGAGAAGGGTTTCCAGGAACTAAAGCATCGTTTAACCACCACTCTGATAGTGGTCATTCCGACAAAGAATGAGAGATTTGTACTATATACTGATGCATCCTTGCAAGGTTTGGGTTGTGTATTGATGTAGGATAAGCATGTTGTTGCTTATGCCTCGAGACAGTTAAAACCACAAGAGATGAAATATCCTGTTCACGGCTTGGAATTGGCTGCCATCGTTTATGCATTGAAGACATGGCGCCATATTTGTACGGCATGAAGTTTACTATCTTTAGGAGTCATAAGAGCCTGAAGTTACTTTTTACTCAGGCTTAATTGAATATAAGACAGAGGAGATGGATGTATTTGTTGAAGGACTATGACTGTGAAATTGAGTATCACCATGGTCAGGCTAATCTAACGACTGATGCTTTGAGTCGTAAGGTTGGCTATGCTACCGATGATGTGAGCCGTCTGTCGGCACTAATGACCTCCTACTGTCATCTATGGTATGATTTTGACATCTGGATCGCCCGTGAAAGTATCGAGACTCTTAGCAGAACCAGACATTTTTTAGATTATCATAAAGGCTCAGGAGACTGATGACCAGATTCAGAAATGGGAAAGTTTGATTACGCAACAACAAGTATCTAAATTCAGAATGGCCGAGGATGGTAGTTTACGGATCCATGATCGTTGGGTAGTTTTTGATGCACATGGACTACGCCAAGGTTTGTTACAATGGGCTCATTGTAGCAGATACAGTATACGTCCTGGTGGCAAGAAAATGTACAGAGATTTATGTTCCCAATTTTGGTGGAAGCGAATGAAACTAGATGTGGCGGAGTTTGTGAAAAATTGTTTGATTTGACAGTAACTGAAGGCAGAGAGGAAAGGCCAGGTGCCGAGTTACAGGGTTTAGAGGTACCGATTTGGAAATGGGATCATATATCGATGGATTTTGTGACTCATTTGCAGAGGACTCCTTCGGGGTATGACATTATTTGGGTCATTATTGACTGGTTGTCTAAGATTGCACACTTCATACCGGTATGACAAGAGCTTTACATTTCTAAAAATGGCCCAACTGTTTATTCGAGATGTAGTACAACTAGATGGCATTCCGATTTCTATTATCTCTGACAGGGAGAGGTTCACTTCCCATTTCTGGGAAGGATTGCAAGCAACCATGGGGACCGAAGTGAGATTGAGCACATCTTATCACCCTTGGACTGATGGGTAGACTGGGCGTACTATACAAACGCTTGAGGACATGTTGCATGCACGTGTGTTAGAGTTTGAGTCTACTTGGAAAGATTCTCTACCGTTGGTCGAATTCTCATACAATAATAGTTATCAAGCGAGCATCCAGATGACTCCATTTGAGGCCTTGTATGGGCGATGTTGCAGATCCCCTTCATGTTGGGATGATATAGATAGGACACGTGTGGGTGGACCTGAGATGATTAGATAAATGGAGAAAGTGAAACTAATATGACAGAGGTTGAAAGCAGCACAGCATAGACATGTAGCTTATGCTAATAAATGACGCCGACCTTTGGAGTGGGTGACAGAGTGTTCTTGAAAATATCCTCGTTCAGGAGTGTGGTACGATTGTTATGATAGGCAAGTTATTGCCGCGGTATGTTGATCCGTATGAAGCACTACAACGAGTTGGCACATTGACTTCTGGATTGGCATTGCCGCCCTCTTTATCTGGCATGACGTATTTCATGTATCGATGTTTTGAAAGTATGAGCATGATCCTTTGCATGTGTTGCAACCTTCAGATGTACAGTTGGATTCTGATGTATCTTATATAGAGCGTCCTATTCGGCTTCTGGGTTTCGAGGAGGCAACATGGGAGACGGAGCAACACATGATACAACATTATCCTAAACTATTTGCTGGTATGTAAATATTTAGTTTTCCGTTTCTGGTAAGAGTATATTTAAATTTCGGGGTCAAAAATTTATTAGTAGGGGAGAACTTGAATGCCCGGTTTATTTTGCATATAATTATTAGTTTAAATGGTAAATTATGAAATAATTTACGTGATTAAATTCTCGGGCCTCGTGTTTTAGGACCGGATTGGATTATCAAATAATAATGGGTGGATTTTTGGTATAAATTCAATTCTTGAGTAATTCATAAATATTATTATGGATTTGTTTCAATGAAGACTTGTTTGAGTAAAAGGTTTGGGAAATTGTTTAATTAATAAGTAAAGTGAGTTTGTTGGTAGGTTGGTTGAGGATTTATTTAATAAAAAAGGATAATAAAAACACTCAAACCCACTCCCACACACACTAAAACAATCGGCCACCTCTTTCCCCAAACCCCTCAACCCGTCGGCCTCCTCCCTCTTCCCCAAAAGAATCGATTTCTTCTTCCTTGGCTTGAGTTTGGTCCAGGTATGGTTGAGTAATATTGTTCTAAACCTCAAGCATGTTTCTTCCTTGGTTGGGTAGCGATTTTCTTGCCCCTTTTGAGTATTAGGGCTCTTGTTGGGCTATGGTTGGTCTTTCTTTGGGGCGATTTTGTGATGCATTTAGTGGATTGTAATGAAGTGTATTGGGTTGAATTTTGAGGTGTAGGTGATGTTTTTCTTGTGTGTGCAGAGTGTGTGTGTGGGCGTGAAGAGTGTGTGTGTTGGTGGGTGTAGAGTGGACCTATATTCATGTATAAGTGTACACTAACTAGTACTAGAGTATATATGAGTTTGGTGCATGTATAAATGTATCCACCTTGTATTGACATGTTTAGAAGATGATTATGCATATTGAGTATATATTGATGTGTGTAGGTGCTATAACGATGGGATCACCGCGTTAGCGAGCGATGTAATGTGAATGTAAAGATGGTTCAACGTTGTGGTGAGTGATGTGTTAATTTAAATTGTGGGTCGCTACTAGAACGTGCGATGGTATTGCGACGTGCATATGTCGGGTTTAGAATCTAATGCTATGTATTATGAGTTTGATAACTGATGGAATTGTGAGATCAGGGACAATGCGAGAGCTCCACCGTGTTCTAATAGACCCAGGAAGTATCTTTATCTCATAGCATTGCATTCTGTATATCTTACCTTGTACTTTCACCTTATTTTGTTATTGTGGTATGCTTACTCCGGGTGGGGGTTGTTTCCGTGGAAAACAGGTAACATAGCTAACTTTTGGAAGACTTGGGAGATAGTGTTGACACGCCTAGAAAGATATCGAAGATGAACTTGGGCTAGGCATCATAGCTGTATAGTTATAGGAATCTTTTGATGTTCTTATTTTTTATATGTATTAACTTGTCAAAAATAGATCATTATCTCCCTTTTTTATATCATTTCCCTGGCTATGAACTTATATCTTGTTTTGATGTTGAAAAATATTTTGATTTCTCTGGCTGTGAACTTTTATTATTGGATTATGGTGTATATAATTTGAGGATGTGTATGATGATGTGTATTTTTCTTGGATAATCCAAATTATGGGGAAGTTCTGCCGAATTTAGCTTCCCTTTTTTGACGTAAAAGTGTTTCTGTTCCATAGAATGGTGGTAGCCATCCTTCTTTTCTTCTTCCTGGAGGACTTGGTCGTGATTCCAACTACTTGACTCGGGTTTGAACATGTCGAAGGTTTTCAACAATTTTCTCCTGATGTTTGATCACCATTATCCGAATTTCATAAAAGGTTTGGTTCTCTCATCCTAGTCATCTGGTTCGGATGCTGTTGGATCACTGGGGTTTGGAGTAACATCATCATGTTCAGGATGATCGTCTTCCTGAACTTCCGATAACTAGAATTATAGTTTGAGGTTCACTTGGTGAAGCTTCTTAGCCAACCTCTCCAGTTTCTTGTAATGGTTTATGATAGGTAAGCATACACCTGTCCCTCGTAATATTTTCCACTTCTGGTTGAAGCGTTGAGCTTCCGCCAGATGCTTCTGATTCAATGCTTTCAATTTTTGGAAGTACCACATGTATGAGTGACATCTCGAACATTCGTTTGGATCCATATTCTCTTGAATTGTCTCCTCCGCTCAGGATATTATTAATATTCAAATATTATTTTCACATTTCCAGAATAAACCTAGGCTCTAATGCAATTTTGTGCCAAGGATCTCAAAATAAGGGGATTTGTAGGGAGTATAATTGCCCTTAATTGATAAACATGAGGATGTGATTGACAATAAAATAGTAAACAGGGTTTTATTTGCTTCAAAATATAACACAAGGGAATAATTTGTAATTACCTAAAGTTTGAGGGGTATTTTAGACAAGACAAAACATCAAATTGATTTGAAAATTTGAAATTGGACATATTTGAATAACAGATTTTGAAAATTGAAATTTTCTGTACTTTTTTTTTTTTACCTGACTGAACTGAATTATGTTTCCTAAAAGAATACCTTCTTGCAATTCTCCCAATAAATTATCCAACCCAACTCGTATCATATACATCCCCCTAATATCCGGTCTGCATCAATTTTTAATTTTAATTTTTTTTACAATTTGTCTTAGTTCATATTAATAATTTCAAAAATAGTTTCTCATCTAGAATTGTCAAAATGAGTTGGGCCCACTGGATTGGCCCAACCAACCCATCAAATAAGCATAGTGGGCCAATAATTTCAAGCCCGCCTACATGCGGGCTTAAACGGACCATTCCTTTTGGGTTATAAGGTTGGCCCGTGGGATAATCAAATAATTATTTTATAATAAAATTTTGATTAATAAATTAAAATATTATTTTTAATAGTTTATTTAATAATTTAATTCATTAAAAGTGATAAAATTACATTTTTGATTGGTTGGTCTGCCGAACACACAATCGCCTTGGGGTTGGGTTGGGGTTTTCCCAACCGTCTAGACCAAGGCAAAATGGACCCAACCTAATTTATTGACGGGTCAAGATGTTTATCGAATTAGGTTGACCTCGAATCGAACCAGTTCAACCCGATTTTTTTTGAACCAGAATCGGGCCACCCAATTAGGAATCCTAACAAGATTTGATTCGGTAAGTTACCGGATCGGGGCGGTTCCAATGTAATGTTAGGTGGCCAATTTGAAACCTGTAAGTTATCCCGATATCTTACAGGTTCCAATTGGAATCCGAACGGAAACAATTTTTTAAAAAACAATTTAAAGTTTTTTTTAAATTAGGTGGCCAATGGCTCCACTCGTTGGCAAAAAAAAAATTAGATTTTTTTTTCAAAAAAACTATATATATTGGTATATATGTGAAGTTAAAATTCACATAATCTTCATCACTCTTTCAAGTCTCAAGTTTACTATTATTCAATCTCTCAATTAACTCTCAATTGTTCATAATTTTAGTTAATTTACAAGCATAATAGAATTATTATTCATATATCTTTATCTAGCAACAGCAGTCGCAGCGGCGGTCGATCACTGCCACATAATCATTTCAAAAAAAACGTTGGGCAGCAATCGATCGTTGTCCACAAAATTAAAAAAAAAAATTTAAAATTTTAATTACAGGTTTAGGGTTTTAACCGGTTCCAACCCGGAATCGGAGCCAATCCGGTTATATACCGGATTGGTCCAGTTCCCATACGCGTGTGACCGGAACCAGTTGGAATCGGTCCAAACCAATCTGGTAACACCTATATTAATAACGGGTAGGGTAAATCAGTTCGTTTGGGTCGGACTGATCAAATTGATATGTCTATCGTCATCTGTCACAAAATATCTCCTTACCAAAGGAGAATTCCCATTAAAAAAGACAATTCAAGTGAGAACATAAAAACAAGCAAGGGTGGCTCTTTCATTGCCACAAAACTCTTGAACTTTTGTTATCCTCTTTCGAAGAAAAAGCTCACTGTTATCAAAGTGAGGAAGAAATAATCCCGAAATCTTGAAGAATTCTATTGGTCATGAATTCATCACCCACCATCTCCACTCCTGCTTCCACAAATATCTTCAATCTTGGCAAATACCTAACTGATTTAATAAATGTTGAGTCAAAAACATGCTGTTTCAGTAATAAAGTTCCCCCCTTTTCACCCCCAAACCCACTCTTAATTTGCAGCCCTACAGAGACAGGAGAGTTCCCCGTACTGTTGCTTCTTCATGGGTATCTTCTTTACAACTCTTTCTACTCTCAGCTTATCCAACATATTGCATCCCATGGGATCATTGTTGTTGCACCGCAGGTTAGTTTAGTATTTGTAATCACTCGTGGTACATTAATCTTATGTCAATTATGTGTTTAGTTCTTGAATAATATTGTGAAATTGGTGATGTATTTGATTCGGGTTTGGTTTGTTTTGGTTTGGCTTAAAAGATAACAAATTTGTATGATTTGGACCAGTTATATACCGTGGCGGGACCAGATGCACACGAAGAAATCGAGACAACAGCCAAGATAATCAACTGGTTATCCGAAGGATTAGTCCATTTCCTCCCATCTCATGTGAATCCCAACTTGAAGAATATAGGATTAGCAGGCCATAGTCGTGGAGGAAAAGTCGCGTTTGGCTTAGCTTTAGGCAAATCCAATCTTACAAAACTCAACATTTCGGCCCTCATAGGCATCGACCCTGTTGATGGGATGGATAAAGGAAAACAAACACCGCCTCCAATACTAACTTATAGACCTCATTCCTTCGATCTTGGTGGCTCGGGAGTTTTAGTTATAGGCTCGGGATTAGGGGAAATAAAGAAAAATCCTCTTTTTCCTCCATGTGCGCCTAAAGGGGTGAATCACGAGGACTTTTATAACGAATGTCGAGAACCGGCTTTTTATTTCGTGGCCAAGGATTACGGGCATCTTGATATGTTGGATGATGATACAAGAGGGATTCGAGGGAAAGCGACTTATTGTTTGTGTAAGAATGGAAAGAGCCGAGAGCCGATGAGGCGATTCGTTGGCGGGGTTGTGGTGGCATTCTTGAAAGGTTATGTGGAAGGGGATACAAGAGAGCTTATGGGGTTGAGAGAAGGGCATGGAATGCTTCCCGTTGAGCTCCAAAGAGTTGAATATCATGTATAGCTTGAATTTTTGGAAGTTTTATTGTATGAGTTGCTTGCTTGCTTGCTTGTGTTTAAGAACGTGGTATTAACCAAGAGCATTATGGCTCTTTTTGCTTCCTAACACATCCCTTCATATAATATATAAGTTTGTTTTATATGTGCCCAACTTTTGGCATGTTTGATGAATTTTATACTTTTTGAAGTATGGTATTTGTATGAAACTTTAAAAGGTAAATTGTATAAAACCCTCACGTGTTATAGTAAATATGCATTAAACCCCCATGTGTTAACGAAACAGGCAAAAAAAATCCTTTTATTTTCTTAAACTCGGCATGAAACATCATTGTTTTATAAAAAAAAAAGCATAAAATACCCTCTTTCTTTTTCAAACATTGCGTAAACACCCCGTGTTAAACAAATTAGGCAAAAAATAACCCCTATGTTTTCGTAAATCATACACAAATCCTCTCGATTGTTCAATATGTTCTTCAATTTTTTTCTGCATCTACATTATTTTTCATTTTCTGTAATGATTCCTTCTTTTAGTTTTAAAATAAACAATATTCAAAATTTTAAAGTGAATAAATTTCAAACTATAATTTTAAAATAGATTATGAATAAGATTTTGAATTTTTTTTAATGTATGTATGCTTATTGACCATTTCAAATTCTTTTTTCACATTTTTGATATATTCAATATGCAACTATTGCATATATAAATAATATGCATATTTTCAAAAAATCATAAAAATATGTTAACACAATAATAATAATAATAATAATAATATATATCTGTAATAAGAAAATAAGTTAAAACATATATAATATATATGAACGTTTATGAACTTGCTTTCATAAAACTCGCATATAGTTTTAACGAGATTAAATAAAATCTAATTATTTGTAAAAGCGAGGGGTGTTGTCCAGGATTTAAGAAAATAGAGCAGTTTTTTGGCATATTTTATTTAACACGGCGGGTTTCGTGCATGGTTTTAAAAAAATATAAGGGGTATTTGCTGTTTTTATAACACATGTGGGGTTTCATGCAGAGCTTAAGAAAACAAATAGATTTGTGAGCCTGTTTTGTTAACACAGTGGGGTTATTAGCTTCTGATATTTATAACATTAAATACGCTACTTTAATGTTTTTAACTATATTTAACCTACGAACTTGAATTAAACAATTAAACTACTAATTAATTAAATTAATTACTAATCCAACCAAGTCAATAAAAGTAAACGAGAAAAATCCACTAGAGAAGATTATCGAGACGTCGGCTCACCCATGCAATCCCTTACAATTCTCAATTGAATATCCAAATATTTCTAAGGTGACGAGTTTTCCTAATGCATTCGTTATACCTTGGTCCGGTTATAACAAATCTAATACTAAGATGCAACAAGGTAATGATCATGCACTTATTTAACACTCAATATTTTATGTAGATCTATGAAAACTACTAGCCTTCGATTTTGGTAAATCTATTGCTATCATACGTGTGCTAGATTTTACTTGGTCCGTCTCAACCTAAAAATCACGGTATAATTTACTATATCGTATTGCAATATCCTATGGTCAATTTAATCGCAATAAATAATCATTCAAATGTGATCAATCCTTCAAAAGCATGAAGATCAATAAATTATACGCAAAGAATTAAAGGAATTCAATCAAATAAATCATCAAATCATAGGTTAATGACAAAGGATTGCCTAGCCTCAATAATAAAAACTTAGTTCCTCATAATAAATAAAACAAAACAAAACTAAGAATTAAACACAAAGAAAAACTCACATCGTCGACTCTATGGGGGGTGTCTGATAGAATGAAGAATGGTGGATGTTATGAATCTGCTGTGTGAATTGGTATTGACGTGTATGATGTGTGTTGATGAGGCTTGTGAATTTAATTATGGGAGAAGAATGGTGGAGGCGTGATGTATGATGGCGGATGAAGAAAGAGGTGTGGTGGGTTGGAACCCTATGGGATGGGGTGATAAAAACATGATGGAGTCCTCTTTTCTGATATATATGGAGGTGTGAATGGTTATGAAGATGGCGTGAACGGTATGGAGATTGGTTACCAAAATTTCAGAACTCTTGCCGTAGCTACGCCATTTTGAAGGCGTAAATACGCCACTTTTAATTCCTGAAATTTGCAAGGAAGGGCCATGTGTTTGGCGTAGCTACGCCATATTGAAGGCGTAAATACACCACTTTGGCGTAAATATGCCACTTTGTAGGCGTAAATATGCCAGTCTGTAAATTCTCCAAGCATGAAATATTTGTCATTCTCTTGACATGTTAGCTCGGTTTGGTCATTTTTCATCGCTTTTGGCTCATTTTCTCTACTTTTATGCATTTCAACATTGATTCCTGAAACATAAAAATATATACCAGAAAGCGTAGAATCATCCAGGAATCAATACAAAAATCATTAGAAAATCGCATCTAAATAAGTGTAAAAACGACACTTATCAACTCCCCCAAACTTATCACTTGATCGTCCTCGCTTAAGCATTAAAATCACAAGGTAGAGTTCATTCTCAATACTTGAAATATTTTATTTCATGACTTGCATTATTCTCAGAAATCTCATACATATATACAAAATTTGAACAAGACATTATTTCTCCTAAGTCAAGCAACGCATCTCAAAATCGGAATGTGTGTGTGTGCTATTATCAATCTCAAGTTTCATGCACATATTCAAGATCAAATCATGTTAATCAACTCAAAGTCGAGATTATCATCAAGCATCCCATATGCTTATTTTCAAACATGTTCTCCACTAATGATAGTCACTCCCTAGTCTTGGATCACAAGACTTTTCTAAGCTTGTACTGTAAGGCCTTTGGTGTCGGTTTCAAAGAAAAGATGAGATAAGCGTAAAGATGAGAGTATAATCATATACAATTCAAATTTTCCCACATTTTGAGCTCCTCTTCTTTTTCTTTTCTAGCCTTGGCCACTTTGGGTCTTATATACATGTTTTTTTCAAGGCTCTTTCTTTCTCTCTTTATGATTCATCAATTTTTTTCAATAAACTCATCAAGATATAACAATTCAAGTGCATCGAATGATATTCGTTATACTCCCTTGGAGTAAGGATAAAAGTTTTCATTTAGGTTCATATAAGGGTGGGTATAATGAGTTTAAACAAGAATGTTGAATGAGGTCTTAATTATATGCAATGCATACACCATTCTTTTTTCAATAATGCTCAAAATGGGACACTAGGGATTAATATAAATCATGGTAAGCTTGAAAGGCTCAAACGTGTTAAAGATCGCCTAGATCATTTCCAAGTCAAGTTTGTAACTATAAAATTTCACCTCAAAGTGTCATCATCAAATAGGTTCTAGGATAACTCTAAGATGCTCAAGACAAATCATCAAGTTCACAACAATCATCATTATTCAACATACAATCCACAAGATCATGACTCAATGTGTTCAATATATTCCTCATTCTTGACATGCTAACTCAACAAAGGATATTCATTTACAAGTCTAACAATCATTAAAATTCAAGTTCGTATGCATAGTGAGATCAAAATCCTCATTGAATAGTCATTACTATAATTCATTCTTTTCTCAAGTTTGAACTCATAAAATTTTTTTACTCATAATAATCAGACGATTCAAGTGTCAATTAAGCACACAGCATGTGGATAAAACAAATAAAACATGCAAGTCACTCCCCCAAACTTAAATCAAACATTGTCCTCAATGTTGAAATGAATCAAAGGGAAACAATAAACTCCCCTGATCAAGACGCTTGCATGAGGGTTGAGGAAGATTGGCTTTTGAAAGCTCCACTTCTGTAGGGGTTCATCGCTCCAACTAGGTACCTAGCAAGAGAAGAATGCAAATGGTAAAATAGTCGACTCGAGAGATAAACAAACTAAATGCAAAAACTGAAAATAAAACAAAACTAAATAGCAAAATGATGTGCTTGGGTTGCTTCCCAAGAAGCGCTGATTTCTAGTCATCTGCTTGACCATTAGAAGCAACCATCAAAGAGCGGCTGGTGCCCATAGTAAGTATCATATGATACAACAAATGGGTCTTCATTCAGTATGCCCTCAAGATTGGCATGATTGTAACAGAGTAAGCTCGTCGCTCCAACAACATTCTTGAATTGGTAGGCATGGGAGAAGGATTCTTGGCTTGGCTTCATCTCGTGGAGGGCGTAGTATGGCGAAGTTGGCATCGATGGAAAAAAAGGATCCACATAGGGCATAGAACATGTCGCCATCAATGGGTGCATATCAAAGTTCTCGAAACTCTCCTCCTCCAACATCACTGTTGGCTCGTCTTATGATCTCCTCGATTGACTTTTCCATTGTAGGCTCAATCACTTCAAGTGACTCAACTTCCCTTGACTTTTTCACATGAGTAGGATCATTCCCCCAAACTTGATTGGTTGAGTGATCATCATCATGTAACCAGGCCTGATTTGTAGATCTCTGATAAGTGTATTTTATACACTTATATTTCTTCTTGTTTTGCATGGTTTAGTGTTAGTTTTCGATCAGAATTACGCTTTTGGTTTTGTTATGTGTTGTTTTGCAGGAATCCAGGTAATTACATGTTTTGTGGACTAAAAGGGTGCAAATGACGGAAGGAACGGATGAATTGAAGTAAAAAATCAACACTTTGAATCAAAGCAACAGGCGTAATTACGCCTGTCTTGAGGCGTAACTACGCCTAAGCTACGGCATTTGAGCTTTTAAAAGAATTTCTTGAGGCGTAACTACGCCTGATGTGAGGCGTAACTACGCCTAGCTCACGGCAATTGTGATTTTGAAGAATTTTAAGTGGCGTAATTACGCCACTTTTGAGGCGTAATTACGCCAGTCACGCGGGAAGCCAGACTTTGGGACACGTCGACAGGCGTAACTACGCCACTTCGGAGGCGTAATTACGCCTGATGAATTTTGGCAATTTTTGAGACTTTCCTTAGTTGATTGCACGGGACTTTTAAAGAGTTTAGAGGAGGATTTTCGAAGGCTATTCAGACTTAGACATATTTTGGGAGTGAAAGAGGCTAGGGTTGAAGAACGGAGAAGAATAACGACGACGGCTCGGAGCAAAAAGTAGAGAATTCATCACGAGACGGCGGCGTTCATCGGAGATCGAAGAATAGCGTCCAATTCGTTTTGTATCTCTAAACTTTTATCAATTTTTATGGGTTATTTACACATGTCTATGTGTTTAAATACTTCTAGCATGAGCTAATTTTATTTTCTAGGAGACGATGTAGCTTGTTTTGAAACTACGCTTATTATGAATTGATTGAAGTTTATTTGGATTTCCGTATGGTTTATTTATGTTTTCCTGTTCTTAATGCTTTTAATCTACTGGCCATGGATTGAATGATTCCATATTTGTGATCTATCACTCGGGAGAGGGGGTTATGAATACGAAAGAAGGAATTCGTATCGTGGTAGTTATATTGTTCGGAAGGCCTATAACTCCATAGAAGTCGTCATAGGAATTACTGCGCTTTTACAATTGTTTGATAATTAATCTTAGATAGGGATATCAAGATTAATGTTAGATAATTATTTCTGCTTAACACCCGGGAGGGGGAGTAGAAACAAATAAGAATTCTCGGTTAGTAAACTAGGAAATCCATAAAATGGAAATCGAGGAATGATAAGTGTAGTGGATGAACAAGTGAAATCGTACTCCTAGATTCGTCTCCAACTGATTTCTTTTCAACTCAGTATTTGATCATCGTTAGTTAATTAATTTTTATTCTTCGCATAACACTCAACTATTCGATTCTCTAAATAAAGCAAAGATTATTTTAATTCAGTACTTAGATTTAACTATTTAATCAATCTCTGTGGGTTCGACATCTTTCTATATTAAAACTTGACTACCGTGCGCTTGCGGTAAGGGATTTTTTGCAACGAGTTTTTGGCGCCGTTGCCGGGGATTGATTTATTTAGTACAATCTGATACTGTACCAATTAATCTTGGTTTTAATTTAGAGCTTTTATTCATTTTATTTTGGAGTGAATTTTGTCTTTTCTGAATTTTTTGCAGTGCATGCGAAAGTACACTACTCCTGAATCGTTACTGTTTGATCATGAGATCGAGAGAACTGCAAGAAGACTGAGAAAAACGAGAAGGGAGGAATTTATAGAAATGGCTGCAAATAGAGACAACAACGAACCACCTCCACAACTTGTTGAACCTCAAAGGGCGATCATAGATTATTTCAAACCTTTGGTCAACAACAATTACTCTGGGATAGCTCGTCAGACTATCAATGCCAACAACTTTGAACTTAAGCCGGCATTGATAAGTATGGTGCAACAGAATCAGTTTGGTGGGTCCCCTGTTGAAGACCCCAACTTGCATTTGAGGATATTTTTGGAGATAGCTGATACTGTGAAGATGAATGGTGTTCCAGAAGATACTGTGAGACTGCGATTGTTCCCTTTCTCTCTTAGGGACCATGCAAGGAGCTGGCAACAATCTCTTCCAAACAATGGTATTAACACATGGGCGGAAATGGCATCGAAATTTCTCTCGAAGTTTTTCCCACCAGCTAAGTCAGCTCAACTGAGAACTGAAATCAGTACGTTCAGACAAATTGATTCTGAACAACTATACGAGGCATGGGAGCGATTCAAGGATTTATTGAGGAGGTGCCCACAACATAACTATGAAAGCTGGGTGCAGATTCAGTTATTTTACAATGGGTTGAATGGACCAACTAGGATCATTGTGGATGCTGCAGCAGGAGGAACACTATTTTCTAAGACTGCAGATGCTGCCTTTGAATTACTTGAGGAGATGTCGGCTAACAGCTTCCAGTGGCCCAGTGAGCGAGCCATGGCAAGGAAACCCATAGGTATGTATGAGGTTGATCATTTTAGTACTCTTACTGCACAACTGTCTGCACTAACCACGCAGGTAGCAGCTCTGACCAAGCAAGGAGCACCACCTACTATTGAATTAGCCGCCGCTGCAGCTGGAATGGAGTTGTCAAGGGAAGCAGAGCAAGAGCACGTTCAGTTCATAAACAATCGGTATCCCAACAACAATAATAACTACCGAAGCAATCCGTATCAACAAGGGTTCCACAACAATGATAGACTCTCATATGCCAACAACAATAGTGCTCTGAATCCACCACCTGGATATGCTCCACAAAAGAATGAAGGTAAACCTTCATTTGAAGATTTGGTGAACACTTTTGTTCAAAGTTCGAAATTGAGGCTTGAGAAGAATGAGTCGAGGCTTGATACGATTGAGGGTCACATGAACAACATGGGTGCTACAATGAAATCTCTTGAGGTGCAAATTGGGCAGCTTGCTAATGCCATGAACAACCAACAAAGAGGATCATTTCCTAGCAACACCGAAGTGAACCCAAGGGAGCAGTGCAAGGCCGTGTCATTGAGAAGTGGTAAAGAACTTGGGGATGTAGAACCAGTACATGTTGATGAGCCATCTGTTGAGGAAACTCAAATTCAGGTTGAAACCCCTAAAGAAGTTGAAAAGGAGAAGCAAGCCACATTACCGGAAAAGCTTCCTATGTACAAGCCTACACTTCCATATCCTCAACGTTTCAGGAAAAAGGCTATAGATGACCAGTTTGCCAAATTCTTGGAGATTTTCAAGAATCCACATAAATATTCCTTTTGCCGAGGCGTTGCAACAAATGCCTAATTATACAAAGTTTATGAAGGATATAATGGCAAGAAAGATGAAGCTTGAGGAGTTTGAAACCGTGAATCTCACAGAAGAATGCAGTGCAATCCTTCAAAAGAAGCTACCACAAAAATTGAAAGATCCAGGGAGTTTTACTATTCCTTGTATTATTGGTAGTTCTACATTTAATAGGGCGTTATGTGATTTAGGTGCAAGTATTAATTTAATGCCTTTATCTGTTTTCAGGAGTTTAGGGCTTGGTGAAGTGAAGCCTACTACAATCACATTGCAATTGGCGGATAGGTCTCTCACATATCCTAGAGGGATAATTGAAGATGTGCTTGTAAAAGTGGACAAATTTATTTTCCCTGCAGATTTTGTGGTTCTAGACATGGAGGAAGATGGAGATGTTCCATTAATTTTGGGGAGACCATTCTTAGCAACAGGCAGGGCACTTATAGATGTCCAAAGAGGAGAATTATCCTTGAGAGTTGGAGGAGAAGAAGTCATGTTCAATATTTACAAAGCTCTCAAGGGACCTGACGAGGTAAGTACTTGCAAGTTTTTGGATGTAATTGACTCATGTGTGCATAACTTTGAAGTAGGAGCAATACCGGAGGATCCATTGGAGAATTGCATGGTCAACTCTATTATGAAAGTGGATGCAACTGAACCTGATCTTGCTGAGCAAGTGGAAGCACTTAAGAGCCTGCCTAAGGAGAGCGACACTGCTGGAAAAGAGGAAGATGTACGAGATACATCAGTCAAAGAAGATACGAAGGCGAGCTCGGAACTGAAAGAACTACCGGCCCACCTTACTTATGCATTCTTGGGTGAGAATTCGACATACCCGGTTGTGCCAAAGAAAGGAGGGATGACAGTGGTAAGAAATGAAAATAATGAGTTGATCTCAACTCGAACTGTGACGGGGTGGCGAGTTTGCATTGACTATAGGAAACTCAACAAGGCCACAAGGAAGGACCACTTCCCTCTTCCATTTATTGATCAGATGCTTGACAGGTTAGCCGGTTATTGTTATTACTGTTTCTTAGATGGCTATTCAGGATATAATCAAATTGCCATAGACCCCGAGGATCAAGAGAAGACAACGTTTACCTGTCCATATGGCACCTTTGCGTTTAGAAGAATGCCTTTTGGTTTGTGCAACGCACCTGCTACTTTTCAACGGTGCATGATGGCGATATTTTCAGATATGGTGGAGGAGATCCTTGAAGTCTTCATGGACGACTTTTCGGCATTTAACAGGCTAAAGAAAGCACTTATATCTGCACCAATCATCATAGTGCCGGATTGGAAGGAGCCATTTGTTTTAATGTATGATGCCAGCGACTATGCTGTGGGAGCAGTTTTGGGGCAAAAGAGAGACAAGATTTTTAGGGCGATCTACTATGCAAGTAGAACTCTTGATGGAGCCCAACAGAATTACACGACCACCGAGAAAGAGATGCTAGCTGTGGTGTATGCATTCGACAAATTTAGAGCATATCTGATCGGGACAAAGGTCATAGTTTACACAGATCATGCAGCGATTCGTTATCTTTTTGCCAAGAAGGATGCGAAACCCCGGTTGATTAGATGTATCTTGTTGGTACAAGAGTTTGATTTCGAGATCTTGGATAAAAAGGGCAGTGAAAATCAAGTAGCAGATCACTTATGTCGTTTGGAGTTGGAGAATCAAATGGATCATGGAGTCATACAAGAGAACTTTCCTGATGAACATCTATTTGAGGTATGTACTAAAACTCCGTGGTTCGCTGATTTTGCTAATTATTTGTCGTGTGGTATATTGCCTCCAGACCTCACTTATCAGCAAAGGAAGAAGTTCTTTCATGATGTGAAGAATTATTACTGGGATGAACCGTATGTATTCAGACGCTGTGCAGACCAAATTGTCCGGAGATGCGTAACTGAGGAGGAATCAAGAGAGATTCTTGAAAAGTGTCACTCCAGACCTTATGGAGGACATTTTGGAGCAGCAAGGACAGCAGCAAAAGTGCTTCAATCGGGTTTCTATTGGCCAGAGCTACATCGAGACAGTTATACTTTGGTGAAGACGTGTGATCGTTGTCAGCGCATTGGTAATATTTCTAAACGTCATGAGATGCCGTTGACAAATATCTTGGAATTAGAGATCTTCGATGTATGGGGTATTGATTTCATGGGCCCCTTCCCACCATCTTGTGGACAGTCCTATATTCTGCTAGCAGTGGACTATGTTTCTAAGTGGGTTGAAGCGATTGCCACATCGACTACTGACGCTCAGGTCGTGGTCAAGTTCGTGCAAAAGAACATCTTTACACGGTTTGGTACACCGAGATCGATTGTCAGTGATGAAGGGACCCACTTCTGTAACAAGATCTTCAGTGCTTTGATGACGAAATACACTGTGAGGCATAAGATTGCATTGGCTTATCATCCACAGACTAATGGCCAAGCCGAAATTTCTAACCGAGAAATTAAGCTAATTCTTGAAAAGACGGTCAGTATTAACCGAAAGGATTGGGCCCTGAAATTGGATGATGCATTATGGGCATACCGCACTGCATTCAAAACTCCCATAGGGATGTCCCCATATCGTCTAGTCTTTGGGAAAGCATGCCACTTACCGGTCGAGTTGGAACATCGTGCTTTCTGGGCCATCAAGAAGCTGAACTTTGATTTGAAGGCTGCTGGTGAGAAACGGTTGCTACAGCTCACTGAGATGGATGAGTTTCGTAATGAAGCGTACGAAAATGCTAAGATCTACAAGGATTGAACGAAGAATTGGCATGACAAGCAAATCGTGAGAAGAGAGTTTAGTCCTGGTCAGAAAGTGCTACTATATAACTCTCGTCTCCGACTATTTCCAGGAAAGTTGAAGTCACGATGGTCTGGGCCGTTCACTATTGAGAAAGTGACCCCATATGGAGCAATTGAACTGAAATGTGATGACGGTCACACATTTCAAGCAAATGGGCAGCGGTTGAAGCATTATTTTGGAGAAGAAGTAAGAGACGTGGACGAGGTTCATCTGAGCGAGCCTAAGTGAATGGATGGAAGACAGTCGGGCCGAGGACTATAAACTAAGCGCTTTTCGGGAGGCAACCCGAATCTTGTATCCTTATTTTAGTTTTATTTTATTCAAAAAAAAAAATAAATAATTTGAGATGCCGTAGGACAGGCGTAACTACGCCTCTTTGTGGCGTAATTACGCCTGTCAATTTTCAGACAATTTTAAAAAGCCGTAGGCGAGGCGTAATTACGCCTCTCCAGCGGCGTAATTACGCCTCGCGTCCTCTTCCCCTCAAATTTTCAATTTTGATTTTTTCTCCTCAATCTCTCTTCATTATGATATCCCACCTCTAAAGTCTATATTTTATCGATTAATTGCAGGTTTTTGGAGTCGACTGGTGCAAGGAAGCAAGTTTAGGGGGGTTGCAACAAAGTGGTCTAGCTTAGCCAACCAAATCGAAAGTTCTTCATCTAAGGATTGCCGCCGACTTTCCAGCCAGCACTTTTTCCACAACCGCCCCCGACGATATGGATGACGATGACCACTGACGGTCATCGATTAGGTATGTGCATCGTTCTATTTATTCCTTCATGTGTATGCATTGAGGACAATGCACATTTCTAAGTTTAGGGGGGGTACTTTGAAATAGTCAAACTACGTGGATTTCTGTTGCTTTTGTGTGTTTGTTTTCCTTATTTTTATTGGTTTGTCTCGATTTAGAGTCTGTTGAGTTTTGAGTGTCATAAGTTGTATTACGAGTCAGTTGAGGCCAATGATGAAAAATTGAGTTGATTTGTGGAAAATGTTAAAATTTTCATGTTTTCATGTTGCTCTTGAGTTCTCACATATTCTTGCACTAGAACCCATGACCATTTGATTAATCAATGATGATTTGAACGAACACAAAAATGATATAGGCAATTCTTGATAATTTGGGCCTTGATTCTTTCATAGAAAATTGCCATAGTAGCCCCTTTGAGCTTAAATGTAAAAGAATGAGGATTGAATTGTCTGCAATATCTTTTAGAATCTCATTCAAATTCTCTCTGATATTACCATGGTTTTCAGATGCAACTGAGCACATTGGTCAAATCATGTAAGTTATTTGTGAATTGAGAGTAGTATAGAACTTACTATAGTAATCTTTGAGGCGAAATACAGACATATGTGGCTTAGGAATGATTTAGGCAAATTTTTTGATCGTTTGAGCCTTTGAAGCCACCAAATGACATCATTTTATCTTTAGTTAACCTTTTGAGCTTATTGAAAATCGAATGGCATGTGCTTAGGCACATAATAACCCCCATTCGGCATCATTTCAAAAATCCCACATTGACCACCTTGCTAAAGCTTATACACTTTTGCCTACCCTCAAGGGAGTAAGCTTCTATTGCGCTTTAAAAGTTCAAATAACTCCTACGATCTTAATTGAAAATGAGAAGTGGAGTAACGAAAGAAAAAAGAAAAAAAAAAGAGAAAAATAATGAGGTGAATAATGATGAGGAGGATGAGAAAAGAGGATGAATTGAAATGAAAAGAAAATTGATGAATCATCAATAGAAGGAGTCGAAAGCGGGATGAGAATGCGCAAATTAATTATAATTTCAACTTACTCTCTTGCGTTGAATATCTTTCCTTTTATTGAAGCCATGAGCCAAAGCCTAACGTTACAAGCTTATTAAGACCTATTGACCAAGCCACATTTGTCTAATATACTAGTGGAGAAGGTTATGAATAGTGAACCTATGACACTCGAGAACACTTGTAATAAACATGGTTTTGACATTCACATATGAGCATCTCATTACCTAGTCTTGATGCATTGTTAGCATTCATCAAAATACACTCTGTTTTTGAACAATGCAATTTGAACCTATGCCTTGCAAAGTCCTATTGATTTGTGTGAGTTAAGTTTGCTTCACTGATTACATGGAAATGGTAGCACACACACACGTGAGAATTCTTGAGAAAATGATATGCATGTCTGAATACTTCTGAGGCCTACACAATTGGAATGTTTTACAACTTTGTTTTGTGTGTCTTTTTGTGTCAGTTTAGTTTTGATTTGTTTTTGTTTTGTTTTTGTGTTGTTTTGCTCGGGACTAGCAAAAGTTTAAGTTTAGGGGGTTTGATAAGTGTATTTTATACACTTATATTTCTTCTTGTTTTGCATGGTTTAGTGTTAGTTTTCAATCAGAATTACGCTTTTGGTTTTGTTATGTGTTGTTTTGCAGGAATCCAGTTAATTACATGTTTTGTGGACTAAAAGGGTGCAAATGACGGAAGGAACGGATGAATTGAAGTAAAAAATCAACACTTTGAATCAAAGCAACAGGCGTAATTACGCCTGTCTTGAGGCGTAACTACGCCTAAGCTACGGCATTTGAGCTTTTAAAAGAATTTCTTGAGGCGTAACTACGCCTGATGTGAGGCGTAACTACGCCTAGCTCACGGCAATTGTGATTTTGAAGAATTTTAAGTGGCGTAATTACGCCACTTTTGAGGCGTAATTACGCCAGTCACGCGGGAAGCCAGACTTTGGGACACGTCGACAGGCGTAACTACGCCACTTCGGAGGCGTAATTACGCCTGATGAATTTTGGCAATTTTGGAGACTTTCCTTAGTTGATTGCACGGGACTTTTAAAGAGTTTAGAGGAGGATTTTCGAAGGCTATTCAGACTTAGACATATTTTGGGAGTGAAAGAGGCTAGGGTTGAAGAACGGAGAAGAATAACGACGACGGCTCGGAGCAAAAAGTAGAGAATTCATCACGAGACGGCGGCGTTCATCGGAGATCGAAGAATAGCGTCCAATTCGTTTTGTATCTCTAAACTTTTATCAATTTTTATGGGTTATTTACACATGTCTATGTGTTTAAATACTTCTAGCATGAGCTAATTTTATTTTCTAGGAGACGATGTAGCTTGTTTTGAAACTACGCTTATTATGAATTGATTGAAGTTTATTTGGATTTCCGTATGGTTTATTTATGTTTTCCTGTTCTTAATGCTTTTAATCTACTGGCCATGGATTGAATGATTCCATATTTGTGATCTATCACTCGGGAGAGGGGGTTATGAATACGAAAGAAGGAATTCGTATCGTGGTAGTTATATTGTTCGGAAGGCCTATAACTCCATAGAAGTCGTCATAGGAATTACTGCGCTTTTACAATTGTTTGATAATTAATCTTAGATAGGGATATCAAGATTAATGTTAGATAATTATTTCTGCTTAACACCCGGGAGGGGGAGTAGAAACAAATAAGAATTCTCGGCTAGTAAACTAGGAAATCCATAAAATGGAAATCGAGGAATGATAAGTGTAGTGGATGAACAAGTGAAATCGTACTCCTAGATTCGTCTCCAACTGATTTCTTTTCAACTCAGTATTTGATCATCGTTAGTTAATTAATTTTTATTCTTCGCATAACACTCAACTATTCGATTCTCTAAATAAAGCAAAGATTATTTTAATTCAGTACTTAGATTTAACTATTTAATCAATCTCTGTGGGTTCGACATCTTTCTATATTAAAACTTGACTACCGTGCGCTTGCGGTAAGGGATTTTTCGCAACAATCTCGTCTCCTCCACTTGGCAGCTCATTGAAATGGTTTCCACAAGGATTGCTAATTGTTGCTCTAGGTGACGTATAGAATTGATCTGGTTTTTCAAACGTTGCTCAGTTGACGCCATGAATCTAAGTAGCATATCCTCTGATTGAGCCATTACTTCTGCAGAACTATCTCTCTTCTCTCTGTGATGCTCAAATGGTTGGTGCGTATCATTAGGGTAGTGAGGATTTTGTGGGTATTGGTGACTCCAACCTCGTAGTGAAGGATCACAATGCCAGTGGTAATCGAAGTCGACCATATCATTGAACAGGTGCAACACACTATCCTCGTCTCTATCAACCAGGGGACTCCCTTTCACCATTGCTCCGTTGAATACCCATCCTCGTGTATGTGCATCCAAACCTTTGAAGAAATATTGCAGAAGAATATAGTTTTAAAAGTTGTGATACCGGAATGTGTCTGCCAATTCATTGAATCTCCCCCACGCTGCATAAAACGGCTCTGAAGATTGTTGGGCAAATTGTGAAGACTTGTTGATGAAGCATCACAAGTACCTCGCAAGAAAAACAAATAAAACAATTAAATAAAGATTTTTTTAATTAATTATATACAAAGAAGAAAAAAATGGTTAAATTACAGTCAAAGCTTCTCATATGATATTACTAAACTTAGTCCCCGGCAACGGCACAAAAAACTTGATCGCGATTTATTTAAACAATAAAATATCAAAGCACCGCGATTATACCGCAAGTGCTCGGTGTCAAGTTTTAGTATAGATAGGAAGAATACGGATTGTCGAACCCACATAAACTAACAAGCAAGTACCAAATAAGATGCTTTTAACTATATTTAACCTACGAAATTTAATTAAACAATTAAACTACTAATTAATTAAATTAACTACTAATCCAACCAAGTCAATAAAAGTAAACGAGAAAAATCCACTAGAGAATATTATCGAGACGTCGGATCACCAATGCAATCCCTACAATTCTCAATTAAATATCCAAATATTTCTAAGGTGACGAGTTTTCCAAATGCATTCGTTATACCTTGGTCTGGTTATAACAAATTTACTACTAAGATGCAACAAGGCAATGATCATGCACTTATTTAACACTCAATATTGTATGTAGATCTATTAAAACTACTAGCTTTCGATTTTGGTAAATTAATTGCTATAACACGTGTGCTAGATTTTACTTGGTTCGTTTCAACCTAAAACCCACAGTATAATTTAGTATATCGTATTGCAATATCCTATAGTCAATTCAATCGCAATAAATAATTATTCAAAGGTGATCAGTCCTTCAAAAGCATGAAGATCAATAGTTATACGCAAAGAATTAAAGGAATTCAATCAAATAAATCATCAAATCATAGGTTAATGACAAAGGATTGCCTAGCCTCAATAATAAAAACTTAGTTCCTCATAATAAATCAAACAAAACAAAACTAAGAATTAAAGACAAAGAAAAACTCCCAGCGTCGACTCTGGTTTTAGATCCTCACTCCTTCTCTTGCTTCCTTTTTTATCGTCACTTTAATCGTCTTGTTGGAGTGTTCCAAATCATAGGTGTAAAAGGTTGAAGGTGACAGATGATAGAAAGGTGGAGGCTGTGGTGGAGTTGGAAGGGATGAAGAAAGGGAGGGGGGTGTCTGATAGAGTGAAGAATGATGGATGTTATGAATCTGCTGTGTGAATTGGTATTGACGTGTATGATGTGTGTTGATGAGGCTTGTTTTTATTATGGGAGAAGAATGGTGGAGGCGTGATGTATGATGGCTAGATGAAGAAAGAGGTGTGGTGGGTTGGAACCCTATGGGATGGGGTGATAAAAACATGATGGAGTCCTCTTTTCTGATATATATGGAGGTGTGAATGGTTATGAAGATGGCGTGAACGGTATGGAAATTGGTTACCTATTTCAGAACTCTTGGCATAGCTACGCCATTTTGAAGGCGTAAATACGCCACTTTTAATTCCTGAAATTTGCAAGGGCCATGTGTTTGGCGTATCTATGCCATATTGAAGGCGTCATACACCACTTTGGCGTAAATATGCCAGTCTGCAAATTCACCAAGCATTAAATATTTGTCCTTCTCTTGACATGTTAGCTCGGTTTGGTCCTTTTTCATTGCTTTTGGCTCATTTCCTATAATTTTATGCATTTCAACTTTGATTCCTGAAACATAGAAATATATACCAAAAAGCGTAAATCATCCAGGAATTAATATGAAAATCATTAGAAATTGCATCCAAATAAGTGTAAAAACGACACTTATCAACTTCCAACCCTTCGGGTGAAGCTAATCTACAAGTTATCCGACTCCTTCAGAAACCAACCAACCTCACATCATTCGTTTTCTACCTTAAGACGTAGAGTATAATTGTATATATTGAGTGTTTAAAGAAATTTGCATTATAGATTGGCAAAAGTTCTTATTTTATTCTAGAAATACTTATAACATTTATAACATTAGTACAATCTCCTTTAGGGAGGAGACCAACTTGTTTAGCCTATCATATGATAAAGCTTGAAACGAAAACACATAAACTCAAAACTATATTACCGAAGAAATTATTACAATACTTAGAATTTTATTTATCAGAAAACTATGGAGAATGGTCGATGCCCTTGAATTCCTGAATGACTGGCCTTTTATAGACATGAATCCGTACCTCAAACGCGGATTCTAAATCTTGCATCATGTTGAGTGTGCCCATAAGTGTGCTTTAAATTTCACTTGGTCTGGTTTTGTCTGAGTGTGCCATAGTTTTCTCGTGAGTGCTGGTACCTTTTGTCCTTTTGTACTAACTTTTCTTGTGAGTGCGCCATTATTGTGTCTTAGTGCGTTGAATAATAACCACACTAACTTTAATGGTACATGCGTCTTCTTTTGTCAGGAAATCTGTATATTATTGGTTTATGTGGTCCCCTGAGCTCTAGGAGAACGTGCTCTCTTGTTAGCAGGTCCTCTGTCCTTTAATGCCTCTGCTCTGTCAGGTTTGGACTTGCAAGCTTTGGTAGTTGCCTACAAACCTCCTTAAGCTGTTTGACAGCTTGTCGGTGATCTTCATTCCACTCAAACTTAACATCCTTTTTAGCAGTTTAATGAACACCTTTCTATGCATTGCCAGATTGTTAATAAACATCTCAGTAAAATTAACAACTCCAAGAAAACTTTGAAGTTGCTTCAAATCCTTTAGATCGTCTGAATATCCTTGCTCTTTCTGAACAATATGATTCTACAAGATGATTCCAGATTTGTCGCTTTTAATCCTAAGAAACTTGATATGTCTCGTAACAATTACTGTCTTCCTTTCGGAGAGCACTAATCCTTCCTTGTATCAAACATCCAAAAAGACTTCCAAATGTTTAATGCAAAAGAATGGTTGTATGCTAAGCATACAAACAACCACCATTCGACATTCTTTGGCTATCTTATCATCTTCCCTAATGAGCCTAAATATGATTTTTAAATCCATACCTTTTAATGGAGTATGATGTGTTTCATTCATATGCACTTGTTATAATGATTCATATATTTTTTTAGACTTTATTGTCAAAAGAATGAGATGCATGAAAGAAGAGGATGCCTTGAAAAAAAATAAGAAAAATAAGACTCCAAGGGAGCCAAGGCACAAAAGCAAAAAAAAAAAATTGAATGAACCTTGCAAAAATGAACAAGGTTTAGAAAATCATGTAAGAAGATAAGTTTTTAATTGTGCATATCATTATATTCTCTTGTTTGATACACCATAGCCTTACTTTCATAAGCCAATACCTAGGCAAGCTACAAGCTAATTAAGACCTATTTGATTTATGTTTGCAAGTGGTGAAGATAGTGGAGAAGAGTGTGCAAGTGAGCTTATACTTGTGTTGGTGTACAACTTGAGCTATTGTAGGTTTACATTAATTGGATCTATAATATGTACATGACACTTGATTATGACAACACACGCACGTTCACTGCTTTGTTGAGTATGAGATGCCTAGGGATTGAACTTGTTCCACTGTTAACTTTTCACCGTCTTTCATTATTATGCATGTTTAAAATTGTTGAGACATTAAAGTGAGGATAAGTTAGTTTGTTATGATGCTATGAGCCAACTAAAAGATTGTAGTTTTGTCTGATTTACTCAAGGTCGAGTAAAGATTAAGTATGTAGGAGTTTGATGTGACCATAAATAGACACATTTAGTGCGTTTAACTGCCTATGATTTGGTGTTTTGATGTACAAATTGATGCATATGTTACCAAATATATTATAGTGTAAATGTAGGTTGAATTGAAGAAATTGAGCTAACAATGACGAATAAGGACCAAGAAATGCATTGAAGATTATGTGGGTTCAAAGTAGACCAAGAAAATGCATAAAATTGTGTTGAAGACTCGAGAACAGACTAGATATCTATAGCCCCGGGCAGAAAAATTACGCAACAAAAAAATCATCCTAGAGATTGATCGGCGATTTCTACCGATCGATCGCTTGCCCGAGAAAATTGAAAAAAAAAAAATAAGCTAGGGCTCAATAGGCAAGTTCCAGCGATCGATCACCGAGTAATTTTGGAAAATTTGGGAAATTGATTTCTTTCCTTCCTACATGGACTCTAACCTATTACATCAGCCTTCCTATTTATAACCCTCGAAAATCATACCTTTTTTATCATCTAGGTAGAGTAGGTAGAATAGTTTAGCTTAGTTTAATATTTTCTCTTTCAATTTTGTTGAAGAACGCTACAAAGATCAACACGAATGCAGGATTGACGACCTCGGTGGAGTGGCGATCGGATTAGTTTCTCTTCCTTTTTGCTTTTATTTATCATTTTTCTTAGATTACGTGTAGCTATTTTTAAAGTCTTGGTTGAGGAAGATAAAACCTTGGATTTATTTATCTTTGGGAGATTCTTATGCTTTTAATTATCCGTTTTTATTGGATATCAATGTTTTCAGATTTTGATGCTATGATTTATGTTTGCTTATTGGATTAACAACCTAATAACTTGCATGTAATCTAATGCTAAATTTGATAATTGTTTGATTAATCAAATTTACGAAGTAACTAAGATTGATAATTGCATGTTGTTGGTGTTATTAAAATCTTAGGAAAAAACAATTGACTAAATTTATATAAACCGCTTGTGTTTATGTTGTTTAGATTCATCACTCACTAGTTTTGAATGGTGTCATGATTTTAATCTTGATTGCGCATATAGATATTGATTGATGAAAGTTAAATTAGAACGCTTGGACTAATTGACTATGAATAAGGTGAGGGAGGAATTAGATTTCCAATTGATGAATGTACAATTAAAATTGAGTCTTTTGTTAATCGATGAAATAGATGATAATGTCCAAGGTAAAGTCGACCGATACCAAGAATCGCTTTCATTAGTTTAATCTTTGCTTTTTATTTTGTTAGTATTAATTCAACATTCACAACCACATCTTTAATTTATTGTTTTGTTTTTATTTTCATTAACAAAAGAATTCACACTACCTCATAGGATCGATCCCTACCCACACTACATTTTTGTTATAAATCTTGTGGATTGAGTGGGGTTACTTTGGGCGCACACGATAAGCGCGACCAGGTAGCTTCAGGTTGTGGAACATTGTCATGTAATGTCTTCTTCAGTAACAACAAGGTTTCTGGGGTATCTTTTTCTTCTTCTTCTTCATCCCCATCTTCATAATGACATGACATTCACACCATCAACAGTTATATTTCGCTTTTGAAGTGTTCCTTGTTGTCTAAGTCGAAGAATAGCTTCCCCAAATTTCCGCTGATCCTTCATTTTTGGGTGTCGAAGTTTTCCTTCATCACGATGCTTGCTGCAAAAACTAATGGGGAATTTCATTGTCTCGTTCTCCTGTGTGAACCTCTTAAATGTTTGAAGGAAATTGTTTCCTAACAACATATCAGCTCTTGTGTCATGGAAATATATAGGTGGAGTTTTGGATTTGTACCAAGGGGTAATACACTTATTATAGGTCCACCCTTTAGGTGGGATATATAATAAGTGTATTCCTCCAACTCCTCTGATGATTATTTCCGCTTGCTTGACTTCTTCATCAAGGATAAGAATCATTTTAGAGAAATGTCTTCCTGCAATAGCTGATAATTTCTTACCAACTTCTTTGAGGAAGATTTATTGTCTGACAGTGCATATTCCAGCTCCTGAATATATATAAGCTGCAAAATATCCTGCAAGATATTTCTTGTATAACATCCCGAATGAGATGTATACTGAGAATGGATTGATGGTCATTGGATTCTGCATCTTTTCCTGTCTACCGTAAATTCCATTATGTCCTGCAATCTTTCCCAATGTTTGTGTTCCTCGAGAAACTCAATTCCAATAATAAGTTGTTCTGGGATTCAATCTGCAGTTCATGCAATTATTAGATTAAATTCACCAATTTTAAGGTTTCCTTGATCCCAGCCAACTGTAGGTCCCACCCTTTAGGTGGGACATATAATAAGTGTATTCCTCCAACTCCTCTGATGATTATTTCCTCTTGCTTGACTTCTTCATCAAGGATAAGAATCCTTTTAGAGAAATCTCTTCCTGCATTAGCTGATAATTTCTTACCAACTTCTTTGAGGAAGATGTCTCATCTGGCCGTGCATATTCCAGCTCCTGAATATATATAAGCTGCAAAATATTCTGCACGATATTTCTTGTATAATATCCCAAATGAGATGTATATTCAGAAGGGATTGGTGGTCATTGGATTCTGTATCTTTTCCCGTCCACCATAAATTCCATTATGTCCTGCAATCTTTCCCAAGGTTTGTATTCCTCGAGAAACTCAATCCCAATAATAAGTTGTTCTGGGATTCTATCTGTAGTTCCTGCAATTATTAGATCAATATCACCAATTTTAAGGTTTCCTTGATACCTGCCAACTGTAAGTTGTTGCAAATAATATAAGACATCACAAGGATATTAGAAATCCGATATGCACACACAGTGGAATAAAAAAAATATTGGATTCCACCGAGGATCTATATGAAGGAAACCATATCGGTGTTGAGAGTTATACATTTGTAGCATGTTTGATACAGAAAAACGTCCATGAGTAGTCTAGCAAAACTTCACAGCTTTCCTCTACAGTATCCACACGATCAAATCGCTAAAGGGATGTTGAAATTATCAAGGTGCTAGACTTGAAAATTCAACCGAAGAAAGATTGAGGTGACGACCACACCTATTCGCTAATGGTGTGTTATGGTTTTGTTAACCTGAATTACCCTCTGACTCATTACCCTAATCAAATTAATACATCCAATGAATTTTATCTCCCTTTATCGATTTAATCTTTTGTGCGACCCGTTAGAATCTTGAAACGGTGGCATTGACATAAAATCTTATTTTATGTCATAGCAATGAGCTGTATCTAGCAATACATCACGGCTACCCAAGTTGCTAGAATGTCATTGATTCGACATTACCTATGGTCTGTGATAATATTCACCATGTAACTTAATCCCTTTGTCCTAGATGTTTAGATTAAACATGAGTCATGGAATAAGTCATTCGTATAGTTCAATCTTTTATTTCTTGATCCCCATGTAGACTAGAATAAACGAATAACCTCGATATCATATGTCGACTCATTCTAGCATGTCCACACATTTTAGTCTCACTTGATCAAGGGCCAAAACACTTCTCTTGTTATATAGGAGGGACAAATCCTATATTGGTCACTCAAGTTCCCTCTACATAAACTCGTAGTATATCCAATGATTTATAGTTTACCCTATTACAGGTAACGTTTGACAATATCAAGATACACAAATCCTCATGTTGAGATCTCTGGTGGTCTCAAGACGTAAGGATTACAAACATTATTATCACTGTGAGAATTGCTTTTGACGTTCATATAACAATCCATGTAGCATTCTCATGGTGGGTCGGTCAAGTACATAGTTCTCTAACATGTACCTATGTGTTGATTCGATATCTCATATACATGAACAAATTCATCAACCAATACATGCTAGTCTCTATGCATTATCATTAACCTAATTCATGATAATACTTAACTATGGGCAATCTTTAAGAATAATACAATATTATTCTAAAGACATTAATATATATTTATTCATATTATACAGATATTGGTAAAATTTATAATAATGAATTGTCATTAATGAAAATCATATTACAATGTATGCCAAAATCAATCATCTAATGAGTTATCTTAGGACATATCTCAACAAATCTCCCACTTGTACTAAGACCAATCAGACATGTACTTTATGTATGTCATAGGCACGAATCATTTCTTTGATTCTTGCATGCTAAACCATTTTAGCACTTTATCTATGTATATGCTTTGACTTAGGCCAAGTAATTTTCTTGATCTATCTACATAGATCTTGATACCTAACACATAGGTTGCTTCACCCAAGTCTTTCATAGAAAAACAATTCCCTAGCCAAGTTTACAGATTGCAAGGAAGGGATGTCATTCCCAATAAGAAGTATGTCATCTACATACAACACTGGGAAGATAATTATACTACCACTGACCGTCTTGTAGACACAAGGTTCATCTACATTCTTGATGAAACTAAACTCTTTGATAGAATCAGCAAAACAAAGATTCCAACTCCGAGAAGCTTGCTTCAATCCATAAATGGATCGTTGTAGCTTACATATCTTTCCAGCATCCTTTGGATCGACAAAACCTTCGGGTTGTGTCATATACACATCCTCAAGTAAGTTTCCATTAAGGAAAGCAGTTTTGACATATATCTGCGAGATTTCATAATCATGAAATGCAGCTATTGCAAGTAAGATCCTGGTGGATTTAACCATGGCAACCGGCAAAAAGGTTTCATCATAGTCAATACCATGAAATTGTTTGAAACATTTAGCAACCAATCGTCCTTTAAAGATTTGTATGTTACCATCCATGTCAGTCTTCTTCTTGAAAATCAATTTGCACCGTATGGGTATTACCCTTCAGGTGGGTCAACCAAAGTCCATACTTGGTTTACATACATTGATTCCATCTCAGATTTCATGTCCTCTAGGCATTTCTCAGAATCAGGGCCCATTATAGCTTCTTGGTAGGTTGAAGGATCGTCCTGATCAATGAGTAGTAAGTCACCTTGTTGAGTAACAAGAAATACATATCTCTGTGGCTCCCGGTGTACTCTTACAGACCTACACTGGGCTTGTGTCTCTTGAGCAGGCATTATGTCCACAACAACTTGTGGTTCGCGTTCCACAATAACTTGTGGTGACTGCTATGTTTCCATCTCAATATCATGTTCAGTGTTTTGTTGTGGTTGTACTTCATTGAGTTCTATATGCGTCCCACTGGTTCTTCTAGAAATAAATTATCTTTCAAGAAAGACACATGTCTGAGCAACAACCACTTTGTTCTCGCTGAGATAATAGAAATAATATCCTTTTATTAACTTAGGATACCCCACAAATAAGCACTTATCAGATTTGGGTCCAAGTTTGTTGGAGGCGTGACGTCTCACGTAAGCCTCACAACCCCAAATCTTCATAAAAGATATATTGGGATGTTTCCCAGTCCATATATCATATGGCGTCTTTTCAACTAATTTAGATGGAATACGGTTCATTCTAAATATTGTTGTTTCTAAAGCATGTCCCCAAAAGGAAATCGGAAGATCTGCATGACTCATCATTGATCGAACCATGTCCAAGAAAGTTCGATTCCTCCTTTCAGATACACCATTCCATTGTGGAGTATACGGAGGTGTGAGTTGCGGGACTATCCCACACTCTTTTAGATATTCATGAAACTCATGGCTTAAGTATTCACCTCCTCGATCTGATCGGAGGATTTTGATACTTTTGCCAAGCTGGTTTTGTACTCCATTCTTGAAATCCTTGAACCTTTCAAAATTTGCATATTTGTGTTTCATTAGGTACACATATCCATATCTACTGAAGTCATCATTAAATGTAATGAAGTATTGAAAACCACCTCTAGCATGTATGCTTATTTGGCCACATACATCAATATGTATGAGACTGAAGAAATCGTTTGCCCTTTCAACATGTCCCTTGAAAGGGATTTTAGTCATCTTGCCCAATAAACAAGATTCGCATGTTTCATATGATTTAAAATTAAATGAATATAAAACTACATCCTTATGAAGTTTTGAAATACGATTCTCGTTTATATGGTTCAAGAAACATTGCCAGAGATAAGTTGGATTAGAATAATTGGTCTTAATCCTCTTAGTATTTATGTTATAGACAGTCATATCAAGATTTAGAACATAGAAACCGTTAATCAATTGTGCACTAGCATGAAACATATCATTTAAATAAATGGACAACATTTGTCCTTTATCATAAATGAAAACGCATCTTGTCCAAACAAAAAATTGAAATAATGTTTCTAGTAATAGAAGGCAGAAAGTAACAGTCTTGTAATTCTAAAACTAAACCAAAAGAAAAAGTTCATGAATAATTTCATTTAGCTAATGCAGCAACTCTTCCTCCATTTCCCACTCGTAGGTCAACTTCGCATTTAGCCAATACTCTATTCCTTTTGAGTTCCTGCACATTAACACAAATTTGATAACCACATCCAGTATCTAATACTCATGATGAAGAAGTAGATATGTTGACTTCTATAACAAAAATACAAGAAGTATAAGTCACACTTCCCTTCGTATTCTTAAGATCTTCCAGGTAAATCTTGCAGTTTCTCTTCCAATGTCTTGTCTCACCACAATGGAAGCATTTTCCTTCCTTAGCCACTCCTTTGGCTTAATTGCAGTAGTATGAGGCTTAGATTTGACAAAGACTTTCTTGTCTTTTCTAAAGCCCTTTGTTTTAGCCTTTCTTGTCCAATGAAAAACCCAATTTCTCAAGATTCTCAATGTATCCATTCATTTTGAGTACATGAGTTCCAACAGGGTTTGCTTCTACTATTCTGCACTGAAATAACGCTTTAGAGATATCATACCTCTCTTGTCTGGCTTGTTGTTGGTAAAGTTACTTCAGATGTTCAATCATATTGAACGCATCCATTTCCTCATGTTGCTTTTAAAGCTCAAAGTTCATGGTTGCAAGCTTGAGGCATCCAACATCAATAGCGTCATTTTGATGTTTCTTGCAAGCATCCCTGTCGGCCCTTACGGCCGTAGCAGGAGGTTCCTAAGCATGTAAGGGTTTCTCTAGGACATATTGTTTTTTCTCTTGTTTGAGGACAATCCTCAGATTCCTATACCAGTCTAGGAAATTCGTCACATTCAATTTGTCCTTCTCAAGGACCGATCGCAATGAAAGTTTACTAGTAACATTGATGCCATGAATATCTAGAATAGAAATATTCAAAATAAATATTATGATTTAATCATTTAATAAGGTCTTTTATTAAATGAAACTCTCATTATTTTGTTAGAATCAACAACCTCATAAGCTATTAGTGGGCCAAGATCCATATTTTCACCTAACCTTGAGTTAACTTTGGCTAATCAACCAAGACTCGATTGTTTAGGTAGACAACACTTGTCAATACATCACATGTAACTCTTGGATGGTTGGCCGAACAACACTTTTTTCTAATTCATCTAACGGATTATTACCCTACCCCATGCATCTAGGTTCCCAATCCTATTGAGATAACGCTAGTTATGTCGCACCCGATTTATAGTCACATGGATATCACTTTTATCCTACCGCTCCTTACTAAGATTGTCACGATACTTTGCTTTGGCAAACTTACACATGTTCAATCGAAGTCTTGATGAGTACTATTAATCGGAAGGCATCAATATTGACTTAATATTATCAGAGGTATTTAAAGATCTCACAATATTGATTATGAAAATTTGTCATGTACATATACATATATATCATCCATCAACATTAAATATCAAATGATAATCAATGTATCACATACATCAACGTAAAATAAACTTGACATGGTTATAACCCGAACTACTGATTTTCTCAAGCCAATGAGAAAATCTAAAGGGACAACATAAGGGTAACTTCTCCAAGCACCTCTTCGGTCTATTGTTAATGGTATTCTCGTCTTGGCACCATGGTCCATCTTCATTGATCTACATTAACTAATGCTAAAACTATAATATATAACAATTACATGATATAGAGAAGACCTCGAGTTACATTCGAGGGAGCATAGGGGAGAGAGAATACATTCAAAAAAAAAAGAGAGAAGGCACGACTCGCAGGCCGTATTAAAGTTACAACCAATTACAAAAATCCAATCTAATAGGTCAATGGGCTATAACCATGCACCATGCTCAAACAACACATAAAACATGCTAGGACATAACAATTAATGAATTAAATTCTTTACTCTTTAAAATATAATTCTATGTTGATAAAATGTGATTAAAACCAATAGGCTTAAATGGGAAAAAAAATATTGCACGCCTCGGTCGCTCGCCCACACGCGACCCTCGGTCGCCCGCTCACATGCAAGCCACGGTCACCCGCCCACATGCGAGCACGGTTGCCCACCTTTTGGCTCGGTCGCCCGCCTTGCTTGGATGGGTCGCCCGCCCTGCTTGGCTGGGTCGCCCGCCCTGTCTTATCGGTCGCCCACACACATATGTATCTTATACATATATCGAAAAAACTGAAATACTCGTCAATATATCATATATATTTGCCGATAGTTTCCCACAAACATATCTCATATGATCTTATAATCGAATATAACATATAGCATATGTTCTTATATTATAATCATCACAGTTTCTCAGAATTAGCATGAATTCAAAAACTCAAAATATGATAAAACTATTTATCACATAACCCAATATGGGCTTCGTACATGACTCTGATACCACTGTAGGAATCCAATATGCACACACAGCGGAATAAAAAAATATCAGAATCCATCGAGGATCTATACGAAGGAAACCAAATCGGTGTTGAGAGTTATACCTTTGTAGCATATTTGATGCAGAAGAACGTCCACGAGTCGTCTAGCAAAACTTCACAGCTTTGCCGATACGGTATCCACATGATCAAATCGCTAAAGGGATCTTGAAATTATCAAAGTGCTAGACTTGATAATTTAACCGAAGAAAGAATGAGGTGATGGCTGCACCTATTCACTAATGGTGTGTTAATGGTTTTGTTAATCTGAATTAACATCTGACTCAATAACCTAACGAGCATATATATATATATATACATATATATATATATATATATATATATATATATATATTTTACACTTTATCTGTATATACATATATATCAAATTTAATTATATTATATATATATATATATATATATATTATATGATTAAGATTGTTCCTAATCAAATTAATTCATCCAATGAATTTATCTTCATTTATTGATTTAATCTTTTGTGCGACCCGTTAGGATCTTGTAACGTTGGCAGTAACATAAAATCTTATTTTATGTCACAAGCAATGAGCGGTATCTAACAACAAATCAAGGCTACCCAAGTTGCAAGAATGTCATTGACTCGACATTACCTATGTCATGTGATAATATTCACCATGTAATTTAATCCCTTTGTCATAGGTGTTTATATTAAACACGAGTCATGGAATAAGTCATACTCGTATAGTTCAATCTTTTATTTCTTGATCCCCGAGTAGATGATAAGTGTGATTTTTACACTTAATTTAATATAAGATTAGGGACGTTTTTTAGTGATTCTTTGAAAATATTTTGTTTTTTGGTATATATTTCTATATTTCAGGAATCCAGGTCCAACTGCATAAAAGTGGAGGAATTAAGCTTAAAATGATGAAAAATGACCAAACCGAGCACACGCGTGACATGATATGGAGTGACCGAGACACGTCATATTGGCAAGGAAGATTATATTTTATTGGATATTCAAAGCAATACTATATTATATTATCAGATTATACAATAAGAAGAGTTACGTGAGCAGATTCAAAACAAGGATAGATATTCACGCACGATAAGGGATTGGATAGGACTTCACATATTCAGGAGGTGAGCATAAGTGACGTGGGAAGAGTTAACATGAGTGAGGAGCAACAGATTGGAAGATAGAATAGACGTGAGGAATAGAAGTGAAGTCTCGACATATAAAAAGAACGTATTCAAAAAGATAGTGACCGGAAAGAAGAAATATCCAGGAGAAAAAGAGAGTGGTGCGAGAATTCAGATAGACGTACATATAGTTACGTGAGTGAGCAGGAGGTGAACAGAAGAGGAACCGAAGAGAAAAGAGCAAAATTTACGTGACTTTAGAAGAGGAGACTGAAAAACAAGAGGAGTTACGGGAACAGTGAGAGGAGAACAAAAAGACGTGAGAGCATATTGGCAAGAAGAGAGCAGATTGACGAGAATTCACGTAAATTTTGGAAGAATCACTCACGTACAACACAACAAAATAAGAGACCGAGCTACGAGTCGACGACGCGATTCAACATCGCTAGTTTATCCGTATTTCTAAACTTTGTTTGTTTTTATTTGATTTCCTTATACTTTTGACGTTGGAAAACACAATTTTGCATTTGATTTTGAATATGTTTCTAGGTTAAGTTTATTGTCAAAACTTAGGGGATCCTTTGTATGAACCCATGATTTAAATTGAATGTTTTTGATTGATTCTTATTTATCTAAGTGCATAGATCATTGTTCTTCATGCTTTTAAGGGTTTGGCAATCCTTGAGTGATAATAAATTACAATTGAGATCGAGAGATAAATTTGGAATTTGATATAGTGATTTATGTCGTGGATTTCAGACTGATATCGAGAGATGAAGTCAAATACACGTGTGATAGCTATAGATATATAGTAATCGAAAGCTAGACATTTTCATAGATCGATTTACAATATTAATTGTTCAATAAGGATACGAGAGTGGCTTATTGTTACGTTAGTATTAGATTTGTTATAGCCGGACCAAGGTATAACAAGTGAATTATGAAAACTCGTCAATTTAGATTGTTTGAATTTAATTCTTAACTAATAGGTGAATTGTGGGGGATTACATAGGTGAACCGAAAGTCTTGATAATTGTCTCTATTGATTTTATTCTTATTCTCTATTGATTGTTTGGGTTTATTATTGAATTTAATTTGTCACTTTAGTTAATTAATCACAACCATTTTTTGTAGGCTAAATATAGTTAAACTAGTGAAGTTTGGTACTTATTTCCTAGTCCTCGTGGGTTCGACACTTATACTTATAATATCATTATACTAAAACTTGACACCGTGCACTTACGGTACACAATCGCTACACTGAAAAATATTGTTTAAAATAATTGCGACCAGTAGACTAGAATAAACGAATAAGCTCGATATCACATATCGACTCGGTCGAGCATGGCCACGTATTTTAGTCTCACTTGATCAAGGGCCCAAACACTTCTCCTGTTATATAGCATAGACAAATCATATCTTGATCACTCAACATCCCTCAACATAATTCGTAGTATATCCAATGATTGTCTTTATAGTTTACCATATTACAAGTAACGTTTGACAATATCAAGATACACAACTCCTTGTGTTGGGATCTCTGGTGATCTCAAGTCGTAAGGATTACATATGCTATTATCACTATGAGAATTACTTACGACATTCATATAACAATCCATGTAGCATTCTCATGGTGGGTCTGTCCAGTACATAGTTCTCTAACATGTACCTATGTGTTGATTCGATATCTCATATCCATGAACACATCAACAAATACATACTAGTCTCCACGCATTATCATTATCATAATTCATATAATACTTGACTAGGGACAATCTTTAAGAATAATACAATATTATTCTAGGACATTAATATATATTCATAATATACAGATATTGGAATAATATATTGTTAGGATCGATTTCGGGGGTGGGTTGCCATTCCACACCCGAGTTCAACCAACTTGAGCTTCAATAGCTCGTGTTCTTGAAATAATTGCACCGAGAGATTATATCAAGTTCGGTTACAAAACCGAGCGGAAGACACTCGACATAACCCACTCTAAAACCGATTACTCATTTGAAAGGCATTTTAAAGATATGCAAGAAAGTATGTAAAAACAGTAAGGTAAATAAATGCAGTAAAGTAAATAACACAAGCATTTGTTTCTGGAAGTTCGAAGCACAACGCTTCTACGTCTCCCCTTCTTCCATCTCATGGAAGGATACACTAGAAGACTTTGATTTATACAACTCTTTGTACAAACCCGGTCCAGTTGGGAATTCCCCATCCAACTAGAACTCCTAGCAACTCAACTATGTATGTTCTTTAATGTCTCACATACAAAGACCTCTCAATCGGTTGTGATGAATCATCAACCGTTACAATGGTATTCACTCTTCTATTTAGCTCACAAATACAATGAATAGAGTGAATACAAAGGCACAAATGATTCCATAATGAATCTGATACAGCAAGGTAAGAGGTGCCAAAGGTTTGAGGAGTGCTCTTCATTTAGCAGCTTTTGTCTTTTAAGTTCCTCAATTGAATCCCAAGTGGGTTTGCTTTGGAAGGCTTGGATTGATCTTCAATCAGCTGTTATTGAGCTTCCAAATCATGTATATATAGCCCCAAGTAATGATATATACGTTAGATACAAGAATATAACCGTTGGGACAGTTTTGGTAAGCTTTCAAACATTGCAACGGTCATATTCTGCTTCTGGGCTATTTTTGGAAGTCTGCTGGTCTGGTCAGCCAGTTGGTCTGGTCAGCTGGTCTGGTCATCCAGTTGGTCTTGTCATCCAGTTGGTCTGGTCAGCTGGACTGGTCATCCAGTTGGTCTGGTCAGCTGGACTGGTCATCCAGTTGGTCTGGTCAGCTGGACTGGTCATCCAGTTGGTCTTGTCAGCTGGTACTCCAACTGGTCCTTCAGCTGGTACTCCAGCTGGTCCTCTCCAGCTCCAGCTGGTCCCTTCAGCTGGTACTCCAACTGGTCCTTCAGCTGGTACTCCAGCTGGTACTCCAGCTGGTCTGGTCAACTGGTACTCCAGCTGGTCTGGTCAACTGGTACTCCAGCTGGTCCTTCAGCTGGTACTCAAACTGGTCCTTCAGCTGGTACTCCAGCTGGTACTCCAGCTGGTCTGGTCAACTGGTACTCCAGCTGGTCTGGTCAACTGGTATTCCAGCTGGTCCTTCAGCTGGTACTGCAGTTGGTCCTTTCAGCTGGTCCTCATTTCAGCAACCAAACTCAAGGGCATTTCTTAGCACATCATCAAGCTGTAAAATATCATCTATGAACTGCACACTTGATGAAATATGTTAGCAACACAATAACAAGTTTTGTTAACATCAAAACCAAGATTATTCGGGTTTCCAAAACCCAACATATATAATAATGAATTGACATTAATGAAAATCATATTACAATGTATGCCAAAATCAATCATCTAATGAGTTGTCTTAGGGCATATCCCAACAAAGGAAAGATATTATCCTTCTCAGTCAAAGATTTTCTCAACTTCTCGCCAGCCTCTAGGCACTTCAGTACTCATGTTATTTTGAATGCATCAGGGATTTTCTGAATCATGCTTCAGGCTGCTTTCTGTTTTTCCCCGGGATAGTTACTGATCAACCTATAATGTTGGAAAGGCATCCTTCTAGGCTCGATCATGAGACTTCTGCTTCCGTTCAAGACCGGCTGGTCCTATATCCTCATGTCGATCTCTCCAATTGTCGGACTATCAATGATATCCGGCAACACTACTTTTGCAAAATCTTCGAAGATTCTAGGGACTTCGATGAATTCCTTTCTTTAGAATACTTCTTAATGATGAGTATTCAAGAGTGTGTATGACATCTTGTAGGTGATCGAGTAAGACATATCCCCTGCTTTCATCAAATCTCTTCTTTTTAAATCTTGATGAAGAGTAAGAACTTTGTTGAAATCTCGATCTCCCAAATTGTATGCAGTTCTTGGATAGATGTTGAAGGCCATCTTTTATGCATATACAGATTTCTTACAACTGCTCCCAAACAAGAATCTTTGAGGTTCAGGATTCTCTTGTCAAAGATCGCCAGGTTGAGTGGCGAATCAATTCCTTCCTCGAACTCCTTGGTATGCTCGAACTGTTTCATTCCTCGTTTTTGGTTTTCTGGACAATCTATAGAGATATGTCCCCTTGCTCCGCACGTTAAGCAGCTACAATCTTAAAACATTCATTCGCTCTAGTATGATTTCGTCTGAAAGTTCTCTTTGTTGGTGCTCTGCTAATACTTGCTTGATTAGAACCAATTGGCGAGGTTCTACTCCTAGTTGGTCCCGATCTTTGCCATGATCTATAACTTCTGGCTTTCTGCTTTGACCAGAACTTTCTAGGTCTCCATGTAGATCCTTTTCTCGAACCACTTCCTCGAGAATATGGATGATTTTTGTGCTTCTTCCTTTGGGAGTTGTTACCAACGACAGTAGGGATGCCGTTCTCGACACAGCAAAGATGAATTGTTTTGTTTATTCCTCTTAATCTCTTGTAATTCTTTTGGTGTGATGCTTGATGGCACCACTCTACAAGTTTGACTATGAGAAATGACATTCTCCTGGCTACCGTCTCTGTTTCTTGAGTTATATACTCCTGGATAAGCATTTTTGTCCATGGACTTGGAATTTTGGCAAAGAATAGCTCAGATGCATCTTGGTCACTAATCTTCGTCTTCCTTCTATACTCTGTGAAGAGTTTGATGTACTCATCTACATGGCAGATGCCATGTAGTTCAAGGTTGTAAAGAGCTTGTTTGTGCTTCTTAACATTCTCTTGTTCCATTCCTTCGAATTATCCTGCTCCTATGAATGGATTTTATATAGTTTTGCCATCCTGTCAACAATTGTTTTTAGTGACTCTCCGGCTAAAACTTCCTCTTTGATGCTTTGGGGAGTGAGTTCCCAAGCAATTTTGACTGATCCTTCCAAGCTCATATTAAAAAGTAATATGAACCCTTCTTCGTTGAGATCGAGCGTTCCTGCGACGATTCTCATGGTAGACGCCCACTCATCAATCAATACATCTCGATTTTTGGCATCCAAGATATCCATGTTAAGCATGAGTCTATATGGATGTATCGGATCTAACTGAGAATTCCCATATGGCGTTGATGTATCCCTGGCCTTAAAAAACGGCTCCTTGTTCCATCTGGGGGATCTAAAACTGCCCCGGTTGTAAAGTCTCAATGTATTTCATGTTTAGATCTCCCGGGGGTGGTTCGTGTGACCCGAGACTTTCATTCTCGATCATCTTTAAGTTGATGAGATTTAGTCCCGCAAATGACTCGGCAAGATCGTGTAGATCTTCTAAGTTCATTCTTTCCATCACTTTTTTGGGAAGTATAGGTTCTCTTTGTATGGCCGCGATCATCTTTTCAATGTCTGTCAATGGTCTTTGGACCTCCTCGGCTTTCCCTTTTTGATGTAAAAGGGGTTCTTTTCCATATGATGGTGGTAACCACCATATTTTTCTTCTTCATGAAGAACTTGGTTTTGACTCCAAATTCTTGACTCTACTTTGAACATCTCGAATGTTTTCAAGAATTTCCTCCCGATGTTTAATCATTATCTCCATCTGAGTTTGGATCTGATGAAGTTGTTATTAGGACACGGTGTTGTAGATATCCATAACGTTGCACTGCCTTTTGAATCTCTCTAAGATCTTTGGAGATCTTTGAGATATCTGGCTCGATTTAATGAAAGGTTGGTTCTCACATCATATTTGTCTGATTCGGATCCTGTTGAGTCATTAGGATCTGGAATCATATAGTTTTGTTCAGGATGGTCTTCCTCTTGAGCTTCGGCTAACTCGAACTGTAGTTTGAGATTTACCCTGTAAAACCTCCTAGCCATCCTCTCCAGTTTTTTATACTTTTCTATGCTAGCTTGACTAGCAATGGCGCCTCGTAGAATTTTCCATATCTAGTTGAAGGGTTGAGCTTCGGTAAATGTTCATGTTCAAGTTATTCCAATTTTCACCACCTGTATGAGTGACATCTCGAACATTTGTTCGGATCCATGTTTTCTTGAGGTAGTTTTCTCTGTTACGATAATACTAATATTCATGAATATATTATAATATTTCTAAAATAAACCTAGGCTCTGATACCAATTTTCAAGAGGATCGTTATTAAGGGGAAATGACATAGCAAAACATGGCAAGGGAGTAGATTCACATAAAATAATTCATCAGGTATATTTTAGTCCAACAAAAGTCATATTTAGATTTAAATTTTAAATTTGTGACCACCTTGATTAATGATTTTCATATTTTGGCTCTTAGTGTACTGTTATTTTTATGCATGATCTAAAAGAATTGTTGGTTTGCAATTAGTACTATCATGTAATTAACCAAAGAAATAAAAACACACCAATAATAAAAAGGGGAAATTGCAAGGAAGTGCTCTTTTGGGAAACTTTAATCACTTAAGTCTTGGGAAAAAACTTTAGTGTAAGAAAATCCAAGTTGGAGAAACTTCTATTCAAATAGGTCCAATTTTCAAATTTTCAAGTCAATTGGGTATTTTCTTTGACTTTTTTACCCCTCAATGGTTAGGTGAGATTGCATTCTATTCCCTAGGCTTTTGTTTAGCTTACAAAATGGTCTCTATATAATATTTAATTATCTTGTATATCCTTATATTTGTAAAAAATTGGCATTTAATGTCTTCTTTTTACAAGTCCCCGTTTTTGCGATCCTTGGCACAAAATGGTATCAGAGCCTAGGTTTATTCTGGAAATACTATGATAATATCTTGAATATTAATTTGTAACCTATACGAAGGAGACGATTCAAGAAATTCATGGACCCGTACGAATGTTCGAAGTGTCATGCTTACAGGTGGTATTTGCAGAAATTGGAAAAACTAAATCAGAAATGTTGGGGTTCAACAATTGCCTCTGCTTTGTGATCGGTCGAACATGTGGCGCTTGTGTCAGTGTATGGTTGAAAAGATTGATGTTGCGCCATTACCCTTAACTATAGTTATTGGTAAAGCGGTAAGCGCTCGATCCAACAATTGGTATCAGAGCCAAGGTCGTGTGTTCGATTCCCATGAGTTGCAGAGAGTGCAATTATTAGGAGAGGGATTGTTGGGGTTCAACAATTGCCTCTGCTTTGTGATCGGTCGAACATGTGGCGCTTGTGCGAGTGTATGGTTGAAAAAGATTGATGTTGCGCCATTACCCTTAACTATAGTTATTGGTAAAGCGGTAAGCGCTCGATCCTACAAGAAACATATGGCAGAAGCTCAACGTTTCAACCATAAGTGGAAACTTATACGAGGAACAGGTTTATTAGACACACCCGGAATAAACCATTACAAGAAACTAGAAAGGATGGCTAAGAGGCTCCATCAAGTGAATCTCAAACTACAGTTCGAGTTAGCTGAACTTCAGGAGGACGATCATCTTGAACATGAAGATGTGGTTCCAGCCACCAATGATCCAACAGGGTCTGGACCAGACGATTAGGATGGGAGAACCAACCTTTCGAGAAATCGAGCCAGATTCTTAGAAGATATCTAAAGATCTTAGAGAAATACAGAAGACAGTGCAGCACTATGGTTACCTTCAATACCATGTCCCTACCCAGATCCATCAGATCAGAGTCAGATGGAGATTATGATTATGTTGGAATCAAAGAGGGAGGTGAATTAGATTCCTTGGCTACTTTAGCGTTTTAAAATGAGTTTACAAAAATAATGAGTTTGCGCTTGCGGAAGGCTTAAGTCAATCTATAAATAAATGAAAAGAAGAAGTAAATAAATGAATAAATGCGTAATGTAATAATGCGGTAAATGACAAGGATATTTTTTATAGAAGTTCGGCGTTGAATCGCCTACGTCTACTCTTCCCGGTTAGATAACCTCCAACCGAGGTTCCATTAGAACGAAAAAGATCTTGGCCTTGAGGGCTCCAAGTTAGCCACAACACACTCTTCCCGAGTACACAAAGCTCTTCACGAGCACAATACTCTTCACGAGTACACAAAGCTCTTCACGAGCTACCAACACTCTTCACGAGTCTTCTTGGCCTTAAGGGCTCCAAGGATAGCCACAACACATGCACCAACTTTACTTGTTGATGACTTTACAATTTCCAACTTGCTTTGGTGTTGGAGGACCTTACAACAACTTAACAAACACCTTCACGGTGTACCAACACGAAGAAAAGAAGACTCTAACAAAAAGAATGAATTACAAACTCCAATACAACAACAATGTATGGAGATTGCAATGCTATTTGAATTTTCACTTGGCAAAGCTTTGTAGAAGTTTGTAGGCTTGTTTCTTGTCTTCAAAATGCTCCAAAGCATCAATATTTATAGTGTAGAAGGCCTCCAAAGCTCCTACTAGCCGTTGCTACACATAAGGCTCAAATCACTCCACGATCGCCTCGGACATCACCTCGGGCGATCACCATCGCCGCGTTCCAACGGTCAAGAAATTGTTCGGATCGCCTCAGGCGATCACCACCGAAAATAAATGTCGTAGCCTAAAATGAACAAAAAATTACATCGCCTCAAACGATCCAGGAATCGCCTCAGGCGTTCCAGCCATCGCCTCGGGCGATGTATCCATGCGTGCGGTCCTCGACGTCGCCTCAGTCGATGTGCGAGGCGAAGTCTCGAATGGTTGCCATCGCCAGGGGCGATGGTCATCATCGCCTGGGGAGATCTTTCTATCATGCTCGCCTAGCCATCGCCTCTGTTGATGAGCGTGGCGATGCCTCGCCTGGCACCCATCGCCTGAGGCGATGTCCCTCATCGCCTGGGGTGATCCGTTTGATCAAAAAGTTTTCTCTTGGCATTTCAATACTTTGTCAATCTTCAATATGCTTAATTTGATCATAACTTATGCTGCATACTCAACAAAAATCATTAGTACAAAAAGCATAGGTTTTGTAATCATCAAAACAAAAATCGATAATTTTATTTAAAATAGAGAAAAGAGAGTTGTAGCGTTTTAAGGCGCAACAATCTCCCCCTTTTTGATGATCACAAAACCTGGTAAACTTGAAATAAAATTAAACTTATAACAATGCAATGCATAGAGAGTTTAAACTCCCCCTTAATGAATGCAATGATAAACACTGTTTCAATGTGTATTTTTATCACCTTTTAAAAATGTGTCCCAAGTTGTAAAAACAATTAGGTTGCAAGTTGTAAAAACAATTAGGTTGCAAATAGCATTTCAACAATCAAGTTTACTAGCATTTCAACAATCAAGTTTACTAGCATTTCAACAATTAAGTTTACACATACATTCTCCCCCTTTTTGTGAGAATAAAAAAGGTAAAGGATTTTTAAGAAAATTGGACAGAGTTTCCTTTATAACTTGAATAAACCATAAAGCCATCAACAAGCAATACAAAATCAACTCAATATCCATTCAACATATACAATAAATTAGTCCAACATCAATTAAACAATTTAATCCTTACAAACAATTCCAAAAAGATAAAATCTAAAAGACACTAAAAAAATACAACTCAATCCATGCCACCATCACCATCATTCCCTTGATTAGGATCATTGTCCATGTGGGCACTGGAAAACTGAGATCGAAGAGCGTCCACCTCATGTCGTAAATACGACAAATCTTCTCTAGAAGAGTCTTGGTAAGCCCGAAGAGACGCAACATCATCTCGAAGTGATTGGAATTGAGAATTTACATCTACTCTCAAGGATTGAAACTGAGAGTTCATATCATCACGAAGGGTTTGGAATTGAGAGGTGAAGAATGCAAAGGCATCTTGATTGAATTCCAAAGAAGAATGTGGTTGATGACTATCAGGAGCCGGAATATCCGCCCCAATGTTCATCATATCATCAAAATTGGAGGGAGATTGATGTGGAATAGGTTGCTCCTCATGATTTGGTTCAATCAAGAAAGGGAAACGGAGTCTTTGAGCACTAGTCATCCTATCAATGGGTAATGAGGGGTGGTCTTTAGGGTTGAAAGCTGAGAGCAAGTTCCCCGGATCATTAACCCAAGAAGAAGTGAAAGGATTCCAAGAAATTTTGTTAAAAAGGAAACACCGAAGATTGAAGGTGTCCTTAGGCTTGATAGGGATTTTTCATTGTCATTAAAAGGAAGATTGAAATGAAGAAAAATCTTGGTTAAAACACGCCCGAAAGGGAGAATGACCTTTTTGGGATTATGGGCGGTGTTCTTAAAGATTTGGACAATGAATCTTGGTATATTGAAGGGGGTCATGGTAATGATGTAATACATCTAGTATACATCAGAGAATTTCAATCTAAGATGATCACCATCCCGAGGGATCATCAAGGTGATCACTATCTTGTGCAATACTTGGTAGACCGTAGGAATAGAATTCACAAGAAAAGATTGGTTTGGACATTGGGGAGAGCCGCCAAAAATGAGATACATAGCTCGGGCAGGATCACATACCCCATCAGTAGGCCAAGTAGCTAGAGAAAATTTAGCTGGACCCTCCGAAGGAATGCGAAGAATGTTTCCCAATTTGGTACTAGTGAATTCAATTGGGCGATTGCAAACAATGGTTTTGATAGTTAATTCACCATCTCCCTCAAACAATTCAAGATTAGCATAGAACGAATGAATCATGGATGGATACAAAAAATCGTTCTTTCTAGGAGGTTTGAAAAAAATTTCCAAATGTTGTAATTGAATCCAATCAAGAATAGGGAGCTGGGAAGATCTAAGGAAATCAAAATCAAACACATAGCCCGGATATAATTTACGAGAAAGATAATCATCGAGAATTGGCTTACCATCAAGGGAAGGACCCGTATAATTCCTAGTAGATCGATTAGAGCGTCTCCTTCGGCTTGATTCTCCTTCTTCTCGGTTGCTTCTAGACATTTTAGCAAGAAATTTGAGAGAATTGAGACAAATTTTTGGTTTAGGAATATTGGGATTAGGGTTGCAAAATTTCCAATTGGAAGAATTGTTGTTTAGAAAGTGAAATTGATGGTTGGGAAGTGCTTAGGATTGATCGGAGATAACAATTATGAAGGTTGCTCGAATTATGGGTGAAAATCTCGAAAATGTGCAGAAAAATGAGCAAAAAGCCGTAGCTTTCAGACTATAAAATTCGAGATCGCCTGAGGCGATCGCTGAACGCCCGAGGCGATGCAAGCCATCGTTTGAGGCGATGCGAGCCACGGACGAGGTGTTGCGCACAGGATGCCGAGGCGATGTTTTGGGCCGATTTTGAGCCAATTTTTAGACAAAAAATTTATTTTTAATTAATCTATCTTCCATTATACCATCTAACAACAAAAATAAATCACATAATCTCAAAAACACAATAATTCACAATTTGTGACTTTTAAAGGTGATTTCAAGATGCATTTTTGAAATTAAATATGAGTAAACATGACTCCCCCTTAACAATTGCATAGCACATACAATATAACCAAGTAAAGCAAAAAGCAAACACCTCTCCCCCTCAAACCATTCATAACAACTCTCCCCCTCAAACTATGCATGAATTAAACTTCAAGTTTATCACAAAATTCTCCCCCTTTTTGTGATAATCAAAAAGCACAAAATTCAAATAATCATAGCATTATTATATGTTTACACATAGCCACAATTTACACATGTTCCTCATCAAGCATGTAATAGCCCAAAATAAGCATAAGATTAAATCATTTTGAGGAATACAAACAAGCGTTTTAAGACAACCAACAATGAATTCTAAACATTGCAAAGTGTGCCTATGTTCTACCATGAGTTCATGCACTTACCTAATAAACATCATCATTTGATTATTAATCACATAATTGCACATTTCCACATTGCATATTCAAATTTGAATTCAAGACAAATCAAGATACTTACTATAAAAACTATAAAAGAATAAGCATACATCATGCATCAAAACAATTTATATGTGCACATGCTAAGGGGTTATGCATTTTACTACCAATGAATATTGAGCTTCATATTTATTGGTCACAATTAATTTGTGCCAAATAAATTTTGAATTGCTCTTTTAAAATGTATAAAATAATTTTACCTTCGATGACAAGAGTGTGTTCTTGTCATTGGTCATATACCTCGCGCTTCCTCTATTGAGGTGAATGAGATAATCTCCTCCTTTGAGTTGCTTGTGCCTTCATCCTCCATCCCATTGTTGTCCCTACAAAACAAATTTACAATTTGAGGGTCTTTGGTACCCATTTGATTTTTGGGTCCTTGAGTGTTAGCTTTCATTGGCACCTTTGGAATCCATTTCCACCTCTTGTTAGGTTGGTATTGGATTCTAGCAAACCTAGAATTATTCTTAGTGTGATCATTTTTACAACAATAGTTACAAGTAGGAGAATCATGCTTGGCTTTAGCCAACAAGCTTGAAAATGTTTTAGATTTGCTTGAGAAGCCTAACCCGGCTTTATCAAAGCTACAACGTTGCAAGCCAAGCAATTCATTCATCTTTAGACTACTCTCACTAAATTTGCAAAAAGATTTCTTTAAAGAATTTAACTCATTTTTCAATAAATTATTTTCTTCATCTTTCTTGACTACCTCAAGTTTGAGTAATTTGTTACTCATCTTGGTTTTGCTAAGAACATCAACAAGCTCATGATAAGAATCTAAAAGTTCATCAAAAGATGGTACCTGATCGTCGCTTTCATATTCTTCATTATTAGCGTCATCTTTGGCCATGAGACAAAGGTTTGTTCCTTCATCATCGGAGTCACTATCACTCCATGTGTCTATAAGGGCCTTCTTCTTGCCTTTGTCCTCACTCTTCTTCCTAGGACATTTGTTAGCATAATGACATTTTTCTTGACAATTATAACAAGTTACCTCTTGTTTTGAATCTTGTTTGGTAGCACTAGAGGTTTTTGGCTTGTTATGTTTGTTGAAGAATTTCTTGAACTTCCTAGTGAACAAGATCATCTCTTCATCCTCATCATCATCTTCATCCTCGGATTGATCTTTCCTTCCAACCAAGGCGATCCCCTTTCTCATGGATCTATCATCCTCCTTTATCCCTTTCCTTGTTGACACTTCAAGCTCATGGGTCACCAATGTGCCATGAAGCTCATCAAGGTCATAAGATGCACTTTCTCCTTTGTTGGACTCAATGATAGCGGTTCTCTTCGCATCCCATTCCTTTGGCAAGGCTCTTAGTGCTCTTCTCCATATTTGCTTTGGAGGATACTTCTCTCCAAGTTGGGCAAGCTCGTTTATGATTTGGGTGAGCCTACTAAACATTGAATCAACCTCTTCTCCGAACTCCATCTCAAATGTCTCATATTTGAGTTGTAGTAAGTCTACCTTTGTCTCCTTCACTTGATTTGTGCCCTCATGACAAATTTACAATTTGTCACATATCTCCTTTGCGGTTGAGCACATCGATATCAGGTTGTACTCCTTCATATCTAAAGCACAATGTAAAATATTAGTAGCTTTAGCATTTTGCGAAATTAAGATCATATCCGCTCTTGTGAAATCGTCCATTTCTTTGGGAACACTTATTCCCCCAACTTCCTTTAAAGGAATGTGTGGACCTTTCACAATAATCTTCCATAGGTCATAATCCATGGATTGGATGTATAGAGATATTCTATTCTTCCAATAGCCGTAATTATCACCCGTGAAGAGCGGATGGCGATTTGTCGATTGACCTTGAGCAAACTCATTTGCTAGATTAGCCATATAAAATTTTTTGATTTAAAACAAAAATCAAATGGCTCTGATACCACTTCTTGGAATCGAAGGGGGGGGGGGGGGTGAATGAGATTCCTTGGCTACTTTAGCTTTTTAAAATGAGTTTGCACAAATAATGAGTTTGCGCTTGCGGAAGGCTTAAGTCAATCGATAAATGTAAATAAATGAATAAATGCGTAATGTAATAATGCGGTAAATGACAAGGATATTTGTTATAGAAGTTCGGCGTTGAATCGCCTACGTCTCCTCTTCCCGGTTAGATAACCTCCAACCGAGGTTCCACTAGAATGAAAAAGATCTTGGCCTTGAGGGCTCCAAGTTAGCCACAACACACTCTTCCCGAGTACACAAAGCTCTTCACGAGCACAATACTCTTCACGAGTACACAAAGCTCTTCACGAGCTACCAACACTCTTCACGAGTCTTCTTGGCCTTAAGGGCTCCAAGGATAGCCACAACACATGCACCAACTTTACTTGTTGATGACTTTACAATTTCCAACTTGCTTTGGTGTTGGAGGACCTTACAACAACTTAACAAACACCTTCACGGTGTACCAACACGAATAAAATAAGACTCTAACAAAAAGAATGAATTACAAACTCCAATACAACAACAATGTATGGAGATTGCAATGCTATTTGAATTTTGACTTGGCAAAGCTTTGTAGAAGTTTGTAGGCTTGTTTCTTGTCTTCAAAATGCTCCAAAGCATCAATATTTATAGTGTAGAAGGCCTCCAAGGCTCCTACTAGCCGTTGCTACACATAAGGCTCAAATCACTCCACGATCGCCTCGGACATCGCCTCGGGCGATCACCATCTCCGCGTTCCAACGGTCAAGAAATTGCTCGGATCGCCTCAGGCGATGTATGGATCGCCTCAGGCGATCACCACCGAAAATAAATGCCATAGCCTAAAATGAACAAAAAATTCCATCGCCTCAAACGTTCCAGCCATCGCCTCAGGCGTTCCAGCCATCGCCTCGGGCGATGTATCCATGCGCGCGGTCCTCGGCGTCGCCTCAGTCGATGTGCGGGGCAAAGTCTTGAATGGTTGCCATCGCCAGGGGCGATGGTCATCATCGCCTGGGGCATCTTCCTAGCATGCTCGCCTAGCCATCGCCTCTGTCGATGAGCGTGGCGATGCCTTGCCTGGCACCCATCGCCTGAGGCGATGCCCCTCATCGCCTGGGGCGATCCGTTTGATCAAAAAGTTTTCTCTTGGCATTTCAATACTTTGTCAATCTTCAATATGCTTAATTTGATCATAACTTATGCTGCATACTCAAAAAAAATAATTAGTACAAAAAGCATAGGTTTTGTAATCATCAAAACAAAAATCGATAATTTTATTTAAAATAGAGAAAAGAGAGTTGTAGCGTTTTAAGGCGCAACAGATTAAACATCAGAAGGAGATTCTTGAAAACCTTCAAGATGTTCAATCCCGAGCGAAGGAATTGGAGTCATGGCCAAGTCCGACAGGAAGAAGGAACGGAGGATGGTTGCCACCATCTTACGGAACAAAACCCCTTTTACACCAAAAAGGGAAAGTTGAGGAGGTCCGACGGCCTATGACGGAGACTGAAAAAATGATTGCAGTCCTACGAGGAGAACCATTACATCCCACAAAGTAATGGAAAGAATCAACCTGGAAGATCTTCACGATCTTGCTGATTCATTTGCGGGATTAAATCTCGTAGAAATCAAGACAGGAGAGCTTGTACAAAGACCTCCACCATAAGAGAGCTTCGGGTCACACAATCCACCCGAAGGAGACCAAAGTATGCCACACAGGGATGATTTCACCTCAGCAACTTTGGATCCCCCAGTTGGAACAAGGAACAATTCCCGAACGTCGGATATTCATCAGACGCCCTACGAGAAATCGCAGCTCGATCCAATCCATCCATATGGACTTATGCTCAACATGGATATTTTGGATTTCAAAAACAGAGAAATTCTTATTGATGAATGGGCTTCAGCAATGAGAATTGCAGCAGGAACACTTGACTTAAGCAAAGAAGGATTCATTTTACTTCTAAAAATGAGTCTGGAAGGATCAGTCAAGATTGCCTGGGATCTAGGAGACCCAGGAATCAAGGAAGAAGTTTTAGCCGGAGAGTCCCTAAAAGAGATCGTGGACAAGATGGCAAGATTCTTTAAAATCTGTTTCATTGGAATAAGCTATTTCGAAGGAATGGAGGAAGAGAAAGCTAAGAAATATAGACAAGCTCTAATTATCCTGGAAGTACATGACATCTGCTATGTAGACGAATACATCAAACTCTATACAGAGTATCGATGGAAGTCGAAGATAGTGGAAAAGGATGCAGCAGAGCTTTTCTTTGCCAAAATCCCGAGCCCATGGAGAGAAATGTTTATCCAGGATTATACACCTCATGCAATCGAGACGGTGTCCAGGAGAATGTCATTTCTTAAAATAAATCTTGCAGAGTGGTGCTACCAAGCAAAGCTCCAAAAGAATTTCAAGAAGCTCAGAGGAATCAACAAAATGGCCCCTCTTTGTTGTACGGGAAATGATATCCCTACAATCATTGGGAACTACCCACAAAGGCGAAAGATGAAGAAGCACAGAAGTCATCCATACGCCCGAGGAGGTGGTTCAAGAAGAAGTAGGTCTTCATGGAGACTTAGAAAGTTCTGGTCAAAGCAGAAAGCCCGAAGCTATAGATCAGGGCAAAGATCAGGACCAACAAGGAGTAGAATCTCATCAACAGGTTCACATCAAGCTAGTTCTAGCAGAGGACCAACGAAGAGGACTTTCAGACGCACACCTACCCTTGCAAATGAAAGTTTCAGAGATTGTAACTGCTGGAATGCGGAGCGAAAGGACATATCTCTAAAGATTGTCCAGAAAACCAAAGTCGTGGAGTAAGACAGTTCGAGCATACCAAGGAATTTGAAGATGCTGTCTATTTCCAGGATTTGGTGCAGGTGTATCAATTTGAGGATATTCCATTAGATGAAAGCATCTACGAAGAAGAGATCTATTCTGGATGGAGGTGAATCTAGCTCAGAATCAGAGTGAATGAGAGTTCCTTCAGCACGTGATTAGAGAAGAGCCATCGGGGTTTTTCTCGCATACCACGGTTTCTCATAAAACCCTTATGAGGATCATGAAAGAAGAGCCAAAGCTTCAAATGTATGATGGATTTACAATTGGGGCAATGGAAAAAGCCATGGATATGATTGGTCTTCGTAGCAGGAAGCATCAGATTATCCATAGAGTGACAACAGGTGAATTTGCGATCCCAATGGAATTCACGGGAAACCAAATTGAGATGCAGTTAATCCCCTAGAGAGAAATCCAGGAGATTAAGAACAAGGTCAAAAGAGAAGTTGATAACACGCTCTCATGGATTCATATTGGAGCCATTAGAGTAATCATCAAGGCAACTTTCAAAGAAGGAATTGATTACCCTCAACCTGGCGATCTTTGACAAGAGAATCCCAAACCTCAAAGATTCTTGTTTGGGAGCAGTGGCAGGAAATCTGTATGCAGGAAAGATGGCCTTCAACATCTACCCGAGGGTTGCATACAATTTAGGAGATCGAGACTTCAACAAAGTTCTCACGCTTCATCAAGATTTTAAAAGAGAAGATTTGATGAAAGAAGGGAATAGGCCTTATTCGATCACCTACAAGGTGTCATACGCACTCTCGAATACTCATCATTCCGAGGTATTCTTGAGAAAAGAATTCATCGAAGTCCCCAGAATCTTCGAAGACTTCGCCAAAGCAATATTGCCGGATATTATTGATACTTGACCGCTTTAAAAAGAGGGTATATTAATTACTGCAAATTTAAAACTAAAGGACCTAAATAAAATAATAATAAATAAAATGAATGGTTTCCGGATATGCAAAGGAATTTCGTTCGAGAAATTTATCTCGCTCTTCGTTCAACTATGTTATCTTTAAAGATTCGTTTGAATACGCAATTACCAAACAATTGATTCTTAAGGTGAAAGGTTTTCGTTATTATTCAATACACTCTCTCGAGCTGTAAAGAAACTAAATCAAATTAGAACAAGTAACTCTCGTTCACTTATTTACTGATCTGATATTGCATAAATCTTCAAAACCTCGTTACTCTAAATCTCTCGATTCAAAGTGCTCACGTATGTGATTTTATCTCTCGATCTCAATCTTAAACATACATCATGAATTAATGTAGCGTATTATAACGTTATCTCTCGATCTCTGTTATAACTCACAGAATTCAATCAAAGTTAGCTAGGCTTTGATCTTAATAAGCATTTAATTCATGAACAATAAGAACTCAATCCACTCAAACACATTCGAATCAATAAATCAAACACAATTAACATCAAACTCGATAAAATAAACTTGATTCAATTCAAAACAAATCAATAAGACGTTTAATTGTTTCTCAACCTCAAAAACATCCAATGAAAATGAAAATCAAATAAAATCGAGTTTAGAAATACGATAAATGCTGGAATGAATCCGTGCGTTGCACCGTAATCTCTTCTCTTGCTCCTTCCTTGCACTCCGGAATTGGCTCGCTCAAGCTTGGATGAAGAACGGAGGAAGATGGCTTTTCCTCCTTCTTCTAGGCGGGGGCTACTAGGTTTTTTTTAGGTGATGAAAATCGGTTCTAAACCCTCTCTGATATGATATGATATGGTATGGAAGGGATCCCCCATTTAAACCACCGAAAATCACGTTAAATTAGGAAAATAAGATTTTCAGAAAATCGCGTATCGATCGATCGAAAAGATTTTCGATCAATCGGTGCACTGTTCACTTCAGCCTTTGAAACTTTTTGCCTCGATCGATCGATCGAGATTTTGGTTCCGATCGATCGATCCTTCGATAAAATTTTTGCTGAAGTTTCTGCCTGGATCGATCGATCGAGAAATAATCTCGATCGATCGAAATTCTGAAAAATCTGAATTCTTCATTTTTTTCCCTCTTTTTCGCCTCGGTTTCACCCGTTTCCTTCATTTTAGCTCATTTCTTCCATTTCCGACCTATTTTCCTGAAACAAGTAAATAAATACCAAAAAGCGTAATTTCATCCAGGAAAAAGTACGAAAACGGAAAGAAATTACAGCTAAAAACACTTAAAATCCAAGCCTATCACCTCCCCCAAACTTAGACTTGATCGTCCTCGAGCAAGCAATAACCTCAAAAAGTAGAGTCAAACTTAATACTTTGAATGAATCATTTTTACAACTCAACGTAAAAGCTCAGCAATCCTACTTATACATCAATAAGAGTCATTCAAAGTTCAACAGGAAGCGTTTTCTCCTAAGCTAAACAATACATCGCAACATCGGAACGTGCGTGTGTGCTATTGTCAAACATGAGTTCTATACATATCTTTTAAGATCAAAATGTGCCATAAAAACTCAAAGTCAAGATTACTTTAAAATATTCTACAAATCTACTATCCAGCACTTCTCCACTAATGTAATTATTCCCTAGACTTGGATCAGAAGGTCTTTAAAAGCTTATAGTGTTAGGCCTTTTGGTGTCGGCTCCAAAGAAAAGGTAGGATGAATGCAAAGAAGAGAGTATAAAAGAATTAGTTCAAACTTGTTTGCACAATATTGAGCTTCTCTTCAACTTTTTCTAGCCTTGGCCACTTTGGGTCTTATTTGAATGTTTTCATTTTTTTCAAGGCTTTTCTCTACATCTTTTCTTATTGCTCATTCTTTTGTTCATTTTTGTTTTTCACAATGAACTCATCTACATATAACAATTCAGTGCAATGAATGAGATTCATTATACTCCCTTAGGGACGGATAAAATTTTTCATTTAGGCTCAATCCAAGGTATGTATAATGAGTTAGCAAAAAAAATGTCGAATGGTGTCTAATTATATGCAATGCATATACCATTCTTTTTCAATAAGGCTCAAGAGGGGACACTAAGGAATGATGTAAACAAGGTAAGCTTGAAACGCACAAACGGTCCAAAGATCGCCTAAATCATCTCCAAGTCAAGTTCCTAATTATAAAATTTCGCCTCAAAGTGCTTTCAAATAAATTGTAGAGTTTTCTAAGATGCTCAAGACAAATAAGTTAACACAAGTTTTTACTTTATTCAATACATACTTCACTCAATCATAACTCAAAATGTGCTCAAACTATTCCTCAATTTTGACATAAGCTCAACAAAGGATATATACAATCAAGTTAAAAAATTTCATGACTCCTATCTAGATGGGGATTAATTTCATCATGTAGTACCGTTGCAAATCCAACTCATCATTTCTCAAGAATAACTCATTTTATAAAAAAAAAATTTGTATGTGCCCAAAAACGATCTAATCTCATTATCGATCAGTTATGCAAGGAAGTACCACAAGTCAACAACAAAAACCAATAAACACCCCCCAAACTTAAATCAAACATTGTCCTCAATGTTTAAAAGAATCAAAAGGGAAAAAGTAAACTCCCCTGATCAAGACGCTTGCATGAGGATTTGAGGAAGATTGACTTTTGAAAGTTCCACTGTTGTAGGGGTTCAACGCTCCACTGAGTACCTAGCAAGAGAAGAACGCAAATTAAATAGCCGACACGAGAGATAAACTAACTAAAAGCAAAAACTGAAAATAAACAAAACTAAATAATAAAAGGATACGCTTGGGTTGCCTCCCAAGAAGCGCTGATTTTTAGTCGTCGGGTTGACCATCAGAAACAACCATCAAAGAGCGGCTGCCCATAGTAAGTATTGTATGATACCACTAATGGGTATTCATTCAATATGCCCTCAAGATTGGCAAGATTGTAGAAGTGTAAGCTCGTCGCTCCAACAACATTCGTCTTAAAATGGTAGGCATGGGAGAATAATTCTTGACTTGGCTTCATATCTTGGAGGATGTAGTGCGGTGAAGTTGGCATCGATGGAAAATACGGATCCACATATGGCATAGAACATGTCTCCATCGATGGGCTCAAATAGGAATCTTCGAAAGTTTCTTCCCTTTCTAACATCACACTCGACTCATCTTCACATGGAAACTCCTCGGATAACATCTCTGAAGTAGTCTCAATCTCTTGACGAGGTTCAAGTTCCTTTGAATCTTCCACACTAGTAGGATCACTCCCCAAAACTTGGTTGGTTGAGTGATCGTCATCATATAACCAAACTCGATTCGTCGCCTCTTGATTTGTAGCCCTCATCGCTTCCTCCTGGCAGCTAGTTGAAATTGTTTCCATGAGGACCACCATTTGCTGCTCCAGGTGACGCATAGAGTTGGTTTGGCACTCCAAACTATTCTCAGTTGATGCCATGAACCTTACTAAGGTATCCTCTAATTGAGTCGTGACTTTTGCAGAACCATCTCTCCTCTCTTCGTGATGTTCAAATGGTTGTGGCGTATATATAGGGTAGTGAGGCTCCGGTGGGGGTGACTCCAACCTTGTAGTGAGGGATCACAATGCCAGTGATAATCGAAGTCCGCCATATCATTGAACAGGTGCACCACACTCTCCTCATCTCTATCAACCAGGGGACTCCCAGTCATCAGTGCTCCGCTCAATACCCATTCTCGTGTCTGTGCATCCAGCCCTTTGAAGAAATATTGCATGAGAGTATAGTTCGAAAAGTTGTGATACCGGAATGTGTTGGCCAATTCATTGAATCTCTCCCAAACAGCGTAAAACGACTCACAAATTGTTGGGCAAATTCTGTGAAGACTTGTCGATGAAGCATCACGAGTACCTCGCAATAAAAACAAATATATACAAAGGAAAAAAAAATTAATGGCTAAATTACAATTAACTAATCTCGTATGATATTATACAGATTAGTCCCCGGCAACGGCGCCAAAAACTTGATCGCTTATTTTTTTTAAACAAAAAATTCTCAGTGTAGGATTCTTTACCGCAAGTGCACAGTGTCAAGTTTTAGTACAGTTAAATGAAAGTAAGGGTTGTCGAATCCACAGGGACTAACGTATAAGTACCAAATAAAACTAGTAAAATTATATTTAGCCTACGATTAAAAAGAGGGTATATTAACTACTGCAAATTTAAAACTAAAGGACCTAAATAAAATAAGAATAAATAAAATGAATGGTTTCCGGATATGCAAAGGAATTTTGCTCGAGAAATTTATCTCGCTCTTCGTTCAACTATGTTATCTTTAAAGATTCGTTTGAATACGCAATTACCAAACAATTGATTCTTAAGGTGAAAGGTTTTCGTTATTATTCAATACACTCTCTCGAGCTGTAAAGAAACTAATATCAAATTAGAACAAGTAACTCTCATTCACTTATTTACTAATCTGATATTGCATAAATCTTCAAAACCTTGTTACTATAAATCTCTCGATTCAAAGTGCTCACGTATGTGATTTTATCTCTCGATCTCAATCTTAAACATACATCATGAATTAATGTAGCGTATTATAACGTTATCTCTCGATCTCGGTTATAACTCACATAATTCAATCAAAGTTAGCTAGGCTTTGATCTTAATAAGCATTTAATTCATGAACAATAAGAACTCAATCCACTCAAACACATTCGAATCAATAAATCAAACACAATTAACATCAAACTCGATAAAAATAAACTTGATTCAATTCAAGACAAATCAATAAGACGTTTAATTGTTTCTCAACCTCAAAAACATCCAATGAAAATGAAAATCAAATAAAACCGAGTTTAGAAATACAATAAATGCTGGAATGAATCCGTGCGTTGCACTGTAATCTCTTCTCTTGCTCCTTCCTTGCACTCCGGAATTGGCTCGCTCAAGCTTGGATGAAGAACGGAGGAAGATGGCTTTTCCTCCTTCTTCTAGGCGGCGGCTACTAGGGTTTTTTTAGGTGATGAAAATCGGTTCTAAACCCTCTCTGATATGATATGATATGGTATGGAAGGGATCCCCCATTTAAACCACCGAAAATCACGTTAAATTAGGAAAATAAGATTTTCAGAAAATCGCGTATCGATCGATCGAAAAGATTTTCGATCGATCGGTGCACTGTTCACTTCAGCCTTTGAAACTTTCTGCCTCGATCGATCGATCGAGATTTTGGTTCCGATCGATCGATACTTCGATAAAATTTTTGCTGAAGTTTCTGCCTGGATCGATCGATCGAGAAATAATCTCGATCGATCGAAATTCTGAAAAATCTGAATTCTTCATTTTTTTCTCTTTTTCGCCTCGGTTTCACCTGTTTCCTTCATTTTAGCTTATTTCTTTCATTTCCGACCTATTTTCCTGAAACAAGTAAATAAATACCAAAAAGCGTAATTTCATCCAGGAAAAAGTACGAAAATGTAAAGAAATTACAGCTAAAAACACTTAAAATCCAAGCCTATCAATACTCCGACAATAGGGGAGATCGACATGAGGATACATGATCGACCTGTTCTGCACAGAAGCAGGAGCCTTATGATCGAGCCAAGAAGGATGTCTTTCCAACAGGATAGGTTAATCAGCAACTATCCAGGGGAAAAACAGAAGGCAGTCTCGAGCAGAATTCAAAAAATTCATGATGTATTCAAAACAATTGAAAAACTGAAATGCCCAGAAGGCTGGAGAGAAGTGCATATAGTTTTCAACATCACCGAGAAGAACAATAACTTCCCTTGCGATGTCCTACATTATTTGTAACAACCTATAGTTGGCAAGTTTCAAGGAAACCTTCAGATTGGTGAAATTGATCTCACAATTAAAGGAATTGCCGGAAGTATCCCAGAACATCTTATTCTAGGGATTGAATTTCTTGAGGAACATAAACCTTGGGAAAGATTGCAAGATGGAATGGAATTCACAGTCGACGGAAAGAGATACCAAATTCGAAGACCACCAGTCCCTTCTCAATATACATCTCCATTGGGATGTTATATGAGAAATACCGGGAAGAATATTTTGCAGCCTACATTGATTCAGGAGCTGGAATATGCACTGCCAGACGAGAAATCTTCCCCAAAGAAGTTGGTGAGAAATTACCAGCCATTGCCGGAAGAGACTTTTCCAAACGGTTCCTTATTCTTAATGAAGGAGTCCGAGGAGCGGAAATAATTATCGGTGGAGCAGGTGGTACCCCATGGTACAAAGTTAAAACTCCACCTATTTATTTCCATGACACAGACGCCGATATGCTGTTAGGAAACAATTTCCTACAGACGTTCAAGTGGTTCACACAGGAGAACGAGACCAGGAAACTTATTTCACAACCCTTTGTGATCATAAGATTATGGTGCAGAGACTATGGAAGGCGTTTCACAAAAAATTCCCTATTAAGTTTCGCAACAAGCGTGGTGATGAAGGAAATGAGGGAAAACTTCGACACCCAAAGATGAAAGATCAGCGAAAATTTGGAGAGACAATTCTTCAGTTCCGACAACAAGGGCCTAGTGAAAAGGATTCTCAAACTTTTGGCTGGGTTAATATCATGTCTTTCAGAAAGCAGGATGAGGAAAGAGAAACTCCAGAAACCATGTTGCTACTGAAACATGCGTTACAAGAAGAAGTTCAACAACCTGAATCTACCCTCGAAGAGAGAATCACTCTAGAGGATGTAAGAAGGAAGATTCGTAGGAACTACAACGAGGATCCACTAGCATGGTGGAACAAAAATGAGCTCAGAGCTACTTTGAAGGTGAAAACTGGAAAAGAAAATGAGTTTGTTAGGTACAGGCCGATCCCCATGAACCAGGAAGATCGGAAGGATATGCAGACCATACTTAAGGAGCATATTGACCTTAAGTTAATCTCAGCAGGTATTTCTCCATACAGCAGCCCAGGATTTCTTGTACGGAATCATGGAGAAATTAAACAAGGAAAGCCGAGATTGGTGATCAACTATAAAGGGATCGACGAAATTTTGGAGTTCGATGGATATTTTATCCCAAGAAGAGAACATTTGGTAAATAGCATCAAGAATGCCAAAATGTTTTCTATTTCGATTGCAAGTCTGGATTTTACCAGATTAAAATGGAGGAAGCAAGCAGAAAGTTTACAGCATTCTCCACTCCACAAGGACATTATATCTCGAATGTTATGCCAATGGGATTGGCAAATGCTCCCCAGATACATCAAAGAAAGATGGATAATCTGTTCAAAGATTACTTCAGCTTCATGTTCGTTTACATTGACGACATCCTCATAGCGTCAAAAAACATGAAAGAACATCTTAAACATATGGAAATCTTTTCAGACGTTTGTTACAAGGAAGGATTAGTGCTTTCCGAAAAGAAAGCAGTGATTGCTACAAGACAGATAGAGTTCCTTGGAATCGAGATCGACGAATCTGAAACCATCCTGCAGAATCACATTGTTGAAAAAGTACAAGGATATCCGGATGACCTCAAGGATTTAAAACAACTTCAGAGTTTTTTAGGAGTTGTTAATTTTGCTGGGATGTTTATCAACAATCTAGCAAACCACAGGAAGGTGTTCAGTTCCACTACTCAAAAAGGATGTCAAGTTTGAGTGGAATGAAGATCACAGACAAGCTGTCAGACAGCTGAATGAGGTTTGTAGGCAACTTCCAAAGCTTGCAATACCAAATGACGAGGATGAATTGGTATTATACACAGATGCCAGTGATCATTGGTGGGTTGCGGTTCTCATGAAAATTACACCAAAAGGAGAAGTGCCTTGCAGATATTGCAGTGGGTTATTTGATAACAACGAAGTTATCAGATGGCACATCAACGAGAAAGAGTTCTTTGCAGTTCGAAAGGCCTTTAAAAAATGGCCTTTATTTTTACTCGCAAAGAAATTTATCTTAAAAATAGATAATACTAGTGTTAAGTCTTTTCTGAAAAATAAAATTGAATCAAAACCAGAGAAGGCTAGACTTTTAAGATGGCAAGCTGAATGCCAATATTATGATTATGATATTGTCATTGTGAAATCTGATAAAAATGTTCCTGCAGATTTCTTAACACGAGATGGAGGGACACATTGCTAGCGATACCCTCAAACGAGTTAGGAATCTCAGGGAAAACCTGGAGATCCTGGAACGATATTTTGGGACTCTTTGACTCAATGCAGAGGTCGCTGGACGACTCGAACGAACAGATCAGGAACTTGTTACTGATCATATACGAGCATGCTTTCGGGGCCATGAACGGTTGTTTGAAGTCTTGAAAGGGACTATCCTTCAGGTTGCACCCTCTACGGTGCAAAAAGAAGTGTTTAGAGAACGGGGCTTGATAAGTGTGAGTTTTACACTTAATTTGATATATGATTAGATGTGTTTTTGTAGTGATTCCTAGAAAATATTACACGTTTTGGTATATATTTGTATATTTCAGGAATCCAGGTTCAAATGCAAAAGAGTGGAGTAAAATAGGCTTAAATTGCTGAAAAATGACCAAATCGAGCTAAATATGGAAAAGGAGGGACTAAATCGCAAGATTGGAGATTTTGACCCGCGATCGATCGGCAACTTACGAAGATTGATCGCCACCATCCAGAAGATATCCGCGATCGATCGGCAACTTACAAAGATCGATCGCCAGATTTTTGCATTCGATCGGCAAATGACGAAGATTGATCGCGGATATGAAAAATTTGGTTATTTTGTCTAGAATGTTTCCGCGATCGATCGGCAACTGACGAAGATCGATCGCCAAACCCTGAAAAATCGAGATTTTGTTTCCTGCTTGGTGATTTTGTGTCCAAACTTTGCAAAACTCCTCCACATTATATATAGAAGATTTTCTGACGTTTTGGAGGGCTTTTGCACACATTTTCTGAGACCTAGCAGCCACTCCTCCATCAAAAGAAAGACCACAAATCATTGAAGAGCAAGAGCAACGCAAGGAACGGAAGAACGGAGCGACGCACGGAGCGACATCCTCGTTATCTTAGTATTTCTGAACTTGATTTTTTTTATATCATATTGTGATGTTAAATTTGTTTAAAGACATGTTTTTACATTATAATTTGATTATGGTTGTCGGCTAAGATATTTGTCAAGACATAGGGGATCCCATGTTTGAACCCTTGAGTTAATTAACGGTTTTGATTTAATTTCTATGATCTTTGCGCATAATTTATGTTTTAATGCTTTTAAAAGATTAGCTACCTTTTGCATGATATTGGTAATCGGAATTGAATTGACCATAGGAGATTACGATACGACGTAGTAAATTAGGCCGTGGGTTTTAGGTTGAGACGGACCAAGTAAAATCTAGCACACGTGTGATAGCAATAGATTTACCAAAATCGAAGGCTAGTAGTTTTCACAAAGTGTTTTTCGGTATTAGTCATTCAATAAAGACACGGGAGTGATTTATTGTAGATTAATGCTAGACTTGTTATAACCGGACCAAGGTATAACGAATGAAATAGGAAAACTCGTCACCCTAGAGCATAGAACATTGAATCTTAATTGATAGACAACTTTTGGGGGATTACATGGGTGTACCGACGTCTTGATAATTCGTTTATAAATTCTCTTCAATCATCCATCACTGCTGTTTAGGTTAATTTTTGTGCTTAAGTCTATTTATTTTGATAATCATTCCATAATCGTAGGTTAAATATAGAAATTCTAATCGAACATGGTAATTACTACTAGTCACTGTGGGTACGACACTCCTTACTTTTAAACCCTGTTACTAAAACTTGACACCGTGCACTTGCGGTAGAGAATCGCTACACTGAGGAAAAACTGTTTAAAATAATAGCGATCAAGTTTTTGGCGCCGTTGCCGGGGACTAGTTTAAGTAATATCATAGGAGATTAGTTGACTATAATTTAGCCATAAATTTTTTATTTTTACTTTTATTACGGTTTATACAATTTCACCACTGTTGTTCCTTTGTTGTGTTGAATTTTGCAGGGAGTTGTCTTTGTAGTGCATGCTACGAAGTGACAGACCTATATTAGAGCCACTTGACTTAGAGATTGAGCGAACTTGTAGAAGACTTCGGAAAGAAACTAGAGAGATGGCTGAGAATAATTGAGGGAATGGTGAACAACACAATGATGCAGTGCCAATTACAAGGTCCATGATGGACTATGCACAACCATCTTTTCAAGGCACCATGTCTAGCATCACTAGACCAAGGATTCAGGCTAATAACTTCGAGATCAAGCCTGCCATAATTCAGATGATTCAACATTCTGTGCAATTCGGAGGATCGCCTACTGATGATCCTAATGCTCATATCTCCAACTTTTTGGAGATACGCGACACATTCAAACACAATGGCGTCACTGACGACGCCATCAGGTTACGACTCTTTCCCTTTTCTTTAAACGATAAAGCTAATAGATGGTTGAATTCATTGCCTGCAAGGTCGATCACTACTTGGGAGGGGATGGCTCAATCATTCCTATCAAAATACTTTCCCCCTTTCAAGACAGCTAAGATGCGCAATGATATCACCACATTCGTGCATGATCCGGAGACTCTATATGAAGCTTGGGAGCGCTTCAAGGATCTACTTCAAAGATGTCCACATCATGTCCTTCCGATTTGGCTTCAGGTACAAACATTTTACAATGGTTTATATTCTGCTAATAGATCCATGATTGATGCAGCAGCAGGAGGTACCATTATGAGAAAGTCACCTGAGGAAGCTTTCATACTCTTGGAGGAGATGGCATCCAACAGTTACCAGTGGTAGTCCGAAAGGAATGTGCCCAAAAGACCGATTGGGGTGCACCAAGTTGATGAGGTAACATCAATAAAAGCTCAATTGGAGGCGTTGAATAAGAAAATGGATGGCTTGAGCATGACAGCGATGCAAGCTCAAGTGGTCATATGTGATTTGTGTGGAGGCAACCATCAAAGCACGGAATGCCAGGCATGTAATCCTTTTGTGCAATCTACTGAAAATGCTAACTTTGTAGGAAACAGGCCACAACAGGGTAATTCTTACTCCAACAACTATAACCAACCGTGGAGGAATCATCCAAACTTCTCTTGGTCCGACCAAAAGAATGTTTTGAACCCCCAACCACAACCGGTTTACCAACCAAAGCCGAGCATGGAGGAATTACTTGTCAAGTTTATATCATCTACTGAGACAAGGATGAGTAACCAAGATGCATCTATCAAGAATTTGGAAACTCAAGTCGGACAATTGGCAACCATCTTGGCCGGAAGAGCACAAGGAACTCTGCCGAGTGACACCGAGAAGAATCCAAGGGAGCAAGCCAATGCCGTGACCTTGAGGAGTGGAAAGGAACTTGGTGCCGAGAAGGAAACGGAAAATATTTCAATGAAGCAAGAGGATAAGGAGCAACCGTGCAACAAGGGTAAGTCCATTGGAGCCACTATACCGATCTCACCACAAGAAAGGTACACATTCCTCTCCCATTCCCTGCAGCAATTAATAGGACGAAGGTTGATTCAAACTTTGCAAAAATTTTAGACATGCTTAAGAATTTGCATATCGATATACCTTTTATTGATGCTTTATGAGAAATGCCTAATTATGCCAAATTCTTAAAGAAAATGTTGTCTAAGAAGCAGAAATTGGGAGAGCACGAGACTGTCTTTTTGACTGAGGAATGTAGTGCTATGGTGCAAAAGAAATCAGCCACGAAGTTAAAAGATCTAGGGAGTTTCTCTATTTCTTGCACTGTTGGGCCTATTTCTTCTATTAAATCATTATGTGATTTGGGTGCTAGTGTGAATTTGATGCCTTTGTCTGTTTTTCAGAGACTTGGATTAGGAGAGCCGAAGCCCACGAGGGTAGTGTTGCAAATGGCAGACAAGTCTATCACCTACCCACTAGGAATCATTGAAGATGTACCAGTAAAGATAGATCAATTCACCTTCCCGGTGGATTTCCTAGTGCTAGATATGGAGGAGGATGTGAGAATGCCATTGATCCTGGGACGCCCATTCTTGGCTACTGGAAGAGCCATCATTGATGTTGAAGAAGGGAAGTTGATCCTCCGTGTAGGAGAGGATCGAGTTACATTCAATATGTTCAAATCTTCAACACACGCACACAACGAGCATGATTATCTGAAAGTTAACATGATTGACACTTTGCTTGTTGATGTGATGCAAGGTACTAATTAGGTAGAAGTGGAGTCCGAGCTAGAGCTAAGGAAGGCAAGAGCCATGACATGGTCAAGTCAAAAAAGGCTAAGAAGCTTAAGGAGAAAAGGACATTCATGAAGGGAGAGACAGTGCAATTGCATAAAGCGCCACCACCTCGCATTCTCCAAAGCAAGCGAAAGGCTTCATGGGTTGGATCATTCACTGTTACCAAGATATACCCGCATGGAGCCATTAAGGTAAGTGATCCTATTCTAGGCACTTATGTCGTTAATGATGAGAGGTTGAGGCATTACCCACTTGATTACGGAGATTCATGCTCCACACACCATCCCAACCTTTGAGAAAATGTGGTGATAAGTCCAGCTTGGGACTATAAATCAAGAACTCTTTCTTAACCCTTTGCTTTGTTTTTGTTTATTTTGGTTTGGTTTGTTTTGTTTTTGTTTTTTTTATTTTGGCGAGACTCCATGCGTGCTGTGACGTGTTCCAACACTATGCTCCATGAGCTGATGAGGAATTGGACAACGATCACTGACGATCGTTGTCAACGGTAAATGTTTTGTCCTATTTTCCGTGCCTAGTACATTGAGGACAATGCATGAATTAAGTTTGGGGGAGTGCATTACTGTGTCATGCTTCTTATTTAGAAATTGATCGTTTATTGAGCACCAACAATTGAGCACCAACAAATTTTTTCTTGAAAATGAGTTCAATTAGTAAGATAAGAATGAATCATAGTAGTGGTCTCTATTCCATGATGATATTAATCCCACTATGCATGTCAACTTGAGTTTTGATGATTGTAAGACTTGTTTGTGAATATCTTGTTTTGAGTAGCATGTCAAAGATGACGAATATTTTGAGTACATTTGAGTCATAATCTTGTGAATTGCACTTGTACTAGTGAAATTTTTGTGAACTTAATGAATTGTTTTTTAGCATCTTAGAGTACCTTAGAAACTATTTGATGACGACACTTCAAGGCAAAATTTTATAGTCATGAACTTGATTAGGAGATGATCTAGGCGATCTTTGGACCGTTTGAGCCTTTCAAGCTTACCATGTTTACATTAATCCCTAGTATCCAATTTTGAGCATAATTGAAAAAGAATGGAGTGTGTTTAATATACTATTAGCCACCATTCAACATTTTTTTTTTGGCAACTCATTATACCTACCTTTATGAGCCTAAATTGAAAGAATTCATCCTTACCTAAAGGGAGTATAATGATTCTCATTATATGCACATGAACTGCTACATTTGGATGAGCTTATTATTGAAAAATAATTGATGATGAGAAAAGAAAAAGATAGATAAAGCCTTGAAAAATATATATATATATATCTAATTAAGACCCAAAGTGGCCAAGGCTACAAGAAAAAGAAGAGAAGCTCAAGTTGTGCTAAAAAATTGAAATTTACATGATTATACTCTCTTCTTTGTGCTATCCTATCCTTTATTTGAAGCCAAACACCTAGGCCTAACGCTACAAGCCTAAAAAGACCTAGTGATCCAAGTCTAGGGAGTGACTACATTAGTGAAGAAGTGTTTGAAAATAGGATTTTGGGGTGCTCAATGATAATCTTACTTTTCATTGACTAGCATGATTTGATCTATGAAAATTGCATGAAACTTGAAAGTGACAATAGCACACACGCACGTTCTGGTTTGGCGACGTGTTGCTTGATATAGGAGAAAACACAACTTGTTAAACTTTCTGATTTAGTCTGGTTCGTCTGTAAGTGAGATGTCTGAGCTACATGATTGACTACAAATTGGTTTATTTGAATCTTCAAATATTGAACTCTACTTTTTGATCTTATTTCTTGCTCGAGACGATCAAGTTTAAGTTTGGGGGAGTTGATAAGTGTGATTTTTACTCTTAATTAGATATATGATTAGATGTGTTTTTGTAGTGATTCCTAGAAAATATTACACGTTTTGGTATATATTTGTATATTTCAGGAATCCAGGTTCAAATGCAAAAGAGTGGAGTAAAATAGGCTTAAAATTGCTGAAAAATGACCAAATCGAGCTAAATATGGAAAAGGAGGGACTAAATCGCAAGATTGGAGATTTTGACCCGCGATCGATCGGCAACTTACGAAGATCGATCGCCACCATCCAGAAGATATCCGCGATCGATCGGCAACTTACAAAGATCGATCGCCAGATTTCTGCGATCGATCGGCAAATGACGAAGATCGATCGCGGATATGAAAAATTTGGTTATTTTGTCCAGAATGTTTCCGCGATCGATCGGCAACTGACGAAGATCGATCGCCAAACCCTGAAAAATCGAGATTTTGTTTCCTACTTGGTGACTTTGTGTCCAAACTTTGCAAAACTCCTCCACATTATATATAGAAGATTTTCTGACGTTTTGGAGGGCTTTTGCACACATTTTATGAGACCTAGCAGCCACTCCTCCATCAAAAGAAAGACCACAAATCATTGAAGAGCAAGAGCAACGCAAGGAACGGAAGAACGGAACGATGCACAGAGCGACATCCTCGTTATCTTAGTATTTCTGAACTTGATTATTTTTATATCATATTGTGATGTTAAATTTGTTTAAAGACATGTTTATACATTATAATTTGATTATGGTTGTCGGCTAAGATATTTGTCAAGACATAGGGGATCCCATGTTTGAACCCTTGAGTTAATTAACGGTTTTGATTTAATTTCTATGATCTTTGCGCATAATTTATATTTTTAATGCTTGTAAAGGATTAGCTACCTTTTGCATGATATTGGTAATCGTAATTGAATTGACCATAGGAGATTACGATACGACGTAATAAATTAGGCCGTGGGTTTTAGGTTGAGATGGGCCAAGTAAAATCTAGCACACGTGTGATAGCAATAGATTTACCAAAATCGAAGGCTAATAGTTTTCACAAAGCGTTTTTTCGGTATTACTCATTCAATAAAGACACGGGAGTGATTTATTGTAGATTAATGCTAGACTTGTTATAACCGGACCAAGCTATAATGAATGAAATAGGAAAACTCGTCACCCTAGAGCATAGAACATTGAATCTTAATTGATAGACAACTTTTGGGGGATTACATGGGTGAACCGACGTCTTGATAATTCGTTTATAAATTCTCTTCAATCATCCATCACTGTTGTTTAGGTTAATTTTTGTGCTTAAGTCTATTTAGTTTGATAATCATTCCATAATCGTAGGTTAAATATAGAAATTCTAATCGAACGTGGTAATTACTACTAGTCCCTGTGGGTACGACACTCCTTACTTTTAAACCTTGTTACTAAAACTTGACACCGTGCACTTGCGGTAGAGAATCGCTACACTGAGGAAAAACTGTTTAAAGGGAAAACCTGGAGATCCTGGAACGAGATTTTGGGACTCTTTGTCTCAATGCAGAGGTCGTTGGACGACTCGAACGAACAGATCAGGAACTTGTTACTGATCATATACGAGCATGCTTTCGGGACCATGAACGGTTGTTTGAAGTCTTGAAAGGGCCTATCCTTCAGGTTGCACCCTCTACGGTGCAAAAGAAGTGTTTAGAGAACGGAGCTCATCTAACCCGGAGGCAAGGGATTCAAGTACCCCTGTCACGAGTGCTGCAGATGATGCATTCCTTGAGGATGTACAAGCTGTAGCGAATGTTGAAGGTCAGGTGTCATCACAATCTGAACCTTCAAGTCAACCCAGCACCTCTGGGGTAAAAGAGGGAGAGTTGAATCTTAGGGCAATGACTGGCAAGTCTAAGGTTCAAACTAATGATGATTTAGTTTCTTCACCTATGCAGGATTACCAACGCACTTGGGAGAAACTAATTACCAGGCGAGGTATCAACCCAGAAAAATCAATAGTTGATATCTCCGGAAAATATCCGAGTGTTTGGATGAAACCAGGCAGCCATCCAAACGATGTTCAGGAATAGTATAATTTCGGAGCTCTGGCTTCGGATTATATTGTGGCACCAGCGTTCTCTGAAATATCAAAATTAGCAAAATGGATCAGAGAAGCTGTTTACGAGACTTGGGCCAATAATCAACATTTGGCAAGATGCGACATTTTGGAGTCGTATTTTTTTAGTGTTTCTCCAGAACCGGCGAAGAAAGGCTGCATCGAATCTTTTCATTTTATCAAGCTTAGAAGACCAGATGGAAACGCCCTGAAAAATATAAAAATGGCGTTACCAGAAGGAATTCCAATTTTGGCTGAAACTATCACAGAGGATGAGGTTTCAACCAGACGAGCATGGGGTCTTTGGGTTTGTCTCACAGAAATGGACAAAGTCAAATACTCATTCAAGTTCTTTCAGAATTCAGCCAACAGGACTTTCTTGCTGAATTCAATGACAGGAACCTCCACGAGATTTGCCGAAGAACTCTTTGAAACAAAGAGAAGAATTCTTTGGGAAAACAAGATTCCGGCAGGAAAGGAGACTTACCGGAAATTTTGCAACATGGCACACATTGGCCGATGGATTGATCATATCTGCCAAGCATGCCCGGAGCAGAAAGAACCAGAGTTCGGGAAAGGATTCCGATCCAAACCCGACAGATCAGAGGCGGGAAAAGACAAAAGACCTGCTGACAAGAGAGCCCGTTTTCCTAAAGCTCGGGGACCAAAAAAAACCACTAATGTAAAGATTCCCGACAAAGGAAAAGAGGTGGACCATTAAAAGTTAGTGCGGATACTATTCAACGCACTCAGACAAAAATAATGGACCACTCACGAGAAAAGTTGGCACAATCAGACAAAGATGCACGACCACGTGAAAGTTAAGGCGCACTCACAGGTGCACTCAACAATTATCAATATTTGGAATCCGCATTTGAAGTCCGGATTCATGCCTATATAAGGGCACTCATTCAGAAAGCTATGGACATCGAAAATTCTCCATAGTTTTCTGAGAAATAAATTTAAGAGTCTCCAAGCTTTGTAATATTTCAACTTTCGTAGCTTGGTAATCTTTCTTTCTTTCTTTTGTAATCATTTGTAATTATGTTTTGATTGTTTTAAGTTTATGTGTTCTTGAGTCAAGCCACATCTATATGAGAGACTAAACAAGTCTGTCTCCTCCCAAAAGGAGATATTTTAATGTAATAGATATTATAAGTATTCTAGAATAAAAATAAGGTTGTTGCCCAGCTATCTCCCAAATTTCTTTAAATCTTTTTTATATCTTGATTATACCTTACGCCCTAAGGTAGGAAATGAATTAGGGCTGTGCTGTGCGGTTTCTGAATGAGTCGGATAACTGGCAGACTAGCCTTGCTCGTATGCTGAGGTTGAATGGTGAGGAGCCATTCGTAAAACAGTCTGGAGGCAGTAAGTTTTCGACTGGTGGCGTTGCGACCCACCTCACCCGGTGCCGTTATGGTCAAAATGGTATATTTCAGTTTGTTAAAATTTTATTGTAATACGGAAGCATGTTGCGCCTTTTATTTATTTTTAGCATGATCTTCAAATCGGGTTGTGAATTATAATTAGAAGAACGTTATATGAACTGTGAGTCCTTTGCAAAAATATGCTCTTGGGTTCACTCGATATGACAGAAACTGAAGGATCTCATGTTCATAAATGCTACTGTTTCAGGAATAGTAGGATAAAGAAGATGATAAATAGTATATAGATGTTTATTTGTTCTTTAAACATTTTCTTAGGGTTAAGAATGCAATTTTATTAAGAGTTGGTTGGACCATGTGGACCACTTGGACCACATGGCCACATGGGGTTTTATAGTCATTTCAATCAAGAATGGACCTAAGTGAACTAAGGTTTTTTAACTAGACTATGATGAATTAAGTTTCAGGAAAGGGTATCGGCCCACAATTTTCCCTAATAAAAAGCTCAAAACAGCAAGTTTTAACAAAATAAAGGCCCAAATTTTTTTTTACAGCCCAAAAATAAAAGATAACAAAAGGACTGCCACAGTAAAAGTCCACTGGAAGATTGTGCAGCGGAGCAAAAAATCGCAGCAGAAAAGGGGGGCGGGGGGATTCGTCCAAGAAGAGAAAAGGGGATGTGTTCCTTTCTTGTTCTAGCCAAGTAAAATATATGTTTTTCTAGTTTTATCTATGTCCTTTTATGGTTTTGTGGTCTGAATAGTTTCTTGCAATGATTTGCTTTTGAACTTATTGTTATTTGCTGCTTAAGATCTTGATGTGAGACTGTAAGTGTGAATTGCGTTAATTTTTTGCCCTTTTTCTGCTTTTTTACCACTCACACTGTTCATAAATGTAACTTTCACATCTGGGTGGACATGAATTTGATTCGGACGCTGTAGCCTATTTTGGATGAAGCTTATATTTATCAATAGCGTTACATTATTTTTGGAATTTACAGTTGGAACTAATTCTTGGAGTTTCCACTTCGGAACTAATTCTTGGAGTTTCCATTGCGACTGGCAATTCTGAGTACTTGAAGAAGGATATTTATATAGTTGAAAAATCGAGAAGTCTGGCAATGAAGATGTATGCAGACTTACCGTTCTTTTGTTATATTGTAAAGGGAAATATATATGCACTCTTATGTTGTGAAATTGTCTTTTAATTTGTTTATTGCAGAATTCAATCCAGTGCCGGCGCGCTTACTAATTTCGAAGTTCTTGATCTTTTAAGATCAAGAGGGGCTGGAAAAGATCCCACAAGAGTTATTGCTTCGGTCTCGCCATCCGAGTTTAAGGTTAAAAGTATATATTGGAGATTAGTATTGTTTATCACTATCCTCTGTGAAGGGATTTCTTCATGTGTAATGGTTTTGGTTTTTGTGCATAGGTTTTTGATTATCTAGACCAAACTGCAGCTCGTAATCAAACGAGGGACATCATCGATAAGCTCGTGGGCGAGTGTGAGAAATATGGCATTGCTAAGGCTGAGATTCTTAATATTGCAAATATAAGGCCATCATCTGCAGTTGAGGCTTACACGGTAATATCGTGTTTATATTCGTGAAATGAAGTAATCATTGAGCTTTTTGGACCTTCGAGTTCCAGAGTTGGTTAGTTGCTCCTTGGAGACTCTTTAGTAGTGTGCAAATTTAGACCATAACACTGTTGAGCTGCTAGAACATTATGTCTTGGTTCAAATAATCGATTTAAAAACATTCTTTAGAGCACCGTTAGAGATATTTGAATTTGTTAATAAGATGGGTGATGCGGTCTTTACCTGAATGCTGATTTGCTAATGATGTTGTCGGGCTAACAAAATGTCGAGTTCGTGTTGCACCTCTGTGTTTCGCCTCTCAACAAAATTTGAGAAGCAATCTTGTATTTTATATATCTTGAAAATTCATATCCATGTCTATGAGAATGATTCGAATATATATATATATGTCTTTGTATGTATATATAGAATGAAAGAAAGCGTGGATTCGTATAATCAAGATTTTAACTTCATCCCTCTGTTTTAATGTGCCGTGACATTCTTGAAAATCCATATACGTGGTGGAGTTTTGCAGATGATTGAAGAATGTGAGACGCGCATGGAAGATAAAATCGACGAGCTTGTAGAGGTTATCTTGCAAGTTTTACCGCCAAATCCCTCACAAGTGGAATCAAACAAGGAGATTGTTGAGGACAAATTGTGACATAAACACAGTTTTATCTAACTATAAATTGTGCTTTATTTGCAGATTTTTGTTTCGTAAACAGATATTGGGATTCAAGAAACTGTATCTTTAAAAATTATATATGCAATTCATAGTTTTTGGGGGGCCTATGTTCCATGTTATGGGCTGTTCCAGTATCAAAATTATTTATGTGTCATTTATAAGAACTCATATTCATCCACTCCTATGTGTGACCAATTGGGTAGGTTTAATAAATATATTATCAGATTGTCATACGAAATGATCCTTTAGGCTGGTGACTCTATGTTCAACCGTGTACGAACACCTCGTGGAGCATGAGAGTCACTTGAATTGCTGAGGAAGAAAGAAAAATCAGTGAGCCAGGTAGACGGTCCACAGCAGCTAGTTCTAGAGGTAGCTGGGTTCCCCCTTCACGGGAGTCCATCTTGAAACGAGAATGTGAGGATTTTCAGTACTCTGCTCTACCAGCTGGGCTATCCCGACCATTCCCAATGTAGCATTTCATTCTCATTCATTTTATTAGAAGACTGGACCAGGTTTTCTTTTAGGTTTCCAGGTGAACATCGTTAGGGTTGATGAATTGCTGGAATTCTTCCTGAATAGTCTGGATTCTCATGTCGGTAATCACTTCGAAAGTATTACCTAAACTCCTTTGAGGATTTTCTCTATCTCTACGTCAGTACAACCTCTCGATTTTTTAGGAGGGGGCTTCTTCTAGCCATTGGATTATTCGGGTCTCACATGAATTTATATAAGGTCCAGGTAATCTAATAGTTATAGTTGTGCCGGACATAGATTACTCGGTTCAGCATGAATAAAGCCCTTTAGGTAACGAATTAGCCTAAGAACTTCACATCTCAATCTAAACTCACAATTCGGAAATTTGATTCAAACCGACGAAAATTTTACTCCATAAATTTCACTGGCTAATAACATTTATTTTTTGCGCTAATATCTCCATCGACCTAATCAATAACAATCGGATTCATAAATTTTTTTTTCCTTAAACTAATCGTAATAAAAAAATTATTTTATTTTTTGAATGGTTTATTTCAAATATAATTATTACTTGCTCAAATCTTTTTTTATTTTCCTAATAATTTTAATATTTATCATATTTATTCAATCTTGTAAAATATATATATATATATATATATTATTTAAAAACATTTGTTAGAAATAACAACATTGTGTAGTATTTTGAATTAAATCGAATTGAGTCAAATTAAAAAATAATATGTTCGATTGTCATTTTCGAAATTGATGTCAATAAATATTGGTCAGCCAAAAAATACCGAACTTGATAATATATAATTAGATAATTTTCAATAAAAGGATTTAAAATATAAATAATATATGATTAATAATTTGAGGAACATGATAAAAATCTAAATTTTGAAAACAAACTATCCATATACGAGTTCAATTAGGGTTGAGCTTCAGAACCGAATTTTAAATTGAACCGACCAAATTTATTTTTCAGCCAACCGAAACGGCTGATTTTTATATTAAATCGAATAAACCGATTCATAAAACATCGAATATCATTAAAGATCATGGCCTAAGACATATCATTTAAAGTCAACGTCTAAACATATAATTGTCATTAAAGATCATGGCATAAAAAAAGATCATTTTATCATTATAATTAGAAAAAAAATAATATAATATGATAATAATACAATTAGATAATATTGAATGTATTTTTATATATAAGTAGTTTTAAAATATTATCATTTATATGAAAGCTAGTTTATAGTTTAAAAATAGTTAATAAATAATTCTTTGAAATAAATAAAAAATAAAAAAAAAGAAATATAAAAAAATAAAAATAAAATAATATGATACAATAGGAGGTGTAACTATAATATATAGTATACTATAGGGGGTGTATATGTAATATTTTGATAATTTTATATTACATATAGTATAAGGGGTGTATCTGTAATGTTTTGATAATTTTATATTAAATATATAAGAGGGAAAAAACGTCATTCCGCACATACTGTTAATTGTTTTTGACGATGTTATGTCTAGAGGATATATCTCTGTAATTTTTCAAAGCCGATGAGAGTTTTCTGTAAATAGGCCAAAGTCAAGGGATATAGATGTAATTATTCATTTAATTAAATATATCATGTAGTCTTACGATAAATAAATAGTAATTATCCATTCAAAGTCGATGAGAGTTTTTCCCTCTAATATCCAAAAGTTATCATATGGCAAAGTTATCAGATATTCAACAAATTAGGATCGTAAGAAAATGCTATACATTATTTCATATCGACTTACACCCAAAAAATGAGTATAACAGATATATGTACGATATATTGGATATGTTGTAAAAGTAGAAGAGATGAAATAAAAAACGGAAACAATCGAGTTGAAGTTGGTGCGTTTATATAAAAGAGAAAATGCAAGAAAATTGTTTACACTGAATTGGCAATGTACGACATAGATCCTGCGATGCACATGTCCATTGACTTGAGTTCATAAATTTTATCCCTTTAAGAGAGCAAAGGGTCGAGCGAAAAAAAACATGGTTCGAAAATTTGTACTATTATATAAGAGAATAAGTTTTTCCTGTAGCAATGAACAGTAATACAGTGCTGGGCTTAGCTGTGGGCTTCCTCCAGTTTTGCGTGGGCTTTCAACAATTTTTTCGTGGGCTTGCTTCGAGTGCTGATGGGCCTCAATTTGTTTTTTGTGTTTGCCCTTTCTCAGTGTTTGGGCTGGGCGCGTTTTCAGGGTTGGGGAAGGGGCTTGGGCTTTGTTCAGGGTTGGGATATCCATTTGCTAAGTATGAGCCCTGTCAGCTGCTGCGACTCAATCATGATAGCCGCCTCCACCTTCTCGGTCGTTGCCCGCTGGACGCTTCGCTGCGCTTGCCCTTCGCCTGCTTAACCAACGGGCCATGCTCTTCATTTTGCCGACACTCTGTTCTTGCACGTCATGTCGCCGATGTCCTCTTTGCTTTATCTGGTTCATCCGCCTGTGCTGGTCATCCATCATTTCCCTGTGTTGGTCAGACATGCTGCCGCCGGTCTTGGACCTTGGTGGTTTGGTTTTCATGCTTTATATATGTCGCCCCTTCTTTTTCTTGTGTGTGTTCGGTTCCAATCAGCTTAGGTGCGATGCTTGCTTTCCCACATCAACTGATTTAGGTGAGTTGGATTTTAGGATTTTAGGTTTTGACATATGCTGTGCTCTATTCTTTTCCCAGCGGCTGACTTCGATGTAGTTCATCTTGGGCAAAAAATTTTTCTTGCCGTTGATTAATCGTTTTTTTTGAGGTTTGATCTTCGAACGGAGGGGGGAGGCAGATGGTTTCATGTTCTGCTGTTATGTGATCTCGTTCTTTGTTGGCTTGTTTGTGGATCTGCTGTTGGTGCATTTTTTTATCCCCTCTGTGTTTGTTTTCTTTAAAGCTTGTCTGCATGCTTTCACTCGGGTTTGTCCAGAGTAGGGATGTTTGGATCTCCTCAATCCCCTGTTAAATCTGAAAGTCATTGTGTACATAGATGCTGCGTTTGCACTGCATGCACAATGTGCTGCGTGTGCAATTGGTTTGCTTGTTGTGCGTGAATCTCTATCTCTTTGGGCCGATTGGTTTGCTTATTGTGCGTCAATCTCTATCTCTTTGGCCCGAATTCAAGCTTCATGCGTAGCCTGGTCGGTGCAGAAGGGTTCTGTGTTGGGTTCTGCTCTTCCTCCTTTTTTCATCCCCTCTGTGCTATGTTTTTTTTTTAAAACCTTGTTTTGATGATTTCCATTGTGTGCTGCATGTACAATTGGTTAACTTGTCCTGCATGAATCTCTGTCTCTTGGGGTCGCATTACAGCTCCGTGTGCAGGTTGTTCGATTCGGATGGCTACGCTGGCCCATCCCTTAGCCCAATTTTTTGCTGCTTTTCTGTTATACAGGATGAGTTTCTTGGGTCATTTGCTATTATATAATTAACATTAAACAGGGAAAATACCGCTTTTAACAAATCAGATTGTTGAAAGTATATATATCATTGTAAATTGCATTCGTGTGCAATAACCAAGCGCCATGTTTTTGGGAGTTAAGCACATGCGCACCATCTACGGGAATTTTAGCCCTTATTGTTTTTAAAACAAAAAAAACGTTTGGTAGACATTAATTTTATATGTATGGAGGATTATATATTTTTTAAAGTGCTTTGGGAAACACTATATGTTTCCTTCCCAGTACATCATGATGCCCAGCTTTCCTGATATGAGATACATTGTTGTGCGCTGGACCATGGCTTGACCGAATTTTCATGTGCTTTCCTTGTGGCAATTCGCTACCATATCTCACAGCCTGTTACCTGTCTCGCATGTTTAGCGCCACCTCTACAGCTTCATTCTTTAGCAGATTCCCATAATGGCCGACGACTTCGCGGGCTCCATGCGAGACCGCCGTGCAAAACGTAAAGGTTGTTACTCTCGCGTGGATGAGGGGCTCTTGTCCCGTTCGTTTTTTGGTATATCTAATTACTATGTTACATTATTTGTTTTTCCTTTTCAGCACATACCGGGACCGTTGATTTGCATGCTGGTGCGATCCTAACACCCAACAATCGTCTTCGGCGTTCCATCGAAACAGGTCGGTGTTGCATTTAACTTTGACTAGCATGGTTTGTGGTGGCACACACTTTAGGTGCTTATCATTTGTATTTGTATTGCTTCTTCATGACACCCGCTGTGAAACATGTTATATTAGCCCCTATGCAATATGGTTCGATGTTTTCTTTTAGCGGAACAAAAATGGCGGTGAAAAAACTCATAGTGCTATACAAACCCCTGAGATTGCCTTTGGTGATGCTGGTATTCAGATCGAACTGTCTTTTAGATTATGGAAGTCTAATGGGATGCTATAATATATTTTTGTTATATGGGATTTTAGGCTTGAGGATATGGTTGGCCACTGTTTCCACCTGGGGATAATAATTGGAGGACATATGTTTCTCGTATACTAACAGAAGTGACATTTCCCCAACTTGCACATTGCCATTACTTACTCCTCCTCCTTCACCTTTTAGCTTGATTGTTAATAAAGCAAAGCACGTAAATATGTCAACTCGTTTCATTTTATAATATGATTGCACACTGTCATGACTTACTCCTCATCCTTCACCTTTTAGCCTGATTGCACAATGTCATTACTTACTCCTCCTCCTTCTCGTATACTACAAGAAGTGACATTTCCCCAACTTGCACAGTGACATTTCCCCAACCTTTCGGCTTGTTTGATAAATTTATAATATGTTCCGATAAATGCCTCGTACGTATGTCAACTCGTTTAATTTTTCCCGATCGTGCTGCTAGATGATACTGCCCTTCCGATGCGACGCACCAAGAAAACACCCCTCAAATACATTGAGCGTATCATGCGTATACCCAAGGAAGTGTGGAGCTTACCTCCGACCGCAGATTGTGATTATTGTGGTGCACACCGGCTATTCAGAGAAACCCCTGGCTTTTGTTGCTCAAGCAGAAAGGTTGATTTAGAACGTACTAAAATGCCACCAAGTTTGTGGCAGCTCTATGCTGGCGCTAGCTCCCATGCAACTGATCACTTCCGCCAACGTTGTCGTACATATAACAATACGTTCGCGTTTACGTCTCTCGGGATCTATTACGACCATGAACTTTGCAGAGCCCACAAAGGCATATACACGTTCAAGGTTCAAGGCGGGATTTATCACTTCATTCGTGATCTCATTCCCAAAGACGGGTTTGGTCGACAGGTTCAATTATATTTCTATGGAACGGAGAATGAGCTGCCCAATCGGCTTGCACAGTCTGGGGACCTAGATGAAAAAATTGTCTCTTTTTTAATGGATATTATGACCCTCAATCCATACGCAAACTTCTTTCGGAGTTTATGTGAGTTGCCTAACTTGGATTCGTACAAAATTGTTCTGCGTGCTGATCCTATTTTAGATCAAAGGGTGTATAACTTGCCGGTCGTTGATCATGTCGCTGCCATTTGGGATGAATTGACTGACCCACCTTCGGAGCGCCCGCGTGACGTACGGGTGTACACAAAAACTGACAGCACACAATTTGTTCATTACTACTATGGTTGTTATGACCCATTGCAATATCCATTATTATTTCCCTACGGTGAGCCAGGTTGGCATACAGGCATTCTAAAACATAATTCTTGCAACCAATCTACCGACAACCAGGATTTCAATGTTGCTTCAAATGACTCCATGCTCTTGCCTGATGAGCATGAAACTGGCGAGGCCTTGTTGTGCGCCGAACAAGAAAGTATTTCCCCTCTTCTACTCTACACTGTATTTGTTCCATATTTGTTCGTCTATGTTAAATCTTGCTTTTGATTTTTAAATATATTTATTTTTTCCTTCAAACAGATCTTGCTCAACATCGAGATAACAAAAAAAATGTAGCTGCTCGAGAATTCTACTGCTACAGATTCCAATTACGTCATGATGATGTTTCTAACATTCTTCGTGCCGGTCGTCTCGTCCAACAGTATCAAATAGATATGTATGTGAAGATCGAAACCCAACGCCTTGATTACTTACGAAATGCACAAATCCAAAGCGAGATTCGCATGGAATCTTATAAGGGAATTGCAGATAGCTTGGTGTGCGATGGTGTTACATGCGGCAGATCAATTGGTCAACGCACTGTTTTACCAACCTCTTTTTTGGGTGGCCCTCGAGATCTTCGACGTCGCTATATGAATGCTCTCGCTTTGGTTACAACGTTTGGTCGTCCAGATTTTTTTGTCACGATGACATGTAATCCAAATTGGCGAGAGATCGTAGAAGAACTTTTACCAGGTGAACAAGCACACAATCGGGCGGACCTTCTTGCAAGAGTATTTAGGGCTAAGAATGAGGAATTAAAATCCGAGATTCTTGAAAGGGAGATTTTCGGAAAAGTCGCTGCTTATCTATATGTGATTGAGTTTCAGAAACGCGGACTTCCACATGTTCACTGGCTCATTATATTGCAAAAGAAATTTAAAGTCACTTCCACCGAGGCATATGATGTCTTCGTGTCCGCCGAGATACCCGACCCCAATTCGCATCCTCATTTACATGCTTGCGTGTCAAAACATATGATGCACGGCCCTTGTGGAGAATTAAACCCAACTAATGTATGCATGAAAATGGGGGCTTGTAAAAATCACTATCCAAAGGACTTTGTCAACATCACCACACACCGAAATAATTCTTACCCAACTTATAGACGCCGAGACGATGGTAGAAGAGTTATCGCAAGGAAAAAAACACTTGATAATCGATGGGTTATTCCGTACAATCCCTATCTATTGGCACGATTTGATTCTCACATTAACGTCGAGATATGTGCCGATGTCAAGGTTGTGAAATACCTTTATAAATATGTTTGCAAAGGGAACGACAAAGTTGCATACAATGTTATTGATGCTCCCAATGCTGAACACATTGATGAGATACGAGACTTCCAATCGGCCAGGTGGCTTTGCGCTCCTGAATCAATGTGGCGAATTTATGGCTTCGCACTTTACGAAATGAATCCTCCAGTTATGCAACTGCATGTACATCTTCCGAATTCTCAATACATATTCTTCCATTCTTCTCGTCCTTTGGCTGACATATTATCAAACCCGAAAAATATGCGCACTCAATTGACGGAATTTTTTTCGATGAATTCTGAATATGCAGGCGTCCGGTCATTGAATCTATTGTATCGTAATTTTCCTAGATACTTTGTCTGGAACACAAAACACAAGCAATGGACCCAACGCAAACGAGGGACTGCAATTGGGAGGCTCGTTACCGTTAACCCACTTGAGTCCGAACGATATTATTTAAGATTGTTGTTGAATAGTTTGGCCGCACCTATATCGTTTGAGTATCTGAGGACACATAATGCTCAATTATATGATACGTTCCGAGAGGCTGCTTTACAACGTGGGCTATTAGATGCAGATAATGATGTTCGCTCTGCCTTGGAAGAGGCTTCGGGTTATCAGGTTCCATACACTCTTCGCCGATTGTTCGCCACGCTTCTCGTTTTCAGCATGCCCTCCGATCCAATCTCTCTATGGGACACGTTCAAGGTTTATCTTTCTGAAGATTTTCTACGCGATTCTTCTCAGCCTCAACATGTCTTATTCGCCCGATCACTTCGTTCTATAGATGTATTTCTTCAGTCAATGGGTAAGACGATCGCCGACTTCAGTCTCATGCCATCCGCGTCTTGGGTCAGTGAGGATGAGATGCACAGCAAGGATTATGAGTCTGAGCTTAATATAAGTGTATCTGAACAAGACTTGAACTCCGTGGCTTTACTAAATTCTAAACAAAGAGAAGCATTTGATTGGATTATTTCATCTATTGATACTTCATCAGGCGGGGGGGTCTTTATTGATGGTCCCGGAGGCACTGGGAAAACTTTCCTTTATAGAGCATTGCTTGCGGTTGTCCGGTCTACTCATTGCATCGCTTTGGCCGTCGCCTCATCAGGTGTCGCAGCTTCGCTGCTCCCCGGTGGACGCACGGCACATTCAAGGTTTAAGCTCCCAATCGTTGTTGATCAAACCATGTCTTGTGCAATAAAAAAACAAAGTGTACATGCACACCTCATCCTTTCGGCAAAATTGCTAATTTGGGATGAGGCTTCGATGGCAAACCGCAGGTGCATTGAGGCTCTTGATTTATTCTTACAAGATCTAACTGAGCAAAAGAAGTTATTCGGGGGAAAAACAGTTGTCCTCGGCGGTGATTTCCGTCAAACTGTCCCAATTATTCTTGGCTCTTCTCGGCATGACACAATCGACTCTTGCTTGGTTAATTCACGTCTGTGGCCTTCCATCAAAAATTCCACCTTACTGAGAACATGCGTGCGATGGAAGATCCAGTTTTCGTTGAGTTCCTATTACGTATTGGGAACGGTCTAGAACCTACTATTTTAGGCGACATCAAATTGCCGGATCATATGTGCGTACCTTATATGGATGTTGAAGAACCTCTGGATCATCTTATTCAAGAAATTTTCCCTACATTTGATGACTACTCAAAGGACCCTTTCTCTGTCATCAATAGGGCCATTTTAACGCCAAAAAATGATTGCATGGACACCATCAACAGTACACTTATTGATCGATTTCCCGGGCCCCTTATCGAATATATTAGCAATGATGTCACAAAAAACGCACAACAACAAAGTCAATACGAAGACTTTTTGAATGGCGTTTCAGCGCCAGGTCTGCCTCCACATGTACTTCGCCTAAAAAAAAATTGCCCGATCATGCTCCTAAGGAATATTAACCCCGCTGAAGGGCTATGCAATGGCACTCGGCTCATTTGTCATGATTTGGGGAGAAAAATAATTGGTGCTGTCATAGCATCTGGCGAACACACTGGAAAATACGTTTTCATACCAAGAATACCTTTGGAACCTTCAGACAATATAAAATGTCCCATCCCTTTCAAAAGGCATCAGTTCCCCGTTCGCCTTTGTTTTGCCATGAGCATTAATAAAGCCCAAGGCCAAACCCTAGATAGAGTTGGCATATATTTACCACAACCTGTGTTCTCGCACGGTCAATTATATGTTGCTCTCTCAAGAGTCAGAAGTGCAAAGTCTGTGAAAGTCTTGATTAGACCACCTACACCGACCTTTTCTACGTACTGCCAAACAAAGAATGTTGTTTATAGAGAAATACTAGATGCCGCCACCTGAAAAACAACTACGCCGCACAAAGAACTCGCCGAAGATGTTTAGATATGGTTTCCTCCTGCTGGTCCTTAGATATATGATTTCCTCACGCTGGTTCTTAGATATTGGTTAGTCTTTGCTCCACATTGTTTTACCTTTACCTTTTCATTTTAACTATATGTGCCTCACTTACCTTATAATTCTATCATCGCAAACTACATGCACGCATTTATTTTTTATCATATATTGTAATAAGTACTTCCTTGTTCTCGTTTTTACTACTTTTTGCTTTTCACAGATATAGAGACGAATATTGAGGACACCACTAAGCCACTGCGTGATATCACTAGCGACACCAAAAGATGGTCAGGAAGAGTCCGCGTCATCAGCAAATTGGGGATAAAAACTGCGACCTCTTCTCCTCTTAAATACCAAAAAATTATCCTCGCAGATGAAATGGTTAGTTCATTAAGTCTTTCAATCCTTACATACGCATAAAGAATTTTCAATTTAATTATTGTCTTACATTTTGCGCTCAGGGAGACACCATCGAAGCTATGATTTACAACGTTGACATTGACCTATATCAAGACAAATTGGAAGAGAAAAAAACATATAAGATCTTGGACGCACAGGTTTCCAAAGTGAAGGGCATGTACAAAAACGAACTTATAAGTAGTCTGTACCAATTGACTATCAATTCAAGCACATCTATTATACCTGTCTATGATGACACCACTCACCCCACTCCTTTTCACCCGGTTTATGTGGAATACGACAAATTTATTGGATGCTTGGACTCAAAAAAAACCATATGTAAGTCATATTTTGTTGTTCGTCTGCCCCATTACATGTTTGCCCCTCAAAAACTAACATAGCTTTGTCATTGACATTATGCTCCAGGTACTATCTGCGTCTTTATTGCAAAAAGACATGCGAGGAGGGTATTTGTTCGGGGCCAACAGGAAACTCTCCACGAATACGCAGCCATCGACAAACAGTAAGACAGTTTTTCTCTCTATTGGTTCAACCAGAGATTATTAACCATTTTCTTTCATCACACCTTGCCTGGCAGGCTAAGCCCCTTCGTCGTCACTTTCTGGGGTAACGTTATGTCTGATGCAACATACGATATCCTTGATGCATGTCATAGCCGTCCTGTCCTTGCTCTGCTTAATTTTTTCGTGACGGGATATTATGGTATATCTCTTGCATCTGTTTCGCCATATTGGTGTTGTAAATACCCTCATTGTGTTTTTTTTTTTGTTTTGTGTAGGTTGTTCTCTTAGCTCAACATCAACTTCGATCGTGTTAACCGAGATGGACAATGATAACTTTAAAGAGATGCGAGCATGGTAAGTTTTTTTGCAATTTTACTATCTACATACACGCCTAGATCACACAAATTTCAATCGTTTCATTCATCTTTTGGGTAGGCGCCAGGATCAAAAGTTGTTCATTGATGGTGCTGTTGAGAAGGGTGATTTCTTCGAGGAAAAAATTGGTCATCTGGCAGGGGTTACGGTGTCCACGACTACTATTTCCGAAATCCTCCAATCAAATCAAGTACCATCGACTTTTTGTGGAACTAACTCTACTTTCAGCCATTCAATTTGTCCGGTCACTAATTACTATTAATTGCATGCGCTTTTCGTAGATCGGAAGATTTAATGTCAGGGTCAATGGATATCTTGACAACACAGCACAAAGCTTCATTTACATGTGCTGCGAAGAATGTAGGTTCGGGATCAATGTGGACTACAATGTTAAATTTGACTGCAACACATGTCAAGCAAATAGGGTCGCCAAACCACGGTAACCAACACACCCTTGCTTTTAATTAGTTATTCAAGATAAGCATTTTCATTCAATCATTAATAGGCGGTTATCTTTCAGGTACAGATTCCGCCTCACTATTTCAGATCATACGGGATCACTAGACATTACCGTTTTTGGGAAAGATGGCGAGTTGATTATTGGGATGCCGGCACACGAGTTTTATGATTTAACCATTGAGGTTTAACAATCAAACTTAACATTATCCATTTATGTTCAGTTAATTAATGACCTACGGTTTGTCGTTCTTGTAGGATGAAAAGTCTCCGATTGATTCCGTAAACTCTAGGCTAAAGGAATGTGCTATGCTGATGAAGATACGTTCAAGCATTTTTCGCAGTCAACACGGCAACGAGAGGACTTCGTATACATTGCTAGCTATGGAATTTGTGAGAGGAGAGATTGCTTCAACAACCGACAAAAAAAGAAAGGTAACATTGTATGCCACAAGATATTAGGACCAGATGGTAATTACATATCATGCGGTGCCAATCACATCATATAACACTTGTAAGTTATAGTATCATCAGCAAGGAAAAAATTGGACTTCGGGCCCACGGACCCTTCATCAGACGACGAAGTTTTCTCCTTTAATTCACCTGCCTCGCCAAACACCTCTAAAAAATGTTATCTTTTACTTTCCACCACCTTCAACGCAAGCTATTGCACCGTTGTATCTTATGAATAAAACAAATATTGAATTACACATCATAATATATCATACAGCTAATGAAAGGTCTTTGACCAAAAAAGGGAAGGCAAAGATATATGAGGACGATGTTGTTGGTGAACAAGGTAAATAGTTAACGCTTAATATTATTATCTATTGACAGCCTTTTGTCACATACCGCAACACTAAACATGATATTCAATTGAAATATTAACTCATTACAATAGCCTTAGATACTCCCAAACCAATGGTGGGATCTGATTTCAGCCCCATCGTTTTGCACGAACAAATGTCCGACGATGACGCCATTACCATTTCAGGTGACTTCTCCTTATGCGTTGAAACCTGCACATTACACCTTGTCCAAACAATATAATGCTCAATTTATTTGTGTACCATTGCAGATTTCGTCCGTTCTGGGAAGAAAATCAAGACGTCCAAGAAAAAAACCTCTGCTCAACAGCTTTCACCTCACGAGGGCAAATTTCTGAATGAACCAACTCCCTTGCAAACAGGTGCACCAGTGATGTCTTGTCTTTGAATGTTAGCTAAGAAAACATTTGTTGCATTCTGAGTTTAGGATCTTTTACCGTTAGGTCAACATCTGGTGAAATATAATCCAACTGATCAATAACATTGCCACTGTAAGCAAATACAATTGCATGTATAGATAAAACTCGAAAAAACACATCTCAACAGGATCTCCGCACGTAACTCTCACAAATCTGTCCTATACAACTCATATACCATCTATCATGTGCATATACTTCCGTCCGAATTCATAAACCCAGACCTATTAATTGTAATTTTATTACACAGGTCCTGTTGATCCCATAGATGACGTAAAGGTGTCAAGCAGAGGAAGAAAACTCAAGCGCAAAAAACAATAACTAGCTATCTAGCTCACCTTTTGTTGTTTTGGACAAGTTACATTCTGTATTTTGAAGTTCCTCATGAACTTTTTTGAATCTGAAGTCCCTCATCAACTTCTCCCACTAAAAACGCCTTTTTTTGTATTTAAATGTTACATTGCTCCCTACTATCTGTTTAGGTGTTACATGTAATTCAGATGTTTATGTCTCTACTCTTCTACTAATATGCTCTACTCATGGTTACTTTAGCTTTAGCAGTAAATTATTACCATCTATGTTATCTTAATGACTGCAGCCCACAAACTAACTTACTACGTTGGAATCAAAGCTTGCACTGACCTAGCTGCCAATGCTACACCTAGCAAGAATGCTATGGGGGAACGGCAAGGTGAATTGCAGTTGGATGTCGGAAATCCAAGGGTATGTCTTGTTTACATTATACTTATTCTCGCAGTAAAAAAAAAATATCAATATTCATTTGAACTTGCCTACGTCATAACATTGATTCTTGAACTTTAAGCCTACAAGGGTGCAACTTTTTTGCCTGGGTTGGAGAACTACTCTAAGGATAAAGCCTTATGACTTTGGCCGATGGATCCTAAGATATGTACGCAAAGAAAAACGACATATGTAAGAGCATTCATTAGCTGCTATGTTGTCTCGAATTCTGGTGAAAATGACTATACATTTGATGTTTTGATAGTGCAAAAAGGCTCGCTTGGATTGAAGGTTGGGATCTAACAGAAGTATGTTCACAACCACCTAAGAAGAATTCCAATTTGAATAATTTGCACATCCATCGCATGTTAATTAAATCCATGCTTTTCGTTCATTCTCTAGAAAGGCATCTTAGCAAGGAGGCGTATCCAAGAAAGCACTCTGTTCAGGTGTGCATATTACTATATTGCTTTTATATTTGTCATTGATTAGCTAACATATTTCGTTACATATGCAGCGAAAGAAAACGTCCTGCCAATGATACCGATATGAAAGTGGTAATAAACAACATACCGTTTAGTAGCATCCATTTACAACTTATATAATATATACATATATATATATATTCTTAGTTTATTATGTGATGATATGCAAAATCATATTTCAGTTTTACGATCGATATACGTCGGCTGGCCTCACACAAACTTCCTAATTCGGCGTCCGGCAGGTATGTTTCTAATATATTTGAAGAAGTCTCAATTATAATTGCAAACAAAAACTAATTGAATTGAATTTAATGCAGAAACAATCTTTTATTTCCCCTCCTCCTTTCCGCTCTTTGCCTTGTCTGACGCGTTTTGTGAGGGATGAGGATGCAAATTATCAAAACTTTGAAGGTATTGCATTTGTCTGCAAACTTGATGATGCATTATGTGCTACAAGGACAGTATTCCTAAGAAATTCAGATCATCGTTTAGCTAATGAGTCATTCTACGGTTAAAGAAAAAACTGCTTAGACTGTTGCTGCTAGGAACGACAGCATAATCCCCGTTTTTAAATCCCAGATATTAAAGAAATCGAATATTATATACATACAACATATAATATGTACTCACACGACAATTGTGTTGAACATTTCACTGGTCCCGGGCACCGCGCATTGCGCGGTGCACAAAAACTAGTATATATATAATGATACGGAGTTGAAAGGGATTGATGAGAATATTCTGATCGAAAAAAACTCTTATAGATAACTAACACATGTGCATCACCTAATTTAATTCATTATGTAGCTCATGTAACATATCTCAATAAGTTAGATAAAGATTTAGTTGTTGTCATATTCCATATAAGATATTGTAGAGTGGTCAATCCAATTTGTGGGATTCTTTAATTGAGAGAGTTGGTTTTTTGAGTTTAAACTCTTCTTTTATATTTATGGTCTAACAATACAATTTTTGATATATTGACAGATACGATTTGAGAAAAGATTATAATCGGATTTTTTTCAAGAGTATAAAAAATTTTTATTAGTAAATATAAATTATATTTTTCAAAATTATTTAGCTATAAAGAAAATTATGGGTGTACATTGGAGAAGTAAAAGCTATAATAAACCTATTAATCACATTAAAGGATGAACAATATTAAATGGCTTAGCCTAATCTAAAAAGCCATGAAAAGAAAATGAAGGAAAATACAAGTATAAGCATCAGAAAATATGAATATTAATCTTGAAGAAAATCTCACCCACATCATCCTTCAAAAATTAAGTTGTTGCAAGCTTTCCATAAAGCATATACAGTACTTGACAAGGCGAATTTGTGCTTTGTTAATGCGAGAAGGCATTCGATATGCATGTTTAAACCATTTAAGAGCAGTCTTGATTGTAGGCAACAAGAAATATATGTGCGACCAAGCTCTAACTTTATACCAAAGTTGGAAAGCTAAGTTGCACCAGAAAAAGAGGTGATTTATTGACTCCAAGTTACTTGAACAAAGAATACAATTTTTATCAGTAAGAAAATGAAGTCGATATCTTGTAAGCAGCTTTTTCTTGACACATAGCCACAAAATTAAGCGTATTTTGGGAGAATTCGTGGGCTCCAAACAATCGATGTCCATGGAATTCGATGCAAAGTTATGCTGGGTGAACAAATGAATACTTCTTGTTCACCCCATGGGATGAATCAATGTCTCAGATTTATTGTGAGGTCCTCATGCCGTATTATCGAAATTATGTTTAACTTCTCAACAATTATGTGATTTATCTTATGTTAATCATATGGTTGAGAATGAACATGAGGAATATTATATTTGATAGCAATCGACATCATCCTTAACATTTTGTAAATGTGAGGTCCCGAGATCTGATGATGTTAATTAAGTACATTTTGTACATTAATTTGTTAATTAATTAAAAATTAATTAATGACAATATAATATATTAATGAGTGAAAATCAATATTGTACATGTCAATCGACAGTCGGGTCAGAACATAGTGAATTTACAAATATATTTTGAAATATTCGGATTAACACCGAAGTTTGGTTGAAATAACTTAATAAATATAAAATTTGCATTAAATTGATAGATTTAATTTGTGTGATTGAAATAGGGACACGAAGTCAGGTGTGGACTGTGCATGTAACCAGTACACCGGTGACATATCGATGTTCATAATTGGTCGTGAATTAATATATATCAGTGTAGGACGTAAAACACATAGTAAAACATGTAAAACACACACAGATCGCGGACACACACATCTTCGGGACCACCAACCACCGTGTACATATCGGCTTCGTTCGCCAACGTCCGATCATATCTCACCGAGCCCGACCTACCACTGTGTTCATAATCCATAGAAATCTTTCCATATCATATAATCAAGATTTGAGTTTTGAAAAGTGGTTTTATCCAGGAACGATGAAAATCGTGTAGACTTGAGTTCTTCAGGTTTTGGTTCGATTTCTTCGATTCTACCACGAATTGGACGAAGCCAGGGCACAAAATCTCTTCCTTGCACCAGGACGAAACTTTCTACACCAGCCACCGCCTCTACCGCCGTCAGAGATCGCCGGAATCAGACGAAAGGCGTGCTTTTCACTGTGTTTTCTGACTTTGCTTCGATAACTACCAGTTAATTTGGACTATAATTGGTGAAAAATAATTTTAATTGGTGAAAAATAATTTAACACATTAAATTAACATCGACTCTACAAGCTCAAGTGACCCTCATATATCTAGACGTAAATGTATGTTGCAATCGAATTACATACGGCATGTATCTGTATTATTTGATATATGATTTGATGAACTATGTGACTTATGTGAAATTACGTGGCTACATCATTTTATTAAATTATGTGGCATTCATAACATTCATGATTTGGTACATCGGTGTATGAAATTAAATATTTTGTTAACACACATCATTGTTTTATACATACATCGATGCATGGCATACACGTTGAGCTATGATCTTTGGCTACCCCGATATTGTTGAGTATGAGATTGATTCAGGAGTTAGAACATGATACTATGTCTGGCATTAAGTGGCTCGAAAAGACATAGTCATTCGCGGCTCCTATGTTGATTCAGGGGTTAGAATACGATATATGTCAGGCCTTACGTGGCCTATAAGTCATAGCCATTCGCGGCCCCTATTATATGTCAAGACAGGAGACTGATAGTGATTTGAGGACATATCTGAGTAGTCACTGTTCTTGACTGATGAGATGCTCGAGCTATGATTTGATATCGATTCGATTGGTTCGGATATCTTTGGACATTCTTTTATTTGCTCAGATATATCAAGTGGATGTGTGTACGATATGATACCGACATGACATGCATTGCATTACATCATATATCATATTTTATAGATACATATTGTATATTCTATGATCGTTCCATATTGGGTTTTTGCTTGTTGTTGTCTTTGTGTCTGGACAATGATAAGTAGTACAGGTGACAGGACGCCAGAGAGGGCACGTTCGGTGGGAGTCACACTTGAGATGTTTATTATCTAGTTATCCCAGTGGTATATGTATATATCTACCAGCGATGGCGTGTCCCTGGGGTGTGAGGAGTTTAGGTATATTTATTTGATTGCAGTCCAATATGGTTATGTGCTTAGTCTTGATTTGGGATGCTGATATGTTGATGGATATGAAACTGATGGTATCTATATATATTTTTTGTATATATTTATTGATATGGGATGTATGTTTCTCGTGCGATGAGTTAATGCCAAAATTTTTAGGGTCACATGTTAATAAATGTTAAATTAATCTTTCGTTGTTTACACTATAATTAACATTGTGTGATCATTAATCACATAATTATGATTGAACCCTCACATTATCAATGTATTGAGTCCTATGTAAAAAAAGTGGGACATTGATAAATTTGGATCATTGATCTAACACTTATGGTATAACCCCATGCAAAGGCGGAGCCACACCAGGGGCTCCAGCCCTACCTATTTTTTTAAAAAAAATAATTTAATAGTGTAATTGTTTAAAATTTGCTCTTGTAGCCCAACCATATATTACTCATTCAAGCCTATATTTTGATTTACATTCTGATCAGTCCCAAATCTTAAATGTTGTTTTCTCTATTAACTACATGGGATAACCAAGAATATTCCAAATATAGGTACATGAAGACAGATATACGCTGCAATGTTTTAGCTTTCGAATCGATGTCCATGGAATACGATGCTTCAAATACTAGATGATTAGTAAAAATCATTCATATATAATGCGTCACAGCGAACATTCTACATTAGCTAAAATGTTAATATTAGAAATATTCCATCACCAACTTGCGATATATATATATATATATAACAGTAAAAAAATATTAAAACAATAAATCCAATAAAAGAAATAGAACAAAAGAATGAATATTTCTACACCATTTTGAGCCAAACAAGGAGAATTTAAACTCATTAAATTGAAAGTGAAACATCATAATAAAGAAGCAACAGTACTATCAAATATCTACTGAGATTGTGAATATTTTTTTTTTGTTTTTTGATCAGTTGTTTTGGCAACAACAGTACTGAAAAATGGTGTGGTCCAAAAAGCCATGAAACTGTAAATATTTACTGTTGAAAACGTCTTGTCTACAAAATTTGGAAATAAATGTGCCTACTTTTTATCTCTGTATTTTCTCGTCCAAATTGTCATTTATTTGAATAAATAATATATATTTGTTGATTAAAAAAATATTATTTAAAAAAATGCTTCCACTTTTAATGTATATTATATACTAGTCATGTTTATTTTTTTACTTTATTCTTTTATATAGCTTTTAATTTTATTATTTTTAATTCAATATGTCTTTTAGTTTTTTTTAGGAGTGATAAGTTTTCTGAATTTGGAAAGATATTTTTTTTTACAAACGTATCTTTGGGGTAAGGGGGGGACTCGAAGAGAAAGTGTGGACTCAACTTGTGTCCATATAAGGAGGAGATGATGACAAACCATTAGATACTGCCCTGATTGTCGAAAGGATTTTTTTTTGGAAATGGTGAAATGTTAATAGACTAATCAAAGGTTGTTATACATTTGTGTTTTATTATAATATAGTAAAGATAATAACTATTCAATCGGCTTGATTTTAGCGATTAAGTATTAGTATGATATATATCACAATAATTATTTATATATTATAAAAAAACGAATTGTGTAGACAAAAATTACAATCATATATGAAATTTCAAGAAGTTTTTTTTTTTTTTAATAATAACTAAGAATCACCTTGGGTAGATTGTCCCTTACATAATTTAAGCAATTGACTTCATTAGATATACCACAAGAATTTATCTTAATTAAATTAAAATCTCGAAGAAAGAATAACTTAAATACAACTACTACTTTCATTCAGTCCCACATCACATGCATTAATGCATTCCATAAATAAATCCCACCACCAAAAGGGGTTAAGTAACTAGTAAGTGAAATTAAAATGAAAGTAATATAATAAATCAAATTTCTAAAAATCAGATAGAGGTGAATCCCTATTTATCATCTCACCAAATGAATTACATTCTCAAAGTGATTATCTGTACCATTTAAAATATTCCAAATCAAGGCTCGATGTGGCTAATACATTGCCTTATAGTAGCATAACAAAATCCCAAGGAAAAAAAATATGACAAAACCCAATTATCAAGAAGCTAGAACTAAAAGTTATGCAAGTTGAAAGTGAAACTAAGATTCATTATTGTTGGGGTATCAGGGAAATTAATCATATAATTGGGTTAATTATGCACATAGGCTCATAATGAACAATTATACAAGATGAACATCAATTTTATAGTGATTCATCCCAAAGTGGCTACGTTCACTCAAGAACCTTCAAATAGATTACTTCTTTATTGATAACAAAGAAGACAAGAGAATTGAGAATAGAATCCAGGATAAAACTCTCCTTAAAAAACTCTCACACTCATTCCTCACTTACACCTCCACATTTATACTTGTAGAAGTGAGGATTTGTGCTTTTGGGATATGTTTTCAGAACGAAGAATGGGCGAGTAATTATGTGTGGAAATTAAGAAAGAAAACAAAATAATTATATTATTGCTTACATAATCAAATCCGTTAATTTTGACTAACACAAAAAAAAATGTAATTATTTGTCAAATGTTTTATGCTTGAATTCTATTATGATGGCTTAATCTCAACAATTATAAGCACCCGTTATTATAAATAAATAACAAAATAATTAGAAGGAAAAAAAAAAGTCTTCTGAAAGTCCTGAGAGTTTCAGAATAATAATTACATGCTCGTCCTGCTAAGTCCGCTTGATTTATTCGGTTGTTCATAGTTGAATTTTCTTTTCTAAGGCATGAAAAGTTTGTTGCCACACTTGCATCTCCAAGCTTCTGGATAGTATTCCAATGGCATACTAAAGCCCGGTTGAATCGGAAGGTGAGCAGGTATACATGGCATACACCTCTCACACTTGGATCTGCAAGACGGCGGGGATGATCCCGGGCCGCCCAGTCTCCACCGTGACAAGATTTGCTCCTCCTTATCCTCTCTGAATTTTCTTGATTCAACTCCTACATAGAAAAGATTGATGGGCGTAAGTCATATAACTGGTGAAAAGTCTTGATTATTCAAGAAATATTATGGCAATTCTAATGTACTTACTGAATGTGGGAGATGGGTTGGAGGCAAGAACTGAGACGGAGGAAAGTAGAAGAAATGCTACGGTGGCGAGAGAGAGTGAGAGTTGCCACCGGCAACGGCGGTGTGGGTGGTGCAATATGTCCATTGGTGGTCGTGTACAAATAGTCAAGAAGGAAATGTGGAATTTATACGTTTAAATTATATGTATGAGTTGGAATTTAGGGGGTGTATTGGTTATAGATTTTTATTGACTTTTAATGACTTTTATGGAGTTTAAAAGTCTAGAGGTATTCGATCCAGACTTTTATATACTCTACAAAAGTCTAATGGTATTCAAGACAGACTTTCGTAGAGTTTTAAAAAGTCAGGTGGTATTCAAACTTGAATTTTTAAAACTCTATAAAAGTCAATAGGTAATCTCATAGACTTTTAATGACTTCTGTTGAAATCTCTAGGTACAAACTTTGATGCCCCATGTACATCCCAAAAAAGTTAAAAAATTCTCCATCACTCCTAGTAAAGATTTGAAATGACTTTTAATTCCTAATTACCATCATCTCGCTTTACTCTTTGCTATTTTCATTTCCGATACGGCCACCTCCCCATTGGCTTTTCCTCACCTGTTTTCTACATGTACCATCCTTTAATTCCTAATGTGCGGATCTTTCTTCAATGAATTTTTTTTTCACATCTTATTTTTAATCCAATATAATACTAATATTTACACAAGTATTTTGATAAAATAGCAAGTTAATGTGCTCAATTTTATATTAGATGATAGATTTTAAAACGATTGTATGAGTCTATATCTATAAACAATTATAATAAATATTTTTCTAAAACAAAAGATATTTATAACGATATAAATTATCATGTTTAATTTAAAAAGTATGTTTTAAGAATTTTTACAGTAGTCAACTATCATCAAAAAATATTTTAAGTTTATAAAATGTTATTTAATAGAAAACTTTTGTTTTATTACACAAAATTATAGATTACAATTATATAGCAACATTAACTGAATCTTCAAGGTCGTCATCTTGAAGATGCAAAAAAGTTGTTCAATATTTGCCATGCAAAAGAATTAAATAGGTATTTTTCACATTTTTGACTGTTAAATAAGTAAAATGTATTTACATTAATAGTAAAAAAAATTATATGTTGAAGAAGTCATTTATGTTCAATTGTTAGTTCAAAGAAATCAATTATAAGTTATAAACTCTATAGAGTCTATAAAATTCTTTTGATAATTTCGTGTAATTCAATGAAAGTTATTAGAAATCTTTTAATTTTATAAAAGTCCATCATTTAAAAAAGTCATTAAAAGTCGATAAAGTCCATAGAAATCTATTGAAAAAGTCTACGAGACTCTATACAAATCTTTTTATAATTCCATGGAATTCTATAAAAGTCAATAAAAATCTATCAACTTCATAAAAATCAATCATTTAAAAAAGTTATTAAAAGTCAATAAAAATCTAGATTAATACACCACCCTTAGTATGAAAAAGTTAGATTTAAAAAGGGTCGAGAAAAGGAGAAAGTTGGCAACGAGAGAATGGGAAAAATTGATTGCAAGTTATGTCAAATATTGACGATAGTGCTACGTGCAAGCGTGCGAGTCAGTCCAAGTCAAAGGGCCATCCTACATTAAAGAAGGAAAAAAATATTAATTTATTTGTATAGGGTGAAATTGTGGGGAATTTAGTCAAGTTTTGATGTTACGCGACCTCCGGTCGATTCAATTACATGCTTTAGTGGTGGTTCATAAACTAACAAAATTTTAATTTATTGATGGGTAGGTCATTCCATGAAGTTTTCAGTTATTAAAAGTGAGTTTTAAGTAGGTGAATATTGAAAACTTTTTAAAAATGGTAAAGAAAACTATGCTAATGTCAGTTATGTCACCATAAAATACAACAAATGTGTGTATACATTCGTCGTTGCTGCAAATACAACGGTCGTTGGAAATGATGACAGGCAAAAAATCAAGTCGATGCAAGTGATAAACACTTCGTCTTTAAGAAGATTTTGCCCCGCTCATAATCCGTATGAAATATGACAATCTTATCCAAGATACAATGTTTGTGCTAGTTGCACTACGAATCACAAGCCTCACAAACCACAAAGGTTGTAAACTTTCTTTGAAGAACATGATATGAGGATTGATGAATATGCATTTTGATCTTGCTTTTCTCAAAAAATATGTAAGGCCCCGCTACCTTAAGTGCGGATTCAATGCAGTAAGAGAGCTAAACATGCATTCATCAGAGTATAAGAGTTCATGTTGATGCCTTGAGCTTAAGGATTAGAGTGCCAAAATAAAATTTTCAAAAAGGAATTAATTACATTCCCACAAAATGAATGTAACACTATAGATTTACTCTACCATGCGTAGAAACAATACAAAAGAATTCATGTTCATCTATACCAATAGCACTCCTCACACTGCTCACTGCATCAACCATGGCCTTAGCCCTCCATGCCAAAAGCACCTACAGGAACAACCCCAAATCATGAGCATATAATAATCCATATTCACCAAAATATGATTATAATGTATAAATGCATAAACTGTAAATACTAAGCACTTCATGTATTCAATGCATTTAAAACGCTCATTTTGTTGTCCCTGTACCACAACTCATATTCATAATCATCAGATTATAATATAGTTAATAAATGTCATGACTTCCATCAAATCCATAGTCTTGTTATAACAGTGTATTTTAATGCACCTCGCTTGTCATGATCGCGCCACTATTACCCCTCGCTTCGACATATCAGCGGCATCGAATAACCTCGCTTTAATATGATAACGGCATTTACCATTGCTTCAATATGTTAGCGGCAAATATTCTTTCCTCGCTACGATATGACAGCGGCAAGTATTCTATCACTGCTTCAAATGATAGCTGCAAAGCATTTAAAATCATCACTCGAATATAACGACTCATGGGATATGCACCAAGCATCCAACATATATATGCAACGACAATGCATAGTCCAATATGTATATGCAATATGCATAGTCCAATATGTATATGCAACCACAATGCATAATCCAATATGTATATGCAACCACAATGCATAATCCGATATGTATATAAAATACATGTTACCGTTTGGTACCAGTACGTCTCTCTACGTACCTTTCCAAAATATGGGAATGTTGCAGGACTTTATCTCCTACGTTGTGTTGCCACCTGAGAAGACTCCACACAATTACACAACTCAATATTAGAAGCCAAAACATAATCCGATACCAAAATCCCATCAAAATAACCAATTTGCCAATATTTCGTGTCTCGCGATCGATCGCCCAAATGCGCCGATCGATCGCGTTTGGGCGATTGATCGCGAGATGCTACTGCCTTATCACCCAAAAGTGCCATTCCGCGACGTTGAGCTTGTGCGGATCGATCGCGCCAACTCGCGATCGTTAGCTGAAACTTTCTGCCCGCATGCAATGAAGGTCGTGATCGATCGGTAAAATCCGATCGATCGCCGAGGTCTGTTTACGCGAAAAATCGCCAGTTTCACACACAACACTTACTTCAACTCATACCACTCCTGCAACCTCAAACCCCAACCATCCAACATATCCAAAACTTCAATATACAACACAAAATACATCAATATCAACAAAACTCAAACATCAACCCACCATATCAAAATCAAACCCATTTTCTTCCCCAAAATACAAACCCAACTTTCATCAATACATGCTCAAACATTAAGCAAGAAGATTTCTTCCCACTTAGACTCAAATCCTAGCAAGAAATCAAGCACTACAAGCTTCCAAGTCTCTTCTCCACTTTCTCTATTTTGTTTCTCTATTTTGATCGATGAAATGGGGGTTTGGGGGGAATTTTGATGTGTTAAGTAAATGAGTGGTGGGGAGTGAGGGATAAGGGGGTGGTGGGGTATTTGAGGTGTGTGGTTTAAATTAAAATGGTACCCAACTATTTAGCATGATGTATTAAAATACCCCAACATGATATTTTAAAAGCATTTTCGAACCATAATCACAATTTACATGCTTTTTCTACATCACTAGAACAAAGCTCAACATATCATGCCAAATTTACATCAATCCCCCACAATGCATCACATGTACCTTGAAATGTATAACCAGTTCATGACCACCGCATAACTATACATTTCCCAATCATAATAATAATCATAACACCATAATTATTATTAAAAGCCATAAAACACAGGATTAATTTCAGGGATATCACAAAATTTGTGTTTGTTATTTCAAAAATCTGATGATTAATTCATCATACGGATGCTATATATATACTATGCCATGAGATGTCACCAAGAGACACAATTTGGAGACACCAATCTACGGAAAAACACAACTGCACATGAAGAGCCGTAACTCTTCGAACAAACTACGGAGCGCGATTTATCGCGCCATTGGCCAAATTGCGTTGAGTTGTGAAATCCCATATAGGCAAATATAGCATTGTGTAAAATAAATTATCAATTTAAACCCTGTGAAATACAAAATGGACAAAAACCCCTGTGTAATAATTTAGCACTTTAATCCTTGTGTTTCTAAACCAGGAGCATTCATATCACTGCAATCATGATTCTGCCTTCACGTATTTGAACAATTGTACCCTACTAATAAGAGCATGCTTAATATCATATCAGGCTCATCATGCTTCCGTAACACAATAAAATTTTGACAACCTGATGTATACTTTTTGACCAAACTATGTCGAGTATCCCACTAGGTTTTATGATGGCTCCTCACCATCAACCACACGATCGCAACCGATGAATCTGTAATGGTTCCTTCAACAATAGGCAGCACAACCCTAATTCATTTCCTATCTTAGGGCGTAGAGTATAACCGAATATAATAAAAATATAAAGAAATCTGGGAGATAGTTGGGCAACAACCTTTCTTTTATTATGGAAATATTTATAATATTTATTACAATAGTACATCTCCTTCTGGGAGGAGCCGAACCTATTTAGCCTCTCATATAATTAGGCTTGACTCGAAATACATAAACCAACTGAATTACAAGAATGGAAATATTACAAAGATAGAAAAATTACTCAGCTGGGAAAGTTGACAATGTTACAGCTTGGAGAATACAAGATTTATTTATAAGAAAACAGAGGGGAATTGTCGATACCTTCTGCTTCCTTCAGCTTGTTTATTTATAGAAGTCTAGACACGGATTTGAAATCCGGACTTCAACTCTTGCATTAGCAGACGATATTGCATTCGTCTTCATTCGTGTTTGATAGCTCGTGGTCTCTTATACTTTTGGCAGAAGTGGTAGTCCTATCATTTTGGTTTCTTTTGATAATGGTAGTGATTATCGTCAGAGTCACATGACTCATGTCTCCCCGTGGTCCTTAGAAATTTGGCTTTTGCGGTCTGCGTGAGAATCTTCCATGTTTTCCTGGTCCCGCCTTGTCCTCTATTCATTGGTCCCTTTTGACAGTGAATCCTTTCCAGAACGGTGGATCTTTTTGCTCTGGGCAGCTTGGGCAGAACCTCCGGCATGTCTCTTTGGTCGCCGAAATCTTGTTGTCCCACAATACCTGCCGTTTCTTTTCAAAATTTTGTGGTATGGCATGTCATGGAGTTTACCATGAACGACCCGTTCGCTGTTTTCTGAAATATTTTGAATTGATACTTGACTATACTTCTTTAGAACTAGGACCTTTGCAAAAACTTTAATTATTCAATAATTAAATAGGTCTATTGTATACCCTAGGGGTGGATGTTCTTGTGAAAATCAACACTTTGGTCTTTCCTACTGACTTTTACATACTTGACATGAAAAATAATGATAAAAGCGGCCCTATTCTGTTAGGGATACCATTTTGAAAACTTCAAATTGCATAATAGATGTAAGTAGTGGTGCTATGACTATGGAGTTTAATGGTGAAGTAATTCAATGTTCATAATCTCATTCATTCTCCTACTACTGATTATACTATTGTCATCATACATCACTTATCACAAGAACACTCACATCCTATCACTAAACATGAGTTAATGATAAATGTTGATTGATTTGTTGACAAAGGAGCTACAAAACTACTTGTGATTAACACTCGACACACTTCTGCTTCACATTATTTTCTTCCTAAACTTCTCAATTCTGAATTACAGGCACCGGATATTGAGCTGAAACTTCCTCCCGAACAACCTCTGTATACATCAACACAAAACGGGGGAATGAGAAAAGGGTTGGGGACTTCCAAGAAGTACAAGGCAAATAGGCATCGCCTTCTAGTTGTCAAGAAGATACTAAGGTGGAAAAAGGTAGAAAAGGAGACCCACATGAACCACCATGAACAAGAGACAACTAGAGTCGGCCCACCAACGATAAACATAGGCGCTGCTTGAGAATCAACCCAAAGGGAATTAGTTTGTCTTTCATTTTATTGCATTTTTAGTGTAGTTTTCTCTTTTCTTATTTTTTGGCCTTTCATTGGGGACAATGTAGGATTTAAATATGTGAGCATTATTTAGTTTGTTTATTTGTTTTATTATTACAAAAATACAAAAAAAATCAAAAACTTTGAAAGACTTTTGAGCTCATAGTTAATGATGAACATACACTTGTGAATCAATAGCACGTGATGAAACATAATTGATAGCATGCATACTTTTGAAAATAGATGAATTGTTAACCTAACACTTTGAACACTAATGCAAATTACAATTTGACATAGTAGTTGAATATTTTTAGCACGAATTGTCATGGTTTGTGAATTGTGCATAGCATTGTGAAGTTGTGTGAATTTTGTTGTAGTCTTAGGAAGTCTATGATACATGCTAGAACTTAACTACATACTCCTTGAGATGTATATCTATACTACTTGCGAGCACGAAAATGGTATATGCGATTTTTGATATATTTGAGACTTTCAAGCCTACCATGTAAACAAAATCAATCCTAGTGTCCCTTTTGAGCTTTAATGCAAAAAGAATGGTTGTATGTTAAGCATACAAACAACCCTCATTCGACATTATTTGACTAGCTTATTATCTTCCCTAATGAGCCTAAATATGATTTTTATACATACATTTGAAGGAAGTATGACGTTTTAATTCATATGTACTTGTGTTATCATTGTGTTATATGTTTATGGGCTTTATTGTCAAAACAATGAGATGCATGAAAGAAAAGAATATGCATTGAGAAAAATTTAAAAAATATAACTCCAATGGGAGCCAATTCACAAAAGAGAAAAATGATTGAAATAGATATTGCAAAAAAAAATATGTGGTTTCAAAATATTCATGCAAGAAGTGAAATTTATATTGTGCATATCATTAAACTCTCTTGTTTGAAATATCTTACCATTTCTTTCATAAGCCAACACCTAGGACAACTACAAGTAATAAAAACCTACTTGATTTGTGTTTGCAAGTGGCTAATATAGTGGAAAAGTGTGTGCAAGTGAGCTTATACTTGTATTAGTGTACAACTTGAGCTATTATGAGTTTATATTTATTAGATCAAATGTGTACTTGGCACTTGATTATGACCACACACGTACGTTAGCTGCTTTGTTGAGTATGAAATGCCTAGGAATTGAACTTGTTTCATTGTTAGCTTTTCAACTTCTTTCATGACTATACATATTTAAAATTGTTGAGGCACTAAATATTTTATGGTACTATATAAGTTACTCTGTGGTACTAAATATACTGATTTGTGATACTATATAAGCTGAGTTGTAGTATTATAGCTATTTGTGGTACTAAATGACATAATTTATGGTATTACATAAGCTAATTTGTGGTACAATATATACTGGTTCGTGGTACCATTTAAGCTAATATGTGGTACTACATACACTGATTTGTGGTATTACATAAAATAGTTTGTTTGATTGTTTTTCACCTCCAATGCAGAATCATAGGCGCTCAACCGCCTCTGACAGGTGCTCAAGCGTCTGTCAATCTGCCAAAAATCATAGTGGGCAGAACCATGGGCGCTCAAGGGTTGATTTGTGGTACCAAATAAACTGATTTGTGATACTATGCAGATTTGTGGTACCAAATATACTGGTCTGTGGTACCATTTAAGCTAATATGTGGTACAACATACACTGATTTGTGGTACTAAATAAAATAATTTGTTTGGTTGTTTTACTAAATAAGCTACTCTATGGTACTAAATAAGCAGATTTGTGGTACCAAATATTATAGTGGGCAAATCTGCTTATTTAGTACCACAAATCAATATATTTGGTAATATATATACTAATTTATGGTACAATATATATTAATTTGTAGTACTATATATACTAGTTCGTGGTCCTCTATAACCTAATTTGTGGTACTATTTATAATAGTTTGTGGTACTAAATAACATAATTCGTGGTACTATATGACATTATTTGTGGTAATGTATAAGCTAATTTGTTGTACTACATAAGCTGATTTATAGTACTAAATAACATAATTTGTTGTACTATATAACATAATTAACTTACTATTGTTTTCTTTATAGACAATATTATTATTATTATTATTATTAATATGAGTACAATGAGTACTCCAACCCCATTACAAGTCATCTCCTATCTGCTATGACATTACCCAAGATATAAATAAGAAACCAACAAATAACCAAGACATAAACAAGTAACTAACAATACAAATTTAAAACTAAGAAATATGAAAGTAGCTTCCAACTAATAGAATCCGTTGTAGCCATCTAAGAACTAAACAACAACTGAAAATTGATAAACGTATATAATTAATTATATTCATGACAAAAACTCGCATTCCTTAGCCACAAGACACCGAATTCCCATCGGAAGGTGACGTTTGCAGTCCTTTGGCACCTAGCAGCAACAACAACTGGCTCGATTCACTCTTGTGCCATTGCAAGTCATGTATTCCACATCCAAGCTGTACAAAGGGTAAGTATTCGCTCTGAGGGCTGCTTCATTCATTCCCAACACAAAAATGCTTGCTAAATATGTATAACTAACTAATAGCTGCAACATACAGAGAATGAGAATCACAAATAAGACACACTCAATGAAATAAGCAATTCTAGTCAAACCTTTAAATAACACTAACAAAAAACTCACAAATTTGTAATTTAAAATTCAGACACCATCACATCAATAATAGAATCATTGACATAAGCAAAAAAAAATATTGCTTTCTTTTAAATCAAAGAATCCACTGCCATTACATCTCTTTACACAAATCACCAACTCATATCCAATACCTCTACAAAATTATCATACTCTGTACTTATTAAAGAAGCAAATAGCCAAGAATCTTGAATCTCGAAATACAAATCCCATAAACATTCATTACAGAACATAAAACATGGTTAAAAAATGAAAGCAACTAAATTGAGGCAGAACAGAATATAATAAAGCCAACCATTTTCCTAAAAACAAAATATTTAAGAACACATTTCTTATTTCACATGTTTTGATTATTAATATGAAAAATATCATAAACAAGAACACTATCATTTACATACACGCTACATAAACTCAATCTTCAACAAAAAAAAAAGTTTTTTGGCAGAAACTGAAATGTTAAAAAGAATCAAAACTCACATATGAGAGTTAAAAATTAATAGATTTTGGTAGTGTTTGGAATAATAGAAGAGATCGAGATTGAAATTTAATAAGAAAGATAAAAATTGGATTATCGATTGAAAAAACTTACCAAGATTTCGTTTGAAAGTTTCCTGTTTCACAATGGGACATGTTAGCGACGTAATCAGGCAAAGAAATCTGAGACAAAAAATGAAGATTTGTCTCAAATCAATGAAGAGAAATGGTGAGAAGAATATGGAAGAAACAATTTTACGTAAAAAAAGAGGATGAATGAAGCAACATTTTAAAGAGGTAAGAACATTTGTGTATATTCAAGTGCATAGGAACTCAACATTATATTCTAATTCAATTGGGGAGTGCAAACTTCAAAAGATCTGACAATAGACTGATTCATAAGTAAAAATAGGCTTTAAGGTATTTTAGGGCAAGTCTCCTAGATTTTGCATAAATAGTAATTTTTTACTATTTCATAACGACAAGAATGTGTACCAATGTGTGGAAAAGGTGTAAAGGTATTTGACTGAGAATTTATTCATTTCTCGTGCTATATCTTTTTCTTATAAGTGCTAGGGATCTATTCATTTGGTCAAAATATTTTGGGATTGATAATTTGTTGTTTTGCTTTTATTCAATACCCACTTGAACCAAGTTGAGAACAGTTTCTTTATTAATAATGAACCAAATCTTACTTAATATCAAAATGAAAAATGGTAGTATGCACTCATATATATATATATATATATTGAAGAAATATGCACTCATATTATTAAGTATAATAAAACAAATAAAAACATCATCTATCAAAATTTTGTATTTTCGTCCCATACCGTATATTTTTTTATATTTGAGGTTAAATCATCAGCACTATCAATGGTTAAATTATCAGCACTATCGAAAAGCATAAAATTAATGCATGTGTTATTGAAACATACGTTTCACAACACATGCGTTAAGCATAGTTTAAAACCACATATTTGTTATGAAACGTATATTGAATGTTCATTTATCTTCCACATTCTATTCTCATATAACATATAATCTTAAACTTATAAATAGAGACTTAAAATAAAAATTGAATAAAATTCTATCCGCTCTTTATATAATATAATACTACTAATCATAATAATATTTTAAACAATAGATATTTTATTTAGTTCTATACAATATTTTGGAGAAAAATAGGGGAAATGGGCCCATAATTAATTGAATATGCAAGGGTGCAGGGTGTCCTATTTGTTGTACAAATACTATGTCACATGTTCAATTTTTCAAATCGAAAAATATATATATTTATACATGTGAAAAACAAATATGGTACGAGGAAATGAATAATTGACTAAGGTGAATAAAACGAAACTAAAAAGAATTATGGGGTTGGATTATAAGATCGCCGAAGGTTTTGGACTTGTGGGGTTACTTGTCTTGTACGAGGAGAACTCTGGGTTGAGTTTAAATCTTAAACTGAAATTCATAGTTTAGAATCATAAGTCATATGACATATAAGTTTCACCAGGTAAAATCCTCCATAAGTACCGAACAAAAATATCCCGAGAACGTAACCCCAAGCATAAGGTATTCGAACACTGTTAAACACTGCTCGGCATACTGATCAAAAAGTAGCGGAAGACCCGGACATAACCGACAAATCAACTGCCGTAAATAAACGTGCAATAATGGAACGTGGATTTCTCGGACACACTTTGCCCCAATAAGGCCATGATTAGAGGAGACCGTGTTCCGGATTTTCCCGCGAGCTAACCACCGGGGTCAGCCTTATAAATACACGCTTATGGTCTCATTATATGTGGTTGGACTTTTGAGGCAAGAAAAGTCCTTATGTCAGAATTTAAAACAAAGAAAACAAAAATAAATCTAAGTATTTTGTTAAATAATGACTTAGCTTTATAAATTTCACGAGTTCTTTATTTATTATAGATATAAAATTTCAATCAATCAGAATTATTAATTTATAAGCCAATAATATATTTTTAATATATGGATTAGTTGTCCAAAAATTATTATAGCATCACAATTCCCCCATTAAAGACATGGCGATGAATAAAGTGATAAAAACGATTGGCCAGACCCGAGACCCACCCATTTGATAAGTCTGATTTTTACACTTATATGTTTTAGGATTTTATGTGAGTTTTATTTTGATTCCTGGACGATTATGCGCTTTGTTGTTGTTTTTGCAAGTTTCAGTAATCTAGGTCCAAGTGCAAGGAATGGAAAAAATGAGCCAAATATCGATGAAAATGACTCAAGTGAGCCAAAATGATCAAAGGAAGGAAGAAAAAACTCGTAGGATGAAATGGAGCAGAGCACGATCGATCCTGATGAAGAGCGATGTTAGGATCGGGTATGCAGATAGATTGAATCTTGATAAAATAATACATCGATGAGAAGTTAATTCGATGAATTTAGTGACTTTTTCTATTACTTTTCTATTATTTAGGAAGAACAAAAGGGGGATAATATATGCATTGGCTTATCCATTTTAAAATTTGCTTCAGTTGTGTTAGCAACCAAAAGCTATTTTCTTGTTTAAAGACTAATCAGTCGAGTAACTAAAAATAAGTTTGGAAAGAACTCGACTGGTGGAGTGAAGAAGTTGAGCTGATGACGGTAGTCAAATTGTCAAGTAACAACAGTAGACAGAGTCTACCGGTCTAATAAGGAACACTGTGAACTACTGAAATGATCACAGTAGACACCTAAGAAAGACTTGGTGTCTACTGATAAGCAATATGTCTATAGTCTACTGAGTAGACATCAGCAGTTATATGAGAAGTAAGTAAATGCAGAATATAAACGACACGAGGTTTGTTTCTGGAAGTTCGAAGCAACGCTTCTACGTCTCCCCTTCTTCCTTTACACGAAGGATTCACTAGAAGATTTGATTAACACTTAACAATATACAACCCTTAGACTAATATCACACAGATAATCTAAACTCTTAGTCCACATAGACCACTAAGGTTTACACAGTAATTTGGACTCGCATTCACAAATTATACAATCAGTCACTCTACTTATACAATTAAAGCACAAGAATTATATAAAGAGTGAGAGGTGTGATTGCAAAGTGTTGCAAAATTGTGGCACTAATGATCTCTTGAAGATCTGATAAATCTTTCACGCGGTGCGGTTAAAGCTTCTTGAACAAGCTGATATAACTTGATAGCGGTTACAAATCAGGGGTTCTACTTCTTTAAGAACTCTCGAAATAATATCTCAATGAATGCAACTTTTCCAACTCTTTAAATGAACTTGAATCTGGGTCTTTTATACTTGAAAGATTGCAACGGTAACAATGAATGTGTACACAGATTCCGATGTTAAAGTACTATGTTCTCTTAGATTTGTGAGCATTAAATGTATTCTCGTTATTTTCGTAAAAAATGTATGAATGTATTTAATGAACTTCTGTAGAACTGTACTTGATATGCTTAGAAATAGATACATCTAGTACGTTTAATTTATCTACGATTTGGTATGTTTTGATAGCTAATTTGATACATATGTTACCTAATCGTATGTTTGTCTAAATATAGATATGAATGAAGAAAATGAGCTAACAAAGATGAACTAAGACCAAGGAATGAACTAAAGATCAAGAGGAATAGAAGGCGGATAAGAAAAATCAAAGAATAGCTGAAAAAAGAACCACCGATCGATTGGAACAAGCGCGTAGCTGAGACAGAAATTTTTAAGTCCGACCGATTGATCGGAAAGAAAACTCGACTTTTTACCATCTTTTGGAGATTTTGACATATCCTATCAGCCCCTACTTTATAACTCGAAACATGAGTCTCATAATTCAGAATTATCAGACTTTAGAAATAGTTATATTTTTCTCTCAATTATTGAAGAACAACTCGAAGAATTCAAGAACGAATATGGAAGTGGTGCCGAAATCATGCTATTCTCTAGTAATTTATTTATCGTGTTTTTATTTAATGATTTTTAGACAACTTTTTACTGTTTTTTGATTTAGCTATGTGTGACTAAACACTTTTAATTTTTGGTTTAGGGATACAATATTTTTATATTTTAATTACTTGTGAGATTCATGGTTTGTTTGTTGATTCTTATTCAATTTCAATTTGTTTTTCAGATTTTGATGGTATTATTGTTATGTTTGATTGTTGGATTGATCATCTAATAATCTTATATGCAATCTAAGGCTAATTAAGAAGCAACTGAGATTGATATTTTCTGTTGTTGAACGTATTAAATTCTTATGGAATATGATTGGCTAATACGACATAAACGGGTTTTTTAACTAATTAACCCAAAAAAAATTTATATTTAACAAAATAACCTAAATTTTTTTTTTATCAAAGTAACCGAAGTCGCCATCTGAGATGGCGACTTCAGTATAAATATTTTTTTTTTATATTAAGTCGTCATCTGAGATGGCGACTCCAATATAAAATATTTTTTTTATTGAAGTCGCCATCTCAGATGGCGACTTCAATATAAAAATATTTTTTGTTATTGAAGTCGCCATCTGAGATGGCGACTTCAATATAAATTTTTTATATGGAAGTCGCCATCTGAGATGGCAACTTCCATATATATACGATTTCCATAAAAATCATAATATTATAGTAATTAATTTATATATAAGGTTTCCATAAATATAATCATATTAATCATAGTAATTAATTTATATGATTTTCATAAATACGGTTTCCATAAATATAATCATATTAATTATAGTAATTTCATATATGACAGCTTATATCCTCGTGCAACAATATGCCTTCCAAATTCCCCCAATTTTGACCAAAACTTTGAATTTTCGAAAATTCAAAATTTTAACTCATCAATTTTTTAAATATTCAATTATTAAAGAGAAAATCATTATCTATCACTCAGATTGTGTCAATCACGATTTTTTCCCTAACCTAAATTTTCAAATTTATTTGTCACTTCTTATCCAAAAAAATTTCTATTAACGTGGACTCGATTATTAAAATATAAAGAAAGACATGTAATAAAATACTAAAAATATAAAAATAAAACATACTTGATTCAATTAGGTAGTAACATTTTTAATTTATAAAATAATAACATTTCGAATTTATACAAAAATTAAAAATGACTTATATTTATTTTAAATATAAACTTAATTAAGATGCATTAATCAATTAGTAATTTCGAAAATTAAGTCAATTCTCTCGTTAATAATTAGTAAATGAACTTTTGATCTATAAATGACTGAAGAAACTAAGTCAAAATTCATATTGATCTATAAAAAGGTAACGATAGATTCCCTAAAGTGAAATGTAAATACAACTGAAAAATATGGTAAATTTAAAAAATTATCCCAAATATGGATTTTAGAATATTAGTCCTGAACTTTTAGTACTAGTACTAGTTAAATATAATCCAACAAAATTTATTTTTAGTCAAAAATAGTCTCATATAAATGATTTTAACAAATTTAGTTCCACAAAAATTAAATTTTAAAAACAAATTTTTAGACTAATATTGATTAAAACAAAAGTTTGTGACTATTTTTTATTAAAATAATTTTTATGTAACTATATTTTGTTATTCCTAAAAGTATGAAACTAGTATCGCAAATACTCATATTCATATTATTCATTAATACAAGATATTCAAATTAAAAATGGCTTATATTTATGTTAAATATAAACTTAGTTTTTGTATAAATTCGAAATGTTATTATTTTATAAATTTAAAATGTTACTATCTAATTGAATCAAGTATGTTTCATTTTTATATTTTTAGTATTTTATTACATACCTTCCTTTATATTTTAATAATCGAGTTCACATTAATAGAAAAATTTTTGGATAGGGAGTGACAATTAAATTTGAAGATTTAGGTCATGGAAAAAATCGTGATTGACACAATCTGAGTGAGAGATAATGATTTTCACTTTCATAATTGAATATTTAAAAATTGATGGGTCAAAATTTTGAATTTTCGAAAATTCAAAGTTTTGGTCAAAATTGGGGGAATTTGGAAAGCATATGTTGCACGATGATGAAAGCTGTCATATACGAAATTACTATAATTAATATGATTATATTTATGGAAACTGTATTTATGGAAATCGTATATTATAAATTAATTACTATAATTAATATGATTATATTAATGAAAACCGTATATATATATGGAAGTCGTCATATCAGGTGGCGACTTCCATAATAAAAAAAAATTTATATTGAAGTCGCCATCTCAGATGGCGACTTCAATAACAAAAATTATTTTTATATTGAAGTCGCCATCTGAGATGGCGACTTCAATAAAAAAATAATATTTTATATTGAAGTCGCCATCTCAGATGACGACTTTAATAAAAAAAAAAATTTATACCGAAGTCGCCATCTCAGATGGGGACTTCGGTTACATTGATAAAATAAAAAAAAATTAGGTTATTTTGTTAAATATATATTTTTTTGGGTTAACTGGTTAAAAAACCCCGACATAAACCGCTGGTGTTTATATTATTTAGATTCATCATCCTTAGTAGTTTTGAAAGCTATCATTGAATTAATCTTGACTGCTATTGTTTTTGTTAATAATTTGAAATGAGTAGAATTTGAGTGATGGTTCCTGTTTGACTACGAATATGATGAGGTAGAAATTGTGTCTTCAATTAGGACTAGTTGAACATAAATTAATCTTTTGATAATCAATGATCTAGTAACCAATATCCAAATGTATAGTTGATCGAGAACCAAGAATTACTGTTTGTCTTTGATAATCTAGTAATCTTGCGTTCAATTTAATTAGTATATTTCAAATCACAAACCACATATTTTATTTTATTGTTTTATTTCTGATTTTTGTTAACACAAGAGAATACACTTCCTCTTGGGATCGATCACTACTCATTCTACTGCATAATTGTTATCAATAGTTCAGATTGAGTGGGTTAATTTGGACGTACACGACTAGCGCACACCATTACTATCAATGTTCCGATATATGAATAACTCTACCGATGCTCCTCTATCTGTAATTTTTTTTGGTTAACAAAATATTTCTAATTTATAGTCGATAGAGTACTTCATTGTTGGTAGACTATACTCCATCAGTAGACAATGATAGACTCCGATAGAGTTGCTATGCCGGTTCAGCTCTGTCAACTATAAATTCGTCTGTAGTCTTTATGAATCTGCTTAGTAGATATATATCAAAACATGATATCCAACATTTTTTTCCTTTTTGATATTATCAAAATATGGCATCATCGTTAGAGGTACTTTGAATACATCGGTTGACTTAGAAAGCGTATCTCCGATCTTTAGTTGAGTTCCTTTGTTGTAACAGAACAAAGTCATCCAAAAATTTCTCCATTTTGGTACTAACAAAGCATAAGCTCTATTGGTCATTTTTTTTTATCAAACGTTGATTATTTTCTCATCAAAACTTGGAATATTTTCAGCTTCTTTCTCTTTAATATGCTTTCTTTCCCCCTCAATTTCTTCCCCATTTTTGGTGAAAAATAATTTGTACCAAAAAAAGTTTAATGAAAGTCTTTGAAGGAAGAATTGTTGGTCGAGTTCATTGTTGGTCAAGTTCAAAATAAATGAACAAAATAAATAATAATTTCAAATAAATGAACATTAGTTCTAATTAAGCATGTTCAAAATAAATAAGCTGATAGACAAACAAATGTATGAGCGAAGTACAACATCTGATAGATTTACACAGATTCTACTTTGGTTTAGCTATATTCTGCTAATCTTTCCTCTTGACAGACGTTCCCCCTGAACATAACACAGCTCAAATTATTTGTGATATCTATGAGAGCAGCTCGGTTGTTCTGATGATATGCTGCTTGAACTATTTTAGCAATATTTACCAGTTCGGATAACTGTTGCGCTACGATAGCGAATTGTTGAGTTAGAATTTTCAGATGTCAGTATATGTTCTTCAAGCCTTGAGAGTCTGGAGCTGAACAGTTCAGAAGTCTTGATTGAGCTATCTCCAGCACCAATAAGAGTATGCTGAGTTGTTGTACTGTATCTCTTCATTATATTAGTCATATCAGTCATTTATCATCTAATTGTGCTGAAACTTTCCCTTAGAAATTTTTGAAGAGATGAGTCAAGGTCGGTCTGCTGCATGGTTCGCAGAAACGGGAACGGAACGGCCGGAACGGCTGTTCCGGAATGGGAACGGAGGTGAGCGTGCCAAAGTTCCAGCTTGTAACGTAGGTTGCTCTGGAAAGGCGTTATGTAATCGGATATCGGCGATATATAGGTGGAGCGGAAGTGGAACGGCGGAACGGTGCGGCGCGGAACGGATGTGAATTAAAAAAAATTGAATTTTTGAATTTTTTTTCAATAGAACGAAATAGAGATTGAGGATGAACGAAACGAAGGAGAGAGTGAGATGAAATAATTATATATGGGGTCTAAAGTTGTAGTTTTCTTGTTTGTGTTTTATTTAAAAGTAGTTTATTTGATTTAAAAATTTAAAAAAAAATATTTATTAATCTGAAATGATATTAATAATTCTGAAATATAAAAGTTATTAGGAATTATTTAAATAAATTGTTATGTATATTTAATAATTTCATAATTAAATAATTTTTGAAATAATTTAATTTTTGTAAACAAAATGATAAAAAATATTACGAGATATTTAGGATAAATTTAGATTTTACATAAGATTTAATGATTTTACAATTTACTTGAAAATTTAACTAATTAGAAATTAAATGAAAAATTATTTCATTTAGTTTGTTGATTTTATTTTATTTATTAATATTATGATTCGAAGGTAAAGTAGTTTTGTTATGGTTGTGAAAATTTTAGTATATATTCAGGATAATTTTATGTTTTAATAGAGTGTACATAAGATCTAGAAAAAAAATTAATTTGTTATTTTCTTAAAAATAATCTTTTTAAATATTATTTATGAATTAAAGAAGATGAAAATAGCCTACCCCAAATTATTGGGAATAAATACTTAGTTATTGTTGTTCAAAATTAAAGAAGATTAAAAATATTTTTTTCTAACTATTCAATCTTTTTGAATTTTTTAATATTATTTTTAAAAAATTCGCGCCGTGACCGTTCCGTGAAATGTCATTGGAATTGGAACGATGACCTCCGTTCCAGGCACCGTTCCCGCAATTGCGAACCATGGTCTGCTGCGCTCGATGAGATCCTAACCTACGAAACTGTTCATCCATTGATTTTTACTGCAGCAAGAAGATCCTTGATATGTTGTTCAAGCTTTTTCAGTTGATTTGACGGGGTGCTTCTTCTCCTTTTTCTTCAAGGTTTTCTTCTCCGATCTAGTTATCTGCTAAGTTGTCTCCATCATCAAGTCTCCAAGTCCGTTGTAACCAAGGACCTGTGAGGACTGAAAGACACTAACGAAAGGGCATTCTGGCCTCAATACATTCCAAAGAACCGAACTGCTCTTCTGGGATCAACGACGGCAGGGGATTTCGCAACAAGAAGTATTGGAATCTGCTGGATGAACAACAGAATGGTGGAGGGCTGACATATGATCGCTTATTTTTTAAACAGAAATTTCAGTGTAGCGATTCTACCGCAAGTGCACGGTGTCAAGTTTTAGTATAGTGTTATATAATAAAGGATGTCGAACCCACAGGGACTAACGTATAAGTACCAAATAAAATTAGTTAAATTATATTTAGCCTACGAAAAAAATGATTAATTAACGAATTAAACTAAAGAATTAAAAACTCAAAACTAACACAATTCCTTTGAAGATGCGAAGGAATTCCGCTCGAGAAATCTATCAAGATGTTCGTTCAATTGTGTATCGTCAGTGATTTGTTTGCTAAAATAATTACTTATCAATCAATTCTTAAGGTGACGGGTTCCCGAATATAATCAATACACTCTCTCGAGCTTTATTGAAACTAGCAATAAATTGATACAAGTAACTCTCGTTCACTAATACCAATTTAATACCGAATAAATCTTTATGAAAATCGTTGATCTTTAAATCTTTCAATTTAAAGTGACCAAGTATGTGATTTAATCTCTCGATCTAAATCTTAAACATACAACATGAATTATTTGAGCGTATTACAATTTTATCTCTCGATCTCAATTGTAATTCACAAGTTCAATCAAAGATAGCTAGGCTTTGATAGCATGGAGCATATAATTCATGAACAAAAGATATTGATTCACTCAAACACAATCAAATCAAAGATTCAAACACAAAATTCCTTAGATTTGATAGAATAAACCAGATTAAATTTAAATCAAATTCAAATAGATGTTTAATCGTCTCTCAACCTCAAAAACATCAACTAAATATGAAAATCAAATTAATCTAGAGTTTAGAAATACGATAAACGTAGGAGCGACTCTGTGCGTTGAACGATCTTTCTTCTCTCGCTTCCTTCCTTGCACTTCAAAGGATTCTTCAACCTTCTCTTGTTCCGGGAGGATGAAAGGCGGCTAAGAATGTTTAGGTCTGATTATTCTTCAGAATAGGGATGCAATTTTTGTGCCTCTTTTCCTTATTTATAGAGGAGGGGAGATATGGAATTGTTTCCAAAAAATCAGACCAAATCAAGAGTTTTATTTTCAGAAAAATCTGCGTCTCGATCGATCGAGCGCCTTCAGCGTCCGAGTCTTAACTTCTCTGCCTCTCTCGATCGATCGAGAGTTCCAGAACTCAAATTCTTCATTTATTGGCTTGATTTGATCCGTTTTCTTCCTTGTAGCTCAATTCTTCCATATTCCACCTAAATTCCTGAAACAAGCAAATAAATACCAAAAAGCATAACATCTTCACGGAATCTACACGAATATATATACAAATCAAGAACTAAATACGCGTAATAATCAACCCTATCAACTCCCCCAAACTTAGATTTGATCGTCCTCGAACAAACATTAAGATCAAAATATAAAGTTCATCATTAATGCTTTAAATGAATTAGTCATAGCAACTTGAATGTAAAAGCTCAGCATCCCACTAACACATCAACCACAAATCAATCCAAAACTCAACAAGAAGTGTTTCCTCCTAAGTTAAGCAATAAATCGCAAAATCGGAACGTGTGTGTGTGTGTGTGTTAATGTCAATCATGAGTTTCATATATAATTTTAGGATCAAATAATGCTAGTAAACTCAAAGTCAAGATTCACTATTAAATACTTCATAAGCCTATTTTTCAAGCACTTCTCCACTAATGTAGTTATTCCATAGACTTGGATTAATAGGTCTTTTAAGCTTGTAATGTTTGGCTTAGGTTGTTGGCTTCAAAGAAAAGATAGGGAAATACAAAGAAGAGAGTATAATCTTTGAAGATTCAAAATTTTAGCACATTTTGAGCTTCTCTTCTTTTTCTTTTATAGCCTTGGCCACTTTGGGTCTTATTTATTCATTTTTTTTTCTCAAGGCTTTTTCTATCTTTTTCTTTTCTCATTCTTTAAATTTTTTTCAATAAGCTCATCAAAGTTTAGCAATTCAAGTGCATCTAATGAGAATCATTATACTCCCTTTGGGTCAAGATAAAAATCTTCCATTTAGGCTCAAGGAGGTGGGTATAATGAGGTTGCCAAAGAATGTTGAATGGGGCTAATAGTATGTCAAACATACTCCATTCTTTTATCATTTAGGCTCAAATTAGGGACTAAGAGATTGATATAACATGGTAAGCTTGAAAGGCTCAAACGGTCCAAAGATCGCCTAAATCATTTCCAAGTCTAGTTCCTAACTATAAAATTTCGCCTCAAAGTGCTCTCAAATAGGTTCTAAAGTGTTTCAAGATCCTCAAGACAAATCATAGTTAACAAAATTGTTCCAACATACAATTCACTCAATCATGAGCCAAAAGTGCTCAAAATATTCCTCAATTTTGAAATATTAACTCAACCTAAGATATTCACAAACAAGTCAAAATCTTCATGACTTAAGTGTTAGAAATCCATAAAGCATACAACGCAGCGGAATTTAAAATTTGGATTACTAGACACCGGATCTATACATAGGGATTCATATCGGATGAAGGTTTACAAAAGTCTCACCCTTGTAGCGTGTTTGAGCAGATTCCACGGAGCACAACGTCCAACGATCCCGAGTCACGAGCAACACCTCCAAGGTCTTGCCTCAACGGTATCCACACGATCAAATCGAACAAAGGGATAGTTTAAGAACAAGTTGCTAGACTAGTTCTTAAACCGGAACCAAAAACCACTCGATTCACAATCAAGAATGATCACCGGAATCACAAAACTCACTTCGGTTATGAAGAAAACCGTGAGAGCAAAGTGAAACGGCGGCCGTGAGCTTTTTGGTGCTAGGTATTATGATATGAAGTGTTAATTAAATTAAACACATTGTTAACAAATTATATATGATTTAATTAAAGGCTTTCTCAAAGCCTTATGGGCTCAAACCCATGATATAATTAAATCCTTGTAATTATTTAATTAAGACTCTTCTTAATTAATTAATTCATCCAATGAATTTAATTCCCTTATTGATTTAATCTTTTGTTCGACCCGATAGGTTCTTGTAATGTTGTCAGTGACATAAAATCTCATTTTACGTCGCAAGCATTGAGCGGTATCTAGCAACACATCAATGCTGCCCAAATTAAAGAATGCCAATGACTCGACATAACCTTTAGAACTTGTGATAATATTAACCATGTAACTTAATCCCTTTGTCCTTTGTGTTTAGATTGAACACGAATCATGGAATAGTCATACTCATATATGCAATCTTTATTCCTTGATCCCCAAGTAGAACTAGAATAAACGAATAAGCTCGATATCTCATATCGACTCATTCGAGCATGGCCATGCATTTTAGTTCTCACTTGATCAAGGGCCAAACACTTCTCCTGTTATATAGGAGGGACAAATCCTATCTCGATCAGTCAACATCCCTCTACATAATTCGTAGTGTATCCAATAGTCGCCTTTATAGTTTACCCTGTTGCGGGTAACGTTTGACAATATCAAGATACATAACTCCTTATGTTGGGATCTCTGATGATCACAAGTCGTAAGGATTACATACATTAATATCACTATGAGAATTGCATATGACAATCATATAACTATCCATGTTGCATTCTCATGGTGGGTCTGTCCAGTACATCGTTCACTAACATGTACCCATGTGTTGATTTGATATCTCATATCAATGAACATTTCATCAATCAACACATACTAGTCTCTACGTATTATCATTATCCATATTCATGATAATACTTGACTAGGGACATCTTTAAGAATAATACAATATTATTCTAAGGACATTAACATATATATTAATTCACATTGCACAGTTAAACGAATAATATATAATAATGAATTGCCATTCATAAAATCATATTACATTGTATGTCATAAACAATCATCTAATGATATGTCTTAGGGCATATCCCAACAAATCTCCCACTTGCACTAAGACCACTCAGACATATACAGTAGAGTTCTATCGGATCTTTAATGCTAGCCACCACTCCAAGTTCAGAAATGAACTTCCTAATCCAAACAGCTTCCTTTGCTGCATCCGAGGCAGCAATATACTCAGCTTCCGTTGTAGAATCGGCTACTGTTTCTTGCTTTAAACTCTTCCAGCTCACAGCACCTCCATTTAGGCAATACACATATCCAGATTGCGATCGAAAATCATCCTTGTCGGTTTGGAAGCTTGCATCAGTGTAACCCATTACATTGAGCTCTTCCTCACCTCCATAAATCAAGAATGTATCCTTAGTTCTTCTCAAGTACTTCAGGATATTCTTGACAGCAATCCAGTGACCTTCACCTAGATCAACTTGATATCTGCTCGTCATGCTCAAAGCATACGATACATCGGGACGAGTACATATCATGGCATACATGATAGATCCAATAGCTGACGCATATGGAATCTTACTCATGCGTTGTATCTCATCTGGTGTTGAAGGACACTGTTCCTTCGAGAGATAAATACCATGCGTCATAGGCACGAATCCTTTCTTTGATTCTTGCATGCTAAACCTTTTAAGCACTTTGTCTATGTATGTACTTTAACTTAGGCCGAGAAGCCTTCTTGATCTATCTCTATAGATCTTGATTCCTAATACATAGGTGGCTTCTCCCAAGTCTTTCATTGAAAAGCAGTTCCCTAGCCAAATCTTTACAGATTGTAAGGCAGGGATATCATTCCCAATGAGAAGTATGTCATCTACATACAACACTAGGAAAATGATTATGCTTCCACTGACCTTCTTGTAGACTCTACGTTTTTGATAAAACCAAACTCTTTGATTGCATCATCAAAACGAAGATTCCAACTCCGAGATGCTTGCTTCAATCCATAAATGGATCGTTGTAGCTTGCATATCTTTCCAGCATCCTTTGGATCGACAAAACCCTCGGGCTGTGTCATGTACACATCCTCGAACAGATTTCCATTAAGGAAAGCTGTTTTGACATCCATCTGCCAGATTTCATAATCATGAAATGCAGCTATTGCAAGTAAGATCCTTATGGATTTAACCATGGCCACTGGTGAAAAGGTTTCATCATAGTCAATACCATGAATTTGTTTGAATCCTTTTGCAACCAGCCGACCTTTATAGGTTTGTACATTACCATCCATATCGGTCTTTTTCTTGAAAATCCATTTGCACCCTATGGGTCGTACCCCTTCAGGTGGATCAACTAAAGTCCATACTTGGTTTGCATACATGGATTCCATCTCAGATTTCATGGCCTCTTGCCATTTCTCAGAATCAGTGCCCATTATAGCTTTTGATAAGATGACGGCTCATCCTCATCAATAAGTAGTAAGTCACCTTGTTGAGTCACAAGAAATCCATATCTCTGTGGCTCCCGGTGTTCTCTTACAGACCTACGCTGGGCTTGTGTCTCTTGAGCAGGTACTTCTTCCACAACAGCTTGCGGTGCCTGCTCTGTTTCCATCTCAATCTCAGGTTCAGTGTTTTCTTGTGGTTGAACTTCATTAAGTTCTATTTTTCTCCCACTGGTTTTTCTAGAAATAAATTCTCTTTCAAGAAATACACCAGTCCGAGCAACAACTACTTTGTTCTCGGTGGGATAATAGAAATAGTATCCTTTCGTTTCCTTAGGATACCCCACAAATAAACACTTATCAGATTTGGGTCCAAGTTTGTTAGTGGCGTGACGTCTAACGAAAGCCTCACAACCCCAAATCTTCATAAAAGACATACTAGGACGCTTCCCAGTCCATATCTCATATGGTGTATTTTCCACTGATTTAGATGGAACACGGTTCAGTAAGAATATTGTTGTTTCTAAAGCATGTCCCCAAAAGGATATCGGAAGATCTGCATGACTCATCATTGATCGAACCATGTCCAACAAAGTTCGATTTCTCCTCTCGGATACACCATTCCATTGTGGAGTATACGGAGGAGTGAGTTGTGGGACTATCCTACACTCCTTTAGATAGTCATGAAACTCTTGGCTTAAGTATTCACCTCCTCGATCTGATCGAATGATTTTGATACCTTTGCCAAGTTGGTTTTGTACTTCATTCTTGAAATCTTTGAACTGTTCAAAGGTTTCATGCTTATGCTTCATTAGGTACACATACCCATATCTACTGAAGTCATCAGTAAATGTAACGAAGTATTGAAAACCACCTCTAACTTGTGTACTTATTGGTCCACATACATCACTATGTATTAGTCCCAATAACACATTTGCCCTTTCAACATGTCCCTTGAAAGGGGCTTTAATCATCTTGCCCATTAAACAAGACTCACATGTTTCATATGATTCAAAATCAAATGAATCTAATACTCCATCCTTATGAAGTTTAGATATGCGGTTCTCGTTTATGTGGCCTAAGCGATCCTTTTAGTATTTATGTTATAGATAGGCATATCAAGATTTAATACATAAAGACCATTAATCATTTGTGCACTAGCATAAAACATATCATTTAAATAAATAGAACAACAGTTGTCCTTTATCATAAATGAAAATCCACACTTGTCTAAACAAGAAATAGAAATAATGTTTTTGGTAATAGAAGGCACAAAATAGCAGTCTTTTAAAATCAACGATAAACCAGAAGGTAAAGCTAAACAATAATCTCCTATAGCTAATGCAGCAACTCTTGCTCCATTTCCAACTCGGAGATCAACTTCACCTTTCGCCAACAATCTACTCTTTTTGAGGTCTTGCACATTTACACAAATGTGAGATCCACATCCAGTATCTAATACACATGATGAAGAAGTAGATAAATTGACTTCTATAACAAAAATACCTGAAGCGGAAGTCACACTTCCTTCTTGAGATCCTCCAGATATACTTTGCAGTTCCTTTTCCAATGACCGGTCTCACCGCAATGGAAACAGTTCCCTTCCTTTGCTATCCCTCCCTTTGGTTTCAGTGCAGAAGACTTTGGCTTAGATTTAACAAAGACCTTCTTGTTCTTCTTGAAGCTCATAGCTTTAGTCTTTCCTTTGCTCTTATTCGCAATAAGAACATTTGTAGGTTTAGACTTCTTGCTATTTGCTTCAAAAGTTCTAAGCATGCCAAGTAATTGTGGTAGAGTCTTTTCAATTTCAATCATATTGTAATTTAAGACAAATTGACTGAAGCTTTCAGGCAACGATTGCAAGATCACGTCAGTGGCCAACTCTTGGTCCAAAGGAAAACCCAGCTTCTCCAGATTCTCAATATACCCAATCATCTTGAGTACATGAGTACCAACCAGACTTCATTCCACCATTCTACACTGGAATAACGCCTTAGAGACGTCATACCTCTCTTGTCTTGCTTGTTGTTGGTACAGTTGCTTAAGGTGCTCGATCATATCAAACGCCTCCATTTCCTCATGTTGCTTCTGAAGCTCAGAGTTCATGGTGGCAAGCATAAGGCACCCAACATCAAGTGCGTCACTTTGATGCTTCTTGTAAGCATCTTTATCGGCTCTTGTAGCCGTTAGGGGAGGTTCCTCAGCAGGTAAGGGTTCCTCTAGGACATATTGTTTCTTTTCTTGTTTGAGGACTATCCTCAAGTTCCTATGCCAGTCTAGGAAATTTGTCCAATTTAATTTGTCCTTCTCAAGGACCGATCGCAGTGATAAAGTGCTTGTTACGTTGTTAGTTGCCATGGATATCTACAATATAAATATGAAAATAAGTTTATGATTTAATCATTTAACATGGTCTTATATTAAATGATACTCCCACTATTTCGTTTAAAAAAATATCAACCCTCGAAACCTTTAGTGGGCCAAGATCTATATTTCGCCTAATCTTGAGTTAGCTTTGGCTAATCACCCAAGACTCGGTTATTTAGGTAGACAACACTTTGTCAATTACATCACATGTAATTCTTGGATAGTTGGACGAACAACACATTGTTCAATTCATCAAATGAATTATAATCCAACCCATGCCTCTAAGTTCCCAATCCTATTGAGATAACCTAGTTAAGTCGTACCCAATTTAAAGTATAACGGATATCACTTTTATCCTTTCGCGCCTTACTAAGATTGCCACGGTGCTTTGCTTTGGCAAACCCACACATGTACAATCGAAGTTTTTGACAAGTACTTTTAATTTTGGAAGGCATCTAAAACTTAATATTTTAGAGGGATTTATTGATCTCATGATTAGTTTGATAATTTAAAATATGTCCACTACATATAGTTGTATACATATCTACATATATGTGTAATACAATTATCAATCTAAAACATAAGATATATCATGCATCAACATACATAATTAAACGTGACATGGTTATAGCCCCTACTAGCGATTTTCTCAAGCCAATGAGAAAATCCTAAGAGTCAACCTAAGGTAACTTCACAAGCACCTTCCTTTGGCTCCAATTTGTGAATGGCCTCCTCATCCCGACACGATGCTCCATCTTCATTGATCACCATCAACAATTAAACTATACTATTTACAAGATATAGAATTCCTCGATTCACATTCAAGGGGAACATAGGGGAGGGATAACATTTAGAATAAAATAGAGAAGGCACGACACGCAGGTCGTATTAAAATTACAAACATCCACAAATCCTATCTAATAGGTCAAAGGGCTATAACCATGCACCATGCTCAAACAACACATAAAGCATGCTTTAACATTTAATTAATTAAATTCTAAACATTTTAAATTTAATTCTAATTAAAACTGTAAAATAATTTTTGAAAAATTATCGTACGCTCGGGACATCACATGCCTCGAACTTAAGCGACTAAGTCACGAACCACCATGGTTCGAACCAACCAAATACACGGCTGGACCAATTATGGGCCTAGGGTTCGAAACCCTAGCCCATGGCCGAGCCTTGAGCGAGCGGCGGTGGCACAAGGGTTCGAAAACCCTAGTCTCATGTGGTGAAGCCACTTATCCATGCATGCTTGAACCATTATCGAGCCAAAGAGTTCAAAACTCATCCATGTCTCGAAACCTCCATGCACGAACATGAGCCACAACGACTAGGCCATCTCGAGCCAAGGGTTCGAAAACCCTAGCCCTCATGTGGCTAAGCCGTGGGTCAATTGTGCAAGGTGGTGGCCGAAACATTGCTCAATTAATTTGATAATTTGCCTCGTGTATCGTATACATCAAACATCAATTATATCAAATATAATTTCATGATAATTTCACAAACTTAATATTAACATATCATATATGTTTATACAGTTTTAAATAGCATGCAATATTAATCTAATTATGATTAAACTATTTAACCACATAAATCCGATATGCAACGCAGCGGAATTTAAAATTTGGATTACTAGACACCGGATCTATACATAGGGATTCATATCGGATGAAAGTTTACAAAAGTTTCACCCTTGTAGCGTGTTTGAGCAGATTCCACGGAGCACAACGTCCAACGATCCCGAGTCACGAGCATCACCTCCAAGGTCTTGCCTCAACGGTATCCACACGATCAAATCGAACAAAGGGATAGTTTAAGAACAAGTTGCTAGACTAGTTCTTAAACTGGAACCAAAAAACACTCGATTCACAATCAAGAATGATCGCCGGAATCACAAAACTCACTTCGGTTATGAAGAAAACCGTGAGAGCAAAGTGAAACGGCGGCCGTGAGCTTTTTGGTGCTAGGTATTATGATATGAAGTGTTAATTAAATTAAACACCTTGTTAACAAATTATATATGATTTAATTAGAGGCTTTCTCAAAGCCTTATGGGCTCAAACCCATGATATAATTAAATCCTTATAATTATTTAATTAAGACTCTTCTTAATTAATTAATTCATCCAATGAATTTAATTCCCTTATTGATTTAATCTTTTGTGCGACCCGATAGGTTCTTGTAATGTTGGCAGTGACATAAAATCTCATTTTACGTCGCAAGCATTGAGCGGTATCTAGCAACACATCAATGCTACCCATATTACAAGAATGCCAATGACTCGACATAACCTTTAGAACTTGTGATAATATTAACCATGTAACTTAATCCCTTTGTCCTTTGTGTTTAGATTGAACACGAATCATGGAATAGTCATACTCGTATATTCAATCTTTATTTCTTGATCCCCAAGTAGAACTAGAATAAACGAATAAGCTCGATATCTCATATCGACTCATTCGAGCATGGCCATGCATTTTAGTTCTCACTTGATCAAGGGCCAAACACTTCTCCTGTTATATAGGAGGGACAAATCCTATCTCGATCAGTCAACATCCCTCTACATAATTCGTAGTGTATCCAATAGTCGCCTTTATAGTTTACCCTGTTACGGGTAACGTTTGACAATATCAAGATACATAACTCCTTATGTTGGGATCTCTGATGATCACAAGTCGTAAGGATTACATACATTATTATCACTATGAGAATTGCATATGACAATCATATAACTATCCATGTTGCATTCTCATGGTGGGTCTGTCCAGTATATCGTTCTCTAACATGTACCCATGTGTTGATTTGATATCTCATATCAATGAACATTTCATCAATCAACACATACTAGTCTCTACGTATTATCATTATCCCTATTCATGATAATACTTGACTAGGGACATCTTTAAGAATAATACAATATTATTCTAAGGACATTAACATATATATTAATTCACATTGCACAGTTAAACGAATAATATATAATAATGAATTGCCATTCATAAAATCATATTACATTGTATGTCATAAACAATCATCTAATGATATGTCTTAGGGCATATCCCAACATTAAGTTGAGATGGGGATTAATATCATCACGTAATACCATTGCAAGTCTAATTCATTATTTCCAAATGATGAACTTATTTTCACGAAATATTTTTTTCAAAAAATGCTCAAAAACGATCTAATCTCAGTGATAACTAGACATGCAAGGAAGTAACACAAGATAATAGCAGGAAACAGTAAACACACCCCACCCCCACCCCCCAAACTTAGTACATGCATTGCCCTCAATGTATGGTAAACAATAAATGCAAAGGCAAAGCACATACCTCGACGACGATCGTCAGTGATCGTCGTCCTCATCATGCTCCGGAGGTGGTACTGGGTCATATGGCTCCTCAGCACGCATGGAGTCTCGCCAAAATCAAGAAAACAAAAACAAAAACAAACTAAAATAAAACAAGGCAAAGGGTTAAGAAAGAGTTCTTGATTTATAGTCCCAAGCTGGACTTTCACCTCCGTTTCCTTAGTTATCAAGATAACAGATAGAGGATAACATCTCGCATTTCTCATTGATGTTGTAGTGCTTCAACCGCTGCCCATTTACTATAAAGGTTCCCTTTTCGGGGTCGGTAATTTCAATAGCGCCAGTTGGGTTTACCTTGGAGACTGTGAATGGTCCAGACCAACGAGAACATAGTTTACCTGGAAAGAGTCGCAATCTGGAATTGAACAAGTATTGTATCTCCTTCATTGAATTCCCTTCTTTGTATATGAGAATCATGTCACTTCTTGGTTCTTTCTTTGTAAATCTTTGCATTCTCATATGCCTGATTCCTAAATTCCTCCATCTCATTTAGCTGTAAAAGACGTTTTTCACCTGCAACATGACAATCAAAGTTTAGTCATTTCATAGCCCAATATGCTTTATGCTCAAGTTCAACTGGTAGATGACATGCCTTACCAAATACCAACCTATAAGGTGATGTGCCAATAGGTGTCTTAAAAGCAGTTCGATAAGCCCATAATGCATCGTCTAAGCGTAAGGACCAATCCTTCCGGCTTAGAGTCACAGTCTTTTCTAGTATACGTTTCAACTCTCGGTTTGAAACTTCTACTTGTCCGTTGGTTTGTGGCTGATAAGGTGAAGACACTTTGTGGGTGACACCATATTTACTCAAAAGATTTTCAAATTGTTTGTTGCAAAAATGAGTGCCCCCATCACTAATAATTGCTCGAGGGGTGCCAAAACGAGTAAAAAATTTTCTTTTCAAAAATTGCACAACCACTCGAGCATCATTTGTGCGTAAGGCTTCCGCCTCAACCCATTTTGACACATAGTCCACTGCGACAAGTATATATTTGTTTGAACATGAGCTTGGGAAAGGTCCCATAAAATCTATTTTACATACATCAAAAAGTTCGCATTCAAGAATATTGTTTAAGGGTAATTCATTTCTCCTAGAGATATTACCGACCCTTTGACATCTATCACAAGTAGAGACATACCTGAATGCATCCTTAAACAGCGTTGGCCAATAGAAGCCAGAGTCAAGTACCTTAGCAGCTGTTTTGGTTGGGCCAAAATGCCCACCTATCTCTCCACCATGGCATTGCTTCAAGATAGATTGCATGTCCCTTTCGGGAATACAACTTCTTATGATGTTATCTGCACAAACTTTGAACAAATAGGGCTCCTCCCACATAAGATGTTTAACATCAGAAAAGAATTTTTTTCTTTTGATAAAAAGATAGATTTTGTGGGAGGATACCACTAGCAATATAGTTCGCAAAATCTGCATACCAAGGTAAAATGTCAGCGTTAAAAAATTGCTCATCAGGAAATGTCTCATTAATTTCTCCTATCTCACTTTCAATTTTATCCTCTCCATTGTCTATTCGAGACAAATGATCCGCTACCACATTCTCTACACCTTTCTTATCTCGTATCTCTAAGTCAAATTCTTGCAACAATAATATCCACCTAATTAAGCGTGGTTTGGCATCTTTCTTTGCAAGTAAGTATTTAAGTGCAGGATGATCGGTGTAAACAATAACTTTGGCAAAGACATAGATAGGAGTGAAACTTATCGAATGCAAAAACTATGGCTAGTAGCTCTTTTTCAGTAGTGGCATAATTCATTTGTGCTTCATTCAAAGTGCGACTAGCATAGTATATGGTATGAAATACCTTGTTCTCCTTTGACCTAAGACTGCTCCTACGGCTGTGTCACTCGCATCACACATCAATTCAAAGGGTAACTCCCAATCAGGTGCTACAAAGACCGGTGCTGTTACCAGTTTCTCCTTGAGAATCTCGAATGCCTGCAGACAATCAGCATTAAATTCATGATGTGCATCTTTTAGTTAATAAATGAGATAAAGGTTTAGAAATTTTTGAGAAATCCTTAATGAATCGACGATAAAATCCTGCATGGCACAAAAAGCTTCGGATTCTTTTCACTGTTGTTGGAGGTGGCAATTGTTGTATCACTTGGATTTTTGCTCGGTCTACTTCAATACCCTTTTCGGATATCTTATGTCCCAAGACTATACCTTCTTTGACCATGAAGTGACACTTCTACCAATTCAATACAAGATTTGTCTCCTCGCATCGTGTCAGCACCAAATCCAAGTTAGATAAACATATATCAAATGAGGATCCAAAACAGAGAAATCATCCATGAAAACTTCTAAAAATTTCTCTATCATGTCATGGAATATGGCTACCATGCATCTTTGAAAAGTGGCAGGGGCATTACATAATCCAAATGGCATTAGGCAAATGTACCATAAGGGCAAGTGAAAGTAGTTTCTCTTGGTCCTCTGGTGTAATAGCAATTTGGTTATACCCTGAATACCCATCTAGAAAGCAATAAAAATCATAACCCGCTAATCTTTCTATCATTTGATCAATGAAGGGAAGGGGAAAGTGATCTTTACGAGTGGATTCATTTAATCTCCTATAGTCAATGCACACTCTCCACCCCTTGACTGTCCTAGTAGGTATCAATTCATTGTTTTCATTAGGGACAACAGTAATGCCACCTTTCTTTGGTACACATTGAATAGGACTTACCCATGAACTATCAGAGATAGGGTAGATAATACCTGCATCCATGAGCTTATTGGCTCCGGCTTTGACTACCTCTTGTATTTTTGGATTGAGACGGCGTTGTAGTTGTACCACGGGCTTGAAAGTTTCTTCCATCATAATTTTATGCATGCACACTGATGGGCTAATTCCTTTGATATCTGCTATCTTCCATCCAAATGCCTTCTTGTGCTCCCTAAGGACTTTAAGAAGCTTCCCCTCGTTTTCACCTGTCAAAGATGAAGAGATAATGATAGGTAACGAATTTCCAGCATCTAGGAACACATACTTGAGATGAGATGGGAGGGGCTTTAGTTCAAGCTTGGGTGATTCTTCAATGGATGGCCGTTGAGGCTTAATGTCTCTTTTTCCCAACTCTCCAAGATTTTCAGTGGCTCGTTTCATATAGGGACCGATGTTGTTCAATTGAGCTAAGATCTCAACTTCCTCTTTGTCATGTTGTTTATCGGCTTCCACAAGGTATGCTTCCAATTTCTCTTTGTAAGTACCTTGCAACAAATCAACAGTCAGGGCATCAACAATATCAATACTAAAACACATGGGCTCATCGTGCGGGTGTTTAAGTGCTTTAAAGACATTAAACACAAAATCAGTGGTGTCTCCCTGTCCTCTTCCATATCTAGTATGAGAAAATCAACTGGGAATATGAATTTGTCCACTTTGACTAACACGTCTTCAATGATTCCTCGGGGATATGTGATAGATCTATCCGCCAATTGCAGTGAAACATTGGTGGGTTTCGGCTCTCCCGGTCCCAACCTCCTGAAAATGAAAAAAGGCATCAAATTTATACTCGCACCCAAATCACACAATGATTTAGTAAATGAAACTGATCCTATAGTGCAAGGTATAGTAAAAATCCCTGGGTCTTTTAACTTTGGAGGCATTTTGTTTTGCACAATTGCTGAGCACTCCTCTGTTAAGCTTACCGTTTCGTATTCGCCCAACTTTCGCTTGTTAGAGGGAATTTCCTTCAAAAACTTAGCATAACTAGGCATTTGAAGTAGAGCATCAGCAAATGATATATTAATATGCAATTTCTTAAATACTTCAAGAAATTTACCAAATTCAGCGTCCATTTTAGCTCTTTCAGCGCAGCGGGAAATGGGGGATGAATTACTACCTTATCAGTGTGTGTGATTGGTGTGGTGTTGGAATGTTTACCTTTTTCGATTGCCTTTTCCTCAGTCTTACTCTTGTCGTCAATGGTGGTCTCACAACTTTCTTGTGCTCCAGTCTGTGGCCTTAGCTCTTTTCCACTCCTTAGTGCTATGACATTCGCTTGCTCCTTTGGATTTATCACTGTATCACTTGGTAGTGTACCTTGAGTTCGTCCGGAAATCAAAGTTACAAGTTGCCCCACTTGTCTTTCCAAGTTCTTTATAGATGCCTCCTGATTTTGCATCCTAGTTTCAGTTGATGATATGAACTTGGTCATTAGCTCCTCCATACTCGGCTTTTGTGCATATCCCGGTGGTTGTTGTGGGTTCAACACGTTGCTTTGGTTGGACCATTGCAAGTTCGGATGATTTCTCCACCCCGGGTTGTACGTGTTGGAGTATGGGTCGTTGGGCTGCCTGTTTCCTACATAATTCACAGACTCGTTAGATTGTATGAATGTGTTATCTGTCTGGCACTCAGTGCTCGGATGATTGCTTCCACACAGCTCGCATGTGATAACTTGAGCTTGAATTGTTGTCATGCTCATGCTATCTATCTTTTTGTTTAGCGCATCCAACTGTGCCGAAAGAGCAGTGATGTCGTCAACTTGATGAACTCCAGACGGTTTCTTTGGCACATTCCTCTCCGATTGCCATTGATAGCTGTTAGAAGCCATCTCTTCTAAGAATTCATATGCTGCTTCCGGTGTTTTGCGCATTATGGAACCTCCTGAGGTTGCATCTATCATAGAACGGTTAGATGAAAATAAACCGTTATAGAAAGTCTGTACCTGGAGCCAAATAGGAAGTCCATGGTGTGGGCATCTCCTAAGCAAATCTTTGAAACGATCACTCGCCTCATATAGTGTTTCAGGATCGAATTGCCCGAACGTGGTGATATCGTTCCTCATCTTTGCCGTTTTGGAAGGAGGAAAGTATTTGGACATAAACGCTTGCGTCATCCCCTCCCAAGTTGTTATCGATCACGAAGGTAAAGAGTTCAACCACGCTTTAGGTTTATCCTTTAGTGAGAAAGGAAATAACCTTAACCTGATGGCGTCGTCAGAAACGCCATTATGTTTAAATGTGTCACAGATCTCCAAGAAGTTGGAGATGTGAGCGTTCGGATCATCAGTGGCTACTCCTCCAAACATCACTGAATGTTGGATCATCTATATTATTGCAGGCTTTATTTCAAAGTTGTTTGCTTGAATGGTTGGCCTTGTAATGCTGGACAGTGATCCATGAAAAGCCGGTTGAGCATAATCTATCATCGATCTGGGATTCAATGCTTCATTGTTAGCGCCCCCTTCTTGATTATGTTCAGCCATTGCTCGAGCTTCCCTAATTCTTCGTAGACAAGTACGCTCGATTTCTGGGTCAATTGGCTCGAGTGTAGGGTTGCTACTCCTTAGCGTGCACCAAGCAATAACTACCTGTAAAAATTAATCCAAAAGGAGAAAATGCGACTGTAGTAAATTTGACGGTCAAAAGTGACAAAACAAAACAAAAACAAAAATTAATGGCTAAATTACAATTAACTAATCTCGTATGATATTATACAGATTAGTCCCCGGCAACGTCGCCAAAAACTTGATCGCTTATTTTTTAAACAGAAATTTCTCAGTGTAGCGATTCTACCGCAAGATCCTTGATATGTTGTTCAAGCTTTTTCAGTTGATTTGACGGGGTGCTTCGCATCCTTTTTCTTCAATTTTTTCTTCTCCGATCTAGCTATCTGCTAAGTTGTCTCCATCATCAAGTCTCCAAGTCAGTTGTAACCAAGGACCTGTGAGGACTGAAAGACACTAACGAAAGGGCACTCTGGCCTCAATACATTCCAAAGAATCGAACTGCTCTTCTGGGATCAACGACGGCAGGGGATTTCGCAACAAGAAGTATTGGAATCTGCTGGATGAACAATAGAATGGTGGAGGGCTGACATATGATCTCTTATTTTTTAAACAGAAATTTCTCAGTGTAGCGATTCTACCACAAGTGCACGGTGTCAAGTTTTAGTATAGTGTTATATAAGAAAGGATGTCGAACCCACAGGGACTAACGTATAAGTACCAAATAAAATTAGTTAAATTATATTTAGCCTACGAAAAAGATGATTAATTAACGAATTAAACTAAAGAATTAAAAACTCAAAACTAACACAATTCCTTTGAAGATGCGAAGGAATTTCGCTCGAGAAATCTATCAAGATGTTCGTTCAATTGTGTATCGTCAGTGATTTGTTTGCTAAAATAATTACTTATCAATCAATTCTTAAGGTGATTGGTTCCCGAATATAATCAATACACTCTCTCGAGCTTTATTGAAACTAGCAATAAATTGATACAAGTAACTCTCGTTCACTAATACCAATTTAATACCGAATAAATCTTTATGAAAACCGTTGATCTTTAAATCTTTCAATTTAAAGTGACCACGTATGTGATTTAATCTCTCGATCTAAATCTTAAACATACAACATGAATTATTTGAGAGTATTACAATTTTATCTCTCGATCTCAATTGTAATTCACAAGTTCAGTCGAAGATAGCTAGGCTTTGATAGCATGGAGCATATAATTCATGAACAAAAGATATTGATTCACTCAAACACAATCAAATCAAAGATTCAAACACAAAATTCCTTAGAATTGATAGAATAAACCAGATTAAATTCAAATCAAATTCAAATAGATGTTTAATCGTCTCTCAACCTCAAAAACATCAACTAAATATGAAAATCAAATTAATCTAGAGTTTAGAAATACGATAAACGTCGGAGCGACTCCGTGCGTTGAACGATCTTTCTTCTCTCGCTTCCTTCCTTGCACTTCAAAGGATTCTTCAACCTTCTCTTGTTCCGGGAGGATGAAAGGCGGCTAAGAATGTTTAGGTCTGATTATTCTTCAGAATAGGGATGCAATTTTCGTGCCTCTTTTCCTTATTTATAGAGGAGGGGAGATATGGAATTGTTTCCAAAAAATCAGACCAAATCAAGAGTTTTATTTTCCAAAAAATCTGCGTCTCGATCGATCGAGCGCCTTCAGCGTCCGAGTCTTAACTTCTCTGCCTCTCTCGATCGATCGAGATGAATCTTCCGATCGAGCGAGATTTCTTCTCAATTTCTTTTCAACTTTCTGCCCGTGTCGATCGATCGAGAAGGATGTTTCGATCGATCGAGAATTCAAATTCTTTGTTGGCCAAAACCTCTGCCTCGCTCGATCGATCGAGATGCTTGTTCCGATCGATCGAGAGTTCCAGAACTCAAATTCTTCATTTATTTGCTTGATTTGATCTATTTTCTTCCTTGTAGCTCAATTCTTCCATATTCCACCTAAATTCCTGAAACAAGCAAATAAATATCAAAAAGCATAACATCTTCACGGAATCTACACGAATATATATACAAATCAAGACCTAAATAAGCGTAATAATCAACCCTATCAACATACTGAGGATTTGCAGAGAAGTAAGGAACAATTGCCAGTTCCGAAGCTTCCTCCATATGTTCATCAGCTGATGCATTTGCAAGAATCAGACCGATAGAGGATAGCGAGGTTTGATCTGTTTCCTATTATTCTTCTATTGACAAAATTCCCTTTACAACATCAAGAATGACCGATTGCCTCTAGTATCTTTTAACATCTAAAATCATCGGGTTAGCAGAAAAAGCAAGTACTGATTATGGAACAACTGGTTCAGATCCAGTGTCCGTCGGTAGAGACTCCTCTAATGGAACTGGACTTATTGAAACTGTTGGTATAGCTAGTTCTCTTCTTTCCTCAGCTAGCCCATCCGACTCATCTGTGAAATCATATGATCGATCGATCTCATTGTTCGTCAAGATTGAAGTCGAGGGCATTCAAGTGACTCCATTATTGTACCCTTCCTATGCCATGAAAATATTCATATTTAATATTCTCTATATTTCATCATCCCGTTTAATCGAGGGTGAATATAGCCTTTTGGTTGAGAGGGACAAAATTGTAGGATTTTTAAAAACAGAGTACAGATAGATAAATGCCTCTCAAATTAAATTCAAATATATGTGGATCTATATTCAAAGGCGAATCCATATCGAGAGCACAAGAGATACTTTCTTATGTTTTATTCATTAACAATTATAGGGGCCAATTGCATCAGAATCTCTGTAAAAAAATCCAAAAAACTGTAAAATCAATTGGCAGTTAAAACCAGTGTTTTCAAAATTCATGTACAAAACCCTTTACAAATGTTGTAAATGTGCTTGATTTTTAAAAAAATACAGAATTTTAAATTCTCATTAGGTTTTATGTATATTTTGGAAAGTATAAAAATGTTATTGGCGGACAGATCCATATTTTATGCAACTCCACCGAATGAAAGAAAAAGGTCCCTAAAAGCCAACGACTATACTAATTTATTTAGTCAATCAAATGTATAAAAAAATAACAAATTTATTTATTTTTTTAATCTGCAGCCAAATAGTCAGAGTCTTGAAGCTATATTGAGTTTGAAGTTCATTAAAAATTAAATTGGATCGAACTTATTATGGGAAAAATTTTGTTATCACTTTTTTCTACATTTACAAGTAAAGAGAAAAAGAGAGATAGAAAGCCCTAATTATATTGTTTTATATATTAGACCTTAAAATGATTCAAAGGCTCAAAATAAGGGAGCCCTGGTTAGAGTTGACCCCAACCCTAGAAAATCATTAGGAATATGGTCATATATTGTGAGACCCCTATTATTGCATCGATACTCCAAAAAATTTTGCGGTCAAGTATCAGATACTTCTGGGATACGGATACGCACGGATACGGCACCGATACATATCGGATACGCCACATGGCGTATCCGAGGATAAAAAATAAGTTTTTATTTCGGATACGTTTCGGATACGGTCAAGATACGCCGTTGACCGTATCCGATACGGGTAGGATACCAGAACTTTCGAAATTTTTAAAAAAAATAGGGTTGAAACTGTAATTAAAATTAAATTATTTAACTAAATCCCTATTTCCTAACCATTTTAATGTGTTTATGTCGATTATATGCTTGGAATTTTTAGATGTCCTGGATTAATATTTTACCATTTGTCGTGAAGTTTGTGAGTTTGCAACTTTATTCTGATTTCTAATGTGTTTAATATTGATTATATGCTTGAAACTTGATTTATTACAAATATTATTAATTATATATTTATATATATATAAATAAATTAATAAAATTTGCTGTATCCGGACGTTTCGTATCTTCCAAATTTTGAAAATCATGTGCAGTCGTACCCGTATCTGCGTATCCACATATCCACGTATCCGTATCCGTGTAACATAGTGAGACCCACATTCCCGACCAATGAAAATATAATTCTGGAGTTGATCAACCTTATCCTGCCTCAAAACACATGACATTTAAGGGAGAGTACAGGGGCAGAGAGGACAGATCAGAACTGGAGGAGTCGGGCAATTGAATAAAACATGTCATGAATCTGCGGGTTGATGGGCCTACTAAACGGGTTACGGTCATCAACCCGGCTCTAGTTTCGATGGATCTGAACACTTTTATATTTGGTCCAGACAAAATTACACATATAAAGCCTGCTTGACTTTCAGATTTCAAAGCGAAAGGACTGACCAATGTATCCATATGCATAGGGGGCCTCCCCTTCTTTCTACATGTAACTCTCTTACTCCTTATTTTTCTATCTCATATGTCGTATTAATAATTAAGCATAGTAATTCTTGTGCCACTTGACCCCATGCTATATATATAACAAACAAATGTTACAAGTTAGGGGAAAGTAAACATGAGTATCACTCATTAAAATATTTTTCAACTACATCTCCCAAAAAATCTCTTCCCAACTAAATACACATTCTAGAAAACTTCTCTCAAATAAGTCTATTTTATCAAACTCTAATCTAATTAGTCCACTTTCGTTACTAAATTACCCTTCTCATTTCAATGCATAAGTTCCCGTTATCTGGATTTGCGGCCATACTCTGGGCAAATTTAAATAATTAATATAAAAAAAATTAAAAATTAGAAAATAATGTGATAAAAAAATTTACGATTCTAGCATGCTCGCGACCCCGGATCGCGATTCTGTACAAGGATTGAGAAACACGAACTCTCTCATATTATTTAATAGGAGAGAGATACGCGATCCTCCTATTAAAATAATAGGAGAGAGAAACACGATCAATTTTTTTTCTTTCTCCTAATTCAACTTTATCTCTCCTTCAATTTTTAGCATTTCTCTATCCTCCATCTTTTAAGATATCTCTCTCATCCACCTTTGTTTTCTACTTTAAAATTGAATTGAAATAGGGTTAATATCCGGAGGTGTAGATAAAAATGTGGGAAATAAAGTTTAAAAATATTAAACAAATTAGATTTTAAAGTTTTGGTATTTTTTATTTTAAAATTACTTAACAATATTTAATAAAAAAATGAAAATGTCAAAATTCTTTTCCAAAATATCTTGACTTTTTTGTCATAAAATTGGTATTAACTATTGATCAATTGTATTTGATATTTTGTACGTCAATATATTTCAAATTTTATAATTAGATTAGTTAATCAAATTATAATAACTTTTTTGTTATATTAATATTAATATATATCCAATTTGTTGGGGTTCAACAGTTTAAAGTCCGTGTCGTGCCATGACGTACCCGTGTTCCCGTATCCGTATCCGTGACGTGTAGTCGGGACATATTTTATTTTTAATGAAGTAATCAAAATATATTTATTTTATTTTCCTAATACCTATTTTTTGACAAACAAGTCAAATATATTTTTGGAAAGAAATTCGACATATTCATTTTTGAATCAATATTGTTAAATAATTTAAAATAAAAAATACCAAAACTTTGAAATCTAAAATATTTTAAATATTTTTAAACTTTATTTCCCACATTTTTATCTCACACATCCGGATATTAACCCTATCTCAATGCAATTTTAAAGTGGAAAACAAAGGTAGATGAGAGAGATATATTAAAAGATGGATGAGAGAGAAATGCCAAAAATTGGAGGAGAGATAAACTTGAATTTGGAGAGAGAAAATCGAAAATAGGAGAGAGAAAATCAGAAATTGGAGAGAAAAATAGGTATTAGGGACATAAAATAAATTGTTGAACCCCAATAAATTGAATATATATTAATATTAATATAACAAAAAAGTTATTATAATTTGATTAACTAATCTAATTATAAAATTTTAAATATATTGACGTACGAAATATCAAATACAATTGATCAATAATTAATACCAATTTTTTGACAAAAAAGTCAAGATATTTTGGAAAACAATTTTGACATATTCATTTTTATTAAATATTGTTAAGTAATTTTAAAATAAAAAATACCAAAACTTTGAAATCTAAAAGATTTTTAATATTTTTAAACTTTATTTCCCACATTTTTATCTACACCTCCGGATATTAACACAATATTAATGCAATTTTAAAGTGGAAAACAAAGGTGGATGAGAGATATATAATAAAAGATGGAGGATAGAGAAATACTAAAAATTGGAGGAGAGATAAAGATGAATTAGAAGAGAGAAAATCAAAAATAGGACAGAGAAAATAAAAAATGGGAGAGAAAAACATTAGCAGGTGAGAAAAACAATTTTCTCTCTCCTATTAAAATAATAGGAGAGAGAAACGAGATCATCGCGATTCACGTTAAAATCGTAAATTTTTTTTGTATCATTTTATTTTTTAAAATTTTTATTTTATTTTATTAATTATTTAAATTTGCCCCATACTCCACGTCATTGTCACGCTCATGGTGAATTCTTTGACCACCAGTTTTTATGCGAAGAGACTGAGGCCAAGGATGGTGCTGCCGGAGAGTGCGTCATAATTTCTTCATCCTTCCAATTCCCAAGAGAGAGAATTGGTTCCATGTTTATGTGTTCTGTTAATTCTTGGGAGTTTGTGATCATAATCATCTATTTCATAAAAGCATATGAAAATCTCAGAGAAAGTGTGTTTGTGTGTGCAAAAATCTTGAATTAATTTTCCTTTGTCCACCCGTATCGCTTCATCTTGTGAATTAATTTAGTAACACAACAGTGGTTTTGCGGAGGGGGAATATGTATGGGGAAAGAATGGCTTTATTGGGTCGGTGGAGGAAATGAAGGTGGTGGATTCGCCGGCGGGAGAGGAAAAGTGGCCGGAGAAATGGCGGAGGAGGAGGAGGCAACAACTTCTACTTGATGCATGTGTGCTGTATTTCAGCTGTTTGATTTGAATAATTTTCCGTCTCCTTTGTTGTATTTCCACCGTTCGTTATTTATTATCGTGCAAGCCTCAAAGTTGCATTCATCTATGAGGGAAGATGGTGTGTAGGAGGACGAGGTGGGTGCGATGATGGTGGAGGAGGTGATGCTGGAGGCGATGGAGAAGGAGGGGGTGAAGGTGGAGGTGATTGAGTAGGTGTCGGAGGAGGGGGTGATGGAGGAGGAGGAGTGGTGTATCAGATGGAGAAGATAAAGGAGACATATATTGTATAAATGAATGAAATATATGTTGTATTTTAGTGCATCGTTTGTGTCTAGCGATGCATGTAAATTACATGCATCGTCTGAGTCTATCGGAGCATGTAGATTACATGTAACGATAGACTCAGGTATTGTCTTTAACAAAAAACATAGTCTATCGTTGCATGTAAATTGTATGCATCGTCTGATCTATTGGTGCATGTACATTACATGCACCGCATGAGAATTTTGATAAATTATGTTTTGATACGTGCAATTCACCACCGTCGTTTCTTGTATTCCGAAGACCACCACCGTAGCTAGGCACCAAAAAAACAATAGTAAGTGCATACATCAAATTATATTAACACAAAAATGGTGTATATACACATAAAAGATCTATAATAACAAAACAAATGTATACATCAAATTCCTGACAGTATATTAGTGGGATGTAATACCATCTTATCTTCCCAAATCAAAGTTGAAGAATTAGCTATCTTAAATAAGAAAGCAACACATAGTGGTGCATGTAAATTACATGCACCGACTGAGTCTATCGATGCATGTAAATTACATGAAGCAATAGACTCAGATATTGTATTTAACCAAAAACATAGTAAATCGGTGCATGTTAATTACATGCATCGATAGACTCATGTATTTTCTTTAACCAAAAAATAGTCTATCGGTGCATGTAAATTACATGCACCGCATGAGAAAATTTCAATAAATTATGTTTTGATACATGCAATTCACCACCATCGTTTCTTGTATTCCGAAGACCACCGCCGTAGCTAGGCACCAAAAAGCAACAATAAGTGCATACGTCAAATTATATTAACACAAAAATGGTGTCTATACACATAAAAGATCTATAACAACAAAACAAATGCATACATCAAATTCTTGGCAGTATATCAGTGGGATGTAACACCATCTTATCTTCCCAAATCAAAGCTGAAGAATTAGCAATCTTAAACAAGAAAGCAACACCTAGTGGTACATGTAAATTATATGCACTGCCTGAGTCTATCGGTACCTGTAAATTACATGAACCGGTAGATTCAGGTGTTGTCTTTAACCAAAAACATAGTATATCGATGCATGTAAATTACATATACTACCTGGTCGATCGGTGCATATAAATTACATGTATCGATATACTCATGTACTGTCTTTTAACCAGAAAATAGTCTATTGGTGCATGTAAATCACATAAGAAAATTTCGATAAATTATGTTTTGGTAAGTGCAATTCACCACCGTCGTTTCTTGTATTCCGAAGACCAACATCGTAGCTAGGTACCAGAAAGCAACAGTAACTGTCACAACCCGAGACCGGGGTCCATAACACCGACGTTGATTCTAAATACAATTCAAAATCAACAAGCCTCGTAATACAGAATTCTACGAAAACCAGTCTATTATTCCAAAAATAATAGATAATTCTTACAAATATCAGCGGAAGCTTCATAAATTACTGGCAACGACATCTTGAACAATAGCATCTAATTCACCATCTCCATTGGTTTTGATCTTCCTCTCGATTTTGATTCACTTATATCTGGGGAGTGGATGTAAGGGGTGAGCGTTTTGGTAAACCCTCAGCAAGCAGGGGCCAATCGATGTGACAATATAATACTTTTTCATAATTTTTCAAAATATATCATAATTGGAGCATAAACTTATACGGATACTGAAACATAAACTTAACAGAATTACTCTAATCAGAGCCACAACAGAACATAGCATGTCATAATCATAACTCATATCACTTAAACATATATCCATAACACCGACAATCTAGAGGGACTTGCATAGACTCAAGTGGTGGCTCCCGTATATGTAGCACTTTGCTCCGCCGGCTCTAGAGGTGGCTCCCATATACGTGGCACTTTGCCCCGCAGGCTCAAGAGGTGGCCCCCGTACACGTAGCACTTTGCCCTTTGGACTCAAGAGGTGGCTCCCATCATACGTAGCACTTTGCTCCGTATAGCCCTTATTTCTCGATGATCAAAATTTGGCACAACATCGTAATTTTAAAATACATCACATATTCGATTGAGATTTCAAAACATACATATGATTTTCAAAATTGAAACGAATATATATAACAAAGCCCACTTACATCGATTATAGACGTGTTTGAACGATTTAGGGTGCGAAAACACAAGCTGTCATCCTCCTTAATGTTGAAAGGTGTTCGAATGTTTTTTTTTATACTGTGTGAAAACTGTTGTGTGTTTGTGGTGTGAAAATCTCAGATTTTATGCATGAAGTTTTCGAAGGTTATAGAATGAAATTCTGATGATTTTCATACGGCTTATGTCCATAACTTAAAGAGATGAAATCCTGAAATTAAGGGTGAGATTTCAGCATTTAAAAAGGCTTGGACTGCCCAAATATATTGGCTAGAAGTCTTGAGAGTTACTCTTGGTCAAAGATTTAGATTTTTTTGCAAATCAAGATACATTATTTTAAAGCTTGAGATGGCTGATGTGGAGTTGTGGTAAAGTGGTGAAATTGAACGTATAATTCCCTTTAATCATAGGGATTTTGTTAGCCCAAGTTTATCCCTAATTTATTTTGTAAAGTAATGCATTATCTATAATCTATAATATGATTTATCAATTTTTTGTATCCCCTATCATCATCTATCAAGTATTTTGTATCTTAGATAAATATCTATCAATTATTTTTTGTATCCTATATCATTATCTATCAAATATCTTATCTTTAAATATTATCTTAACATCTTTTGATATTATCTTGATTTGAGTTGTTGGCTTGACCAACACTCTAGTTATTGGCTTGGTTGGAAAAATCGGGTTCTCACATTCCTCCCTCCTTATTGGAAGTTTCGTCCTCGAAACTTGAGTCAATAGTTCTTTGAAAAAGAATGGGGTATTTCTCTCGCATTTTTTTTCCCTCATAGTTCCCAAGTAGCTTCTCTCTCTGTATAGTTGGATCACTGAACTTGACATAGAGAATAGTCGTTCTTATCAACAGTTGATTCTTTCAATCTACGATTCACTTCGAGATTTATTCGTACTTTAGATTTTCGTTAGGTTTTCTTAAACTACTAAGGATTCTACAAAGCACATAATTCAAGTCAGCAATGTTCTTCCTTAGTTGATTTACGTGGTAGACATCATGAATCCTTGATAGTCTGGCTGGTAGCATTAATGTTCCTACATTTTCTAAAATCTCGAAAGGTCCTTCATATCTTGGTCTCAACTTTCCTATTTTCTCATGTCGAATAACATTCTTCATAAACTTTTTCACCGACTTCAAACTATGTTGGACTGCGTATCAAGTCAGTCCAGCTCTTTTGACAGTCTTGTGCTTCTTTGAGTGGGTCTCTGATGATTGCAACTTTTTTCACAGAGGCTTGTACGAGTTCAGATACGCTGCTGAGCTTCTCATCTACTTCGTCCCAACAGAGGGGTGGGGTGATCGATATTTTCGTTAGTAAATATCTCTGTTCATCGCCATCTTGATGCTATTATGTTAGTTGAGGTTGACATCAGCTTGTTTACGGGTAAGAGTTTGCTCCACTTTGCACTGAAATCAAAAGCACGAGTTCGTAAAATATCTTCGAGGGTCTGAATTGTCTTCTCAATCTAACCATCAGTTTGTAGTTTATATATGGCACTAATTGTTACAGAAGTACCCATCGCTTATTGAAATCTATTCCAAAATCATGATACAAATATTGGGTCGTTATTAGAAGTTGTTGAGAACAACTTTCTACATCTATTGGCTTATAGTCTCGACCGAGTTCTTTCGTAATCGAACCAAAATCTATATTTACAAGTATCACTTCTATTGTACTTTCGACATGTACTGTGATGAAGATAGCTTAACTCTAAGAAAGTGAGTGTATGGTTTCGAGTTTGAATGTATTTCCTTTGTCAAGCTAATCATGGATAGATAAAAGATTGTTTCAACACCATTATGGAATTTCACAAGATAATAAGAAATGATAAAAAAAAAAGGTCAACATGTGGAGAGCTGAACCGATCAATAAATAAAAATGATTGTATGTTGAAGGAGTTTGCAAAGATGTCATACATCATTTTAGGATATATTCTCATATAATGAAAAGAGATGTTAATTCCAAACAATGGAGAATAAAGACATGTATATAATCTTCATCAACTGAGAACAAGTTTGGCAAGATGATATTAAAAAAAATAAATTTTTTTTTTTATATGCATTAAGGTCATATCAAAACTCAAGAACTTGGAGTTTCAAAAAAAAAAAAAAATTAATGTAGCAAACTTTGACGAAGAATGATAACAACATTAACCAAAAGTATAATGTGTTATTATGAAGCAAAAACTTACTATGAAGATCAGAATTATTATAAATAATTGAAGGATTGATTCACAAGTAAGATATGTTTCAAACAAAACGAAACTATTTATTGTATACAAGGATAAGAATAATTTCCGAGTGAATCAATAGTTGAATGGATGTTCACAATGAGACTACTTCAAAATTGACGGAAAAAAACTCCATAATAGAAATAATAGCTCATAATTTTTTTTCGGGAAAAGAGTATGATTCAAATGCTCTTAGAAGAAGCAAAAGTGAGTTTTCACTTTGAATACGAGATTATATAAAAAGAACAAAATGGAGTGCGAATGCATAATGGAATGTCTAGGGATGAATAAAATAAGCTGACAATGTCAATTAAGGCGCGAAGTCTTGCTAACTCGTTCATTCCTAAAATAGCATCGAACTCTGATATGTTCAGATGAATTAGAAAGTGTGGAAAGCTCTATCGCTAACTAATATCAGAGTCCCGATTTAAGTTATGTGTGCAGTTGACAAGAGTTGCCACTCTATATGGTTCACCAGGTATGGTTTGAGAATTCAAAAGAATATTGGAGTTAAACTAGCAAGGATCTAAAGGCAACAAATGATTTTGTCAATGATAAATGAGTTCAAAAGAATATCATAAATAAATTTGAAGAAACACGAATAATTTCATTGATCGAAACAACTTTGATTGGATTTCAAAAAGAATCATTGAAATGCTGAAAATGTATTTCTAATTTCCTTAATGAATTCTAATTGATTAATCTATCATCTTCTCATTCGAACCAAAATATGAAAATCATGGGCATGATTTGCCTTATTCTATACCCAATTAAGAAACATCTTATCTAATGTATCCCAAATAATGTATGACATACATTTACTTAAGTTCTAAGGATCGCAATAGGAAGAATCAGAATAAGGAAGACATGTTCTCGACTATTCGAGTTAGCCAGAGATTCCCTCGAGATAAAGTTTCTCGAGATTGCGTGATAAGTTTTCAAAAACAAATTCTCTCAATCTAGAACATGAAGCCAATAAAATTGAGTGATATTTTCGGAAAAGGAAGAAAAAAAAATCTTTAATCAAGAATATGAAGCAAATAAAATATGAACTCAAAATATCGAGGTGGTTGGGAAATTAAAATTCCACAAAATTAGCCAAACATAGAAAAATTCAAAGAGTTGAGCGTATCGAAAACAAGGAATTTTTGAATCCGTAATCGTAAACCCAAAATAAGGATAGATCTATTTTATGTATCCCAAAATATACAGACTGTCAAACACTTAAGTCGTAATACTCTAACGATGGTAGGGAAATTATATGAAGGGTATTTTCGACAATTCGGTTCTGTTGGGACGTTGTGGCTGTCGCAAAATCCGGAAATAATTTTTCGCAATTGACGGTGAAATTGAGTTCCTGCGATACATAATATTTGGGGCCGAAAGGAATTGAATTTTGGTGCGCAGGTGGCACTGAAATCAAGCTTTGAAATTTCGAAATTTTAGGGTTTGTAGGCGTAAAATTCGGGAGCTCGGTCATTGGAATTCCAAATTAACAGAGGGGTTTTATTTAGAATACGATTAGCATTAATAACCCCAGTTTGATTCGAAAAACATCTTACCATGATTGAGAAATCGAGGAATGAAATTTTCAGTTTAGGGTTCTTGGGGCACAGCAATAATCTTCAAAACCATCATCGTTCGTTGATGTGTTTCTTACGTTGATAGAGGGGTTTGAATCAGCATGACATAAGGATAATATATACAAGTTCGATTGAAAAACGATGTTCCGATGAGTGAGAAATCGAACGACAAAAATTTCGGTGTCTAGGGTTCATGGGCGCGGTTGAATATCGACTGAATCTGGATCGACCGAGGTTGAAACTTCCAATTGAGTTGTGCATATTGATCGATGGAGGACGGTCAAGAGGATTCGAGTGCGATTTATCGTAAGTTGCTCCAGCAGTAGACTAATCAGGGAATGGCGACGTGAAGGGCTTGGTCGGCGAGGGTTCGATCGCACAATTGGAGGGGCAATTGAAGTCCGATTGGTCACAGATTTGGAAGGGGTGGTCGTCGTGGCCTAGTGTTCCTGGTGGTACGTCGGCCGGTGATGATCGGCGACAGCAAGTCAGGCGGCGGCGGCGGCAGTTCTTGTGGTATGAATTTTCTATTTCTTTTTATTACTATTATTTGGAAAAAATATAAATTTACTTTGATTTCAATTTTTAATCTAAATTGAGATTTTTCTATTCTTGAACAAATTCTTAGTTACCAACTGATTTTATTTTTATTTTTTTCCAGTTGGTTTGTTTTAACTGGGTTTTATAATCCGGTATTATATTTCAACCAGAAGTCTTCACCCAGTAAGACTGTAATATTCTCTTCCCAACGGGATTATGGAACCTGATTCGCTCTGATACCACTTAAATGTCACGCCCCGAGACCGGGGTCCATAACACCGACGTTGATTCTAAATACAATTCAAAATCAACAAGCCTCGTAATACAGAATTCTACGAAAACCAGTCTATTATTCCAAAAATAATAGATAATTCTTACAAATATCAGCGGAAGCTTCATAAATTACTGGCAACGACATCTTGAACAATAGCATCTAATTCACCATCTCCAAAATTGGTTTTGATCTTCCTCTCGATTTTGATTCACTTATATCTGGGGAGTGGATGCAAGGGGTGAGCGTTTTGGTAAACACTCATCAAGCAGGGGCCAATCGATGTGACAATATAATACTTTTTTTCATAATTTTCCAAAATATATCATAATTGGAGCATAAACTTATACGAATACTGAAACATAAACTTAACAGAATTACTCTAATCAGAGCCACAACAGAACATAGCATGTCAGAATCATAACTCATATCACTTAAACATATATCCATAACACCGACAATCTAGAGGGACTTGCATAAACTCAAGTGGTGGCTCCCGTATATGTAGCACTTTACTCCGCCGGCTCAAGAAGTGGCTCCCATATACGTGGCACTTTGCCCCGCAGGCTCAAGAGGTGGCCCCCGTACACGTAGCACTTTGCCCTTTGGACTCAAGAGGTGGCTCCCATCATACGTAGCACTTTGCTCCGTATAGCCCTTATTTCTCGATGATCAAAATTTGGCACAACATCGTAATTTTAAAATACATCACTTATTCGATTGAGATTTCAAAACATACATATGATTTTCAAAATTGAAACGAATATATATAACAAAGCCCACTTACAGCGATTATAGACGTGTTTGAACGATTTAGGGTGCGAAAACACAAGCAGTCATCCTCCTTAATGTTGAAAGGGGTTCGAAGGTTTTTTTTTTATACTGTGTGAAAACTGTGTGTTTGTGGTGTGAAAATCTCAGATTTTATGCATGAAGTTTTCGAAGGTTATAGAATGAAATTCTGATGAATTTTCATACGGCTTATGTCCATAACTTAAAGAGATGAAATCCTGAAATTAAGGGTGAGATTTCAGCATTTAAAAAGGCTTGGACTGCCCAAATATATTGGCTAGAAGTCTTGAGAGTTACTCTTGGTCAAAGATTTAGATTTTTTTGCAAATCAAGATACATTATTTTAAAGCTTGAGATGGCTGATGTGGAGTTGTGGTAAAGTAGTGAAATTGAACGTATAATTCCCTTTAATCATAGGGATTTTGTTAGCCCAAGTTTATCCCTAATTTATTTTGTAAAGTAATGCATTATCTATAATCTATAATATGATTTATCAAGTTTTTTGTATCCCCTATCATCATCTATCAAGTATTTTGTATCTTAGATAAATATCTATCAATTATTTTTTGTCCTATATCATTATCTATCAAATATCTTATCTTTAAATATTATCTTAACATCTTTTGATATTATCTTGATTTGAGTTGTTGGCTTGACCAACACTCTAGTTATTGGCTTGGTTGGAAAAATCGGGTTCTCACAGTAACTACATACTTGTTCATTTTCGGGCAGCAATTAAAATGGAGGAGACACATATTGCAGCTAGGGTTTCGAAGTAGCTCCTAAAGTTTGTGTGGATGAGGTGAAGAAATTGAATGGAATAAATAGGCATGGGCAGCAGCAAATGATGAGATTCTAGTTGAGTGAATTGTTCTTAATGTGAGAATTTATGGATTCTTTGTTTCGGTTCAACGTCACCGTGAATAAACTCTGTGACATCTTCTTCGTCACAACATCATTATTCGTAAATGCCATCCCAGCAGCCGCCTTCACAGGCAAAGGAGGAGGAGAAGGCGTCGGAGAAAGGGCAGGAACCGCCGCGAAGAAACTTTAGGGTCGAAGCTACTAGGCAAAGAAATCAACAGAAAATGTGACAAAAAATCAACGTAGAAAAAAACGCAAAGGAAGGCTTGAGTTGAAAACGAAGCAGAGATGTGCAGGTCTATTTTGGTCATTCATTTTTTTTTTAATCTAAAAATTAGACCTAGTTGTAAGAACTTTTTTTGTGGATGGGCCGAAAAATGTTTCTCCTACTGGTATCGGCCCGAATTGCCCTACAAGTTATCCCGATTCATGAATTATGTAGAGAGAGTGAGCCCGGGTAAAATGAATGATTTAATATATTTTGAAGCGAAAAATTAATATTTTTAAAAATATTGAAAATTTTAATTCGAGAGGATTATATAAATGTGAGGATCACTTTGTTATTGTACATGGATTTGGATCAGAGAAAAAAAGGAATTCAGAAAGAACGAATACGTTTACATAATCCACCAAAAACTGATACGGTAACTGCAAAAGAGCAACTACTCCTCGTCTGATGTGGTGATTTGCAGAAAAATTCTTTCCAAGTTTTCTTGATTCCACCGCTAACTTATGTTTTATGTTAGGCTTTGTGCATTATCAAGATTCACCTTTCTGGGTAAAATATTTGTACATGCCATAAATTTTTACTATATTTTTTATCATACACATTTACAAGATTAAGATACAAGTTTTTCTATAAAGTTATATTAATATATTATTGTTTTTGGCTTGAAATAAAATAATTATATGCACCGTGTTTCCGGAGTTACCATTAAATAGTGTCATTTCCTCGATCTTCGGATGATAAAAAATTGATAAAATAATTACATATATCTCCCTTGTAGAATAACTGTTTTACAAACCTCCCCTCTAATTTGAACAATTACATCTATCTCCTAGAATAGCTGTATTATAATAACACGTCATCTAGTTTATAAATATATAAGAAAAATTACAACAAACTCTCTGTGATTTGACATAAAATGCATTGTAGGTGAGATAAATGTTATTATTCAAGTTATTTGGACAAAAACGATAATTATGAAAATTAGAGGGGATATGTAAAGAGTTCACCCAAATTTAATACATTCGATCTATTGCACTTGATCCGATGTATTATTAATGGACAGTCAAACTGAATCAAAGACATATTTAAAAGAGTACGTGTTTCCTTCTTTCTTTAGTCAAAAAGTTACTGAAATTCTAGCTTCTCTAATATTGTAGATTTCAGTTTTGTCATACAATTTCAACTACTTTGTTCATATCTATCTCTTTAAAAATTAAAATGTTAATTTTGCTTTGTAAGATTTATTAAATTGCTTAGATCTAATCAAAATTGTTGAGTTCAACATCAATAATATAAACTTTGAAACTTATAATTCTGGCTAAGTTATAATTTCAAGTTTTATTCTAGCGTCTTTGTGCAATAACTAATAAATAAGTATAGATACACTCATCCAAATGATGACTAGGTCTTTGGCTATCCATAAGGTAGATTCATCCATTCATTTAGAATATTCTAATCCAAAATTATTGATAATATTCTCAATAAAATGATGGATTTACAACATAGGGCACTACCCCATGGGGTAGCTAAAAACATTTCCGAAATTATCTGCTTTGAGTTTTGACTCCGCAGTTCTATATCATAACAGGTTTGTTTGATGATGCCCTTAAGGGCAGTGCCCTTAGGGGCATCATCATCATTCATTTGGAATCTTTTTTTTAAAAAGGAAAAAAAGATTCTAAATGGATGGGGATGATGCCCTGAGGGCAGTGCCCTTAATGGCAGTGCCCTTAAGGGCAGCAACAATAAAACCATCATAACAAATGTCACATTTTCTTACATATGGATGACTCAACGCTATACATGGTAAATCAGAAATATTATTGGCTATCCTATAGAGTTGTACCCATGAGTAGATCCAAACATCCAATATGAGGTCTCAATATTAAATAAAAATATACTCCATATATGATTCGATCTAGTACGTGTAAAAAACAAATGGTAAAACACAACCCACTATATTCAAAGTCATTGGATCACGTGTCATATACATAATAAATCATAAATACTCTTTGTAAATAGTCATTGTTTCAATTTTCTCTCGTTAATTGACAATACTATCCTTGAATGCCTTTACTTCTATTTATTTTCTTATTGACTTCAAAATCATATATCAATATATATATATGTATATATATATATACGAATGTTATTTACACTCCAATTTTTATTAATTATACTCCACTTAATTGACTGAGATTTTAATGGGGTGATGCGAATTGATGTAGATACAGGTATGGGGCTATTCTATATTCTATACATAAAATTTATTCATAAATCGGAATGCAATTAACAAAAATTGGAGTATAAATAACATCACTCGTAATAATAACATTAAAATTTCATCTACTTTTTAAGGTAATGATAACTTTAATATTTAAGAATTTACGGTATACCTAATAATGAAAGTATAACAATAGAGTATTATGGTTGTAAAAAACATATTTTTGTATTATTGTTTAATATTAATTTGTTTGGTGGATTGCGAGATTGATTATGATAGAAAAGAATTGACATAAAGAGATTAAAAAATTCAACAATATATATCAATCAGTACATGAGAAGCATTCGCATTTACACATTTTATATATAAATTCGAACATAGTACATATATAATATGAATATAATTTTTTATAAGTAATTTTTAGTTTTAATTTTTGGATTAAACTGACTTTGAATAAGTTTTATTTTGTATAAGTTTTGGTTAAAAAGATGAAATAAAATAGGCAAATATATAAAAATTTTAAAACAAATTATTTGTCTTTAAAAGGTCAGGAAAAAGCATCTACCGTTAATCTTTTTCCATTAAAATGGAAGAATTAAATTTTATTGGGCTAATTTATGAACATATGCCAATGCGCCAATAATCTGGGACTAAAGAATTATTGGATCATACTGCTCTGCTTGTTTGAAGGCCCAACAAGAACGTGACCCAAAAGATAGCAGTTGCTGGTTTTTTATAATAAAAAAAAAAGACATGATATGAAGAATATTAAAGCGAAATTTTTACGATCGTTCTATTTGGCAATGCTTCTAAAAGCGAATTTATAGCTTTAGTAAGTGATTCTTTGATCTTGATCGCTTTGTTTTAAACTTTAGTGGGTGACCCTTGCTTGCAGACGTGTTGTTTGCCTTTGCCCTTCCTGAACATTAGCCTTATTATGGCTGCTGCATGAGCCAGAACATGCCCTCCCTGCTGGCTTCTTTGGATCTGATATGAAGACGACTCCTCCTGGATCAAGCTATAACTGCAGTAAAAAATATCATTTAAACAAATAGGCATCATGAGTAAAACAAGATGTCTTCTGCTGTTTTGATAAACATGTCTTGGAATCTAGTTGGTGAAATAAATCTATTTCATCCCTTATTTCAAGGGATCAGGAATTGTATAATCTAATACATATTATTTTACCCTGGTTGGTCATGTAGTAGACAACAACATTGAATTCTTCAGCAATTTTTGTCAACCTTGAGAGCATCTGAGCCAACTTTTGCTGGATATGGCAACAGGTTAGTGTTAACGTAGAGAGACTATATTGAAGTAAAGGGTAAGTTCTCCTCTTCCTGTGAAGTCAACTCGAAAGAGGGCTATCACGAGTCTACAATCTGAAAACATTGTCCAATACACCAATTACATAATAGGATACTTGATTCATCGTCAAAATCACAGACTCCCATGCTCACCAAAAGTCTGAAAGGAGGCTCTTCTGCCATTTTTGCTGCTACTAGACCAAGAAGCAGGTTGTACTGATGCTCATATGTGTAAGCACGAGCATACATGATCTTTTATGAACACACAGAAGCTGGATAATGAGAAACTTCAAATAACTAATTTACTCAGCATTTGATCAGGTCGGCTGAGAGTGCATTCAGTCAAGGGAGCCCAAGGAATAAGCAAATAGAACAGGATTTATTAAATTTATCTTCTGAGCTGATGCTGTGGACCAGAATTGCAGACCATCTAGAACTAAAGGTTAGGGAAGAATAATCAGTTAAGGATACAACGTTCCTTCAGTATCAATATAAGCAGCCTTTCCATTGCCACCTCTCATATTAATAGGAAGCTGCAAAATCAGGCAATGAATATACAAAAGCTTTAGTTTGTCAATATGAGAAATCAAACTTGACCGTCATGGCCACAATCATCTAGAAAATGAAATCAGTTAACGAAAGAATATCAGTAATATTTTAAATTCCATCATAAGAAAAATAAATTACTAGATGTGGATTAAATTTCAGTTAAAAAAGTAGTCATACAACAAGTTTGAAATGTAGTGTTTGCTGTCTATTGGTACTAGTGGAGTAGGGTTGACCCCCATAATACAGTCGCTCAATATTAGAATCGCAAATTGAAGCATAGCATCTGACGTTGCATATACACTGAAGGAATTGTTCTATTTCCAAACTTCACCTTCGATAAGGGTAAATTTATTACAAAAAATTTCCTTAATCGTGTGCCTCGCTCGTAAGACCGAGCGAAATGAAAAAAAATAAAATCAAATCACATCATAACCTGAGTGGAAACACAGAGTATGTGCTAGCTGTGTTTTTCCGGACCTGTATGAAAAATGTTGATGAACTATATTTCAATAGAAGTACATGTTGGTTCTGTTTTCTTAAAAACAAATAGACAAAGCATAAGAAGATTACAAATACTCTGTTATAATAAAGTGCTCGAAACAGTAAAAACTTACAACAAACAGTTTAAATAAACTGGGCAGAAACTTTGTCGTTGGACGAGGCCACAGTAAACCGTGTGCCCGTAAACTCTAAATTGCCCGCCTACAACTTCTGGCCTCCTGGACAAGAGAGTTCCAAGGTACAACGTCCCAAACACCTCTGTATGGGTTGAAGCAGAAACCCAGACAGACTCACTCAAACACTAAGAAGTGTGTAGTACTCTCAAGAAGATGATATGATATGCAAATGCAAATTCGGGATGAGATAAAGAATGAGGCTGGAGCAGCTTATATAGCTACAACAGCAGGCCTACCAAAGGCCACAACTTAAATGACAATGCATAGTGGGTTAGATGAAAAGTCTCAACACTTAACATCATATTCATTTCGGATTTAAGTCTCACACTTAAATCTGACATCAATTCTGCAGGTAGGTAAAAAGTCTCAAACTTAATACCCAGCAGAATGTGAAAAGTCAGGCATATGAAAAGTCATTTCAGAAATCCGAGTAGTAAAAAGATAGGACTGCCTTTGCGGCAGCGACACGCGCGACGCGGCGAGGCGAGGCGAGGCGTGGCGTGGAGGGGCGTGGCGTGGCGAGGCGAGTCGATTCGAGTCGAGACGAGCCGAGCGGACGGACGGACGGCGCGCGAGGGTCACCCATCTTTTCTACTTAACTACACTCTAATGATTTGTATCTCAATATAAACAAACCATAAGTGCCTCAATTACTCAATGTGGGATTTCTTTAGCCTAATTGCCTTTCATAATTAACTTACCATAATTTTGTTCTCATTAACACAATTAATAATAATATTGGGCTTTTAATGATTAAAACCCAATAATCAATAATCCTAACAATCCCCCACATGAATGCAATATGGCGAAAAAATTACACAATGCACCTAGATGAAGATTTGAGAGTACTTTGAGAATCCACTGCATCAGGATAGGTGGTGATTAACCTTGAACCTTCCTTAGTAAGGTATCATCGGATATACTTGTCAACCAGTGGACGCGATGCCTTGAACTGTTCGACGTTTTATGTATAACAAGACAACAATACTCACACAGCTTCATCTCCACACTATTATTGGTTCTTTCGTTGTTGTCCATTTTGGCCCTGGACTGCCTTGGATGTTTCATCGAATGCTCTAGAAATTTAGCCCTCAGGTCATCTCATAGAAGCGGCCTGATGTGACTAGAAATAGACACATCTTTAGTGCTTAATTGTCTACGATTTGGTAGGTTTTGATGGATAAATTGATACGTATGCTACCTAATCGTATATTTGTGTAATTATAGGTACAATCGAAGAAAACGAGCTAAAAACGATGTGTAAAGACCAAGAAGAGACATGGACATGACAAGGACTCAAAGTTGATCAAGAAAAGGGCAAAAACGTAATTTTGGAGATGGCAATCGATCGCCCGGAAGAGGAAATCGATCGCCTATGGGCAGAAACATTTTCATCAAATTTGAAGAGTCAGCGATCGATCGCGAAGAAGTGGCGATCGATCGCCAAAGTCTACTGGAGCTCGGCGATCGATCGCCACTCTATGGCGATCGATCGCCTCAATGATTTTTCCGAAAAAAAATAATGCAGCGATCGATCGCCACATTCAAGGCGATCGATCGCCGAAGAGTCCGGAAATTTGGAAATTGAGTCTTTTACCATGTTTAAAAGATTGTATCCCATATTTATCACTTACATACCCTAAAACTCGAAGACAAGCCTCATTAGCAGCAGTTTTTTCATAGTTTTTCATACTTTAGAATATTTTGGAGCTTTTAGATTAATTTGTTTTCAAGTTTTCTTCAAGAACAACGAAGAACGGAACCGGAATCGACAAGCCGGAATCGTGATTTATATTAATAATTTCTTTTCCTTTATTTATTTAATGTTTTCCATTGAATTTTTATTGGTTTTAGATTTAATTATGCTAGGCTAAAACTCTTCGATTCTTGGTTGAAGGGATACCTGCTTTTGGAATTGAACCTTTTATGAGAATTTGGTTTGATTGTTGAATTATATTTCGATTTCAATTCGTTTCTCAAATTTCGAATTCCATGATTGTTGTGTTTGTGTATTAGACCGATCACCTAATATTCAATTGCATAATCGATAGTTTGTTACGAGACAACTAAGATCAATAATTAACCGGCTGTAGGTGTTGTTGAATTCTTAGGAGAAACAGTTTATCGAACTCATTAGTTTTGAAAACTATCATTGATTTAATCATTAACGGCTGTAGTGGTGATTAGAGATTTGGTAAGGGTTGAATTAAATGATGTTTTCTCTTTGACTACGAATAAGATGAGTAGGAATTGAATTTCCAATCGATAGATAATTGAAAGAATTCGAATGTTTTGATTTGATGACTAAAAGATAATTTTCCAAAAGTACGGTTACCTGGAAACCAAGAATCGCTTCACTCTCATAAGTTTAATCATCTTAGTAATCTCGTGAATTAGTTTAATTTTAGAATTTGCTTAGTAGTAATCATTCATCCTAAAACCCCCTTGTTACTATTCGCTTTTGGCACAAAATAAATTTACCTTCCCTGTGAGATCGATCCCTACTTCCACTACTGCATATTTTTGTCATTAACTGAAGAATGGTTAATTTGGGCGTACACGATAAGCGCTACCAAATTTTGGCGCCGTTGCCGGGGACGGCAATATTTATTAGTGTCGATTTTTTTTTTATTTCTATCCCGCATTACTACTTTGGTTTGTTAATGAGTACAGGTGAATCGTTCAATCACGAAGATAACTTTCACTACGATCCTGAGATTGAGAGGACGCTACATCAGAGGAGACGAGAAGCACGAAGGATTATAGAACAAGAAGAAGAAGAGAGATCCATGATGGCTGCAAATCAAAGCTTGAGGCAGTTGGCGAATCCTAACTTGGATCAGCAACCGCTCTGCATCAGTTTCCCTGCTCTGGCCAATAACGTAAACTTCGAACTTAAATCTGGTTTAATTCACTTATTGCCAGCTTTTCATGGTCTTGCAGGAGAAAACCCACATAAGCATCTGATGGAGTTCCACGTGGTGTGCACTACCATGAAGCCGACCGGAATCACTGAGGATCAAATAAAGCTAAGAGCGTTCCCGTTTTCTCTAAAGGACGCTGCAAAAGACTGGATCTTCTACTTACCATCCGGATCGATCACCACGTGGACTGACTTACAAAGAGTATTCCTAGAAAAATACTTCCCAGCTTCAAGGGCAACGAACTTGAGGAAAGAGATATATGGGGTGAAGCAGCTCTACGAGGAACCACTACACGAGTACTGGGAGAGATTCAAGAAGTTGTGCGCAAGTTGTCCACAACACCAGATAAGTGAACACCTTCTCATCCAATACTTTTATGAAGGTTTACTTTCTTCTGACAGGAACTTAGTGGATGCGGCAAGCGGAGGAGCATTTATAGATAAAACAGCGGAGGAAGCTAGAAGGTTGATAGCTAACATGGCGGCCAACTCCCAACAATTCGGATCAGTGCGCCATGGACAACCGCAAAGAAAAGAGGTAAACGTATCAAACTTAGAACAACAACTGATAGACCTCACTTTTCTTGTGCGTGGTATGGCAGGTGGAAATGTAGGAAAGACAAAGCCGTGTGGAATCTGTTTGGCTGCGAACCATTCCACAGACGCATGCCCCTCATTACAAGAGACAACCACGGAGAACGTGAATGCTGCGGGAGGATTCCCAGGCCCCCCACAAAGGAGTTATGACCATCCACCACACAACTACAATCAAGGGTGGAGAGATCATCCAAACCAAGGTTATGGAAACCCACAGATGAACCAACCTCCACCCTATAGACCGCCATATCAGAGACCTCCACCACCACCACCTTGCACCCTCCTTCTGACAGGTTAGAACATAGCATTAAAATTATTGCTGAAAATAGCCTACAATTTCAACAGGAGACGAGGGCAAGCATCCAGAGCTTGACGACGCAGATGGGACAATTGGCAACTTCAATCAGCAAGATCGAAGCAAGGATTTCAAATAGACTGCCATCACAACCAGAGATGAACCCCCGGGAAAATGTGAGTGCTATCACAGTGAAGGTGAATGAAGATGCAACTGAAGAGAAGGTGGTACTGATGCCACTTCAGAAAGAAGAGATGACGGAGACAGAGACAGACGTTGAAGAGTCAATGCAAGGGGAGGAACCACGAGGTGAGTTCCCTAAACTTTCTGAATATAAAGAACCACCCCCTTTCCCCCAAGCATTGAAGGACAATAGGAAAGGTGCCGGACTCAAAGGCCTCTACGAGATGAGTCCACGCTACAAAGAGCAAGCCCCATTGCATGAAACCATGAAAGAGGATCAAAGCAAGGAACACAAGGGGCAGCCCAAGGTCGAGCTCAATGACAATGTTTCGGCGGATAACCAAAGAAGCATCCCCATTAAATGCAAGGACCCAGGTATGTTCTTTATCCCATGTGAGATTAGAGGTATTAAGATTGAGAAGGCTATGCTCGATTTAGGATCGTCCATAAATGTCATGTCTTACTCAATGTACTCTCAACTGAAAATGGGACCTTTAAAAAGAAATAGCGCAGTTATTCACTTAGCTGATAAATCCACGGTCATACCTAAGGGGATAATAGAGGACGTAGTGGTGCATGTAAAGAACTTGGTCTTCACAGCCGATTTCTATGTCTTAGACATGAGAAATGGTGATCCGTCTAGTCTAATTATTTTAGGAAGACCATTCTTGAAATCATCAAACTCAGTAATCAATATGAATAGCGGTTTGATAACCATGGAGTCTAATGGTGAAATTGAAAAATTCAACATGTATGAACCCATTAAACCTCTTGAGCATTCTAGTTACGCTATTGATGTACATGATGATTATGATTCTGATTTTGATAATGATGAGTTGTGGGAAATGGGAAAGGCTACTGATGGTCTTGACGAGAAGAGAGGTATGGATCCTCATCCTGTGCATACTGTTCATACTATTGCTGCTTTATCTACTCATGATACTGCTGACCCTCTTATGTCTCACTTGCAGGATCGTACCAATGGAAAGAAGCACCCTCCGGATCGACCAAAGCAAGCAACAAATGCTAGAGGAGTAACAAAGACTGGGGACGACCACTCAAAGAGCAACAAGCCGAAATACAGAGGAGTGAAGAAGATATTGAGGTGGTTAAGGAAGGACAGAGCGACACCGCATCACCCACCTTGATAGAGGACTGGCGTCGGGCCACCGACGTTAAACAGAGGCGCTGCTTGGGAGGCAACCCAAGGGGAGTTAGTTTCCCTTTTACCCTTTTATTATTGCTTTTTAGTTAAACTTTTCTTTTCTCTTGTCTTTTACCTTACATTGGGGACAATGTAAGATTTAAGTATGGGGGAGGGATTAGTAGTGTGTTATTGTTTTTCTTATTGCAAAATACAAAAAAAAATCGAAAAATTTAAAATTTTGAGCTCATAGTTAGTGATGAACACATGCTTAGAATCACTAGCCCATGATGAAACCTAATTGATATCATGCATGCTTTTGAACATAGGTGAATCGTTAACTTTGGAACACTTTGAACTCTAATGCAAAGTGTACTTTGACTTAGTAAGTTGAATATTTTGAGCACATTATTGTCATGGCTTGTGAAGTGTGCATAGCTTAGTGAAGATTGTGTGAAATTTGTAATAGTCTTAAGAAGTCTCTAATACATGCTAGAACTTAACTACATGCTCTTTGAGGCGTATGTCTAGACTACTTGCAAACATGAAAGTGATATAGGCTATCTTTGATGCGTTTGAGCCTTTCAAGCCTACCATGTAAACAAAATCATTCTCTAGTACCTATTTTGAGCCTTAAATGTAAAAGAATGGTAGTATGCTAAGCATACTAAAGACCCCCATTCAACATTTCTTGACTAGCTTATCATCCTACCCTTTAAGCCTAAATGCGATTTTAATCCATACCTTTTAAGGGAGTATGATGTATTTCATTCAAATGCATTTGGGAATCATTGAAGTATTTTTGTGAGCTTAATTGTCAAAAGAATGGAATGCATGAAAGAAAAAGAGATGCCTTGAAAAAAAAATATAGATAAAAATATGACTCCAAGGGGAGCCAAGGCACAAAAGAAGAAAAGTGTTGAAATAAACCTTGTGAAAAAGAACATAGTTGAAAAATTCATACAAGAAGAGAAGCTTTTAGTGTGCATTTCATCATACTCTCTTGTTTGAATATCCTTACCCTTTCTTTCATAAGCCAATACCTAGGCCAAGCTACAAGCTAATAAAGACCTACTTGATTTGTGTTTGCAAAGTAGCTAAGATAGTGGAGAAGAGTGTGCAAGTGAGCTTATACTTGTGTTAGTGTATGACTTGAACTATTATGGCTTTGCATATTTTGGATCTATAATTTGTACACAACACTTGTTTATGACCACACACACACGTTCACTACTTCGATGGGTACGAAATGTTTAGGATTGAACTTGTTCCACTGTTAACTTTTCACCGCCGTTCATTATTATGCATGTTAAAATTGTTGAGGCATTAAAGTGAGGACAAGTTGCTTTGTTATGAATCTATGAGCCAACCAAAAATATTGTAGTTTTATTTGTTTACTCGAGGTCGAGTAAAGAGTAAGTATGGGGGAGTTTGGTAGCGCTTATCGTGTACGCCCAAATTAACCCTTCTTCAGTTAATGACAAAAATATGCAGTAGTGGAAGTAGGGATCGATCTCACAGGGAAGGTAAATTTATTTTGTGCCAAAAGCGAATAGTAACAAGGGGGTTTTAGGATGAATGATTACTACTAAGCAAATTCTAAAATTAAACTAATTCACGAGATTACTAAGATGATTAAACTTATGAGAGTGAAGCGATTCTTGGTTTCCAGGTAACCGTACTTTTGGAAAATTATCTTTTAGTCATCAAATCAAAACATTTGACTTCTTTCAATTATCTATCGATTGGAAATTCAATTCCTACTCATCTTATTCGTAGTCAAAGAGAAAACAGCATTCAATTCAACCCTTACCAAATCTCTAATCACCACTACAGCCGTTAATGATTAAATCAATGATAGTTTTCAAAACTAATGAGTTCGATAAATCTAATCAATGAAAACTACAGCCGTTAAAATTGATTACTCAACCGTTTCTCCTAAGAATTCAACAACACCTACAGCCGGTTAATTATTGATCTTAGTTGTCTCTTAACAAACTATCGATTATGCAATTGAATATTAGGTGATCGGTCTAATACACAAACACAACAATCATGGAATTCGAAATTTGAGAAACGAATTGAAATCGAAATATAATTCAACAATCAAACCAAATTCTCATAAAAGGTTCAATTCCAAAAGCAGGTATCCCTTCAACCAAGAATCGAAGAGTTTTAGCCTAGCATAATTAAATCTAAAACCAATAAAAATTCAATGGAAAACATTAAATAAATAAAGGAAAAGAAATTACTAATATAAATCACGATTCCGGCTTATCGATTCCGGTTCCGTTCTTCGTTATTCTTGAAGAAAACTTGAAAACAAATTAATCTAAAAGCTCCAAAATATTCTAAAGTATGAAAAACTATGAAAAAACTATGAAAAACTATGAAAAAACTGCTGCTAATGAGGCTTGTCTTCGAGTTTTAGGGTATGGAAGTGATAAATATGGGATACAATCTTTTAAACATGGTAAAAGACTCAATTTCCAAATTTCCGGACTCTTCGGCGATCGATCGCCTTGAATGTGGCGATCGATCGCTGCATTATTTTTTTTTGGAAAAATCATTGAGGCGATCGATCGCCATAGAGTGGCGATCGATCGCCGAGCTCCAGTAGACTTTGGCGATCGATCGCCACTTCTTCGCGATCGATCGCTGACTCTTCAAATTTGATGAAAATGTTTCTGCCCATAGGCGATCGATTTCCTCTTCCGGGCGATCGATCGCCATCTCCAAAATTACGTTTTTGCCCTTTTCTTGATCAACTTTGAGTCCTTGTCATGTCCATGTCTCTTCTTGGTCTTTACACATCGTTTTTAGCTCGTTTTCTTCGATTGTACCTATAATTACACAAATATACGATTAGGTAGCATACGTATCAATTTATCCATCAAAACCTACCAAATCGTAGACAATTAAGCACTAAAGATGTGTCTATTTCTAGTCACTTCACGGCCCCTTCACATTCGACATAGGTGATTTCTCCTAAAGAGTATCCTGTAATACCCCACTTTATCATCTCGAGATAGAAGAATCTTTAAGAGCATGAGCTCAGCCTTCCCAAAGTACAGGTCTATCACTCTTTCATCACAGGAATAGGTAAGGAACTCAATTTCTCGAGTGCTTTGTTCTATCCCCCCCACAATTCGGTTTTCCCATTGAACCTGCAAATTGGATTTTACAATTCAGGTTGGGTTGCCATCATGGTTGGAAATCAATTTCATGGGCTTCAACCCCATTCCCCTCGATGAAACCTCTACTCGGTCTCTTGTCAGACCTTTCGTAAATGGGTCAGCATTGTTTTCTTTAGACTTCACATAATCTAAAGAAATGACACCGGTTTTTAGTAAATTTCTCATGGATTTATGTCTCCGACGAATGTGTCGTGATTTCCCATTATACACATTGTTATGTGCTCTTCCCATAGCTGACTGACTATCACAGTGCAAACTAATGGGTGGCATTGGTTTTGACCACATTGGAATATCCTCCAAGAAACTCCGAAGCCAATCAACTTCTTCTGCCGCAAGATCAACAGCTATGAACTCAGATTCCATAGTTGATCTAGCAATGCATGTCTGTTTGCATGATTTCCATGAAATAGCAGCACCGCCAATTATAAATATATATCCACTCGTAGATTTTATATTTTTGGAGTCCGATATCCAATTCGCATCTGAATACCCTTCAATTACTGCTGGGTATCTCGTATAATGTAGTCCGTAGTTAGAAGTATATCTTAGATATCTAAGAACTCGAACTACTGCCTTCCAGTGCTCATAACTGGGATTACTCGTATATCTGCTCAATGTATTGACAGAATTAGCTATATCAGGTCTAGTGCAATCCATGAGGTACATTAGACTGCCTATGACTCTAGAGTACTCAAGTTGTTGCACACCTTCTCCGCGATTCTTGCAAAGATTTGACACCACTTCCATAGGTGTCCTAGCGATGGTATTATTTCCCTTGTCAAACTTGTCAAGTATCTTCTCGACATAATGACCCTGGGAGAGAAAATATCCATCTGCATGTTTGGTGATCTTCATTCCAAGAATCACATCTGCAAGACCTAGGTCTTTCATCTCAAAATTTCGTGACAACATTTTCTTGGTAATTTTGATGTTATCGTTATTACCAACAATTATCATGTCATCTACGTATATACATACTATTACATAGTTTGTATTGTCTCCTTTCACGTAGACACACTTATCGCATTGGTTTGTTTTAAACCCATTTGAAAGCATGACACTATCAAATTTTTCGTGCCATTGTTTAGGTGCTTGTTTCAATACATACAAGGATTTCACAAGTTTACTGTAAGGACCCCGTGCCCTTAACCCTTAATTAGTGTATTAACCACTATGTGTGGCACATGCTTTCAATAAAAAGTCAATCGGGAAGCTCAGATGATACTTTACCATTGAATGGTAACTACAAAATTTCTTTAATACTCAATGTTATAAGATCATCATCCTAACAGCATATAGACTAATCGAGTTCGCCCAATACCATCCCCATTACATCACTTTTGCATTGTGGGTTTTTATAAAAATTTGGGCAGAGTCTCCCCATAAATTGAGCTATCCCAAAAATAAAAGCACATCACATAATATAATTCCCGGCCAGGGAATACACAATACTCAACAGAATACTGAACACAAAGTAAATTCCCAGCCAGGGAAGACACCACACATAAGACGACAAAAGTGGGTTTCAACCCCCACATAACACACTAACGACTCTCATATCATTAGCAATTCTACCACAATTGCATGCAACATATAATGAAAGAGAGGAAGGCTCATGCCTTTATATACAATCCATATACAAGTATAATCGTGCTCACAGGCGAGCATCATGAATATGTATATAACCCTCATGGGTATATAAGTACTCTATACGATACCGTGCTCCATCAAGCCCTGGTACCACGATCCTGGGAGTACATCCAATCAACAGCTCGAGCTCATCTCCAAAGCCATCGATGTACCTGTTCACCTGCCCCAACAGAGACAGCCCCCAACGGGGTGAGCATACCAATTCCACAATTTCATAATCATAATGACATAATACATAATTTACGAAAATGTAAATATTGTGGAACATATGTGATACTTCCTGGATGGTATCATCCTCATCATAGCGTACCCCTGTAATAACCCTGTTCTCAAAACAGATAAATAATCAAACCCTGAATATGCAGTTAATCATCACATTGGTTAACCCTAGCCAGTTTCAAATTAACAACATTTCATAACATCTTTCTTTATCTAGCAATCATCATAATTCTAGATATTATATTGAGATTTCCTTAACTTCGATACTAGTTAGTCACTTCTCTGATTAACTACGTCTCTGTTCCTATTTATTACCAATAGGGAATAAAATACAGATATCCTAGATATCTAATCAAATACCACATTTTCATTTCTTACTTCAAGGTAACGTCATACTATCGGTGTTTGCTCCGTAGCAACCACACCTCATCATTTGCTCGCTTCATAGCGGCACTAAGCATTCCACCATGTGAATCAACATAACGTAACCAAGTCCCGGTACCATCATAGTAAAGCATTTCATGTATTTTAGATCATGCATCATACTTGTAAAACATCATTTAAACTATGCTCGTAAACTAAACGTACCTTAAATCCTCGAAGTCCGAGCCAAACCTTGCTCGAGTTCCATGCCCTGAGGAACGATGTGCTAACACGATAAATAATTCACAATTATTTACGAACATGCAACCCATGCTCAAGCACATCCATAACCCTCAAAATATTGTCGACACACGACAATTAAACATCTAAAAGACCCGGGGCAGGGTACATGCAGGGAGGGAAAACGAATGCAACATATCGAAAAATTGCTCAAGAACACCTTCAATAATTCGAACCCAACCAACACAAATCAAACCCAAATAATCACCATAATTCATCTAACACATGAATTAATCAATTAACAACAACAATAATCGCCTCACATGCCAAACCCCCAAAATTCGAATTCCAAGCCCTAAATTCGAATCCAATTCCTCAAATTCGAACACAATCAAGCATCATAATGCATCAACAACATGAATTAATCAATCCATAACAAGAATCATCACTCCTTGTCAAAAATCCCCAAAATTCGAACCCTAACTCACGAAATCGAGCTGAAATTCGAACCAAATTTAACCAATATTTTCGAACCAAAAAGTCTGAAATAATCGACTCAAAACCAGCTTAAAAACGCCCCAAAAACATCAGAAAAATCGTACCAAAAACATACCAAAATCGCGTCCCAAAAATCGGATGAAATCCAGTTTTCGAACCCTACGCTTTTCTGGCAAATCCGAGCTCGATTCTCGACCAAACTTCAAATTGTTGGTATGTATAGAAGCGCCTGGAAGAGACGATTCCAACGGCGGGTGGCACGCGCCGAACGGCGGCCGGACGGCGGCGGCCGAAGCACTTTTGTGCGCGGGGGTCAAAGGGGATCGGGAGTGGTCGCGGGCGAGGCGAGGAGAGAGAAACGGGTGAGGAGAAATGGTTCCGATAATTAAAATCTCGGGTTCAACTGGTATTTATAGCAAAAATACCCCGAAATACTAATATCCCCACAAATACATCATGATTCATTAAAAATCATCTGTTTTCAAAAATTCTCTCTCTAACTCAAAAACCCCCTACTGGTGCCCACACCCAGCACCCGAGATTCCGAGTCACACTAAAAACCCAACTCACAGGTTTTCACCGAAATGAGAATACGATCTCAACCTCGGGATCCAACGATCCCAATTACTCAAATAGACGAGCCCGGAGGGCCCAACACCTCGATTAAACTTCAATTGCCACGTAAAACCACTTTAGGGGTTATTAACACTCCGGGATTAACATCCCTAATCTCAGGTCATCACAATATCACCCACTAAAAGAATTTCGTCCTCGAAATTAGCACCGGTGTATCACGTAACACCCGGGCTACGCAACAACATGAAGCCATAACCTCGATTCCTGACCATATCAGAATCGTCTTAAAAAACCGCGAGGATACTTACCTCTCTTCAAACTCTGAAACAGAGCGACTTACCAAAACCAACATATCACCCAAGAGGCAAACGTACCTCGATGCGGGTCATCCCAAAAGTCAGTCTCTCATGACCGCAAAACAACCGATACTTACGACTGTAGATCGGACAGTCATCCTTCGTTCTAATACAACTAGTAAGAACGCATCCTGGATGACACCTCAACCGTGAGAATGTTGACCTCGTGTCAATCTCTGGAGTGGAATAGACTTCCAAACCCATCATAACGTCGAAGAGCGTCAGTACAACTCAACGCTAACGGTCCAAAAGCAGTTAGTCAACTGAAACTGCAAGGATTCGAATTGCTTCCGATTCCATCGTAGATATCATTCAAAGACATCTCTATCATGACTCACAATGTCTAACATACATCGTTACGAGGGAAACATTAGCATACCACGGTGTACACATACCAAACCTGGTTTCCACTTTCAAACCTCCTCTTTCAAATGAGCAGTCGCATCATTGCAACTCAATTTGGGCAACTCACGGCCACAGATTCACACAAAAGACATCTCACAAGATGTCCACCTCCGGATATCCTAAGAATCACATCCTGATCATAAATAAACAATCGAGACTCCGCAGAGTTTCAAATTTGAAAGGACATGCAATAAACCCAATGCATCCCAAATACATGGATTCCCAGACCAAATCAACGATGAATTGATGACTCTCTCGTTGGTACTTCAACATCATGAGCTGTCCCAGACAAGTCTCACCAAGATTTAAACATAAACATATATACGTTTCAGTGAGGCATACACAACCTCAACCTCAAATGACGTGGTGACTACTAGAGTCCACCACAATCCACATCGTATCACCTTACTATTTGCCAAACTTGGTTCCAACGAGCAGTATAACGGCTCTAGCAAGCCCATCATGGTGATGCACACACGCGGTAGACAAACTAGTCGCTGCCTCACTAGGTTCACCTCAAACCTACCAATCAGATGGACGTTTCCGCACGGCATACCATACCATGGGAAGAAAAATCAATAGAGTAGTGGGTCTTTACCCAACATTCCTCCAATGCTGATATACCCTGGACACTCCAATGTCCCCATGTACTTAACATAACCTGATCCTACTCCCTTAGGACCCATCCTACACCCTCATGGGTGGTGTGGTCATGTCTACCACACGTCATATCAATAGAAAGCGAGCAATTCCTCCACGATCACTCCTGTCGTCAAATTACATGGCCAAAAAGCCATTCCAACGGTATCACCACTCGTGATATGATCCCTCAAACAATTTCTGCGGTACAATCACATGTACAGAGCGTCCATCCATTCCTCGAGCAACCCGCTCGGTATAAAGGCCACGTTAATCGGTGACGCACACACCACCTTGTGCCCGACACTGGCACCCAAGGCATACAACTGAAAACGTATACTCAACGCATTGTTCATCGTAACGATGATGCATGTCTAATAAGACATCTCCTAAACCATCGTCATCGCCATCCCGTGACGACACATGCCCACTCATGGCATCTAAGGTATCGTCAACTAGTGACGATACATGTCAACAATGACATCTAAACAACCCAGTCAACTCGTGACGGTCCATGTACATCAACATATGTCATCCATCATCATGCTAGTAAAATAGTCATAATAAAACATGTATAACAACGCATGCCAGCTATAATAAAGCTAATAGAATAGCAATATCTCATACCTCATCGCTAACAAGATAGCGGCATACCTGTCTCCGTCGCTCGATAATAGTGCAAAATCAGCACTCATCGCTCGAAGGCGGCATAATCCTGTGCTGAGTACATAGCGGCACAATCCATCGCTATAGAATCGACGGCATGATACCTCGTCATATAATAAGTGGCATGAAACCTCGCTATACACCTGAGCCTGAATCATTGTCTACATAACAGCGGAAAGAGGCATCGCTATCAACATATCTGGTGGCACTAATCATCGCCAATCCTCATAGAAGAATAAGTCATCGTAAATCCACATAATAGCGGAATAGGGCATCGCTATTAACATATCCGGCGGCATAAACCATCGCCAATCCTCATGGAAGAGTGAGTCATCGTAAAATAGCGGAATGAGGCATCGCTATCATCATATCCGGCGGCATCAATCATCGCCAATCCTCATAAAAGAATGAGTCATCGTAAAATAGCGGAATGAGGCATCGCTATCATCATATCCGGCGGCATCAATCATCGCCAATCCTCATAAAAGAATGAGTCATCGTAAATCCACATAATAGCGGAATGGGGCATCCTATCATCATAAACATCATCATAATCATCATATCATCTTTACTCATCATAAACATCATCATACACATCATATTCACATATATACTCACAACAAACTATGTTAATTAGAAATGGGACTGTCCGGGTTCCACTATGACAGCGGCACAATTGGCCCCTTCGCTCGACATAACACATCGTATGATACCCATCGCTACGCCTTGATAGCGGATGTATCTCTTATTCAGCGGATGATACCCATCGCTACGCCTTGATAGCGGATGTACCCCATCGCTCAGCGGATGATACCCATCGCTACACCTTGATAGCGGATGTACCCCATCGCTCATCAGCGGATGATACCCATCGCTACACCTTGATAGCGGATGTACCCCATCGCTCATCAGCTATGTGAGCGGCAAGACCTTCCTCGCTTGCCCATAATGACCACCGGACATTCTACCATTCTAAGTAACATAGTTAAACATACATTATCATCATATAAACATCATCATCTTATAGCATCATTAACTTAGAGATAAAACAGTAATTATACGAAATCATAGTTGAGTAAGCTTGCTAGTTATTCATTAACTTCTTTTCTTTTTCCCTGGTTCATATTCATGCATCTGGGCATCTTATCCTATGGCATCTTACCACCTTATAAACATCATATCATTCTATAAACATCATATTAACATCATCATTACTTATCATAATCGTCATCATAAAAACATCATCATGTATCTTGTCATCTTTATTCATTATAAAATCATCTTCATTGTGAACTTACTTATCATAACATCATCTTAAACATCTTATCATTTTTTTATTCATTATACACATCATCATGGCATCGTAAATTCTTATGCAATCATAGTATGATCATAATATAGGAGTATGGCCTCTTACCATATGGGCATCTTACCCCGTGGCATCTTACCACATCATAACATCGTATCACATCATCATAAACTTACTTATCAAAATCATCATCATCATGACATCATCATTATAAACTTACTTATCATAATCATCATCATAAGCATTATCATCATAAACTTATTTATCATAATTATCATCGTAAGCATCATCATCATAAACTTATGCAATCAATACATAGTCATAGTTAGGAGGGTGTTACCGTCCCATGCCCGTACGCTTCTTACGTACTTTCCTTGCTTGAACATTACATGAACAAACGCATTAGTATATTCAATAATAATTGAAACCATACCGAAGTATTCCACTGTCGGTTGTCTACCCAGTCTGTCCTCAGACAATACGTCATATCTTTCTTTTCCCTGATTTTCTTCCAAAATCAGATTCCTTGGCACGTAGCATATAGAGTGTTAGACATCACTATTAATGCCATCCTATCATGTTCCACACGATTCCTGCAACCACAATGGTTAGCAATACCACTTTTCATAACATAAAAGCACATAAACAATTAGTCATGTCGTATAACATTAATGCCATCATGCATAAATATGTGCTATCAATAACTTCCTAGGCCCTCAACAGCCCCAATGAGCAACCACTGCTCTGATACCACTAATGTAAGGACCCCGTGCCCTTAACCCTTAATTAGTGTATTAACCACTATGTGTGGCACATGCTTTCAATAAAAAGTCAATCGGGAAGCTCAGATGATACTTTACCATTGAATGGTAACTACAAAATTTCTTTAATACTCAATGTTATAAGATCATCATCCTAACAGCATATAGACTAATCGAGTTCGCCCAATACCATCCCCATTACATCACTTTTGCATTGTGGGTTTTTATAAAATTTGGGCAGAGTCTCCCCATAAATTGAGCTATCCCAAAAATAAAAGCACATCACATAATATAATTCCCGGCCAGGGAATACACAATACTCAACAGAATACTGAACACAAAGTAAATTCCCAGCCAGGGAAGACACCACACATAAGACGACAAAAGTGGGTTTCAACCCCCACATAACACACTAACGACTCTCATATCATTAGCACTTCTACCACAATTGCATGCAACATATAATGAAAGAGAGGAAGGCTCATGCCTTTATATACAATCCATATACAAGTATAATCGTGCTCACATGCGAGCATCATGAATATGTATATAACCCTCATGGGTATATAAGTACTCTATACGATACCGTGCTCCATCAAGCCCTGGTACCACGATCCTGGGAGTACATCCAATCAACAGCTCGAGCTCATCTCCAAAGCCATCGATGTACCTGTTCACCTGCCCCAACAGAGACAGCCCCCAACGGGGTGAGCATACCAATTCCACAATTTCATAATCATAATGACATAATACATAATTTACGAAAATGTAAATATTGTGGAACATATGTGATACTTCCTGGATGGTATCATCCTCATCATAGCGTACCCCTGTAATAACCCTGTTCTCAAAACAGATAAATAATCAAATCCTGAATATGCAGTGAATCATCACATTGGTTAACCCTAGCCAGTTTCAAATTAACAACATTTCATAACATCTTTCTTTATCTAGCAATCATCATAATTCTAGATATTATATTGAGATTTCCTTAACTTCGATACTAGTTAGTCACTTCTCTGATTAACTACGTCTCTGTTCCTATTTATTACCAATAGGGAATAAAATACAGATATCCTAGATATCTAATCAAATACCACATTTTCATTTCTTACTTCAAGGTAACGTCATACTATCGGTGTTTGCTCCGTAGCAACCACACCTCATCATTTGATCGCTTCATAGCGGCACTAAGCATTCCACCATGTGAATCAACATAACGTAACCAAGTCCCGGTACCATCATAGTAAAGCATTTCATGTATTTTAGATCATGCATCATACTTGTAAAACATCATTTAAACTATGCTCGTACGCTAAACGTACCTTAAATCCTCGAAGTCCGAGCCAAACCTTGCTCGAGTTCCATGCCCTGAGGAACGATGTGCTAACACGATAAATAATTCACAATTATTTACGAACATGCAACCCATGCTCAAGCACATCCATAACCCTCAAAATATTGTCGACACACGACAATTAAACATCTAAAAGACCCGGGGCAGGGTACATGCAGGGAGGGAAAACGAATGCAACATATCGAAAAATTGCTCAAGAACACCTTCAATAATTCGAACCCAACCAACACAAATCAAACCCAAATAATCACCATAATTCATCTAACACATGAATTAATCAATTAACAACAACAATAATCGCCTCACATGCCAAACCCCCAAAATTCGAATTCCAAGCCCTAAATTCGAATCCAATTCCTCAAATTCGAACACAATCAAGCATCATAATGCATCAACAACATGAATTAATCAATCCATAACAAGAATCATCACTCCTTGTCAAAAATCCCCAAAATTCGAACCCTAACTCACGAAATCGAGCTGAAATTCGAACCAAATTTAACCAATATTTTCGAACCAAAAAGTCTGAAATAATCGACTCAAAACCAGCTTAAAAACGCCCCAAAAACATCAGAAAAATCGTACCAAAAACATACCAAAATCGCGTCCCAAAAATCGGATGAAATCCAGTTTTCGAACCCTACGCTTTTCTGGCAAATCCGAGCTCGATTCTCGACCAAACTTCAAATTGTTGGTATGTATAGAAGCGCCTGGAACAGACGATTCCAACGGCGGGTGGCACGCGCCGAACGGCGGCCGGACGGCGGCGGCCGAAGCACTTTTGTGCGCGGGGGTCAAAGGGGATCGGGAGTGGTCGCGGGCGAGGCGAGGAGAGAGAAACGGGTGAGGAGAAATGGTTCCGATAATTAAAATCTCGGGTTCAACTGGTATTTATAGCAAAAATACCCCGAAATACTAATATCCCCACAAATACATCATGATTCATTAAAAATCATCTGTTTTCAAAAATTCTCTCTCTAACTCAAAAACCCCCTACTGGTGCCCACACCCAGCACCCGAGATTCCGAGTCACACTAAAAACCCAACTCACAGGTTTTCACCGAAACGAGAATACGATCTCAACCTCGGGATCCAACGATCCCAATTACTCAAATAGACGAGCCCGGAGGGCCCAACACCTCGATTAAACTCCAATTGCCACGTAAAACCACTTTAGGGGTTATTAACACTCCGGGATTAACATCCCTAATCTCAGGTCATCACATTTACACACCTTCGTTTCTTTACCTGGAACTACAAACCCTTCAGGTTGTTCCATGTAAACCTCCTCTTCTAACTCTCCATTTAGAAAAGCCGTTTTAACATCCATTTGATGGATCTCTAAGTTATATAATGCAGCAAATGCAATTATTAACCTTATAGACGTTTTCCGGGATACAGGAGCGTATGTGTCGAAATAATCAACACCTTCAGTTTGTCTGTAGCCTTTTACTACAAGTCTAGCCTTGTACTTATCTACAGTACCATCAGCTTTCATCTTCCTCTTGAAGATCCACTTGTGGCCTAGTGGTTTACAACCTGCAGGAAGATCCACTAGTTCCCAAGTATGATTATGTAAGATAGATTCTATCTCACTGTTCACCGCTTCTTTCCAAAGATCAGAGTCTTGTGAAGACATTGCTTCTTTGAAAGTAGTCGGATCTTTTTCCAACAGATATGTTAGAAAATCCGAGCCAAAAGATTTCTCTTTTCTCGCTCTTTTGCTTCGTCTAGGCGATTCTACATTCTCTTGAGATTCTCTATCCCCCACATTTCTCTCAACATTGGTTTCAGGCATTGTCGGAGTTTTGTGGGGAAAGATTTCCTCAAAGAACGAAGCATCCCTAGCTTCAATTATAGTATTTACATGCATTTCTGCATTATCTGATTTATGCACCATAAAACGATAGGCACTACTATCTTGCGCATATCCGATAAATACACAATCTACTGTCTTAGGTCCTATCCTAGTCCGTTTAGGAGGAGGAATTGGTACCTTTGCTAGACAGCCCCAAACCCTTAAAAACTTGTAACTAGGTGCACGACCTTTCCACAATTCATAAGGCGTTTTATCCAACTTTTTATGTGGTACTCTGTTTAGCACATAGTTGGCGGAAAGCAGAGCTTCTCCCCACAAATTCCTAGGTAAGTTGGAACTTATAAGCATTGCATTCATCATTTCCTTAAGCGTTCTATTCTTCATTTCAGCAATACCATTTTGCTCGGGAGAATAAGGCGCAGTGGTTTGATGAATAATACCACTCTCGGCACATATTTGTGCAAATGGTGACTCATATTCACCGCCTCGATCACTTCGAAGAATTTTAATCTTTTTATCGAGTTGATTCTCAACTTCATTCTTATAGTGAATGAACATATCAATTGCTTCGTCTTTACTTCTCATTAAGTAGACATAACAATATCTTGTACAATCATCGATAAATGTTATGAAATAATTTTTTACCGCCTCTAGATTGTACATACTTTAGACCGCATACATCCGTACGAATCAAGTTTAACGGTTCGGTGCTTCGCTCAATTGAGTAGAATGATGACTTGGTTAATTTGGCCTCTACACAAGTCTCACACTTGTGTTTATGATTGATGTTAAATTTATGCAATAGATTAAGAGACATTAGCCTTTGTAAGGACTTATAATTCACATGTCCTAATCTACCATGCCACAAATGTAAAGACTCACAAGAATAATCAAACTTTAAAGTTTTATTAGCCACATTGGCAACAGTCATTACATTATTTTTGCTTGTGCCAGCCTCATATGCTGCATTAACATCAACATCAACCTCTACATTAGACTTAACCTTAGGAACTAAAGTCATTACACTCATTTTGAAGAGGTTATTGGCCAAGTAGCCTTTGCCTACAAACATACCACCCTTGGACAGAATGACTTTGTCGGACTCAAACACAAGCCGGAAGCCTTTCCTGTTCAGCACTGCTCCGGAGATGAGATTCTTTCGGATCTCTGGCATGTGGAGCACCTCGGTAAGAGTCAACTCTTTTCCGGAAGTCATTTTTAGCACAACAGTCCCTTTGCCTTCAACTTTTGAGACTGCTGAATTTCCCATGTAGCAGTGCTCATCATTCACCGGTTGATAGGTCTTAAACATCCATTTGTTGGCGCAAATTTGGCGAGTAGCCCCAGTGTCCACCCACCATTCATTGGAATTCCCTCCAACAAGATTCACCTCCGATACCACAGCACTCAGATGCATGTCATCCATGTCAGAGCTCAGATTGTCCTCAGCAATGTGGGCATGTGCAGACCTCTTGTCTTTGCCTTTGTAAGGGACTATCTTCCTCTTACCGTCATTGTTTTGACGTTGAGTGCAGTTGTTTTGACGTTGAGTGCAGTCCTTGGCCTTATGGTTAGGCTTACCACACACATAACAGTCACCGGTGAACCTCCTTGTCTGAGTATCTCCCTTGGGTTCAAAAGTACGTTTGCGCTTATTCCCATGGGAGTTGTCCCCAACTTCAACCATGTTGGCCTTGGAAATCATTCCAAATGATTTCTTGTCAACTTTTCGGTTGTCTTGCTCGATGCGCAGCCTCCTAATAAGATCCTCTAAACTCATCATCTTTCGCTAGTGCTTTAGGTAGCTCTTGAAGTCCTTCCAAGATGGCGGTAATTTTTCAATCATCATCGCCACTTGGAGAGCATCATTTAGCCCCATACCTTCGGCAGCAAGTTCATGATATATCAGCTGCAGCTCTTCGCATTGCTCAACAACGCTCTTGCCATCTACCATTCTATAGTCATGGAATCGCCCGGCTACAAATTTCTTTGCGCTTGCGTCGTCAACTTTGTACTTTATCTCTAACGATTCCCAAAGATTCTTAGCAGTCTCCTTGGGGGAATACACATTAAAAAGTGCATCGTCAAGAGAATTCAGTATGTAGTTACGACAAAGGTAGTCGGCACTCATCCAGGACTCAACTATCACAGCAGATTGAGGATCCTCTTTGTCCTCCACCGGTTTCTCCTCCTTCAGAAACCTGGTCAAGTTCAAGGTGGTAATGAAGAACATCATCTTCTGTTGCCAACATTTAAAGTTGGAACCCTTGAACTTTTTCGGTTTCTCAAATTGAGAAAACGGCATTGGACTTCTCAGAATTGGCATTGCGGCCTCAGTACCGCTAGCTTTGATAACCGGAATCTCATTATTCACAGCAGGTGGTTGGGTAAACTGGTCAGCCATTAGCTAAAACAGAAAACAAATAGGAGAGCACAAATAATATCAAAGCAGTTTTGAAACAGTAGGTTTAAACCTTTGAAAAATTCATGAACAATATCTTAAGTAAATATGAAAGCTGAGTTTTGATAAAACAGAACAAAACAAACAAAAAATTTAGAGTTTACGATTGTTGGTTCTGTTTTCTTAAAAACAAATAGACAAAGCATAAGAAGATCACAAATACTCTGTTATAATAAAGTGCTCGAAACAGTAAAAACTTACAACAAACAGTTTAAATAAACTGGGCAGAAACTTTGTCGTTGGACGAGGCCACAGTAACCGTGTGCCCGTAAACTCTAAATTGCCCGCCTACAACTTCTGGCCTCCTGGACAAGAGAGTTCCAAGGTACAACGTCCCAAACACCTCTGTATGGGTTGAAGCAGAAACCCAGACAGACTCACTCAAACACTAAGAAGTGTGTAGTACTCTCAAGAAGATGATATGATATGCAAATGCAAATTCGGGATGAGATAAAGAATGAGGCTGGAGCAGCTTATATAGCTGCAACAGCAGGCCTACCAAAGGCCACAACTTAAATGACAATGCATAGTGGGTTAGATGAAAAGTCTCAACACTTAACATCATATTCATTTCGGATTTAAGTCTCACACTTAAATCTGACATCAATTCTGCAGGTAGGTAAAAAATCTCAAACTTAATACTCAGCAGAATATGAAAAGTCAGGCATATGAAAAGTCATTTCAGAAATCCGAGTAGTAAAAAGATAGGACTGCCTTCGCGGCAGCGACACGCGCGACGCGACGCAAGTCGAGTCGAGTCGAGTCGAGACGAGCCGAGCGGACGGACGGACGGCGCGCGATGGGCACCCATCTTTTCTACTTAACTACACTCTAATGATTTGTATCTCAATATAAACAAACCATAAGTGTATTCAGGAATGATATCTTCTCAAATCAATCTACATATTCTTGTATAGATACTTTGTAATCTTTCCATATCTTGTGGATCTCATTATATCTTGTATTTACTTAGATTATTCAGGAATGATATCTTCTCAAATCAATCTACATATTCTTGTATAGATACTTTGTAATCTTTCCATATCTTGTGGATCTCATTATATCTTGTATTTACTTAGATAAGTTTGTAAAATCTATTTAAGGAGTAAGAGTCTAATCAATAAGATCATTCATTCAAACACTCAATTATTGTATAACTTACATGGTATCAGTAGGTTAAAAACTCTCACGAGTTTCTTCGATCCATCCTCTTTTTTTTTGGGCCGCCACCACCATCGTTTTTCGCCTCTTCTTCCACCGCCACCACCATCGTTCCCAAATAAATCCCCGCTGCCCCACTACCTCTTATCATGTCCAGTACATCTGCCGCCCCCTCTTCCAATATGTCACCTCCACCATCCCCGCACAACGCATCTGTTGATGCACCTACAGTTGTTGTACCCATCACTGCTCACCAACACCTCCCTATCCGCCTCACCTCTTCCAACTTTCCATCATGGCGCGCTCACGTCATCGCCCTCTTCAATGGGTTCAATCTGACAGGATTTCTCGATGGTTCTAGCCCCTGTCCTGATCGTGGTTCGGCTGCCTCGCCGTCCTCAGCGTTTCTGAGTTGGTTCCAACAAGACCAACTCATCTTGGCAGCCCTTTTCGGGTCCCTCGCAGCGGACATACTTCCGCTCATTGCTTCTGCCCCCACCTCGCATGCTGCCTGGAGTTCCTTGACCCGCCTGTTTGCCAATAAATCTCGTGCCCGTGTCATGCAAATCAAAGACGATTTGGCACGCGCCTCGCTCGGCTCTCAATCTGTGAGCACTTTTCTATTAAATCTAAAGTGGACGAGCTTGCCATCATCGACACGCCAATTTCCGATGATGATATTACCTTGCACGTACTCAATGGTCTCGGGCCTCTGTACAGAGAAATTGCCGCCCCTATTCGTGCCCGCGAGACATCCTTGCGCTTTGAAGAATTGCATGATCTCCTGGTCGGTCACGAACTCTATCTTCAGCGCCTTGAAGCTGCCACAACAAATCTAGTTGCCACCGCCAACAATATCCAATCTTCTGGGGGTTCTGCAAACCCTGGCCGTGGCCCTCCTCGCCACCATCCGCATGCCCGCACTCAATCCCAGCACCATCGCGGCCGCGGTGGCTCCTCTAATCGTGGATCTACTCGCATGCGCCCTAACCAATCCCCTCAATGGACAAACCAGCAGCGTTCCCAGGTTGTGTGTCAGCTGTGTGGTTACACAGGCCACATTGCTCCTTACTGTCGCAAGTTCACTCCTACCGCAAACATAGCTCACTCGCCTACTGGCCACCTAACCAACTCTGGTATGTCTAATTCGTCAACCTCCTCCAATATGCCTTTTCCCGCTCCCTGGCTCATGGACTCTGGTGCCTCTCACAATTTAACTGCTGATTTAAATAACTTGTCTATTCACTCGGAATATGATGGCACTGATGAGGTGCAAATTGCTGATGGCTCTGGGCTCCCTATCACCCACACTGGTACTGGTACTATTACGTTTCCAACTCACACTTTTACTTTGCCTAATGTACTGTGTGTGCCGTCTGCTCGCCAGAATTTATTATCAGTCCATCAGTTTACCAAGGCTAATAATGTTTCTGTTGAATTTTTCCCGTCTCATTTCCGTGTGAAGGATCAGTCAACGGGGGCGGATCTGGCCAAAGGAACATGTGAGAATGGCGTTTATCATCTCAGGCCGCCATCTTTCAACCTTGTCTCAACCGCACACTTTGCTCACCTTGGTGTCCGCACCACCTTATCTACATGGCATGCTCGCCTAGGGCATCCGTCATCTAAGACTAGTTCATTTGTTATTTCGCATTTTCAATTACCACTATCTCGGAAGAAATTGGATTTTGAACATTTTTGTGATTCTTGCAACATTAATAAAACTGAGCAGTTACCATTTACTGAATCTTCGCTTATTGGTTTACACCCCCTGCACTATATTTATGCTGATGTATGGGGACCCACTTCTGTCCCATCACTATCTGGATTCCGCTATTATTTACTTTTGGTTGATCATTATAGTAAGTACTGTTGGTTATTTCCTATGACTGTGAAATCGCAAGTTGCGTCTATTTTTCCGCAGTTCAAGGCTCTTGTGGAAAAACAGTTTGGTCACTATATAAAAAATTTCTACAGTGACAATGGTGGTGAATTTACTGCTCTTCGGCCGTTTCTCAATAGTCATGGTATTAGTTGGCTCACTACTGCTCCTCATACTCCCCAACAAAATGGCACCGTCGAGCGCCGTCACCGGCACATACTCACCACTGGTCGTGCGCTCCTTCACTACGCTCGCCTCCCTCCGGAATTTTGGTCTTATGCCATAGAAACGGCAGTCTACCTCATCAATCGCATGCCATCGTCTGTCTTACACCGGAAGAGTCCTTTTGAAGTTCTATTTCATCGCCGGCCAAATCTTCTCAAGCTACGCACATTTGGCTGCCTGTGCTACCCGTGGCTCAAACCTTATACGTCCGGCAAACTTGACTCTCCCTCTCGCCCGTGTCTGTTTGTGGGCTACTCTACCTCTCAAAGTGCATACCGTTGCCTCGACTTGACCTCAAATCGTGTGTTTATTTCACGCCACGTGCGATTCTCGGAATTTATTTTTCCATATCGTCCAGAGTCTACAACCACCGCGCCACCCACCGTACCCGCGCACGACCAACCATGCTGCTTCATGCCTCTCTCCACTGTTCCTCAGCCACGCCTGCACCCATCTTCCGACACCTCCCAACCTTTGGAATCGCCTTCCCTGGTCTCCATTGACCCTCCGGCTGCACCTTCACCACCTGCGCGCCTACACCCTATGCGTACTCGCAGTCAAAATAATATCTTTCGCCCCAAACAACTGAATCTTGTCACCAAACATCCTCTTCCCACTGCCCTTGAGCCCACTTGTGTCTCTCAAGCTCTCTCTGATCCTCGATGGCGGAACGCCATGGCCGAGGAGTTCACTGCCTTGAATCGTCATGGTACTTGGGATTTGGTCCCTTCCCCTCCCAACACTAATATTATTGGCTGTAAATGGGTCTTCCGCATCAAATACAAATCTGATGGCTCCATTGATAAGTTTAAAGCTCGCCTCGTGGCTAAGGGATTTCATCAACGCCCCGGCATTGACTACACTGAAACCTTCAGTCCAGTCGTCAAACCTGTAACCATCCGCACAGTTCTCTCCATTTCTCTCATGCGTCACTGGCCACTTAAGCAACTTGACATCAGTAATGCGTTTCTCCACGGCAATCTTTCCGAAGCAGTTTATATGTCACAGCCTCCAGGGTTTGTCGACACTCATCTTCCCACTCATGTTTGTCGCCTGCGAAAATCACTTTATGGCCTACGCCAAGCACCTCGGGCGTGGTATCAGGCTCTCAGCTCTGCTCTGACTGACTTTGGCTTTGTTCAGTCCCTCTCTGATACGTCCTTATTTACTTTTAATCGCCATGTTCAAATGTTTATCTTGGTCTATGTGGATGACCTTATTCTTACTGGTTCTAGTCCATCACATCTTGCTCAAGTGACATCACATCTCCAATCTCGCTTTGCTGTCAAGGATCTTGGACCGCTCTCTTACTTTCTTGGCGTTGAGGTTGCTAAATGCAAGGAGGGACTCTTCCTCTCTCAACACAAGTACACTATGGATTTACTACGTCGACATCGCATGGACGGTGCCAAACCCTTAGGCACTCCTATGGCTACCGCCTCTCCTTCATCCGCCTCAACCACAGTCGATCCCACTGAGTTTCGACAGGCTATTGGCGGTTTGCAATACCTCACGCTCACTCGCCCTGACATTGCCTTCCCAGTTAATAAGCTCGCTCAGTCCATGGCAGCCCCATCAGATATTGCTTGGGCAGCTGTTAAACGCCTCTTCCGCTACCTAAAAGGCACTATTCATCATGGGCTCCTTCTCCGTGACACCTTGGACCTCCGTCTTACAGCATACTCTGACTCCGACCATGCTGGTGACCGTAGTGATCGCAAGTCCATCTCGGCTTACATCGTCTTTTTGGGATCCAACCCTATCTCATGGCGATCTCGGAAACAAAACGGGGTGGCAAGATCTTCTACTGAGGCTGAATATCGCTCTCTTGCCTCTGCTGCATCTGAGATCTGCTGGATTGCACATCTATTTCGCGATCTCGGCCTCACATTGCGTGAACCACCAAAAATTCTATGTGACAACATTGGTGCCACCCGCCTTGCCTTGCATCCTGTCATGCACTCTCGCATGAAACACATCACCGTGGACATCCACTTTGTTCGTGATCTCTCCAGCAAAGGTGTCCTCTCGGTTGCTTATGTCAACACACAGGATCAACTTGCTGATCTTCTCACCAAGCCTCTACATCGCACTCGGTTTGAAACATTGAGATCCAAAATCTCCGTTGCCGATGGAACGTCCATTTTGCGGGGGCGTATTCAGGAATGATATCTTCTCAAATCAATCTACATATTCTTGTATAGATACTTTGTAATCTTTCCATATCTTGTGGATCTCATTATATCTTGTATTTACTTAGATAAGTTTGTAAACTCTATTTAAGGAGTAAGAATCTAATCAATAAGATCATTCATTCAAACACTCAATTATTGTATAACTTACAAAGTGCCTCAATTACTCAATGTGAGATTTCTTTAGCCTAATTGCCTTTCATAATTAACTTACCATAATTTTGTTCTCATTAACAAAATTAATAATAATATTGGGCTTTTAATGATTAAAACCCAATAATCAATAATCCTAACAGTACATGAACAGCAAGACTTGCAGAAAACAACTGAAATTCATTTTCACGAAGTTTTCAGTCGTAATGGAACAATAGTGTGGTCATTACCTGAATTCCCCAAAAGCTTCTATAATAGCCGAAGTTTCTATCCCACCTTCATAAAGAATGGCATGTTGAGGAGTCACTTCTTGCTTACAAAGAATAAAAATAAAATTTAACTCTGGTGATCTCAATGGTTACCCGCCAGCAGTTCAGCTAGAGCTTGACTTCCAGTTGTGATGCGGACTACTGCTTTTCTCTGTACACTCAGCAATAGTTAACCATCACTCTGTACATGACTATGAGACTCTGCCTGTTAATACGCTAACTAAAAACCTCAAAGCAACTAAAGTGTTAGCAGAAATGCCCAGCAAGCAAGCGTTAGCCCGATGGGTTGGACTAGAGGGATCACCGCTATCAGATTCACGTCGGTGAACGGTAATATCTATTCGTGCATTTATATTTGATATTTGCATGTTTGATATATGAATCAGGCGCAATCGTCCGTCAACGGTCAGATCTGTTCTTGTTTATTTTTTCGCTCCGTTTGGATCTGACGCTGGGGGACGAAAACCCAACAAAACCCAAAAAGAAGGGCATTACTTCCTGTGATGTAACCGAAGTTCTGAAAAGGGGAAAAGGCAGCATCAGGATACAGCATAGAACAATATACAATAACTGATAACTATCATCATGTAAAAGCACTAACCACTATCTTCTCTACAGCCTCACATATCTTATCAACTTTTATCTCAGGGAGTCCTTTGATTCCAGTCAAATTCTAGATAAATAGCAGAAGCCTCTGTTTAAACTCGTACCATAAAATAGCTTCAAATCTATTTCATGGCCTTCTTGGCGTGCATCATCAAGCCATTGCATGTATAGATGCCAGCATCCTGTAGTTTTTTCTCATCTCCAGCATTGATTCCATGAGCTATTACGGATCAAGCATAAAAAACTGTTCTCATAAACAACATCATGACATTTATCTCTTAACGTGAAGATTTTAAGTTCAGTATCAGATCAAAACATTTTCTCACTTTGGAGGTGTGAGGATATTTTTCAGCTCATTCAATCCTAGATCACGTGATGGTGTATGCAATCTGATGCAAAACTGAAGAGCAGTTATGAATAAACGGTGACTTGTTGCTCAAGTGGAAGCCAACTTGATATATAAATATAGAGGCTGAGGAGCTCCAGGAGACACGAGGCAATTTAGAAAAGTTTTCCAGAAAGTTTATTAGGCATGCTATGCATACTAAGAGATACAGGAGAGGCAATATCAAGAGAGAGAAAGAGAGAATTCAAGGGAGATTCATTGGAAGCCATAGGATTGATTCTTGGGAGAATCTTGTCTCTGAAATTGTTTATTGCATTGTATCATGTCACGTGAGTGAATCAATAATATTGTCACCATCCATGGAGTAGGTTGTTTATAACCGAACCACGTAAAATCGTTGATCGCTTTACTGGTTTATTGTTCATTGAATTGCATGCAATAATCCTTCAGGTCTGTGAAATAGTTGTGTCGGTTTGATTCAAGAAGTTCCAGTAATTGAATGGTGATTTGGTGTGATCTTGACAGATCAAATTTCGATGCAATCAAGATCAAGAGTCTTTCTAAGTCATCATTAACATTGTCCAGATTTTTTAGTTAAGTGGTGTGCTGCTCATTGAATCAGATTTCAATTTTAAATTCATTCTTGATTCTGGAACTGGGATAAAACATAACAATTGACGCAGTCCGTGGGAATCGAAATCACGACAAGAATTCTTGGCTGAATCTTGATCCGGAATCATGACTACAAAGATTGAAGTTGCAAGATTCGATGGAAAATGAGACTTTGGATTATGGCGCAAGAGAATGCATGCAATCTTGATAGAACAGAAGGTGGCAAGGGCACTAGAGGGAGAGAAAAAATCAAAAACGGGAGATGCTGGACCTTGCATTTAGCACATTGACTTCACGCCTTGATGACAAAGTTTTACGTTAGGTTTCATCAGAGAAATCTGCTCTCGAACAATTCTATATAACTTTGGGTACAAAATGAACGAGTCCTGGTCCTTAAGCCAAAATCTTGATGAGTTTAATAGGCTGGTTTTACACTTATAGAACATAGGGATTGAAATAGAAGATGATGATAAAACAAGCATAATCTTGAATTCCCTTCCCAAATCGTTCAATACGTTCATGTACATGATGAAGTATGCCCGAGAGTCTCTGTCGTTTAGTGGTGTGCATTATGCCTTTTAGTCTAAGGAAACTCAGATTGGTGACAACTTATTCACAAAAGGAAGAGCTGGAAAATGTGAGGCATGTGGTAATGACAAAGGGAAAAATGAGTGGAAAAACAAGAACCAGAAGTGCTTTTATTTCCACAAACAAGGCCATTATAAGAGGCAATGTCCCGAGTGATTAAAAGACAATGAAAATCAAGGGGCTCAAGTTGAGGCAGAGGCAATATTAGATGATGCAGATTATGCGAAAGTTCTTTGTGTATCTAAGATGAAAAGGGATCAATCTTGGGTCTTAGATAGTGGATGCACATTCCACATGACACACAATAGAGCATGGTCCAAGTCCTGCAAACCAATAGAGGAAGAACATGTTGTGCTTGCAAACAACAAAACTTGAAAAATTCTTGGAATACGGTAGGTTGAAGTTGTCTGGTGGCGTGCAGAAAATATTGCAAGGTCTTCGTTATGTGCCAGAACTAAGGAGGAATTTGATCTCTTTGGGGCTTCTTGATCGGTTTTGGTGTTCATTTAATGCAAAGAATGGATTTATGACAGTTAAAAGAGACTCAATGATCATTCTCAAAGGAATGAAGGAAGGTGGTCTCTATATTCTGGATGGAGGTACAAATCTTAAGGTGGAGTCACCGAATGATGTATCATGTGGTTGTGGTGCTGAAATTGAGCAGGAATATCGAGGCTCAAGATCCACAACTGTACCTGCCTTGAAATGCCACCAGCCAACTCAAGAAAGGCCAAAGGAAGTCTAGAGGAAAGTCACTAAACAACCAGTAAAAAATGGGCATGGAATTTCAGATAATTGTGCTGTAATTGAGGGGGTCAAAAGTCAGGGAGTAATGTTGAATTCAGAGGATGAACATTCTAGGAGAATGAGCTCGGAATACAACTTCAGAAGAATGGCCACCAAGATGCTGAATTTAGTTACCTTTGGATATGGCATGAAACTTGTAGCTGGAACATGTGATGTGGAGCCTTAGAACAATGCCGAAAGTGACGATACTATTGAGGAGTTGAATCAGTGAAAAGGTGGAGATTTGTGAGAATATTTACAGCTCATTCAATCCCAAATCATGTGATGGTGTATGCAATCTTATGCAAAGCTTTTGGAAGCTTGGAAGTTAGTTTACTAACTGAAGAGCGGTTATGAAGAACCGGTGACTTGTTGCTCAAGTGGAAGCCAGCTTGATATATAAATATAGAGGCTGGGAACTCCAGGAGACACGAGGAAGTTCAGAAGATTTTTCCAGAAAGTTTATTGGGCATTGCATAATGAGAGATATAGGAGAGGCAACATCAAGAGAGAGAAAGAAAGAATTCTAGGGAGATTCATTGGAAGACAAAGGAGTGATCTTAGAAGAATTCTTGTCTCTGAAATTGTTTATTGCATTGGTCGTGTAACGTGGTTGAATCAATAATATCATCCCCATCCGTGGAGTAGATTGTTTATAACCAAACCACGTAAAATCGTCTCTTATCATATTCTTTGTTCATTTTAGTTGATTGCTTTACTGGTTTATTGTTCATTGAATTGCATGCGATAATCCTCCAGTTTCTATGAAATACTTGCATTGGTTTGATTCAAGAAGTTCCAGTAATTGAATGGTGATTTGGCGTGATCTTGAGTGATCAAATTTCGATGCAATCAAGATCAAGAGTCTTTCTAAGTCATCATTCACATTGTCCAGAATTTTGAGTTAAGTTGTGTGCTGCTCATTGAATCAGATTTCAATTTTAAATCCATTCTCAATTCTAGAACTGGGATAAAAACATAACAGGTAGGTGACATGAAAATTCATTTTCAAATTCTCTCACTCTATATAAACCAAAACCAATGTCCATTAATATGGAATCAGTGAAATGGAGCTTGAATTAAATGAAAAATCTTGAACGTAATGAGCATTAATCATCACAGATCACATGCATTATTAATCAAGCGCTTAAAATCAAATCAGATTCCTCTGATAGAGATACACAGAAAGAGTCAAAGCAATTTATTTCTATTGAAAACATATTTCAGTATTCAATCCAACCGTAGATGTCACACCATTTCTGTGAACAACAAACGCTAAATCCAACGAATATTCGTGTGCCATACAAATTCGACACTAGCATTGGTAATCAATATGAAGTAAACAGAAACAAGAAATGATAAAATCATCCACAATTGACAAACTGAAACAAATGGAATATGCTTACATGAGAAAACACTCACAACTGAGCGCATGTGATGCCACGATAACATCAAATACTTAGCAGCTTCTAAAACTAAAGGAATTGGAAGAGAACAAAGTTTAGGTCTCAAAATTAGAACAAAAAAATCTTCAAGCATGAAATAACAAGAAATACCTGAAAACTGAAGATATTTTTATATCATGATGATACCTTTTGAATTTTAACTTGATCGAATAAAACACTGCTAAATATATTAAATATAAAGAAGATGGGAATTTTCTGTGTATTAGAAAAAGGTTAAATCATTCACGCAATGCATGCTCCTCTAATTAACTCTGAGAGTATAATCGTTGTTTCTGTCATCTAACCATCTTGCACCACTTCTCTGTATTGCCGAGTTGCTTCTTCACGTGCACCTTCACCTTTGCTTTTATTTATTTCACACTCCCCCTCAAGTTGACTATATATGTAGAGGATTCCCATCCTGGACAACAAAGAAGCAAATCATGGACTTCCTAGTGAAAATGTATGTCAGTTGATGTTTCGAAGGGATGTATATTGTGTCAATCATTCCAGCCAACACATTTTCTCTCACGAAATAACAATCCAACTCTATATGTTTTGTACGCTCATGAAAACCGGACTCCTTGTCAAATGTAAACCTGATTGATTGTCACAAAACAAAGCTATTGGCTGCTTCACATTCAAACCAATGTTCTTCGGTAATATTTGAAGCCAGATGATCTCAGCAGTAGTGTGAGCCAAAGCTCTGTATTCCGCCTCCGTACAAGACCTTGAAATGGTGTTTTGTTTTTCCAACTTCCAACTGATCAATGAGGTTCCAGGGAATATATAATGATTGATCTTCTGTATCTGGATATGCCGCCCAATTCGAGTCGCTAAAACTTCTAAGTTCCAAAGATGAACTTGATGATAAGAAGAGTCCTTGACCAAGAGAGCCTTCCAAGCATCTTAAAACTCTATGTGTTGCATCAAGATGTTGTTTTCCCGGTTTAGAAATGAATTGACTCAAAACTTTTATAGCATAGGAGATCGCAGGTCTGATAATTGAAAGATAGATTAATCTCCGAATAACTCTTCTGTAGTACGCATCATTCTCAACATAATTTCTTGATAAACTTGACAAAAACTTGATCACACTTGTATTTAACACAAAATATTTGCCAATTCAATTTTAATGTACGAATTAAACCGCAAGTGTACGGTGTCAAGTTTTAGTATAGTAAAAAGAAGTAAGGATGTCGTCGTACCCACAGGGACTATCGGTAATTACCAGAATTGATTAGCTTAACTATATTTAGCCTACGAATTTATTATGAATAATTGAAAACTAGAACTCTAGTAGTAAACAAACCACAAAAAGATAATAAAGTAAGCAGTAGAGAAAAATATCGAGACTTTGGTTCACTTAGGTAAACCCCCACAATTCCCCTTTTTATATTGGGGAGACGAACCCATGGAAAATAAGGCAAATATGATGGCCCAACTTCTGAAAAAGGAAAGTAATATGCACAGGATTCTGAAGGAGATCGATCTCCAATCTTTAAGCGACCGATCTCTTCTTGTCTACTGTTCTGAGGAGATCGATCTCCAATTGGTAGGCTGTCGATCGCTTGCTGTTCTAGAAAAGTCATCACCTTACTGCCCAAGAAGAGATCGATTACATGTCTTGTTGAGATAGATTGCATGCCATCTTTTCATCCGGACTCAAGAATTCTCACCATCTTTCCAATGACTTGGCTCGTCTTGGTTCTTTTCCACCTTTCATTCGATATTTGGGGTATTTTGAGAAATTCTCGCACTTTCACTGGATTCCTGGAATTATACCAAAATATACCCCAAGAGAATAAAATTGTCCAAGAATCATTATATAAATGACGAGAAACATGTACGAATATAAGTGTCAATATGATACTTATCAACTCCCCCAAAACTAAGCTCTTGATCGTGCTCGAGCAAGAATAAAATCAAAAACATTGAAGTTCACAAATGATAGGTGACATAGATTATTTCGTGCTCAAATGTTTATCTTTGGAATTTAACTCATACAACAAACGAGAGTCAATCCAAAAGTTAGACAAAAAGTGTTTTCTCTTAAATCAAGCAACATGCATCAAACTTGGAACGTGCGTGTGTGCTATTGTCAAGTATTGTGCAATCTTCATAGATCAAATAGTGTTATTAATAACAGTCAAGATTATCATCGAGCATCCCATAAGCCTTCTTTTCAGACAATATCTCCACTAATGGTAGTCATTTCCTAGACTCGGATCAAAAGGACTTAATAAGCTTGTAATGTCGGGCCTAGGTGTCGGCTACAAAGAAAAAGGTAGGATAAATACAAGGAAGAGAGTATAACATATACATTCACATTCAAGCACAACTCGAACTATTCTTTTCCTTGTAATGTATGATTTTGGATTCTTTCTTGTGGGAGACATCTAGTCAATAGGGGACTAGATATCTAAATAACAATCATAACATGAAACACCAAGCTTAGTGCCACTTTTTTCCTTATTTTCACCAATTTCCTCAATGCTTTTCAATATTTTTTTTTTCTTGGCATTTTTTACTTTTCTTTGTAATCACAATCATCTCATCCATCAAGCATCTTGCAATAAACTCCTCACCAATATATCAATTAAATGCGTTGAATGAGATTTTTATTATACTCCCTTAGGGTGAAAGTGGAAATTCATTTTAGGCTCATAGGGGTAAGTAGAGATGTCAAACGGAGCGGACGGCACGAGGCACGGCACGACGCGGAGCGACACGACACGGCATGTTTTGCTACAGTGCCCTGCCGTGCCAAGCACGGCCCGGAGTATGGGTCGTGCCGGGCCAAGCCATGCCAGCCCGTGGGCTGGCACGGCACGACACGACACTGTTTCTATTTTTTTTTACCAGGCGATCGATCGCCTAGATGCAGTAAGCAAAATACAGGGGTGGCGATCGATCGCCACAAAAAAGGTGATCGATCGCCTAGAGGCAGTAAGCAAAATACAGGGGGGTGGCGACCGATCGCCACAAAAATGGCGATCGATCGCCAATGTCCAACGGTCAGAAAACTAGACGTTCAACGGCATTTTTTAAAAAAAAAAAAATATTTCGTTGTTATATATATGTGTATGTTGAGGAAACATTTTATCCTCTTAATCTGTAAGCTCTATATACTTGAGACGCTATACTCTCAATTTGTTCACAAGAAGAAAGAAATTCATCTTACGTTTGCCAAGACAAGCACAAGCAACAAAGCCAACACTCCTCCTAGCAAATATTTGGTAACTTTTATATTTGTTGCATTAGATAATTCATAATTGTAGTCTATATATATAATGGCCGATTCATCTTATAATGTGAATTATGATGATGAAATCGATCAATTCCAAGAAAATGAAGAAAGCACACCAAATATTCAATCATCAAGTAGAAGAACTTCAAAAAAAAAAGAACTAGCAATGTATGACAACTATTCGATGTAGAAAATGTTGAGGGAAATGGATCAATGGCAGTTTGTAAAAAATGTAAAAAAGATTATGCATATGCTTCTTCTGGTGGTACAGGTCATTTACTAAGACACATGGCTAAACATGAAAAAGAACCAACTGATGGTAACCAAACTACTCTTTCACAATTCGGTACTGGTAGTAGTAGTTCAAGTTTAGGTATTTTCACTTATAATGTTGAAAGAGATGTGAGAGAACTAGCTAAATACATCGTATAGGCGGAGAAACCTTTTTCAATGGGGGCGGATGCCAAATTCACTAATTATATTCATTTAGGTTTGCAACCTCAACATAAACGATTTTCAAGGAATACTATTAAATCGGATGCATTCACAATTTTTAATGAATATAAAGCAAATTTAATTACGTATTTAGGTAATCTTTCATCGAAAGTAGGACTAACAAGTGATATTTGGACAACTTATCTTGGCAATGCATCATATCTCTGTGTTACAGGACATTAGATTGACGATAACTGGGTGTTACATAAAAAAAATTTAGGTTTCACAAAAATTGATTGGCCTCATACGGGTGGAGTTATTTCCAATGCCATTATGCAAGTTACTAATGAATATAATATTAGTAATAAAATCTTCTCTATTTCATTTGATAATGCAACTAATAATACTGCTGCAATTACTATATTAAAAACTTATTTGAAACCAATTTTAAATGGTGATCTTTTTCATATTCGTTGTGCATGTCATATTTTAAATTTGTGTGTGCAAGATGGATTGAAACCACTTGAGCTTCATTTAGAAAAAATAAAGACTACTCTTAAATTTCTTAATGGTTCAGTTGCTAGAAAACAAGACTTCAAAAGTTTATGTATTTCTCATGGTATGAATTATAAAGATTTTCCTTATGATGTTCCTAATAGGTGGAATTCGACATATTTAATATTGCAAGCATGTTTACCTTATAGAAATGTGATCACTTTATTTTTTAATGAAAGGATGGCCGAACATTTTCATATTGATGAAACTGATTGGGAAATTGCTTCTAATATTTGTAATTTTTTAGAACCGTTTTATGATGCTACCAATTTATTTTCGGGCTGTTATTATCCAACTTCTTCGATATTTTTGAATAAAATTTATGAAATTAGTGAATGTTTTGCATTACATAGATCTGATCCGTTTTTTACAGGTATTGTCGAACCAATGGAGTATAAATTTAAAAAATACTGGAAAACTATTCCTATGTTGAATTGCTTGGCATCAATCTGGATCCTAGATTAAAATTATATAGTGTAGAAATTATAATAGAATCTTATTACACCAACATGGCTTATGAAAATATTAATATTAATCAAGAGAAAGAGCGCATTAATAAATGTTTGTTTGCTTTGTTTTCTTTATATGATTCGTTACATAATTCTAGAGCAACTCCAGTAAGAGAAAGTGGTAGTAGTGGTGCTAGTAGTGGTAAGGGTTCTGTGTGGACAATGTTAAGAAGAAGACAAGACACTACTTCCGCTTCTTCTAGCTCTAATTCTAATACATCTTCATTTACTGAGCTTCAGTTATATCTAAACCAAGTCATAAATTTCAGTGAACAAGAATTAAAAACTTTTGATGTTTTGGCATGGTGGAAAGACAATGATAGACTTTGGCCAGTACTTTCCATAATGGCACGTGATCTACTAACTCCTCCGATATCCACAGTTCCATCGGAGTCTTGTTTTAGTGTAGGTGGAAGAGTCATTGATGAAAAAAGAAGTAGAATGAAACCAAACACTGTGGAGATGTGTATTCTTTTAAAGGATTGGTTGGATGCTGATAGCCGCTTACAAGGTTTGGGAGGACATGATGTTTCTTCGGATGAAAATGAAGAAAACTAGCATATTTTTTAAACTCTTTTGCAATTTATTATTTACTTTTGTTCAATGTAATTTGTAGTTTTTCAATTTGTAGTCAATAAATTTTTATTTTACAAGTATATTGTAACAATCTATATTTTTATAATATTATTATATTTATATAATTAAAATTAAACAAAAAAAAAAGAAAAAAAATAGAAAAATTGATTTGGGCCGTGCCAGCACGGCACGGCCCGTGGCACGGCCCATAGGCCACGGGCCTATGGGCCGTGCCAGGCCAGCCAAATAAGGAGACGGGTCGTGCCAGGCACGACCGTCTCGTTAAAGGGCCGTGCTGGCCCGGCAAGGATTTGCGGGCCGTGCCGGGCCGGCACGGCCCGTTTGACATCTAGCCCGGCACGGCTCGTTTGACATCTATAGGGGTAAGTATAACGAGTTTATGAACGAATGTTGATTGTGGTCTAAACGTATGCATGACAAACACCATTCTTTTACAATGAGGCTCAATGGGGACACTAGAGAATTATGTGAACTATGTAAGCTTGAAAGGCTCAAACGGTCCAAAGATTGCCTAGATCCTCTACAAGTCAAGTTCGTAACTATAAAATTTCGCATCAGTGTCTTCAAATAGGTTCTACGAGAACTCTAAGATGTTCAAGACATGTCATGAAGTTCATACATATCATCACTACACTAAATGCAATCAACAAGTTCATGACTCAATATGCTCAAAATATTCCTCATTTTCAACATGTCAACTAAACTCAAGATATACAAAACATGTCTACAAACATCAAGACTCAACCCATATGTAGAGTAAAACTAGTAGCATCATGGCATAGAGTTTATACTTTTAGCCAACTACACCATAAAAAAAATTGTATGCTATTCATAGGACAATTCAAGATCAAGACTAATCTAAATATTCGTAGCTACTCAAGAAAAACAATCAATCAACGACTCACTACTCTCCCAAAGTTAAACATTACATTGTCCTCAATGGAATAAGATTGAAAATTAGGGACAACGGAATACCTGTTGTTAGTTCTTGCTTTATAGTCCCAAGCTGGACTTATTACCCCATTCCCTCAAAGGTTGGGATGGTTTGTGGAGCACGAATCTCTGGAATCTACTGGGTAATGCATCAATCTCTCATCATTAACGACATAAGTGCCTAGAATATGATCACTTACCTTTATGACTACATGCGGGTATACCTTAGTAACAATGAATGGTCAAACCCATTAAGCCTTTAGCTTGCTTTGAAAAATACGAGGTGGTGGAGTTTTAAGGAATTCAACAACGTCTCCCTCGTACAACATCCTTTTCTCCTTCTTATTTTTCTTGGCCCTCTTCTTTATCTTGCCATGGCTATCTTCCTTATTCTCTTGCTTGTTCTCCACTCGCACTTTGCCTCTCCTTGCACTATATCAACAGGCAAAATGCTTATTTCATCAATAATAAAGCATGTGTGTGAATTGTGTGCGTGTAGTGGGGTTTTAAACATATCAAAAGTAATTTGTTCATCTCATACACAGAGGATTAACTTCCCTTCTTAAACATTAATCAGTGCCATCCCATAAGCAAAGAAGGGCCTCCCAAGTATCAGCTGCATGTCCACGTCCTCTGGAATGTCCAATACAAGGAAATCCACAGGGAAAATGTAATCATTAACCTTCACTGGCGCGTCCTCAATTATTCATAGAGGATAAGTGATGGAATTATCTGTCATATGCAATGAAACTAGAGTGGGCTTCAGCCCTCCTACACTCAGTCTTTTGAAAACAACAAAGGGATTAAATTAACGCTTGCACCTAAATCACACATAGATTTTGAAAATGAAAAGGACCCATTAGTGCAAGGTGTAGAAACTCCCTGGATCGTTCAACTTTGGTTATTTGAATATAAAACCAAAACAAACGCATAAACGCTAGACGTTGGCTCCTTGCATTGATCTGGTGTTCTGTCTCTAGCTGCGTTGATTGGATCCCTCCACTTGTGTATGGCGGCTCCTCCCAATCTCTAGGGTTAAATATGATCAAAGTCCTTCTTTGTGCTAGATATTCCCCTTTTATATTGGGGAGACGAGCCCATGGAAAATAAGGCAAGATGGATGGTCCAACTTCTGAAATAGGAAAGAAATTCACGCAGGATTCGGATAGAGATCGATCTCCAATCTTTAAGTGATCGATCACTTCTTGCCTTATGTTCTGAGGAGATCGATCTCCAATTGGTAGTCAATCGATCGCTTGCTGTTCCAGAAAATTCATCAGCTTACTGCCCGAGAGAAGATCGATCGTCTGTCTTGTTGAGATAGATTGCATGTCATATTTTTCATCCCGACTCGAGAACTCTCACCCTCTTTCCAATGATTTGGCTCGTTTCGTTCTTTTCCACCTTTCATTCGATATTTGGGGTATTTTGAGCAATTCTCGCACTTTCATTGGATTCCTGGAATTATACAAAAATATACCCCAAGAGCGTGAAATTGTCCGAGAATCATTACAAAAATGACGAGAAACATGTATGAATATAAGTGCCAATATGACACTTATCACTTGTGATTATGCTCCATAAGAGTTTCTGAAGCCTTGTAAGCAAGCAAACGAGCATCTTCAAATTCAAACATGTATTTTCTTTGAGAAACATGGATTCCTTTGGAGGATCTTGCAATCTCCAATCCAAGAAAATACTTCAAGACACCTAGGTCTCTAACCTTGAACCGACTGTGTAGAAAATCCTTAATTGAGTCAATTAGTTCCATGTTGTCACATGCCATAATGATATCATCAACGTACACTAAAATAATTATGTAGCACGCTTCATTTTTCCTGGTGAACAATGAATAATCCGACTTTGATTGTTGAAAACCAATTGATAGGAGAGATGTCGTGGATTTTGAGTTCCGCTGCCACGATGCCTGTTTCAATCCATAAATGGATTTGTGCAACTTGCATACCAGCGGTGAATTGTTGGTGTAAGACTCCCCTTTGGCTGGAATCCCGAGGGAATAGTCATATAAATATCTTCGTCCAATCGACCATTAAGAAAAGAGTTGTGTATATCTAACTGATGGAGATGCCAGCCAAAACAGAAGAACAACTAATATGGACCGAACAGTAGTGATCTTAGCAATTGGGCTAAAGGTTTCAGTGTAATCAGAGCCTTCTCGCTGCGTATCTCCTTTGGCCACAAAGTGTTCCTTGTGTTTGTCAATGGATCCATCAGACTTGAGTTTAACTTTAAAAACATACTTGTAACCGATAGCTCTCTTCCCAGGAGGTAAATGTATGATTGTCCATGTTTTCTTAGACTCCAGAGCAGCAAGTTCAGAAGAAATAGCATCTTTCCAATGCTGGCATGCACAGCTTCATCATAGGACGAGGGTTCTTTGTGAATAGACAAGAGCATATGCTGCATGGGTAGAGGACAAGTGTGCATACGAAAGATAGTTTTGTAAAGGACCCGAGGTAGGAGAATGTGACTGTGAGGTGTTGGCAAGTAAATTACAGCGATAGTCAAGGTGGATTACGAACTCGGGAAGTACGTCGCAATGGAGGTGAATTGGGACTTTCAATCACATTGATGCCAGGTTCAAGAGAAGGTGAAGTTAAAGAGGATGTTGGATCATGAGATGATTCCTGAGATGGAGGTTGAGACGGATGCAGAAATTCAAAGTGCTGTGAAGGAACATCATAGTCTGGTAGAGATGATGGAATGGAACACGTGAAGTAGTAGGTGCGTTTGTGGGAGATGAGACCTGAGCAAATGGAAAAATGTGCTCAAAGAAAATGATCTTGCGAGAAACATGTATATTGTGAGTCTCAAGGTGGTACACTTTGTATCCTTTGATCCCGGGAGGATATCCTAGAAAAGGCATCTATGAGCTCGGGGGTCCATCTTTGTTCGTTGGTGTGGGAAGGTAGATATATAACATAGGGACCCGAAACCTCTCGGATGAGCGTATGAATGTTTCGAATGATGTAAGACTTCATGGGGAGTCTTATGTCCAAGGAAGGGTGTAGATATTCGATTTATTAAATATGTTTCCGTTAAAATGGCATCCCCCAAAATTTTTGGGCAAAGAAGCCTGAAATAAGAGGGCAGAGCAACGTTAAGAATATGTTGGTGTTTCTGTTCTACAATTCCATTTTGTTGAGGGGTGTATACACAAGATTTTTGGTGTATGATGCCATGAGAATTGTAGAAATCATCATGTGAAACTCGAGACCATTATCAGTACGAATTCATTTGATGTTAGCTGGTCATAATAATGAAATTCTGCAAAATGAGTCGAGTTTCTGATTTACATTTCATTAAAATACCCAAATGATTCGACTACAATCACCAACTATGGTGAGAAAGTATTGATAACCATTCATTGTTGGATGTGAGTAAGGACCCCCAAATGTCACAATGGATCAATACAAAAGGATAAGATGAAACACGTGTGCTATGAGAAAAAGGTGTTTTTCTTTGTTTAGCTTTGAACTTCACAATGTTCTGGAAAATCATTACAAAGTATATCAGAACAATGTTTTTGAACTATCTTTAGTCTTTGATTGGACAAATGGCCTAATCTTAAATGCCATAAAGGAAAATCTCTTGATTGCCTTTGGAAGTTGACAACGATGAAGATGAGTTTATCATTTGATTCTTATGATTGAAGTGTAAATGATATAGCCCATTGCAAGACGTAGCCAGTTCAATCGTCATCCCTGTAGGAATGGCCTGTTTATACCCAACATTATTAAGAAATATGAGGAAAATGTTCTATTGTTTAGTTAACTGGCTCATTGATATGAGGTTGAAACTAAAGGAAGGAACACTAAGTACATCTTTGAGAACAAGCCCTTTGGACAATGTAACAGTACCCCCTATGCGTGGCTAGAGTTTAGGATCCATCGGGCAGATGTACATAGGTGTTTGAAATACAATGATGAGAAGTAAACAATTCAACGGAACAAATCATATGATCCATTGCCCCTATATCTATGATCCATGAATGAATTTGAGATGTGGAGTGCATAGATTGAGACGAAAATGAGGAATGATGAATGAAATGATCATAGGCAAAGAATGGTGATATACATGCCATATTGGAGTGTGAGCAGGGGTAGGAGAGAGGTCCGAAATGGGTGAGAACTGAACACGGATTGAGGTGCATCATGATGCGGCTGTGCATTACATGGGTTGAGAAGTGCCATTATCTTCTGAAGCTGGTCCAGAGTAAACGAGACTGAAGCTACATCCTTGATGCTATTTTGTTCCTGTAAAACAACATTTTTTGCCGAAGGACGTGATTTAGAACGAGTGTTGCCAGATGGAACTCCCATAGTTTTAGTGAATTTGAAATTTGCTGGACCAGTCAAACGAGTTATCGTGTATGATTTATCTTGCCAGAATTATCACAGGTGATTTCCTTCTTTAGGGAAGTATTATGCTAAAACGTAGCCAATGCTGAAGAATCCATAATTGGCATGAAGGTGGCTTTTATTTGTCTTTGCCTTTCTTCCTGTAAATTCATGGCAAAAACTTGATCTAGTGTGGGAATAGGGTGCATCAAAAGGATGTGTCATTTCACTGCTTCAAATGTTCATTCCAACTCATCAAAAACTTGAAAACGCTGCACATCACCTGCATCCTTTAGTGCATTAGATGTACATTGTCCAAATGTACAACAGGGTAGAGGACGATTGGTACTCAACTCTTCCCATAGAGCCGTAATGCTGGTAAAGTATTCATTTATGGACAATGATCCTTGAACCAAAGTACTGAGTTGTTGTTGGAGTTGATAAATGCATTGCCGTTGGAGTTGATAAATGTGTATGATATCTGGTTCTGAAAACGAATCTGCAATTTGTAAGGAATCCGACTATCAAATAGCGCAACAGAATAAAAATTATCGGATTCCTACCGAGGACCTATACGAAGTTATCATATCCAATGTTGAGAGTTATACCTTTGTAGCGTGTTTGATGCAGAATCCTCGAAGCAACAAAGTCACGAGCAAAACTTTTCAAGTTTTGCCTATACGGTATCCACATGATCAAATCGAAAGGGATGTTGAAATTAAGTTGCTAGACTTGATAAATCAACTGGGACAAAGAGCACGAGACGTCGAAGCGAGGTGATGGTTGTCTCTCTTTTCGAGTGGTTTGCTAGGTTAATTCTGAATTCCTCTCTATTTCAAAACCTAATGCAGACATATATACACGTATGTAAGGCGGCTAACATTATTAGGAGTAGGGTTTTCCAAAAACCCTTTGGCCCATCCCGCTATACATCTCCGTATGTGTATATCCAATTTGTATATATATATATATATATATATATATATATATATATATATATAATCGGCCCAAATAATCATGCTTAGGACTCTTCCTAATAAACTTAATTCATCCAATGAATTTAACTCCCTTTATCGATTTAATCTTTTGTGCGACCGTTAGGATCTTGCAACGTTGGCAGTGACATGAAATCTTAGTTTATGTCACAAGCAATGAGCGGTATCTAGCAACACATCAATGATACCTAAGTTACAAGAATGTCATTGACTCGACATTACATATGGCTTGTGATAATATTAACCATGTAACTTAATCCATTTGTCCTATGTGTTTAGATTAACACAAGTTCATGTAATAAGTTATCTCTTATAGTTTAATCTTATATTTCTTGATCTCCAAGTAGACTAGAATAAATGAATAAGCTCGATATCATATATCGACTCATTCGAGCATGGCCATGCATTTTAGTCTCACTTGATCAAGGGTCCAAACACTTCTCCTGTTATATAGGAGGGACAAATCCTATCTTGATCACTCAACATCTCTCTACATAATTCGTAGTGCATCCAATGCTTGTCTTTATAGTTTACCCTGTTACATGCAATGTTTGACAATATCAAGATACACAACTCCTTATGTTGGGACATCTGGTGATCTCAAATCGTAAGAATTACATACACTATTATCACTATGAGAATTGCTTATGACATTCATATAACTATACATGCAGCATTCTCATGGTGAGTATGTCCAGTACATAGTTATCTAACATGCACCCATGTGTTGATTCGATATCTCATATCCATGAATAAATTCATCAATCAATATATACTAGTCTCAATGTATTATCATTATCCTAATTCATGATAATACTTGACTATGGACAATCTTTAAGAATAATACAATTTTATTCTAAGGACATTAATACATATATATATAGATATATATATTCATATTACACAGATGCTGGAATAATATATAATAATGAATTGCAATTAATAAAATCATATTACATTGTATGCCAAAATCAATCATCTAATGAGTTGTCTTAGGGCATTTCCAAACAAATCTCTCAATTGCACTAAGACCAATCAGAGATGTATTTAATGCCTAAAGATCTAGAATGACGATCATGCTTCTGTTGTGACAGAGGTTTCGTCAGTGGGTCAGATATATTATCACCAGTTGGTACTTTGCATACTTTTACATCTCCGGTTTCTGATCGCTTTTATTTTTAAACAATTATTTCTCAGTGTAGCGATTCTACCGCAAGTGTACGGTGTCAAGTTTTAGTATAGTGTTATATACGAAAGGATGTCGAACCCACATGGACTAACGTATAAGTACCAAATAAAATTAGTTAAATTATATTTAACCTACGAAAAGATGATTAATTAACGAATTATACTAAAGAATTAAAAACTCAAAACTAACACAATTCCTTTGATGATGCGAAGGAATTCCGCTCAAGAAATCTATCAAGATGTTTGTTCAATTGTGCATTGTCAATGATTTGTTTGTTAACAATAATTCCTTACCAATCAATTCTTAAGATGACGGGTTTCCGAATATAATCAATACACTCTCTCGAGCTGTATTGAAACTAGCAGTAAATTGACACTAGTAACTCTCATTTACTAATACCAATTTACTACCGAATAAATCTCTATGAAAACCGTTATTCTTTAAATCGTTCAATTTAAAGTGACCACGAATGTGATTTAATCTCTCGATCTAAATCTTAAACATACAACATGAATTATTTGAGCGTATTACAATTTTATCTCTCGATCTCAATTGCAATTCACAAGTTCAATCAAAGGTAGCTAGGCTTTGATAGCATGGAGCATATAATTCATGAACAAAAGATATTGATTCACTTAAACACAACCAAATCAAAGATTCAAACACAAAATCACTTAAAATTGATAGAATAAACCAGATTAAATTCAAATCAAATTCAAATAGATGTTCAATCGTTTCTCAACCTCAAAAACATCAGCTAAATATGAAAATCAAATTAATCTAGAGTTTTGAAATACGATAAACGTAGGAGGAACTCCGTGCGTTGAACGATCTTTCTTCTCTCGCTTCCTTCCTTGCACTTCAAAGGATTCTTCGACCGTCTCTTGTTCCGGGAGGATGAAAGGCGGCTAAGAATAATTTAGGTCTGATTATTCTTCAGAATATGAGGTGAAATTTTCGTGCCTCTTTTCCTTATTTATAGAGGAGGGGAGATATGGAATTGTTTCCATAAAATCAGACAAAATCAAGAGTTTTATTTTCAGAAAAATCTGCGTCTCGATCGATCGAGGCTTACGTCTCGATCGATCGAGTGCCTTCAGCGTCTGAGTCTTAACTTCTCTGCCTCTCTCGATCGATCGAGAAGGATGTTCCGATCGATCGAGATTTCTTCTCAATTTCTTTTTAACTCTCTGCCAGTGTCGATCGATCGAGATGCTTGTTCCGATCGATCGAGATTTCCAGAAATCAAAATCTTCATTTATTGGCTTGATTTGATTCGTGTTCTTCCTTGTAGCTCAATTCTTCCATATTCCACCTAAATTCCTGAAACAAGCAAATACATACAAAAAGCATAACATCTTCACAGAATTTACACGAATATATATACAAATCAAGACCTAAATACGCGTAATAATCAACCCTATCAGTTTCAACGATTTCTCGAACGAAATGAAAACGCCGAAGTATGTGTTTGGATCGCTGGTGAGATCTGGGTTCCTTAGTGATCGCTTTTGCTTTAAACACTTATTTCTCAGTGTGGCGATTCTACCGCAAGTGCACGGTGTCAAGTTTTAGTATAGTGATATATAAGAAAGGATGTCGAATCCACAGGGACTAACGTATAAGTACCAAATAAAATTAGCAAAATTATATTTAGCCTACGAAAAAGTTGATTAATTAACTACTTAAACTAAAGAATTAAAAACTCAAAAATAAAACAACTCCTTTGAAGATGCGAAGGAATTCCGCTCAAGAAATCTATCAAGATGTTCGTTCAATTGTGTATCGTCAATGATTTGTTTGTTAAAACAATTACTTATCAATCAATTCTTAAGGTGACGGATTTCCGAATATAATCAAAACACTCTCTCGAGCTGTATTGAAACTAGTAATAAATTGACACAAGTTACTCCCGTTCACTTAAACCAATTTAATACCGAATAAATCTCTATGAAAACCGTTGATCTTTAAATCTTTCAATTTAAAGTGACCACATATGTGATTTAATCTCTCGATCTAAATCTTAAACATACAAGATGAATTATTTTAGCGTATTATAATTTTATCTCTCGATCTCAATTATAATACACAATTTCAATCAAAGGTAGCTAGGCTTTGATAGAGCTGTCAAAATGGGCTAAGCCCGCGGGCCTGACCCAACCCAACCCGCCAAATAGGCGGGTTGGGCCAGCATTTTTATGGCCCGCCAGCAGGCGGGCCTATACGGGCTGGCCCAAACGGGTCGCGGGTTTTGACGGGCCAACCCGCGGGTTGGCGGGCTGGCCCGCGGGTTGGACCCATTTTTTAAAAAAAAAAAAATTTGTTATTTCTTTTTTTTAGGCTCAATTCATAGATAAAAACTCAATATCACATTGAAGCATTCGATCTACTATATATTTTTCACTTGATCTTGCTTGAAAGTTGCAACAAGTATTTCAAAAATGAGTAAAATATTGATTCACTAATAAAGTTTTTTTAGTAGCAGTGTTAATATCTAGATAAAAGCTGAAACAAGTTTAAGTATTCTTCTAGCATCAGTTTCAGTTTCGACAAGTTTAGTTGGGAATATTTTTTTGAAGTTTCTTAAAATAAAAAAAAAAAGTTTTTTTTTTTAAAAAAATAAAAGTAAAAAAAAAATATTTCGGCGGGCCAGCCCGCCCCAACCCGCGGCCCGCTTCGGGTTGGGTTGGGGTTTTCCCAACCCGCCTGGAGGCAGGCCCAAACGGGTTGGGCCCGTTTGGGCCGCGGGTTGGGCGGGCCAGCCCGTTTGGGTCGGGCTGGCCCGTTCTGACAGCTCTAGGCTTTGATAGCATGAAGCATATAATTCATGAACAAAAGATATTGATTCACTCAAACACAACCAAATCAAAGATTCAAACACAAAATTCCTTAAACTTGATAGAATAAACTCAATTAAATTCAAATCAAATTAAAAGATGCTTAATCGTCTCTCAACCTCAAAAACATCAAATAAATATGAAAATCAAATTAATCTAGAGTTTAGAAATACGATAAACGTAGGAGCGACTCCGTGCGTTGAACGATGCTTCTTCTCTCGCTTCCTTCCTTGCACTTCAAAGGATTCTTCAACCTTCTCTTGTTCCGGGTAGATGAAAGGCGGCTAAAGAATTATTTAGGACTGATTCTATTTAGAATTATGGATGCAATTTTTGTGCCTCTTTTCCTTATTTATAGAGGAGTTTAGATATGGAAGTGTTTCCAAAAATCAAAACAAAATCAAGCTTTTAAAATTCTGAAAATTCTCCGTCTCAATCGATCGGTGCATAAGTCTCGATCGATCGAGCGCCTTTAGCTTCCGAGTTTGAGTTTCTCTGCCTCGCTCGATCGATCGAGCTGGTGATTCCGATCGATCGAGCTCTGAAATTTAATGTTGGCCAAAACTTCTGCCTTTGTCGATCGATCGACCTCCTGTTCCGATTGATCGAGAATGCCAGAACTCAAATTCTTAATTTATTGGCTTGATTTGATCCGTTTTCTTCCTTGTAGCTCAATTCTTCCACATTCCACCTAGATTCCTGAAACAATCAAATAAATACCAAAAAGCATAACATCTTCACGGAATCTACACGAAAATATATATAAATCAAAGCCCAAATACGCGTAATAATCAACCATGTCAACTCCCCCAAACTTAGATTTGATCGTCCTCGAGCAAACATTAAGATCAAAATGCAAAGTTCATCATCAATACTTTGAATGAATTAACTTAGCAACTCAAACGTAGAAGCTCAGAAATCCCACTAACACTTCAATCATAAGTCTATCCAAAAATTAACAAGAAGTGTTTTCTCCTAAGCCAAGCAATATATCGCAAAAGCGGAACGTGCGTGTGTGTTCATGTCAATCATGAGTTTCATATATACTTTTTAGGATCAAATACTGCTATTAAACCCAAAATCAAGATTTACTTTTAAACACTTCATAAGCCTACTTTTCAAACACTTCTCCACTAATGTAGTTATTCCCTAGACTTGGATTAATAGGTCTTTTAGAGCTTGTAATGTTTGGCCTAGGTGTTTGGCTTCAAAGAAAAGATAGGAAAATACAAATAAGAGAGTATAATCATAGAAAATTCAAAAATTTTTTAGTACACTTTGAGCTCTTCTTCTTTTTTTTTCTAGCCTTGGCCACTTTGGGTCTTATTTATTCACTTTTTTCTCAAGGCTTTTTCTATCTTTTTCTTTTCTCATTCATCAACTTTTTTTAACAATAAGCTCATCAAAGTTTAGCATTTCAAGTGCATCTAATGAGAATCATTATACTCCCTTAAGGTCAAGATAAAAATCTTCCATTTAGGCTCAAGTAGGTGGGTATAATGATGTTGCCAAAGAATGTTGAATGGGGGCTAATAGTATGTCAAACATACTCCATTCCTTTATCATTTAGGCTCAAATTAGGGAACAAGAGATTGATATAAACATGGTAAGCTTGAAAGGCTCAAACGGTCCAAAGATCGCCTAAATCATTTCCAAGTCGAGTTCCTAACTATAAAATTTCGTCTCAAAGTTCTCTCAACTAGGTTCTAAAGTGTTTTAAGATCCTCAAGATAAATCATAGTTAACAAAATTGTTCCAATATACAATTCACTCAATCATGAGCCAAAAGTGCTCAATATATTCCTCAATTTTTGAAATATTAACTTAACTTAAGATATTCACAAACAAGTCAAAATATTCAAGACTTAAGTTGAGATGGGGATAAATATCATCATGTAATACCATTGCAGGTCTAATTCATTATTTCTAAATGATGAACTCATTTTAAAAAAAAATAATTTAGCTCATAATAATCGGACGATTCAAGTGTAATTTAAACACACAACATGTGGTTAAACAAGTAAAACATGCAAGCCACTCCCCCAAACTTAAATTAAACATTGCCCTCAATGTTCAAATGAATCAAAAGGGAAAAAGTAAACTCCCCTGATCAAGACGCTTGCATGAGGATATAGGAAGATTTGCTCTTGAAAATTCCACTGTTGTAGGGGTTCATTGCTCCAACTGAGTACCTAGCAAGAGAAGAATGCAAATGGTAAAATATTCGACTCGAGAGATAAACAAAACTAAAAACAAAAACTGAAAATCAAATAACAAAACTAAATAGCAAAAGGATACGCTTGGGTTGCCTATCAAGAAGCGCTGATTTCTAGTCGTTGGCTTGACCATCAGAAGCAACCATCAAAGAGCGGCTGCCGCCCATAGTAAGTATCGTATGATACCACTAATGGGTCTTCATTCAGTATGCCCTCAAGATTGGCAAAATTGTAACAGTGTAAGCTCGTCGCTCCAACAACATTCTTGAATTGGTAGGCATGGGAGAATGATTCTTGACTTGGCTTCATATGGTGGATGTAGTGCAGTGAAGTTGGCATCGATGGAAAATATGGATCCACATATGGCATAGAACATGTCTCCATCGATGGACAGAATCTTCGAACGTCTCTTCCTTTTCCAACATCACTCTCGCTTCACATGGGAACTCCTCGGATGACATCTCTGAAGTAGTCTCAATCTATTGAAGAGGCTCAAGTTCCCTTGACTCTTCCACACTAGTAGGACCACTCCCCCAAACTTGGTTGGTTGAGTGATCCTCATCATATAACCAAACTCGATTCGTCGCCTCTTGATTTGTAGCCCTCATCTTTCCTCTTGGCAGCTAGTTGAAATTGTGTCCATGAGGACCGCCATTTGCTGCTCCAGGTGATGCATAGAGTTGGTTTGGCACTCCAAAATGTTCTTAGTTGATGCCATGAATGTTACTAAGGTATCCTCTAACTGAGTTGTGACATCTGCAGAACTATCTCTCCTCTCTTCGCGATGTTCAAATGATTGTGGCGTATCAATAGGGTAGTGAGGCTCCGGTGGGTATTGGTGACTCCAACCTTGTAGTGAAGGATCACAATGCCAATGATGATCGAAGTCCGCCACATCATTGAACATGTGCACCACACTGTCCTCATCTCTATCAACCAGGGAACTCCCAGTCACCAGTGCTCCGCTCAATACCCATTCTCGTGTATGTGTATCCAACCCTTTGAAGAAATATTGCAGGAGAGTATAGTTCAAAAAGTTGTGATACCGGAATGTGTTGGCCAATTCATTGAATCTCCCCCAAACAGCGTAGAACGGCTCGGAACGTTGTTGGGCAAAGCTTGTGAAGGCTTGTTGATGTAGCATCTCCAAGTACTTCACAAGACAAACAAAACAAAAACAAGATAAATATATAATTTTTTTTTTCGAAATAAATAAATAAAAATGGCTAAATTACAATTAACTAATCTCGTATGATATTATACAAATTAGTCCCCGGAAACGGCGCCAAAAACTTGATCGCTTTATTTTAAACAATTATTTCTCAGTGTAGTGATTCTACCGCAAGTGCACGGTGTCAAGTTTTAGTATAGTGATATATAAGAAAGGATGTCGAACCCACAGGGACTAACGTATAAGTACCAAATAAAATTAGCAAAAGTATATTTAGCCTACGAAAAAGATGATTAATTAACTACTTAAACTAAAGAATTAAAAACTCAAAAATAAAACAACTCCTTTGAAGATGCGAAGGAATTCCGCTCAAGAAATCTATCAAGATGTTCGTTCAATTGTGTATCGTCAATGATTTGTTTGTTAAAACAATTACTTATCAATCAATTCTTAAGGTGACGGATTTCCGAATAAAATCAATACACTCCCTCGAGCTGTATTGAAACTAGTAATAAATTGACACAAGTAACTCTCGTTCACTTAAACCAATTTAATACCGAATAAATCTCTATGAAAATCGTTGATCTTTAAATCTTTCAATTTAAAGTGACCACGTATGTGATTTAATCTCTCGATCTAAATCTTAAACATACAACATGAATTATTTTAGCGTATTATAATTTTATCTCTCGATCTCAATTATAATTCATAATTTCAATCAAATGTAGCTAGGCTTTGATAGCACGAAGCATATAATTCATGAACAAAAGATATTGATTCACTCAAACACAACCAAATCAAAGATTCAAACACAAAATTCCTTAAACTTGATAGAATAAACTCAATTAAATTCAAATCAAATTAAAAGATGCTTAATCGTCTCTCAACCTCAAAAACATCAAATAAATATGAAAATCAAATTAATCTAGAGTTTAGAAATACGATAAACGTAGGAGCGACTCCGTGCGTTGAACGATGCTTCTTCTCTCGCTTCCTTCCTTGCACTTCAAAGGATTCTTCAACCTTCTCTTGTTCCGGGTAGATGAAAGGCGGCTAAAGAATTATTTAGGACTGATTCTATTTAGAATTATGGATACAATTTTTGTACCTCTTTTCCTTATTTATAGAGGAGGTTAGATATGGAAGTGTTTCCAAAAATCAAAACAAAATCAAGCTTTTAAAATTCTGAAAATTCTCCGTCTCGATCGATCGGTGCATAAGTCTCGATCGATCGAGCTCTTTTAGCTTCCGAGTATGAGTTTCTCTGCCTCGCTCGATCGATCGAGCTCTGAAATTTAATGTTGGCCAAAACTTCTGCCTTTGTCGATCGATCGACCTCCTGTTCCGATTGATCGAGAATGCCAGAACTCAAATTATTCATTTATTGGCTTGATTTGATCCGTTTTCTTCCTTGTAGCTTCTTCCACATTCCACCTAGATTCCTGAAACAATCAAATAAATACCAAAAAGCATAACATCTTCACAGAATCTACACGAAAATATATATAAATCAAAGCCCAAATACGCGTAATAATCAACCCTATCACTTAGCCAATACGATGGCTCCATTGTTGTCACAATAGAGTTCAATCGGATCTAGAATGTTAGGCATAACCCCAAACTCAGAAATGAACTTCTTTATCCAAACGGCTTCCTTTGCTGCATCTGTGGCAGCAATATACTCAGCTACAGTTGTAGAATCGGCTGCTGTCTCTTGCTTTGAACTATTCCAGCATACAGCACCACCATTTAGGCAAAACACATATCCTTATTGCGTTTGGAAATCATCATTGTCGGTTTGGAAGTTTGCATCAGTGTAACCTATTACATTGAGTTCTTTCTCACCTCCACAAATCAAGAAAGTATCATTAGTTCTTCTCAAGTACTTCAGGATATTCTTGACAACGATCCAGTGACATTCACCTAGATCAACTTGAAATCTGCTCATCATGCTTAAAGCATACGAAACATCGGGACGAGTACATATCATAGCATACATGATAGATCCAATGGCTAATGCATATGGAATCTTACTCATGCGCTGTCTCTCATCTTGTGTGGAAGGACATTGATCCTTCGAGAGATGTATCCCATGCGTCATAGGCACGAATCCTTTCTTTGATTCTTGCATGTTAAACCATTTTAGCACTTTATCTATGTCTGTACATTGACTTGGGCCAAGTAATTTTCTTGATCTATCTCTATAGATCTTGATATCTAACACATAGGTGGCTTCACCCAAGTCTTTCATAGAAAAACAATTCCCTAGCCAAATCTTTACAGATTGCAAGGCAGTGATACCATTCCCAATAAGAAGTATGTCATCTACATACAACACTAAGAAGATAATTATGCTCCCACTGACCTTATTGTAGACACAAGGTTCATCTATGTTCTTGATGAAACCAAACTCTTTGATCTCATCATCGAAACAAAGATTCCAACTCCGAGAAGCTTGCTTCAATCCATAAATGGATCGTTGTAGCTTGCTTATCTTTCCAGCATCCTTTGGATCGACAAAACCTTCGGGTTGTGTCATGTACACATCCTCAAGTAAGTTTCCATTAAGGAAAACAGTTTTGACATCCATTTGCCAGATTTCATAATCATGAAATGCAGCTATTGCAAGTACGCTCCTAATGGATTTAACCATGGTAACTAGCGAAAAAGTTTCATCATAGTCAATACTATGAATTTGTTTGAAACCTTTAGTAACCAGTCGTCCTTTAAAGGTTTGTACATTACCATCCATGTCAGTTTTCTTCTTTAAAATCCATTTGCACCCTATGGGTCTTACCCCTTCAGGTGGGTCAACCAAAGTCCATACTTGGTTTACATACATGGATTCCATGTCAGATTACATGGCCTCTAGCCATTTCTCATAATCAGGGCCCATTATAGCTTCTTTATAGGATGAAGGTTCATCCTCATCAATGAGTAGTAAGTCACCTTGTTGAGTCACAAGAAATCCATATCTCTATGGTTCCCGGTGTACTCTTACAGACCTACACTGGGCTTGTGTTTCTTGAGCAGACATTTCGTCCACAAGAACTTGTGGGGACTGCTCTGTTTCCATCCCAATATCATGTTCAATGTTTTGTTGTGGTTGTTTTTCACTAAGTTCTATTTGTCTCCCACTTGTTCTTCTAGAAATAAATTCTCTTTCAAGAAAGACACATGTCCGAGCAACAACCACTTTGTTCTCGGTGGGATAATAGAAATAGTATCCTTTTTGTTTCCTCAGGATACCCCACAAATAAACACTTATCAGATTTGGGTCCAATTTTATTGGAGGTGTGACATCTCACGTAAGCCTCACAACCCCAAATCTTCGTAAAAGACATACTATTATGTTTCATAGTCCATATCTCATATGGTGTCTTTTCAACTAATTTAGATGGAACACGGTTCAGTATAAATATTGTTGTTTCTAAAGCATGTCCCCAAAAGGAAATCGGAAGATCTGCATGACTCATAATAGATCGAACCATGTCGAACAAAGTTCGATTCATCCTTTCAGATACACCATTTCATTGTGGAGTATACGGAGGTGTGAGGGCCCAATCCTAATCATGTGATTAATGATGACACAATGATAATTATAGCGCAAACAATGGAAGATTAATTTAATACATATGACCATGTGGCCCTAAAAATTTCGGCATGACCTCATCGCACGAGGAACATACCACCAACACAAATCAACATATACTGAAAATAATAAATACCACCAGTTTCATATACATCGACATAAACCAGCATACGTAAATCAAACTAGGCTAAAATAAATTAAATATACATAGACTCATCATACTACAGGGATACATCCCTGGTACAAAGACTACTGGGATAAACAAGGTAAAACCTCAAGTGTGACTCCCACTGGAATTTGCCCACTCTGGCGTCCTGGTCACCTGTACCACCTGCCATTGTCCACACACAAAGACAACAATAGCCCCCCTTGGGGGTGAGCAAAAGCCCAATATGGAATGATCATAGAATATACAACATGTATCTATAAAATGTGATAAATGATGTAATGCAATGCAATGCAATGCATGTCGTGTCGGTATCAGGTCAATCACCCATCTACTGGGTATACTAGAATCAATCAAATCGCTATCAAATCATAGTAGCTCGGGCCTGCCAAGCATAAGGGATAATCAGTGATGCGTCGTCAAAGCGTCATCACATCCAAAGTCTCGACATAGTCAGGGACATACACAGGATGACAACAGCAAGGTGCCACCAACCCTCGTCTCAACAAATCCTGGTAATCAGAGGAGACCACGATTCCCTATACCTCTCGACCATTTAATGCCGGTCATAGTATCGCGGTACCAGTCTCCAATGATTATCCCATAATCCAACAATAAACAGGGTATTTAAGGATCATAGCTCAACGTGCAATGTCATGCATCGATGTATGTATAAAAATGATGTGTGTTAACAAAATATTTAATTTCATACACAGATGTGCCAATTCATGAAAGCTATGAATGCCACATAATTTAAATAAAATCATGTAACCACATAATCTCACGTAATTCACAGAAGTCAATAAATCATATATCAAATGATACAGATACCTGTCGTGTGGGGTCCTCGTTACATAATCCATTATGTATCAATTAATCATACATACGTGAGTCTGAATTAAGTAAAAACATGCACTGATTAGAAGTTTCTTACTAAGTAAGTTGTGACAACTTTATACAACCTTACCATATATACATCATATGGAATTCAAACAACTAAAATAAAAACAACTCCTAGGCAGTGGTTCGGTTCACAGCGGAAAATGACTCACATCCCGTCCTCCCACGTCTATGAGTCCCTAAAGAAACATTCACACAACATGAGTATAGATAAACAACTATCTCAGTGCGATATCAAAAAACAATATCAATGATAAAGCAATAATAATCATATCCAATGTGAATGCTCTGTCTCATGCATCAACAAATGCAACTATGTCATGACATGTCTCATCACACATCCTATTATCACGAGACTAAGATGATATGTCCATTTCCGCTCAATATGTCAGTGAAATCATCTCACATTTTCATATTAGCAACAAATATCAGTGTACCGTCCTCACATGATAATATCCAGAGCATATACCCAAAAACCAACGTATATCTCTCATACCAAGTATATGTAGCATACCCGAGCATATACCCAAACCAGGCGTATATCTCTAATGCTAACGTCGCATACCCGAGCATATACCCAAACCAGGCGTATACCTCTACTGCTAACGTATATACCTCATCCATCTCAATTGATATCCATGAATGTACATGCATATGATACTACCAATCATATGATACCAACATAACACAATTCATATGATATCAATCGCATAACATCATCACACAATATCTATACTCCGTACGTCAACACGTACCTGTAAAGCGACACAAACGAGATAAATCAGTCATCACTGGCTAATTGCCTCGTTGTCATGTCCCCTGTGATGGTGCTACAACAATGCCAATAATAGATCATGTTATCATAGGCAATAAAATCAAATTCTACAAAAATATAACATTTTTCCAATTCTGGACCCTGGCGATCGATCTCATGTTTTGAGGCGATCGATCGCCTAAAGCTTTGGTCCTAGGCGATCGATCTCTTCATTTCACACGATCGGTCGCCTCCCCTTTGGAAAACATACTGCCTCAAGGTGATCGATTGCCACATGAAGCGATCGATTGCCACATGAAGCGATCGATCGCTCAATGCACCGCCACTCTCATGTTAGCCACAGGCGATCGATTGCCTCAAACGTCGCGATCGATCGCCTCCTCTATTTTCAGAAAATTCATGGCGATTTTCAAGCATATCTTCATGGTATTTCTTGCACAATTCATTTCCTATCATTTAACCACATTTCATGAAATCCCTAGGATCATATAAACATGTTTCCTACATTATAGCATCAAATTCTTGGCCTAGAAACAAGTTATGATTTCACACATGAATACTTGATATGCCAATGCACATGCTTCATCACCAACTACACAATTCAAGTTCAAAACCATAAATTCCTTACCAAGATTGTACAAATTCACTTCACTTAACTTCCTAGCTCAATTCTCAAGTGAATTCCAAGCTCAAACCAAGAGGAACTTCAAAGAGTTGGAGAGGAGCTTGTGTAGGATTTTGTAGGTGAAAAATGAGAAACTATGTGAATCCCCTCCCTAAGTCACTTGATATAATGTCATTTGGAGTTAATGACATGTTAAGTGACATGTACATGAAGATGAACTCCAAATTCAAATGCAACTCCAACTCAAATTAAATTCACATGCATATTCAAATGCCTACTAGTTTATATTGCTGCACCGTGTTTCATTCCTTGTCATATATCATTTTATGCATGTATTATTTCATTCTTGGTTCCACCCGAACCCCCAATTATCATACCGTCATTTGATATAATTACACCATAATCATATCACACATGTATAAAACAAATCAAGGCATTACAATTCTCCCCCACTTATTGAATTTCGTCCTCGAAATGGCATATACAACCATAACACATGCTCTACATGACAATACAAATGATATACGCCGTATACAAAACATGTAACAAACTAATAACATATCAACATACCAGAAAATAAATCTGGATACCGTTGCATCATATGCTGCTCCGTCTCCCACGTTGCCTCGTCGACGCCCCTTCTGTCCCACTGTACTTTAACCATAGGAATCACTTTATTCCGCAATCTGCGTTCAGCTCGATACGACACATCTGTATCTAACTGTACATTAGGTAGTTGTAATACATGACTCAGATCTGGTTCATATTTCCTCAACAGTGAAACATGGAAGACATCATGAATGCTACTCAAGGCTGGTGGTGGTGCCAACCGATATGCCAACGTACCAATACATTGCAATACTTCATATGGACCAACGTATCGTGGAGACAGCTTCCCACGTTTACCAAATCGTACTACACCTTTAAAAGGTGAGATTTTCAAGAATACACGATCACCAACTTGAAATTCAAGTGGTCTCCGACGCTTATTGGCATAAGCAGCCTGTCGGTCCTGGGCAGCTTTAAGTTTCAGTCGAATCAACTTTACTTTTTTCTTCCATTCATATCCGGTCCATGGAAGGAAGACTGATCCACATCATCCCAATACAATGGCGATCTACATCGTCGCCCATACAGAGCCTCAAAGGGTGCCATCTGTATACTAGATTGATAACTATTATTAGAAGAAAATTCCACTAATGACAACGACTTTTGCCAAGAGGTATCAAACTCTAATACACAGGCACGCAACATATCCTCAAGCGTCTGTATTGTACGCTCTGTTTGTCCATCTGTCTGAGGATGATATGCTGTACTCAACTGCACTTCAGTTCCCAACGCTGTCTGTAACCCTTCCCAAAAATGAGAAGTAAATCTCGGATCTCTATCCGACACAATGGAAACTGGTATACCATGTAGTCTCACTACATGTTGAATGTACAATTGTGCCATTCGCAAATATGTAAATGTCATAAAATATGGCACGAAATGAGATACTTTGGTGAGTCGGTCAATGATTACCCAAATGGCATCACAACCAGAAGACGTCCGTGGCAAATGAGTCACAAAATCCACCGTGATATGGTCCCATTTCCACTGAGGAATGTCCAACTGTGTAATTCACCTCCTGGTTTCTGTCTTTCTGCTTTTACTTGTTGACAAACTAAACACCGTTTCACAAAGTTCAACACATCCTGTTTCATACGTTTCCACCAAAATTGGGTACGTAAATCATGATACATTTTCTTTCCTCCAGGATGTATACTGTTTCTACTACAATGAGCACGTTGTAGTAGTTCTTGATGTAGTCCAATGAAGCAGGTACTACCCAACAGTTCTTGTATTTCAGAATTCCATCACTTGCAAGTACAAACTGCGATGTTTGTCCTTGACTTATCATTTCTTTCCAATGTTGTACCTCATCATCAGTCATTTGTGCTGTCCTGATTTTTTCAAAAGTGTCAGGTTCAATCAATAATGTTGATACCCTGTACCGGCACTGTGTCTACATCAAATTTATAACCCAATGTACAACACGATGTCATTAATGCTGATAAATGAATCATCTCATCAGCTGTATGATGTACTTTTCGACTCAAGACATCTGCTGTAAGATTAGCCTTTCCTGGATGATATTCAATCTCACAATCATAATCTTTCAACAGATTCATCCATCTTCTTTGCCTCATATTCAACTCTGCTTGAGTGAATAAAAACTTTAAGCTTTTATGATCTGTGTATATGGTAAACGACTTACCATATAAATAATGTCGCCATATTTTCAAGGCAAAGACAATGGCAGCTAATTCCAGATCATGTACTGGATATCTCATTTCATGTGGTTTCAATTGTCGTGATGCATAAGCCACTACATGTTTATCCTTCATCAATACACAACCCAAACCTAGTAATGATGCATCAGTATAAGTATATAAGGCAAACATGTCATGTTCCGATGGAATGATCAAGATTGGAGCTATAGTCAATCGATGTTTCAATTCCTGAAAACTATGCTCACAAGCCTCTGACCATTGAAATGATACTCCCTTCTGTGTCAAATGTGTCAATGGTTTGGCAATCGCTGAAAATCCTTCAACAACCCGTCTATAATATCCAGCCAAACCCAAGAAACTACGTATCTCTGGTACAGAAGTAGGTGCTGACCAATTCAACACTGCGTCCACCTTCTTCGGATCAACTGATATACCTTCTTCTGAAATTACATGCCCCAAAAAGCCGACACTAGTCAACCAAAACTCACACTTACTGAGTTTGGCATACAACTGATGTGTCCTCAACAATTGCAATACCATATGCAAATGTTGGACATGTTCTGCATCACTCTGCGAATATATCAGTATATCATCGATAAAGACAATGACATATCGATCAAGGTATTCCTGGAAAACCCGATTCATTAAACTCATAAAGACAGCTGGAGCATTTGTTACTCCAAATGGCATTACTAGAAACTCATAATGCCCATAGCGAGTTCTGAATGCTGTCTTCTGTACATCACCCTCTCTTACACGTATTTGATGATAACCGGACCTCAAATCAATCTTAGAATAGATTTTTGATCCTTGCAACTGATCAAAGAAATCATCAATACGAGGAAGATGATATTTATTCTTTATGGTTACCTTGTTCAATTGTCGATAGTCAATACATAATCTCATTGTCCCATCCTTCTTCTTAACAAATAATACCGGAGCACCCCAAGGAGATACACTAGGACGTATGTACCCCTTGTCCAATAAGTCTTGCAATTGAGTTTTCAATTCTTTTAATTCCGACGGTGCCATCCGATAAGAAGCTCATGAAATTGCAGACGTACCAGGTATCAAATCAATACCAAATTCCACTTCTCGACTCGGTGGAACTCCAAATATCTCATCCGGAAACACATCCGCATATTCTGCAACCACTGGTATCTCCTCCACTTTCCTTTCTATTTTCTGTTCAGTTACATCAAGGGCATAAATCAAATAACCCGCATGCACACGTTCTAACAAACGCGACATTCGGATTGCTGATATCAAAGGAATCTTTTCCCTCGATCCCTGGCCATAGAAGAACCATTGATTTCCAGTATCAGACTGAAATCTCACTATCTTCTGACAACAATCCACAACAGACTGATATTTACTCAACACATCAATTCCAAGAATACAATCAAAATATGGCATGTCTAACACAATCAAATCAGTTTGTAGTCCATACTCAGTCTCAAACTGAAGATCACAATCAGACACCCTCTGACAAGCCATCACCGTAGTTCCCATGGGTGTCGAGACATAAAGAGGCATCAACAGTGGAGACGAGCATATATGATACCGATCAACAAAATTTTGTGCAACAAAAGAATGTGATGCACCAGTATCAATCAAAAGTAAAGCTGGATAAGTTAATAAAGTACACTTACCCGCTATCACATCATCAGGAGCTGCCTCTGCTTCCTCCCTGTTCAGTGCATATACCTGAGCCTGAGGTGGTCCTGCCCTCTGTCCTCCACCAGATTGTGGTACACCCTGTGGTCTTTGCGGCACTGTATTCTCTGACATTAGTCCTCTCCTCTGTTGTCCACCCACTTGAGGACAATCACGGATCACATGTCTTGGTCTCCCACAACGGAAACAAACTACTGGATTCAATTGAGGACAATATCGTTTCAAATGTGGTCCGCCACATTTAAAGCATTGCACACCACTGCCACTACTACTACCTTGGAACTGTCTCTTAGCTCTTCGATCATCCCCTTTCCGTGGTCCAAAACGTTTCCCACTAAACCTAGATGAAGATGCACCACCTCGTGGTGATTGATTCTCCTCTAGGTCTCATACTTTCAGATGTAGGTGGTTGGGATTGTCCAACATCTTTGTACACCCCTACCACAATCTCAGTCATCTCGGCTCTAGTCAATGCTTCTTCATAAGATGTAGGGTTATTGGACATTACCCTATCAAACAATTCAGGCCTCAAACCTTTCACAAACTGTCTGATCTTTGATTTTGTGTTTACAGCGATATGTGGCACATACCGGAGCAATGAAGAATATTGCACAGCATAGTCAGATACTGTCATTGATCCCTGTCTCAAGGTTGTAAATTCATCATCTTTCCTCTGCCTTGCAGCAACAGATAAATAATGATCAAGAAACTTCGTTCTAAACACATCCCAGTTAATTGTCTGTCCTTGAGCCCTCAACTCAATCAATGTGGACTTCCACCACATCATGGTTTTCTTAGCCAACTGAAATTCAGCTAAGCGTAACCAAGCAGTCTTGGCACACGGTGCTGACACAAATATTTGTTCCACACGTTCTAGCCACTCCTCTGCCAGTTCCCCTGATTCAGTACCCTCAAACCTGGGTGGCTGATAACCCAGAAATTGCGTCAATGTTAACTCGCCAGGTAACAAGACCTGTTCCACTGGCCCTTGCCCAATCGGTGGTGGTGGCACAGGCGCCATCCTCACACTAGCATTGCCACTCATGGCATCCCCAACCTCATCCTGTGGTACTCTGTCTGCCATTACTGTACATACAGGTTACCAACAACAACAAATATATAAAGCATGTAAGTATAACATCATATCATGACTCATAACATGCTTTCCAGTGATTAGGCAACTCCCTAATAAACTTCCTCTACCCATGTTCACCCCGTTCTCGAACCACTGCTCTGATACCACTAATGTGGGGTCCTCGTTACTTAATCCATTATGTATCAATTAATCATACATACGTGAGTCTGAATTAAGTAAAAACATGCACTGATTAGAAGTTTCTTACTAAGTAAGTTGTGACAACTTTATATAACCTTACCATATATACATCATATGGAATTCAAACAACTTAAATAAAAACAACTCCTAGGTAGTGGTTCAGTTCGCAGCGGAAAATGACTCCCATCCCGTCCGCCCATGTCTATAAGTCCCTAAAGAAACATTCACACAACATGAGTATAGATAAACAACTATCTCAGTGCGATATCAAAACACAATATCAATGATAAAGCAATAATAATCATATCCAATGTGAATGATCTGTCTCATGCATCAACAAATGCAACTATGTCATGACATGTCTCATCACACATCCTATTATCACGAGACTAAGATGATATGTCCATTTCCGCTCAATATGTCAGTGAAATCATCTCACATTTTCATATTAGCAACACATATCATTGTACCGTCCTCACATGATAATAGCCAGAGCATATACCCAAAAACCGACGTATATCTCTCATACCAAGTATATGTAGCATACCCGAGCATATACCCAAACCAGGCGTATATCTCTAATGCTAACGTCGCATACCCGAGCATATACCCAAACCAGACATATACCTCTAATGCTAACGTATATACCTCATCCATCTCAAATACATGATATCCATTAATGTACATGCATATGATACTACCAATCATATGATACCAACATAACACAATTCATATGATATCAATCGCATAACATCATCACACAATATCTATACTCCGTACGTCAACACGTACCTGTAAAGCGACACAAACGAGATAAATCAGTCGTCACTGGCTAATTGCCTCGTTGTCCTGTCCCCGGTGATGGTGCTACAACAATGCCAATAATAGATCATGTTATCATAGGCAATAAAATCAAATTTTACAAAAATATAACATTTTTCCAATTCTGGACCCTGGCGATCGATCTCATGTTTTGAGGCGATCGATCGCCTAAAGCTTTGGTCCTAGGCGATCGATTCTTCATTTCACGCGATCGGTCGCCTCCCCTTTGGAAAACATACTGCCTCAAGGCGATCGATTGCCACATGAAGCGATCGATCGCTCAATGCACCACCACTCTCATGTTTAGCCACAGGCGATCGACTGCCTTAAACGTCGCGATCGATCGTCTCCTCTGTTTTCAGAAAATTCATGGCGATTTTCAAGCATATCTTCATGGTATTTCTTGCACAATTCATTTCCTATCATTTAACCACATTTCATGAAATCCCTAGGATCATATAAACATGTTTCCAACATTATAGCATCAAATTCTTGGCCTAGAAACAAGTTATGATTTCACACATGAATACTTGATATGCCAATGCACATGCTTCATCACCAACTACACAATTCAAGTTCAAAACCATAAATTCCTTACCAAGATTGTACAAATTCACTTCACTTAACTTCCTAGCTCAATTCTCAAGTGAATTCCAAGCTCAAACCAAGAGGAACTTCAAAGAGTTGGAGAGGAGCTTGTGTAGGATTTTGTAGGTGAAAAATGAGAAACTATGTGAATCCCCTCCCTAAGTCACTTGATATAATGTCATTTGGAGTTAATGACATGTTAAGTGACATGTACATGAAGATGAACTCCAAATTCAAATGGAACTCCAACTCAAATTAAATTCACGTGCATATTCCAATGCCTACTAGTTTATATTGTTTGCACCGTGTTTCATTCCTTGCCATATATCATTTTATGCATGTATTATTTCATTCTTGGTTCCACCCGAACCCCCAATTATCATACCGCCATTTGATATAATTACACCATAATCATATCACACGTGTATAAAACAAATCGAGGCATTACATGTCGTATGTTACCCGATCGCAACATACCTTTCTTTAGCGGTCTACAAGGGAACTTGAGCTTGTAGGGTAAAAGTAGTCACTGCATCTCAATATAAATTCACAATTCAATAAACTAATAATTAAAAAATGGTTATCAATTTTAGTCACAGCTTAACCAATTTAGGGTAATTAAATTGATGCGATTATATCACAATTTAATTTGCTAAATTATTTTTCACCAATTAAAATTATTATTCAACAATTATAGTCCAAATGAACTGGTAATTATCGAAACAAAGTCGGAAAAACCGGATATCAAATTTACCCAAAATCGCACAAAGTTCACGCACGGATTTCTTTCGATTCTGGCGACCTCCGGCGGCGGTAGAGGCGGTGGCTGGTGTAGAAAGTTTCATCCAGGTGCAAGGAAGAGATTCGGTGCCTTGGCTTCATCCACTTCGTGGTTGAATCAAAGAAATCAAACCAAAAGTGTTCAATTCCTAGTATGCGCGAGTTTCACCGTTCAAGGGTAAAATCGAACACCTTTTCTAACACCAAAATTCGATTATCTGGTATGGAAAGATGCGCCTCTGAGTTGTGAACATGGTGGTAGGTTGTTCTTGGCGAGAGGTGGTCATACGGTGGTGAACGAAGTGGATTTACATGCGGTGGTCGGTGATCGCGCGAAGTGTGTGTTTTCGCACATTTTAGTGCATGTCCACGATCTGTGTGTGTTTTACATATTTTACTGTGTGTTTTACATCCTACACAGATATATATTAATTCCCGACCAATTATGAACATCGGGGTGTCACAGGTGTACTGGTGCATGTATATTACATGTACAGTCCACAACTGACTTCGTGTCCTTATTTCAATCACAAAAATTAAATCTTTTGAATTAATACAAATTTTATATTTATTAAATCATTTTAATAAAATTTCGGTGTTAATCCGAATATTTCAAAACTATATTTGTCATTCACCATGTTCTGACCCGACTGTCAATTGACATGTACAAGGTCAATTTTCACTCTCATTACTCATTAATTAATTTCTAACTAATTAACAAAATAATGTACAAATTGCTCTTAATTCTCATTATCAAATATCGTGACATCACATTTACAAACTGTTAAGTATGATATCGAGCTGTTATCAAAGATAATATTCCTCATGTTTATTCTCAACCATATGATTGACATAAGATGAATCACATAATTGTTGAGAAGTTAAACATGATTTCCGATAATATGGTACGAGGGCCTTACACGGAGGTGTGAGTTGTGGGACTATCCCACACTCTTTTAGATAGTTATGAATCTCTTGGCTTAAGTATTCACCTCCTCGATCTGATCGGAGGATTTTGATACTTTTGCCAAGCTGGTTTTGTACTTCATTCTTGAAATCCTTGAACTTTTCAAAGGTTTCATATTTATGTTTCATTACGTACACATATCCCTTTCACATTTCTTTTGAAAGTGGCTTTAGTCATCTTGCCCATTAAACAAGATTCACATGTTTCATATTATTCAAAATCAAATGAATCTAAAACTCCATCCTTATGAAGTTTTGAAATGTGATTCTCGTTTATATGGCCCAAGCGACAATGCTAGAGATAAGTTGGGTTAGAATCATTAGTCTTAATCCTCTTAGTATTTATGTTATAGACAGGCATATCAAGATTTAGAACATAGAGACCATTAATCAATTGTGCACTAGCATAAAACATCTCATTCAAATAAATGGAGCAACATTTGTCCTTTATAATAAATGAAAAACCCATATTGTCTAAACAAGAATTTGAAATGATGTTTCTAGTAATCGATGGCAAAAAATAACAGTCTTGTAAATCTAAAATTAAACCAGAAGGCAAAGTTAATGAATAATTTTCTATAGCTAATGCAACAACTCTTGCTCCGTTTCTCAGTCTTAGGTCAACTTCATCTTTCGCCAATATTCTACTCCTTTTGAGTTTTTGCACATTAACACAAATGTGAGAACCACATCCAATATCTAATACCCATGATGAAGAAGTAGATAGATTGACTTCTATAACAAAAATACATGAAGTAGAAGTCACACTTCCCTTCGTCTTCTTAAGATCTTCCAGGTATAACTTGCAGTTTCTCTTCCAATGTCCGCTCTCACCGTAATGGAAGCAATTTCCTTCCTTAGTCACTCCTCCCTTAGGCTTAAGTGCAGTAGCATGAAACTTAGATTTGACAGAGACTTTCTTTTCCTTTTTAAAGCCCTTTGATTTAGCTTTTCCCTTGCCCTTATTCACAATAAGAACATTTGTGGGCTTAGACTTCTTTGTGTTTGCCTCTTAAGTTCTCAACATACCAAGCAACTGTGGTAGAGTCTTTTAAATTTCAATCATATTGTAATTCAGAACAAATTGATTATAGCTATTAGGCAACGATTGCAAGATCACGTCAGTGGCCAACTCTTGGTCCAACGGAAAACCAGTTTCTCAATATTCTCTATGTATCCAATCATTTTGAGTACATGAGTTCCAACAAGGCTTCCTTCTACCATTTTGCACTGAAATAACGCTTTAAAGACGGCATACCTCTCTTGTCTAGCTTGTTGTTGGAAAAGTTGCTTCAGATGTTCAATCATATTGAACGCATCCATTTCCTCATGTTGCTTTTGAAGCTCTTCATGGTTGCAAACATTAAGCATCCAACATCAAGAGCGTCATTTTGATGCTTCTTGTAAGCATCCCTATCAGCCCTTACGGCCGTAGCAGGAGGTTCCTCAGCAGGTAAGGGTTCCTCTAGGACATATTATTTTTTCTCTTATTTGAGGACAATCCTCAGATTCCTATACCAGTCTAGGAAATTTTTCACATTCAATTTGTCATTCTCAAGGACCGATCGCAATGATATTGTACTCGTAACGTTGTTAGATGACATGGATATCTATAATATAAATATGCAAAATAATTTATGATTTAATCATTTAATAAGGTCTTATATTAAATGATAATCTCACTATTAGTTAAAATCATCAACCCTCAAAACTATTAGTGGGCCAAGATCCATATTTCACCTAACCTTGAGTTAGCTTTGGCTAATCACCCAAGACTCGGTTGTTTAGGTAGACAATAATTTGTCAATTACATCATATGTAACTCTTGGATCGTTGGGCGAACAACACTTTGTTCTAATTCATCTAATGAATTATTACCCAACCCCATGCATCTAGGTTCCAAATCCTATTAAGATAACGCTAGTTAAGTCAAACCCAATTTAAAGTCACACGGATATCACTTTTATCCTATCGCGCCTTACTAAGATTGTCACGGTACTTTGCTTTGGCAAACCTACACATGATCAATCGAAGTCTTGACGATTACGTTTAATTGGAAGACATCTTACTTGACTTAATATTATTAGAGGGATTTACAGATCTCACGATTTTATTAATATTGAGAATGAAAACATGTCATGTACATATACATACATCATCTATCAATATTAAATATCAAATGATAAACATGCATCACATACATCAACATAAAATAAACGTGTGGTTATAGCCCGAACTACTGATTTTCTCAAGCCAATGAGAAAATCTAAATGGTCAACCTAAGGGTAACTTCTCCAAGCACATCTTCGGTCTATTTGTGAATGGCATCCTAGTCTCGGCACCATGGTCTAACTTCATTGATCTCCATCAACAAAAACTATAATATATAACAATTACATGATATAGAGAAGTCCTCGAGTTACATTTCGAGGGGATCATAGGGGAGGGAATACATTCAGAATAATAGAGAAGGCACGACACGCAGGCCGTATATAAAATTACAATCATTCACAAAATTCCCAATCTAATTGGTCATAGGGCTATAACCATTCACCATGCTCAAACAACACATAAGACATGCTAATACATAACAATTAATGAATTAAATTATAAACATTTTAAAATTTAATTCTAGGTTCATAAACTGTAAATAAAATCAGGGAAAAATATCGAACGCCAAGGAGTCGCCCGCCGACAGAGTCTCGGACGCCCGCCCATGCACGTTGGTCTCCCACCCATGTACGTCGATCGTCCCACTCTTGAGCCAGTCGCCCACCTGGACAAGCATCGGTCGCCCGCCTTGTTGATGGCTATGTCGCCCACCCTTGCATGGTTCGATCGCCCGCCCTTGCGAGGGCGCGGTCGCCCGCCTTGCTAGGGTCAGTCGCGATTACACATATGTATCTTATACATAAATACACGTTAATATATCATATAGATATTACGATGGTTTCCACATACATATCTCATATGTAGATTATAACATATCATATATGTTCTTACAGTTTCGAATAAGCATGATAACTATAACTCAGAACATGATAAAACAATTTATCACAAAACCCCGATATGAGCTTCGTACACGGCTCTGATACCACTGTAAGGAATCTGACTATCAAATAGCGCGGCGGAATAAAATTATCAGATTCCTAACGAGGACCTATACGAAGTTATCATATCCAGTGTTGAGAGTTATACCTTTGTAGCGTGTTTGATGCATAATCCTCAAAAGAAAACGTCCACGAGTCACGAGCAAAACTTTTCAAGTTTTGCCTCTACGGAATCCACACGACCAAATCGAAAGGAATGTTGAATTTATCAAGTTGCTAGCTTGATAAATCAATTGGGACAAAGAGCACGAGACATCGAAGCGAGGTGACGGTTCTCTCTTTTCGAGTGGTCTGCTAGTTTAATTCTGAATTCCTCTCTATTTGCAAAACCTAATGCAGACATACGTACATGTATGTAAGGCGGCTAACATTATTAGGAGTAGGGTTTTCCAAAAACCCCTTGACTAGGGACAATCTTTAAGAATAATACAATTTTATTCTAAAGACATTAATATATATATATATTCATATTACATCGATACTGGAATAATATATAATAATGAATTACCATTAATAAAATCATATTACATTGCATGCCAAAATCAATCATCTAATGAGTTGTCTTACGACATATCCCAACACAATTTGTTCCATCTTCTTTAGCTGAATTTATGTAGAGAACATTGGAAGCTATTTATCTGGAAACTGAGTTCAACAGCCAAGAAAGAAGAAGATTGTTACAACGCACCCAAGGTACATACAAGGGGTCAATACATTTTGGTGTAGAAATGCTCCCATCAAGGAACCCGGGTTTGGTTTTGATAGATACAGCCAAGGTGAATGCTCTGCTCTAGGTGATGTAGTTTGGGACAATGTAAGGAGATGTGATAACAACGGTGGTTTTAGTATCACTAGGATGCAGATAAAATGGTTGACTATGATACGAACACCAGATGATGAGGAGGATGAAGCATTTTCGAAAGCCATTGAATAGAATAAAATTGCTGAAAAACAATGAAAGAGTTAAAAGGATCGAAAATTAGATCAAGTTGAACAGCTTGATATGCTCCAGATACCATGTTAAATATATTAAATATAACTCCATTGAAGTGATTTTGATTGATAGATGAATGACAATGAAGAACACAAAAAAAAAAAAAGAAAACGAAGATGGGAATTTTATGTGTATTAGAAACTGACAAAGCTAAGCTTAAATAACGTGTACAGATCCCACCTATTTATAACCAAAACAAGTTACAAAACAAAGATATAATTTACACAAGAACAGAAAAATCATTCACGCAGTGCATGCTCCTCTGACTAACTCTGGGAGAATAATCATGTTGCTTCTGTCATCTATCCATCTTGCACCACTTCTCTGTATTGCCGAGTTGTTTCTTTACGTGCGCCTACACCTTTGCTTTCACTTATTTCACATCGTGCGGAATCAAACAGAAATTATTAATTTGACACACTAACAGCTATTATGAAACTAAAATGAATTATAAAACTGAGCATGTACATAAATTCTCACGTTTGTCTATTGCTTCAAACAAATCTTCTTCATCATCGACTTCTCTTTGGATGAGCAGCAGCTGGTTCTGCTCCTCAGCTCTCTTGCTCAAAATTCATCAGGAAAAAAAACGAAAATATATCATAAACTGTCCTACATTTAGATTTAGTTGCTTAAATATATTGAAATTAAAGGTATATTTTGGATATAAGCATTACTTGAGTGCATATTTGTTGAAAGAAAGGATTGTTTAGACGGAGATTCAGAAGAAAAATAAATAAATAAATAAGAGCTCGGTAAAAGAAAATCAATTCTACAATTCAAATGCTGAGAATTGGAGCTTTTATATCTGTAATTTATGCGTTTTTTTTTTAAAGGAGGGTGACTAAATATTTTCCACATACTGCGGCACTCGAACTCAATGCTATCCAAAATGGAGGTGAACCCTCACCGTCTGGGCTAAGCCTAAGAGCTCAATTCCTGCTTTTTTTAATACTATACTATTATACTAAGTTTGGGTTGCGATTCAATGCAAAAGTGATGAGTGCATTTCAAAATGTAAAATATACTGTCATCTTCTAAATCATTGTCTATATGACCATATGACTGATTTTTGGCAATCAATACTTCTAAGGCTTGATTTTTCAAAGTTTTTTTTTTTTTTTTGAGTAAATCGTCGATGTTGCGATGTGAAAACTCAAGGTGTGACAATTATTTTTAGGTAGAAAAATTAAAATATGTTATTATTTAATTGGAGGGCATTAAGGTAACAATGTGCTCCTGTGATAAATTACCACAACTGCAACGAGAAATTTAACAGTGGAAGGAAATAATATGAATAGTGAGGGCTTTCTTGATTTTACCGGGCCAAATGTATTATATATCCAACACACCAAACATGTGATAACTGATGGATTATTCATCAATCACCATTTATCCATCACACCAAATACAGCCTAAATAACTTAAAAATTATACTTAACAGGTAGGAACTCTACTGCACACATTTATTATAAATTATGAGTTGACTTATGTCATATCAGGAAAAATATTCATAATATAACATAATTTATTGGAGGCATCAAATATGTAAAAACAACTATCAAACTAAGCGTGGTCCAAGGCCGGAATGCATACATCCTGTCATGCCCCAAGATCGGAGCGCGGTACACCGGTGTTGGATCCAAATATGAAAATTTGAATACAACAAGTCTCGTGTAAAGATCTATGATTCTATTTATTCCATAACAATAATTGTTTTTACAAATGAAAAACAAATCGACCAATTTATTCGTAAAACCTTAGATCTCAACAGAGTTTGCGAAAGCGTAACGAAATAAAATCTTGAAATATCCTAGTAGATCACCAGCCGCAAAATTGGTCTTGTTCTTCGTCTTCAACCTATTCTCCGTCCTTATCTGGAGAGAGACGGTAAGTGGTGAGTATGTGGAGAAATACTCAGCAAGTAGGGGACAGTTGAACATGATAAAACATACATATAAATCTTTTTCAAATAACTATTTATCAAACATAAGTACATTTATCATAATTGCTCACACTACAGCACTATCATAAACACATAATCACATAATCGCTTTTTGGGATCAAGATATGGCTCCCATGTGTGTAGCATTTTGCTCTTAAGGAGCAAGAGATGGCTCTCGTGGCAAACCCCCATCATGTAGCACTTTGCCCAGGGAATCAAGTGGTGGCTCCTACACACGTAGCAGTTTGTCTCGCGGAGCATTCGACTTTCGATGCGCATTTCTCATACTTTCATAATATGATCTTAAAATACATTTTCGTGTTCAACTGAACTTTTAACGCATATAGAGTTTCAAAACGAAATGACATTTGTATATAAAAAAAACTCACTTAGAGTCGAATATACAAAGCGTGGGAATGGATCCTATATTACGAAGGTGGTACGAATCATCTATTCTCTTGCCTTGAAGCTTTGGAATTCTTGTGTGTGTGAGTAGGTGAATTTTCGAAAAATGCTTAAGTCTAGAGTAGCCCTTTTCTTGGTAAGATGTAGTTTGATTTTAATATGGGGATGTGTACTCCAATTTAGATCCACTATTTTGGCTCCTAATGGCAAAACTTTAGTGGGATGATAGGTGGGTGGTGTTAATGTGATTGGAGGCAATTAAGTGGGGTGGATTGAGGGGCATGGATTGGGGTCATCAATGGAGTCAACATATGGGGTCATCACATTTAGTATAGGAGCATGATTTAGAGAGACATAAGTTGATCTTAAATCCTAGCCATTTAATGTTATGATTTTAGAAAGGAAATGAATGACTAATCAAGATTGGAAAAAAGGCACTTGAATAGACAAATTGAGTGGTCATCACATTTCATAATTTGAGCAAGTAATGAATGTGATCATCAATGGACAATGTAGAAGAACTTATTAACAATTACAAAATGTTGGTCATCTAATGGCAAGAGTTAAGCAAGTCATTAGATGCCATTACATTGGATTGAATGTGATTGAATGGTGGTTAAATATGATTGAATGGTGGCAAGATTTGGGTCATCACCCCCACTTATTGGAAGTTTCAACCTCGAAACTTGAGTCAGCTCGATCTAGAATGTGGTGTCGATCTAGAAAGTGGTGTCGATCTAGATTTGGGTCATCACATCCCTCCCCCTTATTGGACTTTGATGTAAGAAATGATCCTTCTTCTCAGCAATTGATTCTATGAGTCCACTATACGGCTCGTGATTCCTTCATACTTTAGAGTTTCATCCAAGCTTCCTTGATCTACCAGGGGTTCATCTTCGTCACATACTCTCATGAAGTTATCTTAACTAATAAAATGAATAAATAGAGTTTCGAGTTGAATGAGTTTTCTTTGTCAAGTTGATCAATGATAGGAGTAATGATTCTTATAAAAGATTGTTTCAATACAATCTAAAAAAATTCTCAAGAAGTGTGAGGTGGTAAAAATCAAATTATCAACTTTTGTGAGCTGAACTGATCAAATGTGATTGAATATTACAAGAATTTGCAAGGATGATATACATTAGCCTAGAACAACATCACATGAAAGAGAATGAATGATAATTCCTAGAAAATGGAGCAGAAACAAAAGGAAAAAAAAAAGCATGTAGTCTTGTTCATTAACTAAGAACAAGTTTGCAACATGATAATCGAAAATAATTATTGATATGAAGAAAAGCATTGTCACATCAAAATTGAGCAAATGTAGAATCTAAAAATAATTGAGGTTAGGGTTGAGAAGGATCGATAACCACATTACCCAATGAATGTAATGGGTTATTATCAAGTGAAAGCTTCCAATGAAGAAAGTATTATTGAGAGCGATTGAAGGATTGCTTCCCTAGGACTGCTTCATTGACAAAATATGTTTCAATCGTCCCAACAATTTAAAGTAGATCAGGATCTAAGAACAATTTTAGAGTGAATCAATAGTTGAACAAGTATTCGAACAAATGAGACTATTTTAAAATTGACGAAAGGAAATCCATAATACAATTAATGGATTGCAATGATTCTTTTGGTAAAATGGTAATGTTCAAGTATTCTAATAAGTAAAATGACCATTTACTTTGAATACAAGATTATATTCAAAGGAACAAGCGGAGTACAAAAGATATAATTGGATAGATAGGTATGAAATTATTCAAGCGGGGAAATGTCAAATAAGGCGTGATGATATGCTAACCTGTTTATTTCAATGAAAAATGATTTCAAGGATATCAATAAAAAATTTGAAGAAAGACAAATTAATTCATTAATCAAAATAAGTTTTATCGAATTTCAAAAGATATATTGGAATGTAGAAAATAGATTTCTAATATCCTTATTACTCTACTATATTTTATTCAACATAATGATCATATCAACTTGAATCCGAAGTGTCACAATCTATATACAAATTATGGAGATATATATATATATAAAATTATGTATCCCAATAATATAACATGACTTTTACTTAAATTCTACGGATCTCAATAGGATGAAGAAAGGACTATTCTAGTTAACCCGAGTTTTCACTAAAAATGAAATTCCTTGTAATTGAGTGAAAAATTTCAAAACTGTTTCCATCGATGAATCTAGTAAAATATGAACTCAAATTATTTAGTTGTTTGGGAATTAAAATTCTCGAAGTTAGCACAAGAATATAAAAATTCAAGGAATTGGGTGTAATATGTTGAAACAAGTGAATTGAGTTCATCGTGACTTACAAAATATTAGTAGCAAGGTTTAAAGTTGTTGCGTAGTTGCGTAACCGAGGAATATGGTCAAAATAACGCATATTGAGATATGATCGGAGAGCAAAATAAACTTTGATTAATTAAAATGAGAGGTTCATAGCGGAATCCTAAACAAAGAAATTATTATTAGAATACCAATGAAATATCCCTTATTACTATTATCCCATCACATACTAGAAGTAAAAAACTAGTATATTATTTCTCCGTCTCCTAAATCCCCTTCAACATTTTCCACTACCATAGGATCTTCCTCGGGATCTTCCTCTTCCATCAAGAAATTAATCACAGACTGCTTGTAAGCAACTTCCTGCACCAATTCATTTTTCTCATTTGTGAGAGCTTGGATTCGGGTCCACATATTCTCACGATACTCATTGAACTCCTGCTCGAAGCTCCAATTGTTGGCACTTGTTATTGTGGACTATCACCAGTGTTCCGTTGTCCTCGATTTCTTTTATAAGTTGCTCTTTGGCACGATGATGATGGTAGGTCATCCTTTGGGGTTTGTAACAAAAGTGATTAATTATATCTATCAACTCGGTCTTGTCTCGCATCTCCTTGTCTTGGAACACTTTAAGTTCGGTTATATCATGTTCCATCTTTTGGATCAAACTGGTTTGAGTGTCATCGTACACTACGTTGGATTGAAAAATATATTACGATGGATGCGGAATTGAATGATGGGATTTCTTGGGTTAGAGTTCTTAAGCATGGTTCTTCAAAAATCTTTTGGTGGTGAAATCTTTGAATCTTGACAAAGTTTTTTCTTCGATATGATGTGATCACTAACACAATTTGGAGTGGAAAAAATCTGCTTTGGGAGGTCAAATTTTCGAAGGGTATCCACTTTGGGATTGGGATTGTAGGGTTTATAGCATGAGTAAAATTTCAAATTTAAGGCAATCGCCAAGGTAAATCCAAAATTAATTATGAAGTTTTTATCTAATCTTGATGGGTAAGGAAACAATTGGTCGAGTTGAGAAGAAAAATCGCAGCAAGAGACAAAATTGGAGGTTATATTTTTCACCTAATTATGTTGATTGTGAATTGTAGTTGTCAGAGGGCTTTTGAAGTATATTTTATGAGGATTCACACCATTCCTAGTTGTGAGAAATCGAAGTCCGAAATTTTCGTAATCTATGGTTCTATGAGCGAGAAACACGATCCGAAATTCAGCATCTTCCCTTGTTTCTGATTTCAATTTGATAGAGGGGTTTTAATGAGCATGATATGTGGATCATAAACTCAGAATGAATTTGGAATTGGTTTCAAATATTGAGGATTTGAAGTGTAGGATCGAGCGCTTACCGTTTTACAAATAACTATAGTTAAGGGTAATGGCGCAACATCACTCATTCAACCATACACTGGCACAAGCGCTACGTGTTCGACCGATAACAAAACAGAGGCAATTGTTGAACCCCAACAATCCCTCCCCCAATAATTGCACTTTCTGCAACTCATGGGAATCGAACACGCGACATTGGCTCTGATACCAATTGTAGGATCGATCACTTACCACTTTACCAATAACTATAGTTAAGGTAATGGCACAACATCAATCTTTTCGACCATACACTGGCACAAGCGCCACGTGTTCGATTGATCACAAAGCAGAGACAATTGTTGAACCCCAACATCAAGGCCGAATTTCGTTCACTTAGATTTCATAGAAGGCGTGATTTTGGCCTGAAATTTTGGGATCGATTGTTGACCAAAATTTTGAATTGATATTGGGCTTTGGATTCAAATGTAACAATACTTCATAACCCAGATTTAATTTTGAAATAATGTCAACATGATTGAGAAATCGAGAGTCGAATGTTTTTGGCACAGTTAAAGTTCTAGGGCGTGCTTTTAGGCTTGAAATTGGGCACCTTCCTTTACTTATGAATCAAATTTGTTAGAGGTATTTTATCAAGGACGATATTTGGATCATCACTCCAGAATGGATTTAACTATTACGTAAAAATGTGTGAAAATCAAGGGCCAAATTTTCAGATTTTTAGGGTTCCTGAGGCATGAAAAATTCCTAGAAATTAATCACCTTACCTTGTTTGTAAGTCTAATTTGAAAGAGAGCTTTGGATCAACATGATTCAGAGACTAATATTCCAAGTCCACTTTAAATTCGGTGTTCAGGTGGGTGAGAAATCAAGGGCTGGCTTTTCGTGGGTTTAGGGCTCATAGCCATTCAAATAGCTTTTGCGGTCGATCATCGTTCAACGATAGTCGGATATAATAGAGGGTTAATATTCAAAATGGTCTGTGGGTTTCGGTAATAGAACGGATTTTTCCGGATTTGACTGGAGGCTGCAAGATCGGAGGTAGAGTGGCGTGAAAGGGCTTGGGTTCGCAGTTTCAATCCATAATTGCTCCTCTTCCGTTGAGCAGATCTTGAAATTGATTGGGGGGTTTGATTCATCGAGGGGTTTCGATCTCGATGATTGGTCGGCTGTCATTTTTCCAACACCGGCGAGTAGGCGGTGATGCAGACAGCCTTAGATCTTGGATTTTTTGATTTTTTAAATTTTTTTTAATTAAAAACAATCAGATTGTTAGTTACGATTGCCAAATAGATTTCAATTTAGACAGTTGGTTTATTTAACCGGGATTTTTAATATGGTATTTTTATATCAACACGAAATCTTTTCCCAACGAGATCATCGAACCTGGTTTTGCTATGATACCACTAAAATGTCACGCCCCGAGACCAGAGCGCATGACTCCGGCGTTAGATCCAAATATGAAAATTCAAATATAACAAGCCTCGTGGACAGATCTATAATAAAACAGTCTATTTATTCCATAACAATAATAGTCTTTACAAATGAAAAATAAATCGAACAATTTATTCGTAAAACCTTAGATCTCAACAGAGTTTTCGGAAGCGTAACGAAATAAAATCTTCAAAACTCCTCGGTAGATCACCAGCCCCGTCACGTTCTTCGTCTTCAACCTATTATATGTCCTTATCTGGGGAGGGACGATAAGGGGTGAGTATTTGGGGAAAATACTCAGTAAGCAGGAGCCAGTTGAACATGATAAAACATACTTATAAAGCTTTTCTAATAACTCTTTATCAAAGATATAGTAAATTGGTACACTTACTCATAATTGCTCACACTATAGACTTATCACATAAACACATAATCACATAATCGCTTTTTGGGATCAAGAGGTGGCTCCCGTATGTATAACACTTTGCTCTTAAGGATCAAGAGGTGGCTCCCATGCATGTGACAAACCCCCATCATATAGCACTTCGCCCCACCGAATCAAGTGGTGACTCCTACACACGTAGCACTTTGTCTTGCAGAGCCTTCGAGTTTCGATGCGCATTTCTCATTAAACTTTCATAATATGATCTTAAAATACATTTAGATGTTCAACTGAAATTTTAACACGTATATTGAGTTTCAAAATGAAATGACATTTGTAGCAAAAACTCACTTACAGTCTGATATACGAAGCATATGAATGGATCCCGGATTACGAAGGTGCGAATCATCTCCTCACTTGCCTTGTAGCTTTGGAATTCGTGTGTGTGTGTGTGTAGGTGAATTTTTTTAAAAATGCTTAAGTGTAGAGTAGCCCTTTTCTTGGCAAGGTGTAATGTGATTTTAATAAGGTGAGGTGTGCTCCGTTTTAAATCCACTACTTTGGCTCCTAATGGCAAGACTTTAGTGGGATGATAGGTGGATGATGTTAATGTGACTGGGAGGCAATTAAGTGTGGTGGATTGAGGGGCATGGGTTGGTTCATCAATAGGGTGAACATATGGGGTCCTCACATTTAGTGTAGGAGCATGATTTACAGAGGCATTTAAGTTGATCATAAATCCTAGCAATTTAGTGTTATTATTTTAGCAAGGAAATGAATGACTAATCAAGATTGGAAAAAGGAACTTGAATAGGCAAATTGAGTGGTTGACTGGATTGAATGGTGGCAAGATTTGGGTCAGCACACAACCGTGAGATACGAAGGTTATAATTGTTATAGTTGTGGGTTCAATTGTGTTATACACACGGGAGCCACCTCTTGAATCTTAATAGCAGTGTGTTATACACATGGGAGCCACCTCTTGAACCTTTAAGAGAGATTATGTGTTTATGTGATGTGTTTTTGATAAGGCTCTAGTGTGAGCAAATATGAGTATATGTATCAATTTACTATGTGCTATGATAAAAAGTTATATGGAAGTTTTACATGTGTATATGTATGTTTAACCATGCTCAATTGGTCCTCGTTTGCTGAGTGTTTCCTACACACTCACCACTTACCTCTCCCCTAGATACGAATAAAGAACATGTCGAGAACGAGGAACAAGACAATTTTTGTGGCTGGTGATCTGCAAAAGAAATTCCAAGATTTTAAGTTCATTCAATTACGCTTCTGCAAAATGTTGTTTAGATCTAAGATTTTTAGTGGCAATTGATCAATTTTATTTTCAGTCGTAAGACGATTATTGTTATGAAATAAATAGATTGATTTTATCTTAGATCTGTACTACGAGGCTTGTTGTCTTCGAATTACATAATTGGATTCAAAGTCGGTGTCATGTGCTCATTTTCGAGGCTTGACACAATGTAACTTGAGGCCCTTTGACTCTGCAGAAATTACAAGAGTTAAGACTACAGGCAAAACATAAGTTATTTAAGTCAATCAATCAAGACCACGAGTCCTTTACATTTGCTCTTCTTAGCTCGTTTCTGTGTATTCAGTTTTTGAGAGTTGGATATTTATTTTTGTTAGTCGAATTCATACTTGTGAGATAAGTTGTTGGAAAATATGCTTAATGAATGAAAATTAAGCATAGATGAGTCGAAAAACGAATTAAAGAAAAATGGGAAAAACTTTTATGCCATGGGCAGCAGGGGAGGTGCGTTCACGCCTCCCAAGCGGCGTGAACGTGCATCTGAACGGTTTCTAAATCGGTGTGCACTCTTTGGTCTGTTGTTGTGTTTTTCGTGATAAAATGCTTCAAAATGGTGTCTGATAGGCTTAGTTTTTACGTGTTTTTAGTTGTAATTTCTACCCGTTTTTCATCCTTTCCTGGATGATATTATGCTTTTTGGTGTTTATTTGTTTGTTTCAGGAAAATAGGTCGGAAATGGAAGAAATGAGCTAAAATGAAGAAAACGGGTGAAATCGAGGCGAAAAAGAGATCAAATGAAGAAGTTGGATTTTTCGGAGCTTCGATCGATCGAGATTATTTCTCGATCGATCGAGCCAGGCGGAGTGTTGAGAAGCAAAGTTTCAAAGCACCGATCGATCGAGATTTTGTCTCGATCGATCGATCGAGGCAGAGACATCAGCACCAATTTTATCGAAGGATCGATCGATCGGAAGGATAATCTCGATCGATCGAGCGAGGCAGTGATTTTCAAAGACTGAAGTGAACAGTGCACCGATCGATCGGACGAAATTCTCGATCGATACGCAAATTCTGGAAAATCTTATCTTCCATTTTTGAATTGATTCTCGGTGGCTACAAATATGGATCATTTCCATATCATGAGATATTAGATCTAGGAGGGAAAACCACCGAAAAACTAGACCCAAACCCTAGCCGCCGCCTGGAAGAGCCGAGATGAAGCCATCTTCTCCGTTCTTTGTCCAAGCTTGAGCCAACAAATTTCCGGAGTGCAAGGAAGGAGCAAGAGAAGAAATCACGGTGCAACGCACAGATTCATTCTAGCTGTTTATCGTATTTCTAAACTTTGATTTATTTTATTTTCATTTTCATTTGATGTTTTTGAGGTCGAGAGACGATTAAACTTCTTATGTAATTGACTTGAATTGAATCTAGTTTATTTTATTGAGTTTTAGTGAAATTGTGTTTCATTTATTGATTCGTTCGTGTTTGAGTGGATTGAGTTCTTATGTCCATGAATTAAACGCTTATTAAGATCAAAGTCTAGCTAACTTTGATTGAAATCTGTGAGTTATAACCGAGATCGAGAGATAACGTTATTATACGCTAAATTAATTCATGGTGTATGTTAAGATTGAGATCGAGAGATGAAATCGCATACGTGAGAACTTTGAATCGAGAGATTTAGAATAACGAGGTTTTGAAGATTTATGCAATATTGGATTAGTAAATAGGTGCACGAGAGTGACTTGTTCTAATTTGATATTAGTTTCTTTACAGCTCGAGAGAGTGTATTGAAGATTATTGAAAACCTTTCACCTTAAGAATCAATTGTTTGGTACATGCCTATTCAAACGAATCTTTGGAGAGAACATAGTTGAACGAAAAGCGAGATAAATTTCTCTAGCGAATTACCTTTGCATATCCGGAACCCGATCAATTTTATTTCATTCTTGTGCTTTAGTTCTAGTTCCGTTTAAATTAATCTACAACCGTTTAGATCGTAGGCTAAATATAATTTTGCTAGTCTTATTTGGTACTTATACATTAGTCCCTGTGGATTCGACAACCTTTACTTTCATTTCACTATACTAAAACTTGACAACCGTGCACTTGCGGTAGAATCGCATCACACTACACTTTGAAATATTTTCTGTTTAAAAAAATAAGCGGTCAAGTTTTTTGGCGCCGTTGCCGGGGACTAACTTTAGTAATATCATACGAGAAGCTTTGACTGTAATTTAACCATTTTTTCTTTTGTATATATTTTTTCGAAAAAAAAAAATTATTAAATTATTTTGTTTGTTTGTCTTGTGAGGTACTTGGAGATGCTACATCAACAAGCCTTCACAAGCTTTGTCCAACAACGTTCTGAGCCGTTCTACGCTGTTTGGGAGAGATTCAATGAATTGGCCAACTCATTCCGGTATCACAACTTTTCGAACTATATTCTCTTGCAATATTTCTTCAACGGTTTGGATGCACAGACACGAGAATGGGTATTGAGCGGAGCACTGGCAACTAGAAGTCCTTTGGTTGATAGAGAGGAGAACAGTGTGGTGCACCTGTTCAATGATATGGCGGACTTCGATCATCACTAGCATTGTGATCCTTCACTACAAGGTTGGAGTCACCAATACCCACCAGAGCCTCACTACCCTATTGATACGCCACAACCATTTGAACATCGCGAAGAGAGGAGAGATAGTTCTGCAGATGTCACAACTCAGTTAGAGGATACCTTAGTAAGATTCTTGGCATCAACCGAGAGCAGTTTGGAGTGCCAAACCAACTCTATGCGTCACCTGGAGCAGCAAATGGTGGTCCTCATGGAAACAATTTCAAATAGTTGCCAAGAGGAAGAGATGAGGGCTACAAATCAAGAGGCGACAAATCGAGTTTGGTTATATGATGATGATCACTCAACCAACCAAGTTTGGGGGAGTGATCCTCCTAGTGTGGAAGATTCAAAGGAACTTGAGCCTCTTCAAGAGATTGAGCATACTTCAGAGATGTCATCCGAGGAGTTCCCATATGAAGATGAATCGAGTGGTTGGAGAATGAAGAGACTTGCGAAGATTCTGATTTACGTCCATCGATGGAGACATGTTCTATGCCATATGTGGATCCGTATTTTCCATCGATGCCAACTTCACCGCACTACATCCTGAAAGAGATAAAGCCGAGTCAAGAATCATTCTCCCATTCCTACCACTTCAAGATGAATGTTGTTGGAGCGACGAGCGTACACTGTTACAATCTTGCCAATCTTGAGGGCATACTGAATAAAGACTCATTCGTGGTATCATACGATACTTACTATGGGCGGCAGCCGCTCTTTGATGGTTGCTTCTGATGGTCAAGCCGAAGACCAAAAATCAGCGCTTCTTGGGAGGCAACCCAAGCATATCCTTTTGCCATTTAGTTTTGTTTATTTTTAGTTTTTGCATTTAGTTTGTTTATCTCTCGTGTCGACTATTTTATTTGCATTCTTATCTTGCTAGGTACTTGGTTGGAGCGATGAACCCCTACAACAGTGGAGCTTTCAAAAGCAAATCTTCCTCAACCCTCATGCAAGCGTCTTGATCAGGGGAGTTCACTGTTTCCCTTTCGATTATTTTAAACATTGAGGGCAATGTTTGATTTAAGTTTGGGGGAGTAGTAGCTTGCATGTTTTACTTGTTTTAACCACATGTTGTGTGCTTAAATGACACTTGAATCGTCCTATTATTATGAGCTAAAAAAAAAAAAATTAATGAGTTATTCTTGAGAAATGATGAGTTGGATTTGCAATGGTACTACATGATGAAATTAATCCCCATCTAGATAGGAGTCATGAAAATTTTTAACTTGTTTGTATATATCCTTTGTTGAACTTATATCAAAATTGAGGAATACTTTGAGCACGATTTGAGTCATGATTGAGTGAAGTATGTATTGAATAAAGTGAAAACTTGTGTTAACTAGGATTTGTCTTGAGTATCTTAGAAAACTCTACAATCTATTTGAAAGCACTTTGAGGCGAAATTTATAATTAGGAACTTGACTTGGAGATGATTTAGGCGATCTTTGGACCGTTTGTGCCTTTCAAGCTGACCTTGTGTACATCATTCCTTAGTGTCCCCTCTTGAGCCTTATTGAAAAAAAGAATGGTATATGCATTGCATATAACTAGACCCCCATTCGACATTTTTGGCCAACTCATTATACCTACCTTGGATTGAGCCTAAATGATAAATTATATCCGTCCCTAAGGGAGTATAATGAATCTCATTCTGTGCACTGATTTGTATATATAGATAAGTTCATTGTGAAAAACAAAGTGAACAAAAGAATGAGCAATAAGAAAAGATGTAGAGAAAAGCATTGAAAAAAAAAATGAAAACATTCAAATAAGACCCAAAGTGGCCAAGGCTATAAAAAGTTGAAGAGAAGCTCAATATTGTGCGAAAATTTTGAACTGATTCTATTATACTCTCTTCTTTGCTTTCATCCTACCTTTTCTTTGGAGCCGACACCAAAAGGCCTAACGCTATAAGCTTTTAAAGACCTTCTGATCCAAGTCTAGGGACTAATTACATTAGTGGAGAAATGCTGGATAATAGATTTGTAGAGTAATCAGAAGTAATCTTGACTCTGAGTTTTTATGGCACATTTTGATCTTAAAATATATGTATATAACTCATGTTTGACAATAGCACACACGCACGTTCCGATATTGCGATGTATTGTTTAGCTTAGAAAAAAAATGCTTCCTGTTGAACTTTGAATGACTCTCATTGATGTGTAAGTGGGATTGCTGAGCTTGTACGCTATGTTGTGATGATGATTTATTCAAAGTATTAAGTTTAACTCTACTTTTTGAGCTTATTGCTTGCTCGAGGACGATCAAGTCCAAGTTTGGAGGAGTTGATAGGCTTAGTTTTTACATGTTTTTAGCTGTAATTTCTTCCCGTTTTTCGTACTTTTTCCTGGATGATATTATGCTTTTTGGTGGTTATTTGTTTGTTTCAGGAAAATAGGTCGGAAATGGAAGAAATGAGCTAAAATGAAGAAAACGGGTGAAATCGAGGCGAAAAAGAGATCAAATGAAGAAGTTGGATTTTTCGGAGCTTCGATCGATCGAGATTATTTCTCGATCGATCGAGCCAGGCAGAGTGTTGAGAAGCAAAGTTTTCAAAGCACCGATCGATCGAGATTTTGTCTCGATCGATCGATCGAGGCAGAGACATCAGCACCAATTTTATCGAAGGATCGATCGGAAGGATAATCTCGATCGATCGAGCGAGGCAGTGATTTTCAAAGACTGAAGTGAAAAGTGCACCGATCGATCGGACGAAATTCTCGATCGATCAATACGCAAATTCTGGAAAATCTTATCTTCCATTTTTGAATTGATTCTCGATGGCTACAAATATGGATCATTTCCATATCATGAGATATTAGATCTAGGAGGGAAAACCACTGAAAAACTAGACCCAAACCCTAGCCGCCGCCTGGAAGAGCCGAGAGGAAGCCATCTTCTCCGTTCTTTGTCCAAGCTTGAGCCAACAAATTTCCGGAGTGCAAGGAAGGAGCAAGAGAAAAAATCACGGTGCAACGCACGGATTCATTCCAGCCGTTTATCGTATTTCTAAACTTTGATTTATTTTATTTTCATTTTCATTTGATGTTTTTGAGGTCGAGAGACGATTAAACTTCTTATGTAATTGACTTGAATTGAATCTAGTTTATTTTATTGAGTTTTAGTGAAATTGTGTTTCATTTATTGATTCGTTCGTGTTTGAGTGGATTGAGTTCTTATGTCCATGAATTAAACGCTTATTAAGATCAAAGTCTAGCTATTTTGATTGACATCTGTGAGTTATAACCGAGATCGAGAGATAACGTTATAATACGCTAAATTAATTCATGGTGTATGTTAAGATTGAGATCGAGAGATGAAATCGCATACGTGAGAACTTTGAATCGAGAGATTTAGAATAACGAGGTTTTGAAGATTTATGCAATATTGGATTAGTAAATAGGTGCACGAGAGTGACTTGTTCTAATTTGATATTAGTTTCTTTACAGCTCGAGAGAGTGTATTGAAGATTATTGAAAACCTTTCACCTTAAGAATCAATTGTTTGGTACATGCCTATTCAAACGAATCTTTGGAGAGAACATAGTTGAACGAAAAGCGAGATAAATTTCTCTAGCGAATTACCTTTGCATATCCGGAACACGATCAATTTTATTTCATTCTTGTGCTTTAGTTCTAGTTCCGTTTAAATTAATCTACAACCGTTTAGATCGTAGGCTAAATATAATTTTGCTAGTCTTATTTGGTACTTATACATTAGTCCATGTGGATTCGACAACCTTTACTTTCATTTCACTATACTAAAACTTGACAACCGTGCACTTGCGGAAGAATCGCTTCACACTACACTTTGAAATATTTTCTGTTTAAAAAAATAAGCGGTCAGGTTTTTGAAGTTGATAGGGTTGATTATTACGCGTTTTTATGCTATGATTTGTAATGGTTTTCGTGTTGATTCTTGAATTATTTTACGTTTTATGGTATATATTTCTATATTTCAGGAATCAATGTTGAAATTCATAAAAGGTGAAGAAATCAAGCTAAAATGATGAAAAAATGAATAGAGTTGAAGAAAAGAGGAAAAAACCAGAATCCAAGACACATGTTGCTCCTTTCTCCTCAAATTATTATATGTTCGAGCCAGCTTTTGGAAATGTGGTCCATATAAAAGTTGTATAACTTTCTCTTATCTTCGTGTGGACAGCTGATTCATCAAATTTGGAGTTCGCATGAGAACGTTACGGCCAAAATACGAAACTCGCCAGAAGTTGAAAAAGGCGAAGAAACTTACTGTGAAGCTCGATCGATCGAGAAAGGATTTCCGATCGATCGAGAAAGGCTGAAAAAAGCCACGAATTTCTATTGTCCAGCTCGATTGATCGACCCCTCTGTCCCGATCGATCGCCCAGAGTTTTGAAAAATATGAAAACTTGATTTCTTGCCTTCCAAGTTGGATTCTATTCCATCCTCCTAGCCTCCAACCCTACATAGCTCGAAATATTGGCCAAAAAGGAGGAGATATCAGATTTTAACCTAGGGTATAGCCTCCACACCCATTCACCATCAGAAACCATACGCCTCCTTCACACTCCTTCACCCCAATTCCACCTCAAGCCAATTCCTTCACTCCACCACACGTCAAAACCTCCACCAATCTTCCACTCTTCGTCAAACACTCATCACCATCATCCACCATCACCACTTCACCCTAGGAATTGGAACAAGCCAACAAGGCGATAAAAAGAGACGATCGAGAAGGAAGTAAGAGAAGGAGCAAGGATCTATGAACGAAGTGGACATCGGGAGTTTATTCTTGTCTTTTAATATTAGTTTTGATTTGCTTTGATTTATTATGAGGAACTAATTTTATTTATCGAGGCTAGGCGAATCCGTTGTTATGAACCTTCGATTTGATGATTTAATGATTGAATTCTTATAGTTCTTTGCGTATGTTTTATGTTCTTCATGCTTTTAGAAGATTGATCACCTTTGAATGATGTTAGTATCGTAATTGAGATCGAGATATGATTTTATGATACTGAAATAATAACTCATACCATGGATTTAAGACCGAGATCGAGAGATGACGTCAAATACATGCGTGATAGCCATAGATTCTAGTAATTGAAAGCTATGAGTTTTCATGGATCTTATGCAACATTGAATTGTTAAATAAGTGAACGAGAGTTACTTACTACAATTCGGTGTTAGGTTTAATATAGCTCGAGAGAGTGTATTAGATAAATTGGGAGAACTCGTCACCTTAGAAAGATTTGAATATTCAATCGAGAATTGTAGGGAATTGCAATGGTGAGCCGAAGTCTCGATAATCTTCTCTAGTGGATTTTTCTCGTTTACTTTTATTGACTTGGTTGGATTAGTAGTTTATTTTAATTAATTAGTTGTTAATTATAAATTAATTATCGTAGGTTAAATATTGTTAAAAGACATCTTATTTGGTACTTGCTTGTTAGTCCATGTGGTCGACAATCCGTATCTTCCTATCTATACTAAAACTTGACACCGTGCACTTGCGGTAGAATCGCTAGATTGGAAATAATTGTTTAAAATAAAAGCGATCAAGTTTTTGGCGCCGTTGCCGGGGACTAACTTTAGTAATATCATACTAGGTTCTTTGACTGTAATTTAACCATTTTTGTTTATTTATTTCGAAAAAAAAAATTATATATTTATTTTATTTTTGTTTTGTTTGTCTTGCGAGGTACTTGGAGATGCTACATCAACAAGCCTTCACAAGCTTTTGCCAAACAACGTTCCGAGCCGTTCTACGCTGTTTGGGAGAGATTCAATGAATTGGCCAACACATTCCGGTATCACAACTTTTCGAACTATACTCTCTTGCAATATTTCTTCAACGGGTTGGATGCACAGACACGAGAATGGGTATTGAGCGGAGCACTGGTGACTGGGAGTCCCCTGGTTGATAGAGATGAGAACAGTGTGGTGCACCTGTTCAATGATATGGCGGACTTCGATCATCACTGGCATTGGAATCCTTCACTGCAGGGTTGGAGCCACCAATACCCACCGGAGCCTCGCTACCCTATTGATACGCCACAACCATTTGAACATCTCGAAGAGAGGAGAGATAGTTCTGCAGATGTCACAACTCAGTTAGAAGATACCTTAATAAGATTCATAGCATCAACTGAGAGCAGTTTAGAGTGCCAAACCAACTCTATGCATCACCTGGAGCAGCAAATGGCGGTCCTCATGGAAACAATTTCAACTAGTTGCCAAGAGGAAGAGATGAGGGCTACAAATCAAGAGGCGACGAATCGAGTTTGGTTATATGATGACGATTACTCAACCAACCAAGTTTGGGGGAGTGATCCGACTCATGTGGAAAAGTCAAGGGAACTTGAGCCTCTTCAAGAGATTGAGCCTACTTCAGAGATGTCATCCGAGGAGTTCCTATATGAAGATGAGTCGAGTGTGATGTTGGAGAAGGAAGAGACTTTCAAAGATTCCGATCTGAGTCCATCGATGGAGACATGTTGTAAGGACCCTAGTTCCTTAAATGCGGATTAAAGGCATAAATAAAATTTTTCATGCATAAACGGAGTACAAAAGTTGTGTTGTTGCCTTGAGCTATTAGATTACAGTGCCAAAATAAAGTTCCAAAATGGATTAATTACATTCCCAACCAATGAATGTTAATCTTATAGCTTTACACTACTCCTAGAGTAGATACTATACAAACGAATGTGCCTGCTACCAAGAGCACTCCTCTCTAGCTCACCGCACCAACTCGCCTTAGCCCGTCCGCCCAAAAGTACCTACAGGAACTACCCCAAAACCATGAGCATGTACAAAATCATATTCACAAATGCATAAATCGTAAATGTGATTCACTTCCTGTAAGTAACACATTTAAAAGCTCCATTGGGTTGTCCTGGTACCACATTATAACCAATAGATTATATTACCAATAATGTATGTCATGACATGCACTGATTTCCTTATATTCCGTGTTCAATTCCCAAGTCTTATTATATCAGTGGCATAATACCCCTCGCGTTAACATGACAGCGGAAATACCCCTCGCTTAGACAATACCAGCGGCACTAATATCCCTCGCTATAATATGACAGCGGTCGTGTTCTTCGCTTCATATTAGCGGCAAATATTCTCTCATCGCTACGGTATGACAGCGGCAAGTATTCACATCGCTACGCCACTGGCGGCAAGTATTCTCCATCACTGGAATATAAATCCCGACTCACAATCACATGCAACAATGCATCCCATATACACATGCAACCAAAATGCATGACCAAACCATGTATGCAATCCATGATGCATAAACAAGACCACATATGCAACCACAATGCACAATCAATTCCATGTGTGCAACCATAGTGCATAACCAATTCAAAGCGTAATAAATACGTTTTACCGTCCGATGCCCGTACGTCTCACTACGTACCTTAGTCCCAAAATGTGATGTGTTGTGGACTTTATCTCCTAAGCTGTGTGGCCACCTGGGATGGTTCTACACATTCACACAATTCAATATTAGGAGCCAATAATAGTCCAATATCAAAAATTCCACAAAAATAACCAAAAATACAAAATTTTGCAACTCGCGATCGATCGCCACGAAGGGCCGATCGATCGCGAGATCATACTGCCCGAAACAAAATTTTTCACCCTTCGGCGATCGATCGCTACACTTGGTGCGATCGATCGCCAACCTCGCCGATCGATCACCCAAGAGTGACGATCGATCGCCGAGTCCTGCACTTCGAAAAATCGCCATTTTTGCTCCAAAACTCCTTTCCAATCCATACCAACTCCCCTACCTTCAAACCAACAACATCAAATACATAATAACCTTCAAAATACACTTTAAACATCCCAAAAATCCAACATTCAACTAAAATGGTACCAACCCATAAAAACCCATTTCAAAACCATACAAAACCACTACAAACTCAAACCAAACACAACAAAAACATTAGGGAGGTATCCATACCTCTTGGGGACTCCAAAACTCACACTAAATCTCACAAAACAAGTTTTTGGAAGGATTTCTCTTCCACTCCTTGCCCAAAAACGAAAATGAGGAGGGAAGGGTTTGTGAGAAGTGATTTGGGGAAAATAGAAAGAGTGGTGGGTTTTTGTGGGGTTGGGGGGTATTAGTGGGTTATTTGGGGATTAATTAAAATTGCATACCCACAATTAATCATGATTTATAAAAATACCCCAACATGGTATTTTAAAACATTGCACCAAAATCACAATTAAATATATGATTCCCAATTAATTACAAACCATCTCATATAAACCATTATAACCCCCAATTACTCATCATGCATACATGTGCCCCGAAATGCATTACCGGGTCACGCCTACCATGTGACTAAGCATTTCACCAAGATGATTAATGCCAACACAATTATTAATTATCACCATCAAAATTACCTAAACATAATTAATGCCCATATTGTAATTAATTATTTCGGGGATATCACACATGTTCTATGTCATATGTGGATCCGTATTTTTCATCGATGCCAACTTCACCGCACTACATCCTCCAAGATTTGAAGCCAAGTCAAGAGTCATTCTCACATGCCTACCAATTCAAGAATGTTGTTGGAGCGACGAGCTTACACTGTTACAATCTTGCCAATCTTGAGGGCATACTGAATGAAGACCCATTAGTGGTATTATACGATACTTACTATGGGCGGCAACCGCTCTTTGATGGTTGCTTCTGATGGTCAAGCCGAAGACCAAAAATCAGCGCTTCTTGGGAGGCAACCCAAGCTTATCCTTTTGTTATTTAGTTTTGTTTTATTTTTCAGTTTTCATTTTAGTTTTGTTTATCTCTCAAGTCGAATATTTTACCATATGCATTCTTCTCTTGCTAGGTACTTGGTTGGAGCGATGAACCCCTACAACAGTGGAGCTTTCAAAAGTAAATCTTCCTCAACCCTCATGCAAGCGTCTTGATCAGGGGAGTTCACTGTTTCCCTTTTGATTCTTTTAAACATTGAGGGCAATGTTTGATTTAAGTTTGGGGGAGTAGTAGCTTGCATGTTTTACTTGTTTTAACAACTTGTTTTGTGCTTAAATGACACTTGAATCGTCCGATTATTATGAGCTAAAAAATTTTTTTATGAGTTCAAACTTGAGAAAAGAATGAATTATAGTAGTGACTATTCAATGAGGATTTTGATCTCACTATGCATATGAACTTGATTTGTGATTGGACTTGTACATGAATATCCTAATTTGAGTTAGCATGTCAAGAATGAGGAATACTTTGAGCACAATGAGTCATGATCTTGTGGATTACATGTTGAATAGTGATAATTGTTGTGAACTTGATGATTTGTCTTGAGCATCTTAGAGTTATCCTAGAACTTATTTGATGATGACACTTTGAGGCGAAATTTTATAGTTACAAACTCGACTTGAAAATGATCTAGGCGATCTTTGACACGTTTGAGCCTTTCAAGCTTACCTAGTCTATATCAATCCCTAGTGTCCCATTTGAGCTTTATTGAAAAAAGAATGGTATATGCATTGCATATAATTAGACCCCATTCGACATTCTTGGCAAACTCATTATACTTACCCTTATTTGAGCCTAAATGAAAAAGTTATCCTTACCCTAAGAGAGTATAATGAATTCCACTCGATGCACGTAAATTGTTATATCCTGATGAGCTTAGTCAAAAATATTGATGAATGAGAAAAGAAAAAGATAGACAAAGAGCCTTGAAAAGAGAAAAAAATAACATATAAGACCCAAAGTGGCCAAGGCTATAAAAGAAAAAGAAGAGGAGCTCGATGTGTGCGAAAAATTTGAACTGTAAATGATTATACTCTCTTCTTCGCGCTTATCCTATCTTTTCTTTGAAGCCAACACCAAAGGCCTTACATTACAAGCTTAAAAAGTCATTTTGATCCAAGTCTAGGGAGTAACTATCATTAGTGGAGAAGTTGTTTGAAAGTAGGCTTATGGGGTGCTTGATGATAATCTCGACTTTGAGTTGATTAGCATGATTTGATCTTGAATATGTGCATGAAACTTGAGAATGAAATTAGCACACACACACATTCCGATTTTGAGATATGTTGCTTGAATTAAGAGAAAACATGTCTTGTCAACTTTTGTATATGCGCATGAGATTTCTGAGAATAAGCAAGTCATGAAATAATTGTTTCAAATATCAAGAATGAACTCTACCTTGTGATTTTAATGCTTAATCGAGGACGATTAAGTGATAAGTTTGGGGGAGTTGATAGGGTTGATTATTACGCGTTTTTATGCTATGATTTGTAATGGTTTTCGTGTTGATTCTTGAATTATTTTATGTTTTATGGTATATATTACTATATTTCAGGAATCAATGTTGAAATTCATAAAAGGTGAAGAAATCAAGCTAAAATGATGAAAAAATGAATAGAGTTGAAGAAAAGAGGAAAAAACCAGAATCCAAGACACATGTTGCTCCTTTCTCCTCAAATTACTATATGTTCGAGCCAGGTTTTGGAAATGTGGTCCATATAAAAGTTGTAGAACTTTCTTTTATCTTCGCGTGGACAGCTGATTCATCAAATTTGGAGTTTGTATGAGAAAGTTACGGCCAAATTACGAAACTCGCCAGAAGCTGAAAAAGGCGAAGAAACTTACTGTGAAGCTCGATCGATCGAGAAAGGATTTCCGATCGTTCGAGAAAGGCTGAAAAAAGCCACAAATTTCTACTGTCCAGCTCGATCGATCGACCCCTCTGTCCCGATCGATCGCCCAGAGTTTTGAAAAATATGGAAACTTGATTTCTTGCCTTCCAAGTTGGATTCTATTCCATCCTCCTAGCCTCCAACCCTACATAGCTCGAAATATTGGCCAAAAAGGAGGAGATATCATATTTTAACCTAGGGTATAGCCTCCACACACCCATTCACCATCAGAAACCATACGCCTCCTTCACACTCCTTCACCCCAATTCCACCTCAAGCCAATTCCTTCACTCCACCACACGTCAAAACCTCCAACAATCTTCCACTCTTCGTCCAACACTCATCACCATCATCCACCATCACCACTTCACCCTAGGAATTGGAACAAGCCAACAAGGCGATAAAAAGAGACGATCGAGAAGGAAGAAAGAGAAGGAGCAAGGATCTATGAACGAAGTCGACATCGGGAGTCTATCCTTGTCTTTTAATATTAGTTTTGATTTGCTTTGATTTATTATGAGGAACTAATTTTATTTATCGAGGCTAGGCGAATCCGTTGTTATGAACCTTCGATTTGATGATTTAATGATTGAATTCTTATAGTTCTTTGCGTATGTTTTATGTTCTTCATGCTTTTAGAGGATTGATCACCTTTGAATGATGTTAGTATCGTAATTGAGATCGAGAGATGATTTTATGATACTGAATTAATAACTCATACCATGGATTTAAGACCGAAATCGAGAGATAACGTCAAATACATGCATGATAGCCATAGATTATAGTAATTGAAAGCTAGGAGTTTTCATGGATCTTATGCAACATTGAATTGTTAAATAAGTGAACGAGAGTTACATACTACAATTCGGTGTTAGGTTTAATATAGCTCGAGAGAGTGTATTAGATAAATTGGGAGAACTCGTCACCTTAGAAAGATTTGAATATTCAATCGAGAATTGTAGGGAATTGCAATGGTGAGCCGAAGTCTCGATAATCTTCTCTAGTGGATTTTTCTCGTTTACTTTTATTGACTTGGTTGGATTAGTAGTTTATTTTAATTAATTAGTTGTTAAATATAAATTAATTATCGTAGGTTAAATATAGTTAAAAGACATCTTATTTGGTACTTGCTTGTTAGTCCATGTGGGTTCGGCAATCCGTATCTTCCTATCTATACTAAAACTTGACACCGTGCACTTGCGGTAGAATCGCTAGATTGAAAATAATTGTTTAAAATAAAAGCGATCAGTGTCTTTTGCTAAAAAAATTCAAGATTAGACACAAGATTAAAGTGCAAAAATTCTGTGTATTTTGTTAATCTTCATCCCTTATTTAATCTTGAGTGCCTTTAAACCTTTGTTGTTTAAGGATTCGTGATTTGTAGTGCTACTATCACGAATCATAATTGTTGTATCTTGATAAAGAATTGTCATTATTACTATGAGCATCATAGCGAAGCAATATCATTTTAACAAACAAGAGTTGAACTCTTGCATCAACGTTCATCCTTAAAAGTCATTGTGTTACTATGCTTGCTATTAGCCAAAAGATACATACCCAGAAAATTTTATCCTATGAAATTTGATCTAGATGTGTATACTAGGAAGTGTATTGCTTTAAAATCTAACAAAGATCATAGTAAGATATTCCAATAGTAATGCAAATATGGAACTTGTATAAATCACCAACAAGTAAAGTTAGTGTGATTGTATGCAGGGGCGGATCATAATAGGTGTTCGAACTACCACCGCCAAGATAGGGAGACAGAATCTTTGAACAAAGCTCTTTGATTGGTGTTAAGTAATATCTTTGTTCCTGTTGTAAATCATTTAGGCTAGTTTTCAGTGTTTTTGCTCATTCAATTACATATGTAGAGGATTTCATCAGCAAGCATCAAACTTATGTAACTCACTATTCCCCTTTTCATCATTTCATAGCAGATTCAAAAAGAAGGATTTTTACTGAGGCCTTCCATCAATCGTCTTATTGTTCGATATTGTAAGGAGTTGTGCTTTAGCTATTAGTGTGGGAGTCTATCTGTGTTGTTGGTTATGTTTATTGTTGTAACTTTATATTTTTTTGCTCTTGAGCACCCATAGTGTCATGACCCGCAACTTTACATGATTATGCATACGCATCATGGCATATATGAAATCATTCATAAGCATAATTTCATATATTTTAACATTTCATATGTGCATTGGAAAGCATAGAGGTTGTGAATAGAATAAATTTGAAGAATAATAAATGTAATAGATTTTAATTGACTAAATTTTAATATATTTAATAAATATAATGAAAAGATTTAATATATTGAATAGATTAAATGAATAGAATAGATTATATTGAATAGTGTTTAAAGGTAAAGAAATGAGTTATACTTTAGGTTGCATGAGTTATACCTTGAAATAAATTATACCTTAATGTGATATGGTTTGTACCTTGCATAGGTATACTTTATGCCGTATACCTTGTACCTTGCAAGTAAGTTGTACCTTATGGTGTGTAGCTTGTATTTTGAATTAGTTGTACCTTATGCTACATGATTTGTACCTTACTTATGATTGGTCATTTTTGATGTAGTGAAAACGTGGACTTCACTTGATTTTTACCTATTATAAGCTAAATAATCAGATTAAAAACATATACTCACACACACGAGCAAACAAGGGAAAAAGAAGGAAAAAGAAAAGGAAAGGAGAAAAAGATTTTGTACTAATTTCAGAATCAAAGCCTTGATGTTTCTTGAACTAGCTATTGAAAAGGTATAAGTTTCTTTGAAATCCTTTATGATGTGATGAATAAAAACTGCATATCTAATTTATATGACATGATGTTTGTTGGGTTTTGGAAACCCGAATAATCTTGATTTTGATGTTAACAAAACTTTTTATTGTGTTGCTAACATATTTCATCAAGTGTGCAGTTCATAGATCATAACTTAGAAGCTTGATGAATTACAAAAAAGTAGCTTGAAAATATCAAGCTGGACCAAGTCTGAAATCCTGGCAGAGCGGATTGTTTCGATCATATCTAATAGCTCGAATATCGAAATGGCGTGCTTCTAAAGAGATTGGACAGCCAACTCAAATTACTAAAAGTCATATTTCACAACAGATCGGCTAGTTCGAATGTTATCAAGGAGAAAAGACGCCTGCAAGATCGAGCTGTACCGCGAAGAAACAGCAAGCTGTTTCAGCAAGCTGTTTCAGCAAGCAACTGTCAGTCTGGTGAGCATAACTCTTAGCTCGCTTATCGGAACGGAACGATTCAGTATGGGTTGGAAAGCAAAGACAAAGATCGACAAGTCATATTTGGAAGTGGAAGACTGAATCGGACGTTAAGATGGCCAAAAAGCTTCTTCAAGTAACGCCATGTGCTGCTGCATCCAGCAAACAGACAGCAGGAGCATTGCCTCGTATTTCAAGCATAACTCTCGCATACAAACTCAAAATAGAGCGATTCTTGATTCCGTGGAAAGCTAAGAGAAAGGGCTACAACTTTTATGTAGATCACTTTGCCCAGAAATCAAAGAATCAATAGTTACAAGCAACAGATCGAAGAGCAAGTTTATCAATCTGTTTTTGTATCAAGCTGATTGTCCAGACTGATTCGGACCAGACTGATCTGCCCGTGCTGATCCGGACCAGACTGATATGCCCATGCTGATCTGCCAGACTGATCTACCATGCTGATCCGGCCAGACTGATCTGCCCAAGCTGATCCGGCCAATCCGGATCGAAATACAAAGAGCCCAGAAACCAGAATATGACCGTTGCAAGCTCGGGAATAGTGCAGAACCTTTTCCAACGGGCATATTCTTGTGTCTAACGTATATATCATTACTTGGGGCTATATATACATGATTTGGAAGCTCAATAACAACTGATTGAAGATCAATCCAAGCAAGATCAAAGCAAACCCACTTGGGATTCAAAATGGGCAACTTACAAGAAGAAAACAGCTTGAAAGAGAGCAAGCCCAGATTTTAGGCACCATCAAAGAATCGATAGTTACAAGCAACAGATCGAAGAGCAAGTTTATCAATCTGTTTTTGTATCAAGCTGATTGTCCAGACTGATCCGGATCAGACTGATCTGCCCGTGCTGATCCGGACCAGACTGATATACCCGTGCTGATCTGCCAGACTGATCTACCATGCTGATCCGGCCAGACTGATCTGCCCAAGCTGATCCGGCCAATCCGGTCTGAAATACAAAGAGCCCAGAAACCAGAATATGACCGTTGCAAGCTCGGGAATAGTGCAGAACCTTTTCCAACGGGCATATTCTTGTGTCTAACGTATATATCATTACTTGGGGCTATATATACATGATTTGGAAGCTCAATAACAGCTGATTGAAGATCAATCCAAGCCTTCCAAAGCAAACCCACATGGGATTCAATTGGGGAACTTCAAAGAGAAAAGTTGCTAAATGAAGAGCACTCCCCAAACCTTTGGCACCACTTACCTTGTTATATCAGATTCATTATGGAATCATTTGTGCCTTTGTATTCACTCTATTCATTGTATTTGAGAGCTTAATAGATGAGTGAATATCGTTGTAACGGTTGATGATTTATCACAACCGATGAGAGGTCTTTGTATGTGAGACATTAAAGAACATACATAGTTGAGTTCCTAGGAGTTCTAGTTGGATGGGGAATTCCCAACTGGATCGGGTTTGTACAACGGTATTGTATAAATCAAAGTCTTCTAGTGGAATCCTTCCATGAGGTGGAAGAAGGGGAGACGTAGAAGGATTACATCACCTTCGAACTTCCATAAACAAATGCTTGTTTATTTACTTTATTGCATATCTTTAAAATGCCTTTATGTTTAATCGGTTATAGAGCGGGTTATGTCGAGTGTCTTTGTTAGTTCCGGATCTTATCGATGAGATTTTAAAGATGACAAAACATATCAGACCGGATCGAGAGAAATCAGACTGACCAGAACGATCGCCCAAAACAGATCAAGCTGATAAGATGACAAAGCATATCAGACCGGATCGAGGGTAATCAGACTAACCAGATCGATAGCTCAACAACAGAACAAGCTGATAAGACACATTACTTATCAGACCGGATCGATGAATATCAGACTGACTAAACCGAAGCTTCAGATCGATCTCTATCTTTATCAGATCAGAGCAGCTTAGGATACATACAGAATGGCTCCTCAGTCCGAATCATTAATTTGCTATTTATTGTAGCATTTAATGTTGTAATTAATGCTACAAAGGACCAAAGACTGAAGATTGCCATAAAAGGTAAGAAACAAAGAGTAACTTACCTGACAGTCGCCGAAAGTATGAACCAGAACGGCAAGTATCCTGAAGAAGAAGACTGAAGCCTACTCAGAGTTTAAGAAGAGTCAAAGTTGCACATTAAGGGAAATAATGTCGTTGGTACCTTCAACTATAAATGATGCAACAAAAGGAACTTACTGACTCTCGCTGATCAATTGAAAGACGCACAAGAAAGCAAAAACAGCACAAGCTTACAAGCTCAGAAGCTCTCGAGCTGAAATCATTCTTAAGCATGTTTACTTTGTAACATTTGATCATTTAGGATCACTGTGCGCATCTTGTGTTTTCTGTGTTGAAAAATAGAAGTGAGAAACTTATTGTAACTGTCAGACAGAGTGTGTCTGAGCAGATTGAGTGACTAGGAGTTTCAGACTGGTAGTGAGGTAAATCCAGCCTGAATCGGGTTTGTACAACAGGATTATATAAATCAAAGTCTTCTAGTATAAACCTTCCTTAATTCGAAGAAGGGGAGACGTAGAAGGATTACACCACCTTCGAACTTCCAGAAACATATCATGTGTATTATCTTTCTGCACTTGTTCTTTCTTACTAGCCATCGAGTCGTTCTTACACATACAAGAACAGACCGTTCCGCACTCATACTTTCAGTGGTCTGTTCTGTACAAGAGTTGATTAAGAGACAGATTTCTTTCACTAATCCGAAAGAAATCACAAGGGATTATATTTTACAAGGAGTGTTCATTCACCCCCCCCCCCCCCTCTAAACACTCCGGATCGATCCTAACAAGTGGTATCAGAGCAGGTCATCTTAATCAGCACAAAATCACTCGAGCTGATGGCATCATTCAACAAAATCCCTATGTTCTCAAAAGAAGACTATGGTGACTGGAGAATCAGAATGCAAGCTCATCTGGCAGCTCAGGATGACGATATGTGGTTCGTCATCACTGATGGACCAATGAAGATTCTAAAAATAAATACAGCAGTCGCCATTACTGGTGGAGAACCACAAATGGTAGAAAAGGACAGATCCCTCTGGACGAATGAGGAAAGAAAGAAAGCAAATCTCGACAACGGTGCCAAAGAATCTTGTTCAAGACACTGGACAAGAACATGTTCAGCAAAATCAAAATGTGCTCTACTGCCAAAGAAATTTGGGAGAAGATAGCACAGCTATGTGAAGGCAACGACCAGACCAAAGAAAACAAGTTAGCTGTTGCTCTTCAAAGATTTGAGAGCATAAAGATGAAAAGTGGAGAAACTCTAAATGAGTTTGATGAAAGAGTCACTGGCATCATAAATGAACTGAATGGTCTGGGGAAGGAATATACTAACAGAGAGATCGCTCTGAAAGTTATGAGAGTTCTGCCAAAGGAATGGGATGTTAAGACCATTGCCATGAGGGAATCAAAAGATCTTAACAAGGTTGAACTTCATGATCTGTTTGCAGATCTTAAGGCCTATGAGTTTGAACTGATAAGCAGAGGTGAAGCAGAGCCATTCATCTCTCAACCAAACAAGGCCCTGGCAGCCATTCCAGACCAGACCGTCTCAACATCAGACCGATCCGTTGAACAGATAAGTAATGATGCTATGTCATTATTTATCAAGAAATTCGGTAAATTCATGTCTAAGAATAAGAGGAACTTCAAACCCTCTCATCATTATAAATCAAGAAAAGATGATACTCTTAACGATCAGGCTTGCTACAATTGTGGTAAGAGCGTACATTTTATTGCAGATTGCACCAGACCGAAGAAAGAAGAACGGAAAGAGAAGCATCGTGATGATAGGAAGAAGAAGCAATACAAAGACCGCAAGAATCATGGAAATCCCAAAAAGTCCTAGTAGCTGAAGAGGGAAACAGCAAATGGGCTCAGACAGACTCAGACTCGGAAAGCTCTGAATATTCTTCCAGCGAAAGCGAAGAAGATATTCAATGTCTTATGGCAGACAAAGAGATGAGTCATACAGACGAGGTATATGATCTTGACTCAAATGAATTTACACGAGAAGAGCTCATGTCCGCACTGCAAGACATGGCTAATGATTATAGGATCTTAGCTGAATCATTTGAGAAGAATAAAGCTAAAGTCAGTGATCAAATGGATGAGCACAACAAACCAAGCTGCTCTGAGCAGGGTGAGTGCAACAATCTCCAGATCGAGCTGAATAAGCTGAAAATCTCTTATGATCGGCTCCATGAAGAAAATAAGAGAATTAGCACACAAAATACTAAGCTCTCTCATATATTCAAAACATGGACAAAATCCAGAACATCCTTGGAAGAATTACAAGAGGTTCAAAGAAACGTCGGTGATTTCACCGGCATAGGCTTTGACACCAAAGAATGCACCAAAGATGAATCTGAGCTGTTGCTGGTAAAGAACCAAGTCAAACAAATGACATTTGTTAAATCCAGCACAGTATATGAGACTGAAGCACCTAAAATTCAAACGGGGGTCTCTTACGTGAATCAAAATCTGAGAAAAGGGATTGGGTATGTCGACCAAGCCAAAGAAAAGGCACCAGCAAGACTTGCGTCTATCAGACCAAATCCAAAGGTGCAAGATCTGAGGCAAGGAAGACAATACAATTAGTACAATTCGAAACCGATTCAACGAAGATATAGACTACCTTATGAGAATCAAAGGTTTCCACAGCGCACACATTATCACACACAACATCGAAACAGACCAGTACACAGCACACCTTACACACACAAGCCATTGAAGCTGATACAGGTGTGGGTTCCCAAAGGGCTAATCCGTTCTGGACCCAAATAGGATTGGGTACCAAAAATAATTATATTTGATGACAGGTACCGAAAAAACTCGCATCAGACTGGTATTTGGACAGTGGGTGTTCCCGTCACATGACTGGAAACATCGAGCTGCTGTCTGAAGTGACAGATGTATTGGACCCAAAATCATTTTCGGGGACAACTCAAAGGGTAAGACCGTGGGCAAGGGTAAGATTGTCCATGGTAACATTATTATCAATGATGTGCTGTTAGTTGAAAATCTGTGCTATAATCTGATTAGTATAAGTCAACTCTGTGATAATGGTTATGATGTAGAATTTCACAAACACACCTGCACTGTTAAATCATCAAACGGTATAACCATGCTTGTAGGAATCAGGAATGGAAATACATATAAGATTAACTGGAATCATGCTCAACTTGATAATCCTACTTGTTTCATCGCTAACAATGATAATAAACACTGGCTATGGCATAAACGCTTGAATCATATAAACTTTAAGACCATCTCTAACCTGTGTAAACATGATTTAGTCATCGGTCTACCCAAAGATCGATTTTGCTAAGGATAAGATCTGCGAAGCTTGCCAAATGGGCAAACAGATCAGATCATCCTTCAAGAACAAGAATGCCAAATCCTCCTCCCGCTGTTTAGAATTATTGCATATGGACTTGTTTGGTCCTATACCAATAACAAGTTTAGGAGGAATGCGGTATACTCTTGTTGTTATTGATGATTACTCACGCTTTACATGGACTATATTTTTGAGCAGTAAAGATCAGACCGGTCCGAAGTTGATCAAGCTGCTGAAACGCACTCAGAACGAGAAATCATCCAGCATAGACAGGATTCGTAGTGACAAAGGCACTGAGTTTTCAAATCAGAATCTTGAATCCTTTCTAGAAGATCATGGAATCAAGCATGAGTTTTCAGCCGCTCGAACTCCTCAACAGAACGGAGTTGCAGAACGAAGAAACAGAACGCTCAAGGAAGCAGCAAGAACAATGCTTGCTGATTCTGGCATTTCGCAAAAGTTCTGGGCAGAAGCTGTAAACACTGCTTGCTACACTCAAAATCGGTCTATGATTAACAAGAAGCTGAATCTCACCCCTTATGAAATATGGACTGGTAACAGACCGTCTATTTCTCACCTTCATGTTTTTGGCTGTAAATGCTTCGTTCACAACAATGGTAAGAATCATCTTACAGCATTTGAAGCTAAGTCAGATAATTGAATATTTTTAGGATATTCATCAACTAGCAAAGCTTATCGAATTTTCAATAATCGAACCTTAACTGTAGAAGAATCTGTTCATGTAGTTTTTGATGAATCGTTATGTGTTGAGGGCAACAAAGAATCAATTCAAAATCAGATGGAAAATATCCATCTCGAAGCTAACAGTGATGATGAGATTGTAGCTAACAGGTCAAGAGACAATCCACCAGAACCAGAAGTACCAGACAGACCGGATCAAGCCATTGAAGCTTCTCCAGATCGAACTGATCCGGATGTTCCTCACTCAAATGTTAAAGCAGATGTTGATCTTGCTGCTACTATTCATCCGACCGGACCAGACAATCCAGAGTCAAGCTTTCGATGGACTAAGAAGCATCCACCTAATCTAGTGATTGGTAGTCCCTCTGCACCGATCAGAACCAGAGGACAGATGATGGATGAATTCACTCATGCTGCCTTCATCTCAACTCTGGAACCCAAGAAGATCGATGAAGCATTGACTGACTTCAACTGGATTAAAGCAATGCAAGAAGAGCTTAATCAATTCGAACAAAATCAAGTTTGGAGTCTAACTCCCAGACCAAGCGATCTGCCTGTTATTGGAACCAGATGGGTCTTCAGAAATAAGCTAGACGCAGATGGAACTGTGATTAGAAACAAAGCCAGACTGGTGGCACAAGGATTCAGACAAGAAGAAGGAATCGACTTCGATGAATCATTTGCACCGGTCGCCAGACTTGAAGCTATCCGAATCTTTCTTGCATATGTTGCCTTTAAAAACTTCAAAGTATATCAGATGGACGTCAAGAGCGCCTTTCTTAATGGAAAGCTTCAGGAAGAAGTTTACATTGAGCAACCTCCTGGATTTCAGAACCACTCGTTCCCTAATCATGTATATCTACTGAATAAAGCAGTGTATGGTCTGAAACAAGCTCCAAGAGCCTGGTATGACACTCTATCTCAATTTCTGCTGAACCATGATTTTCAGATCGGCTCAGTAGATAAAACTCTCTTTAAATTTATTAAGGGGGAACATACCCTATTAGTTCAGATTTACGTTGATGACATAATCTTTGGGTCAACTAACCCCAAATTGTGCGAGAAATTTTCTAAGTTAATGCAGGGACAGTTTGAGATGAGCATGATGGGAGAACTTTCATTCTTTTTGGGTCTTCAAGTAAAACAGCTCAACAATGGTATTTTCATCAATCAGACCAAGTATACCAAAGAGCTCCTCAAGAGATTTGGAATGGAAACATGCTCAACTGCATCAACTCCTATGAGTCCAACAATCAAGTTAGACAAAGATGAAGGGGGAACAGCAGTTGAAGTAACCATGTATAGAGGACTAATCGGATCGCTATTGTATCTTACAGCGAGCCGGCCTGATATTATGTTCTCAGTCTGTATGTGCGCCAGATTTCAGTCAGAACCAAAGCAATCACATTTTATTGCTGCCAAGCATATTCTGAAATATTTGAAAGGATCTCAGCACGTTGGTCTTTGGTACTCCAAAGATTCAAACTTCAGCTTGATCGGATATTCAGATGCAGACTACGCTGGGTGTAAGATTGATCGTAAAAGCACCAGTGGAACATGTCAATTTCTAGGTGAAAGATTGATCTCTTGGTTCAGTAAAAAGCAGACATCGATTGCCACATCCATAGCTGAAGCAGAGTATCTAGCCGCTGGAAGCTGTTGCGCTCAAATGCTCTGGATTCAACACCAGCTCAAAGACTATGACATTCAAGCTGTTGACTCTCCGATATTTTGTGACAACACAAGTGCAATTGCTATAACGTACAATCCAGTTCTGCACTCTCGAACAAAGCACATTGATATTCGACATCACTTTATTCGAGATCATGTTGGCAAAAAGGAAATTCGGATCGAGCACATCTCAACAGAGCAGCAAGCAGCAGACATCTTCACCAAACCGCTCCCAGAGGCTAAGTTTAATTATTTCCGTCAAATTCTTGGTTTAATTGACTTATCTTAATAGTTTAGATGTTTTTCTTCCTTTCGCACTTAAAGATTTTTGTTACCACAGATCGATAATACAATGTTCAGAAAGACACAGACCGGTCCGAACTTTCAGACCGATCCATGTCAATCTGATGTTATCCCATGATCTGTCTGGTCAATACTTTATTTTCACAAAAACAGCCCGGACTGATCGCATTTTAACCGCCTTCTTTATCTGTTATCTTGACCGTTCATTTTGAATTCTTTTTTATCAGTCATCGAGATAAAGACACGTGTCTTCTCTCTCCTATTTAGCGGGCTGAACATTTCATCTTCTTTCACTTTTTACAATTTACCGCTATCTGTTTGCTTATTCTCTCACTCTCCTAAATCTTCGCATTCGTTTAATTTCATTCCAATGGCTACCATCACTCATAACTCTCTCTCCGTTGAGTTCAATGATATTTACAGGGCAGAAGATGCAGAGATGGTGTCCATCTTCAGAGCTTTGGAATCATCTGGTTTAAGGAACTTTCTGGAGTGCGGCACCGTTGTTTATGAATCAGAAATCCGCGAACTATTCGCCAATGCCGTCTCCCAGAAGACATCTATATCCACTACTGTCAAGGGCAAATCCTTTGAGATATCGCCGATGACGCTGGCCGACCTTTGGCCTCCCCAATTCCGGACTGACAGAGTTTGGACAAATTCCTCAAGCGTCACTCTCAGCTCTTCAAGGAAAGATTTCTATTCTTGGCCATCGCTTGCAACCCTCGTTTAAGAAGAAGGAAATGCTCTTCCATTTCCAGGTGCTGTGCGAAATAGTGGGTAAGCCTATTTTGGGCAAGGCAGGAAGTTTTGACGCTGTAACCGCAGAGAAGTTCAGGGCTATGGCGGCTATCGTATCCGGACAAAAGATGAACTGGTCCGTCATTCTTTTTGGAGTTCTGCTAGAAACGGTGATTGCATCGAAACAAGCTGTATGCTTTGCTGTTCCTCTCAGCAAGCTACTGGAGTCTTTGGACATCGAGCTGGGAAAGCAGTCCGCTCTCAGCCCCTTTAAGATTCTAAACTCCAAAGGACTTGCATTGCTGAAGTCCAAGAGTGCTCCGCCTACTCCTGCTACTCTGGCTGCAGTCAAGATTGAGAAGGGCGAAGAACAAGCTATTGCGCGCAAATCTCGGGTCAAGCGAAAGCTGACCATCCAGACTGATTCTGAAGAAACTCAGTCTGCTCCCTCGCCACCAACCAAGCCACTTCCCAAAAAGCCAAGAACCCAGATTACCAAGCCCAGCAAAACATTACCCCTCAAAGCCTTACCCATATTGCATCCAACTAAAGCCACCCCTGCACCCAACCTTCCATCCAACCTTCACAAGCTTCAACCCTTGCACCCAAAGTCACCGTTAGACTTCCCTCTGCCATTCCCACGGTCAAAGGAATAGTTATCACTGAGTTTGGAGATTATACCCAATCAGGGATCAAGTCCCATTCCTCCACCGGCAAGGGAAAAGCCATTCTCTCCGAACCCCTCTCCTCTAAACCCAAATCTGCAGCGCAGACAGCCATCGACATCGCTATGGAGGATGTTGATGAGAAGGTGAAGGCACTCATTTTGGTCTTTGATGAATATGTCCAGTACCGGACTATCAACCACATTGAGTTATTCTTCGGTAATTGAGCAGACTGAAGAAGATGGAAGAGGAAGTTCTGAAAGGAACAGAGACTGATGATGTTCGGCTTGCCGTGCAGTGCAAAGAGCTATTTACGGCTATTCAAAGATTCAGACTGGCCACTCTGCTCCTAGATGCTAAGAAACAGAACTTCGATCCAAATGCTCCAACTGCCAGAGATGATGGGGCTGTTATTGCTCAACTCGAGATGGATGTTCATGCTCTTCACTTAGCTGTCTGTTTTCAACGACAGAAGCTCAGTATATCCACTCCAGCCACCAGCCCGGATCACCCTTCTGCAAGCAAGACTCTGGCAGAACCTTTCGTTGAGGTTATTCCTTCTGATGCAGCAGACCAGACAGCCGAGGAAGCAGCGGATGAGACTGCAGAGCAAGTACCAGAACAGACAGCAGAGCAGCCATTGCCTAATGCTCCGTTGTGCCAGATGATGAACCATTGAATGTATTGTTGGACTCTCCAACAACCTCCATTCCTTTGGGATCCTCAGCCTCTCGTGCACAAATCAGTCCGACCGACGCTCTTACGACAATTGACGCACCAGAGTTCGTCGATCCGGACTTGGTTTTGTCAACAGTTGTTGCCGCTCTACAAATTGAGGAGCCTTCCAGGCCCAGCACTCCTCCAGTCCAATCAGATGAAGATATGGCCTTCATTCAACCCTTTTCCTCGGGTCACCCTGATCCGATCCGAAAGTCATCACGTTGCCATATCGTCCATTGTACCTACTGCTGAGGACGATGAACAGGCTTTGTCCTCATCAGATCGCTCTCACAGCCAACAATCTCATGCACCTCCATTTCTGGCAAGGACTCTTCAGCACCTCTCTGACAACTGCCTGTCACTCTCTCAACGCATTCTCGAAGTTCATCAAGGTCAGAGGCTTACAGCTTTGGACTTTGATTCATTCAAAGAGAAGATGACTGCCAGTATCGGAAGCCTTCAGCGAGGCATAAACGATATGTTTTCTCAACAAGCCTCTTATAAGAACAGTCTGAGAAAAGAGCAGATCGAACTAGCCACTGAAGTCAGAGCATCTGTTGCCAATTCCCTCCGCGCTCAAGACGTTCGTCTTGACGCTATCAGCGCGCAGCTAGCACAGGTTGTTGACTTTCTTCAAGAGATTGCTGCTGACAAAAAGGGGGAAAAGAAGAAAGACTTCAGGCCGCCTCCGTCTCAGTCTTCTAGAAAATAAAATTTTCAGACTGTCTGTATTTAGGATTTTTTGTGATCAATAAAAATCCTCTTTCGATTAAGTCCGTGTTCATTTATTTTGAACTACAATATAAGGCTTAATAATAAAAGGCTTAATCGATCCAACTTAATGATGTTCATTTATTTTGAACAAGAAAGAGTAATCGATCCGAAAGTTTTCGCTTCAGAGTTCTCATCAGACTGGTTAAAAAGACTTAGAAGCTAGGTTTTGTCATCATCAAAAAGGGGGAATTTGTTAGTTCCGGATCTTATCGATGAGATTTTAAAGATGACAAAACATATCAGACCGGATCGAGAGAAATCAGACTGACCAGAACGATCGCCCAAAACAGATCAAGCTGATAAGATGACAAAGCATATCAGACCGGATCGAGGGTAATCAGACTAACCAGATCGATAGCTCAACAACAGAACAAGCTGATAAGACACATTACTTATCAGACCGGATCGATGAATATCAGACTGACTAAACCAAAGCTTCAGATCGATCTCTATCTTTATCAGATCAGAGCAGCTTAGGATACATACAGAATGGCTCCTCAGTCCGAATCATTAACGGCTATTTATTGTAGCATTTAATGTTGTAATTAATGCTACAAAGGACCAAAGACTGAAGATTGCCATAAAAGGTAAGAAGACAAAGAGTAGCTTACCTGACAGTCGCCGAAAGTATGAACCAGAACGGCAAGTATCCTGAAGAAGAAGACTGAAGCCTACTCAGAGTTTAAGAAGAGTCAAAGTTGCACATTAAGGGAAATAATGTCGTTGGTACCTTCAACTATAAAAGGATGCAACAAAAGGAACTTACTGACTCTCGCTGATCAATTGAAAGACGCACAAGAAAGCAAAACAGCACAAGCTTACAAGCTCAGAAGCTCTCGAGCTGAAATCATTCTTAAGCACGTTTACTTTGTAACATTTGATCATTTAGGATCACTGTGCGCATCTTGTGTTTTCTGTGTTGAAAAATAGAAGTGAGAAACTTATTGTAACTGTCAGACAGAGTGTGTCTGAGCAGATTGAGTGACTAGGAGTTTCAGACTGGTAGTGAGGTAAATCCAGCCTGAATCGGGTTTGTACAATAGGATTGTATAAATCAAAGTCTTCTAGTATAAACCTTCCTTAATTGGAAGAAGGGGAGACGTAGAAGGATTACACCACCTTCGAACTTCCAGAAACATATCCTGTGTATTATCTTTCTGCACTTGTTCTTTCTTACTAGCCATAGAGCCGTTCTTACATATACAAGAACAGACCGTTCCGCACTCATACTTTCAGTGGTCTGTTATGTACAAGAGTTGATTAAGAGACAGATTTCTTTCACTAATCCGAAAGAAATCACAAGGGATTATATTTTACAAGGAGTGTTCATTCACCCCCCCCCCCCCCCCCCCCTCTAAACACTCCGGACCGATCCTAACAGTCTTCCGCTCGGTTTTGTAACCGAACTCGATATAATCTCTCGTTGCAATTATTTCAAGAACACGAGTTATTGAAGCTCAAGTTGGTTGAACTCAGGTGTGGAATAGCAACCCACCCCCGGAATCGATCCTGACAAGGTTTATGCTATAAAATTAGAAAATGATATAGGTCAATGCTAATTGAGAAGAAACACTCAACTAGTGAAGTTAGGCATTGCTTTTATGTGTTGTGAAGGAAACAAAGCTTGGGGTGTATTTAATCACAAGATATGTTGAAACATCCACTTAATATTTATACAAAGCATGTTTATACATGTGTGAAGATTGTTAAGACAAGTTAGGAAAGATTAGAGGGCTCCATATAAAATCAAACAGGAATACAAACTGAGTTTGCATTGCTGTTAGAATTCAGCATCAATTAGCCTACTGTTTTGCATTATTGAACCTATTTCCCATGAGAATTTCGAAATCTTCAAAACATGAAAGTTGTTTATAAATGAGTTAGTGAGACACACAATTGGACTCACTCGAAAGCTTTTGTATAGAGAAAGTTATGGTAGAAACACTATCAGCTGCCAGAAATGAAGTTCATGATGAACTAGTGGAAATTAGAGATTCTAATGCATATTCATGTAGGATTTCTAATTTTAATGACATGAACATACTGGAATGGTTGTTAGAAATATTATATTGAGCCTGATTGTACACTTGTAATGCATTTATAGGTCATAATCTCGAACAAGCTACAGATAAGACGAATTAAAAGAGTTCTTCGAGATAGGTGTATCATTTGTGAGTATATCCTTATAACTTGGCATTTAACTTTATATGAGTATGTGATTTGTGTTATATAAGTACCCTGAACTGGTGAATGAATTGCGATGAATGCAATATGATGTGCAAGAACTAAATTGAGTTCTAAAATGTACATGTTGAGATATGATGTTATTTACATTATTATTTCAATGTTATGCATATGATTGTGGCATGTGCATTCATATGAGATTAAAGAACTTTGTTATGGCCACTAATGACCTTGAACCATGTGTTATTGCATTCTGAGTACGGTCAGAATTACAGAATCAAAGAATATCGATCCCGAGTTAATTGAGAACTCAAAAGGGGATCAACAGAGTGTCATGGCCATATCGTGATCACGGATTGTTCTTGGTATTAGTTGGTGCATAACAGAATAACAATACGGACATACATCTGCATCATTTCATTTTACATGAATCATGTGAGTATATTCATGTGTTTATGCGGATATAAAAGATATGCTTATATGATGTTAAATATTACGTTATTTGAATATATTCATTGAGAATGCAACTCACCAAATGCAAATGTTGATTTTCAGTTGATGTAGATAAAGTTTAACATAAAATGTGTTTCTGCATCTTTTGGAAGTATGGATCCAAGGTCGGCTGGCTGACTATTGTCCTTCTCCCTCAGCTCATCATTTGCATATACTGTATAGGTTTTGGTTGGGTAGTGAGGGTACAACCTTGGTTATTTTTGTGGCATACATATATCTATGTGCCTTGTAAATTATATGATAAGAAATGTCTTGATTGCATGATATGCAATATGATAAGTTTCGCTGCCATTAAATATTATGATATATGCCTCATGTGTATGTGTTCTATGTGTAAGGGGTGTCACGCATAGTGCTCATTTAATATATTTGGTTTACGGAAAAAAAAATTGGGTTGATTTGGATTTCGTATGAGGGGTAAGACTCATGATCTTGATCAAGGTAGTCTATCGCTCTCTCTTGTTCGATTCAGTTGCGGCACTAGCCTCAGTGTAGGTTGTGTTGGTGGGGGTGGCTTCGATGGAGGTTTTAGCCATGGGAGGGGGCTTAGTGGAGACGGTGACCTCGGTGGTGGCGATGGTTGTTGGTTTGGTCATGGAGGAGGTTTAGGCGGCGCTGGTGCTGGTAACTTATCCTCATGTGGGGAGATTGACGGGGATAACCATTTTCGGTGACCTTTAGGAGGCGAAGGTATGATTAGTGGTCTTCACAACAGTAGCTCCGGTGGGGGAACTGGTCTTAGTGATGGTTGGGGTGGCGGTGGCAGGTTAGGCGGTGTTGCTGCTTTTTCCGCCAGGGATTTGTCCCCTGTTTTGGCTGTCTACTCTTTTCTCGGCAGTGGTTTACAACAACCCCACCAGTTGGCATGAGTTCGTGTTGGTGGGTTGCACGAGTTTGGGGAGTGACTTGTGCAATTTTTTGTTTGTGACGAGTTGGTCGTATTAGCTCCTCTTTTGCTTAGTGGCTGTAGTTACTTACTTTCTATTTCTTTCTTAGATGTGTTGCTTGGTAAATACATTTGTCTGTAGTTGTCTTCGTGTGTCAGTGTCTAGCTATCTAGTGGTGCTTGGGACTCGATTGACTTTGTTTACTGGGCATCTCGGTTTCGTGCGCCATGTACTGGTGCTTAATGGTTGTCGATTTTTCGTTTGGGATGAAGATACGAGAGCCTGCTCGTTTGATGAACTTCTATCAATTTGGTTCTCTCGCTTATCTATTATTATACCTTCACTTAAATTTGAAGGTAATTCCCTTTTTTGACCTAGCGCTGAGTGTTTGGTTTGAGGGAATCTGAGGTTGCTTTGGTGGTCATTGGATTATTTTGGTCAAGCTATTGCCCTTATGCAATTATTTATTCTCCTAAGGTCTTTTATGATTTGGTTGTCTTTCTTGTCTTATGGTGGCAGTTATCTTATTTGTAATTTGATTTGTCCTAATATAATATATGGATTTTCGTTCAAAAAAAAACGAAATGCAAATTTTAACATGGAAAGAGAGTAGATAAGACAAGTCATTGCTTAAATTTTTTTAGGCTTATTTTAGCTAGACTTTTGTTGTCTATCATATATTTTTATGGCTCAGTGTATCAAATGTTGGAACATAAACGGCTTGGCAGGTAGGCTATCAATGCCTTTACATCACCAACATTGGGAAGAGCATTAAAGTGTTTTAGGCTTCATATCTCAACAATAGCTACCTAAATGTAGTTTTATTATTTAGGTTAATTTGATGTTACTTTTAAGTACATCGATCTTATGTGAAGATCTTATCATATATTGAAAATATTTTATTTAAAATATTCTTAATATATGATGAATGTACATGAGAACACTACACATACCGTAGCATCAAATATTCTATTATTGAAATGTTTGTCATCAACTGCCTTATTAAATTGTTTAATAATAACCTATTTGCCTACAAACCAAATGCAGAAGGGGTCTTGTCTTGTATTCAATAATTAACAAAAAGGAAAAATTGGATAGATTCACAGACTGGTCACATCAAGTAAATTTTATATTTGCAAATAATCAAACTCAAAGACAAAGCTATAACTAACAAAATTTTGGTTATTCGCCCATTATTTTATTTGCAAAAAATAGCAGATGCAGTAGTTGAGTCAATCGGGATATAATTATTTATATAATAATATTCGTGATTTTTTTTATAAAAATTATTCGTGATATAGATAATAATATTATTTATATAATAATATTCGCGAATGATTGACAACATTCTGATCATTTTGGGTTCCATTGTTGCACTGCCCTTAGGGGCATCATCCACCATCCATATGGAATCTTTTTTTTTCTTTTTTTAAAAAAGATTCCAAATGAACGGTGAAGATGCCCCTAAGGACACTACCCTTAAGGCATTATCAAACAAACCCTCACTTTGGTAGATCCTGTGTAGGTAGGGAAAGGATGTTCATAGCAAGCCGGCCTCCTAATTGCCGGCCTCCTTGAGCTTCAGGTTTAATAGTTTTTTCAAGATGCAAATCCTGAGTGCTGTTTAAATTTTTTTGGCAACATTTGGGTCTTTTGAATGAATGGTGTCGAAAAGGGGAATGATTAACTATTTGGAACGTATTATTTGGAGCATATGGTTATTGCGAGATAAAAAAATTGTTTAGAAACGGAAAAACTTCTAGTATATCTATAGTTGAGTTGGTGAAATCCGATCTTGACGTTGGATTACATACAACGAACAAGCTTGATATCTATCAGTATTCTATTTTTGATTGGATTCGTCGTCCTTATAGATTTTGAGATTGGGCAATGATTTGTAATCTTGTTTAGCTTGGGGTTTTTTTAGAAGGTCTTGTAAAATAGTATAGGAATCTTATAACATTGGGTTCGAGCACCCTAGTGCTATTTATAATACTTTCTTACGGGAAAAAAACATATGTACGGTCATAAAAAAATCCCTCGAATTATGGTTTAAAAAAAAAACTCTCAAATTTGGGCTATTCTTGTGTGGACTTGCAAATATCAAGGCACATGAAAACATATACATATATGTAAAGATATATTTATATTTATTGATGTATGATAGGACCAAAAGTATAAAAAAAATTTCCCACCGATTGCTTCGTTAATCCTCTGACACTATGGCCAAATCTTGTTCTACAGAAGATTCCTTCGAGCAGAGGGCACATCCTATGAAGTTATAGGTCATATCAAAGCAAAAATTTCTATTGAGACTCGGGCATGTCATTAATTATTTAATTTAATGCTTAAAATTTATAAACACCCAATTATATCAAATGGTGATACTTGAGCATCGGAAAGGTTTCACCGAAAAACTTTGGACATTCTTTCACCTATTTGTTCGTGATTTTCAGGATCTTAGTTTCAGGGTCTTATTCCTGAAAATCAAGGGAACCGAGACAATGTCAGTGAAAAAACTCCACCACAACCTCAAATTTCAACGACACAAAACAAAAATGTAAAATTTTTAGCCACATCAATATTAAAACCCATATATAGGAGTGAAGTAAATGAAATATACAAATCAAATACCTCTTTTATATGGGACGGGCTAAATTTTTTTCCACATAATACGAGACTCGAACACAGAATTATCCAAAAAAAAAAGCTTTAACCAAATCGGCAAAACCAAGACTCTATAAATCAGATATTCAACATGATACGATACCATTGTTAAAACCATCAAGGAATCAAAACAGATTAGTATTAATTTGTACATTGATTTAGAGCTCGCACAGCTACATATAAAGTGCAGAGGACCACTCTACAGGCTATATTAACATATTATAATAGTAAATTAGTGTAGCTACTAGCTAGCTAGCTGGCTGTTACCACTTTCTGCCACCCTGTTACTATTTTCAAGGACCACGATTTATTTCTATGTACTTATATATACAGGCTATTAGGGTTTTCTATCTCTGTAAGGGTTAACATGATTCCACACACAACATATATATATATATGTATGTATATATGTATTTTATGACTTAGTTATGGGATTAGCTTTAATCAATGCAAATCACATGTGAGCTGCAACAAGCATGCGAAAAAAGATACAAAAGAATGGGTCATGCTCATGCAGTTAGTTCTTTATGAAGCTGTAAGCTGTAAGCTGTAAGCTGTAAGCTGTAAGCTGTAAGCTGTAAGCTGCATTCAAGAGGAAAAAACTGAAAAAAATATATT